>VDFB02256132.1:236359940-236593049 GCA_007258455.2 Sequoia sempervirens
CTTTCAACTTCAAAACGATTTATATTTTCATCTTCATTTTCATCAACAAAACGGTTTTCATTTTCATTTTCATCAACAAAATGGTTTTCGTTTTCATTTTCAACAAAAGAATCATTCTCATTTTCATTTTCAACAAAAGATTTTTCATTTTCATTTTCAACAAAATATTTTTCATTCTCATTTTCATTTTCAACAAAATATTTTTCTTTTTCATTTTCAACAAATTCTATAAAAATTTCATCTCTCTGAATATTATCAATGTCAACATCGTTAAGTCCAGCATCTTGTAAAACTTCTACATATGAATTTTCCATTTCACTAAAATGTGGATTTGAAGACATACCTGGATTTGTGCCTATTGAAACATTCTCCATAGCATTGAAAGAGGGATTTGAAGACATACTAGGACTTGTTTATATAATCATATTATTTTCCAAATTGACTTCTTACAAATTAGCTTCATCTACAACCATGGTCTCCTCAATGTTTTCATCTTCAATAGTTGTGGAATTAGATGTTCCACCATCATTCATTGATTTAATTCTCATTCTTCTTTCTCTTTGTATTTGTTTCTCCTTCTCTCTCTTTTCTTCAATTTCTTTAGGAGTCAATGTCTTCTTATGTTTCCTCTTATTACGAGCTTGTGAACCCATGATTATAAAATTCTCAAGCACAAATGAATGTCAATAGTGAAATTCTTCAAAAAATTCAATCCAAATTGCAAGTTGAAGACCTGTAAGGACAAAATTATTCATCTTGTGTTCCTCAAAACAAGTAGAAAACTAGCACAATCCCACTTAAAAAACTTTTTTCTTGATGCCTCCTTTCAAAAATTCAATCCATATTGCAAGTTGAAGACCTATAAAAACAAAATTCTTCCTCTTTTGTTCCTCCAAACGAGTAGAAAACTAACACAATTCCACTTCAAAAACTATTTACATGATGCCTCCTTTGAAAAATTCAATCCAAAATGCAGGTTCAACACTTGTAAAGACAAAAGTTGATGAAAAATAGCCCAATATGTCACATTCGGTCGTACATGTGAAGTTGCAGACTTCACAATAAACTTTGCCAGTAAATTTTAAAAAATGGTTAAAAAGAAACGAGATCTCGTTTTATAAGCGATATCCCATTTCCCAATATTAAATGTGGGGACCGTTGACATGGAAACAAGATCTCATTTATAAAATGGGATCTCATTTCCTTGTCAATAGTCACCACATTTAATATTAGAAAATGAGATCCTGTTTCTAAAAATTTGAAATTTGCCTTGCTTTGTGGTTGGGTTTTTGGCTTGTATTCTGGTTCAAGAAAAGCATTGGGAATTCGAACCTAGGCCTTCAACCTAGTTTGGCCTGCAAGTTGAAGGTCCTAACAATGTCAAAGAAAAATAGTGAGTTTGGACATATGGCTAACGATTTTTTTTGCAGAATTTTTTGATGAAATTAAAACCCATTATAGATGAGACAGTGTAGATTCCAAATATGCAATTTAAAAAAAAAAGGATTATTTTTTCTATTTTTCAATTAATTTCTGATGAAACTAGTCCATAAACCTTAAATATCAGGGTTTTTTACTATTTTCATAACTTTTTATCAACATAACATTTTCACGAACATATTGCACGAGAACTTACTTCAGACAATTCTTTTCAATTTAAAAAAAAATCAAACAATGATAAGTTTAGGTCATCTTATGTATGACGTACATGACAATTTTTCAAAATGACAAATATGGCTAATAAAAATTTAACAAAAAAATATTCAGTAGAAAATTACAAAAAAATATCAAAAACGTGCTTCAGTGAGTTACAAATATTTTTCCAAAGGGATTTAGAAAAATACAATAATTTAGGTCAAAATATGGATGGCATACACATGCATGGTATGGGAAAAAAAGTGACTTTTAAACAGTGGTTTTTAGAAATTCCTATTGAAACTCAATTTGTACCATCTAGATATTGAAATAAATTACATGTTTGGAAACTAGACTCTGAGTACTACATTTTATGATTAGTGACTTTTTTGAAGATTTCATCTCTAAGTGCTTCAAATTTTAAGGTCAAATGTGTCAAATTCTGAAAATCAGGGAAAACACTTCCACTTTTTGGCCAAAAAGTGGACTCAACTTCTTGCCAACACCCTTATATCAAATCATATCAAAATTATCTATCATCGCTACAAAAAGAATCAAAAATAGATAATTTGAAGTCAATGATCTCGTGTTCAAAGAGATTTAGAGGAACATTAGTTGGGACCATGAGAAGAAAGGTAATTTTGATCCAAATTGGTTAGGTTCATATGTCATCATTGTCAAATATTGATCAAAAGCACACAAGCTTGCTACACCCAAAGGTCAAGAGCTAGAAGATCCCACAAAAATTTTGCATGTCAGGCAATTCCATGCCTACTCTAGCAACAATCTCTTAAACAAATAAAAAATAAAAAATGTAAAGAGAAAAATCACCCTTTGGTGAAAACCATTCTTATGGTGCCTTGGGTAGGTACCATGATGAAAATTGTGAATAGGAATCATGCTTAGTATTTTTTACTTATATTTGAGTACTCTTCACACCATCACATCATATTCCCATCACATAATCCCCCATAAAAAAATACTCACTCTCACTAACCTAGCATACATTCACTATAGCTAGACTATTTCCTACCATCCTATCTTCCCTCTCTCGGTTTTGCTTGAAGCTAGGAACACCTAAATTGAATCATACTTGGAAAGGGCCCCTTGGATTTTTTCATTTTTCCTCCCATAACATTCAAACATCTACCCTCTCATGGATTGACCCTCAAACATATACCACACTTCCTTGACCATAGTGCCAACCATCCTCCCCCAAACCCTATTCTTACCCCCAATCCTATGACCCATCATTAGATGGATAATCACCATATGTATTTAGAACCCACATGCTCAAAGCATGCCACCCAACCTCACCCATAGAATACCTATGATTAAATAGCTAATCATCGTATTTATTTATAACCAACATGATCAAAGAATACCACCCCACCCCACCCCCAAATCCCATTTTCATTTCCCCCATTATCCAAACAACATAATCCCATTACACATGAAATTTTTCATACTATCTCTTAAGCATCACTCACTAGTCCATTCTCCATATGTCATGCCAGGGTCATAGTATTTATATAGTCTATTCAAACAAAGTATCTACCATGTACACCTCCTTATTTGGAATCATTGATTTCCCCACTCTTGCGATATTTCACTATCATAACCCACTAAAATACCACCCTTGGATTCTACTCTCGCCATGTTAGAGGTGTGCATGCATTTCTTTTCATGATTTTATATTTACATGTTATTTTTTCTTGTGTTTTTGCATGCATCTATCCATATGGTTGGACACACTACACATCATCATGATCACCATAATTCATTATATCATGGCATGGATTGACAATATGTTTATTGGAGGATTTCACTATTGCATCTTGTTTATTTTGAGCATGTTATCCCTTTATGCACTTGGAACACCATCATCATAATCCATTATATGATGATGAATAACACTAGTTCTATTGAAAAAATTGTTTTTCACTACATTAAAATTGATCCCTAAGCATGTACTTGTCATCCACAACACTACCAAACTGTTAACAAATTCATATCATAAATCATCATCATATAACATTTCCTTCTAATATTTTTTTCTAAAAATTATTTCCATCATCATCATTTTCTACTCTAAAGAAATCAAAAATATAAATGGTATAAGATCACCAAAAATATTTATACATAATTATAAATGTCTCAAAATATACATAACAATATAGTGACACATGGCCTCATCATCTCTCTATACATCATATGTACATGAGTCACATGTGACTCTCATATTCTCCACCCTTCTTCCCAATTTTCCCTCCATTCATCCCCTAAACCCTAATCCTTCAAGAGACCACTCAAGCCCTATTACCCTGCTTGCTCTCTTGAGAAGGCAATATCCTCCTACCTTCTAACCCACATTCTTCAATATGATAGGAGCATCTTGCCACTAGTTTGTCCCACCTAGCATCTATCATTTTCTCAACACCATCTCAAAGAGGGGTAAAATATAGACACCTAAAATCAACTTCTCAATTTTAACCTAACATCATGATGCTTCCATCAATTTGTATCATTAATCCTACATCACGTCTTAATTAATTAATTATACCATATTTCCTCTAATAATTAATTAAATAAATCATATTTATTTAAACAACCTACTCTAACCTTGCTCCTAATTAATTAATTAAATGAGCTATGCCTATTTAATTAATTAAGCTAATCCATTCCTCTAGTCTCCCCCAATTTAAAATTAATTAATCATTTTCTCTCCCCTAAAATTCAAAACCAAACATTTTTTAATCCTCACCATCCATCCAAATTCTAAGAGCATCTCCACCATCCATTTTCATAGATGCCTCCACACTCTCCCACGTGTGAGTCTTCCACATGCCTAAATCTTCACTCTCAATCCAAGATTCAATCCTCTCCATCCACTTAACTACCTCCTACAACTCCACATGCTTGAATCTCCAAGCTCCATGTATTTTAAGGTAAACTTCACCCTTCATTGTCTCCATGTTACCCTTTCCTTCTACTTGTCACTTGGAGAGCTTGCACAATCATGCAAGTCATTCCTTGCGATTGATTTTCAAAGAAAATTTCAACCCTCCATTGTCATGGCTGGAAATCTATTTAAGAGAGCTCCTCCAAAGGACAAAAGAATCACTCTTATGGAAGTACATGCTACCCAATTTAGTAATTTCTAGCAAGAGAGCAACCTACATCACATCTTGTCATGACATCCATTCATCTTGGAGCTATCTCAAACATCATGGAAGTATAAATATTTGTGTTTATGTTAGATTTGCATATTGTTTGGTACTTTAATTTGCTCTAACTAAGGTGTATGTGTGATTTGGATTGAGTTTATTGTGTTTAACATATTTTTCTTGCTATAGTCTAAATTTCACATCCACAAACATTACCACATACAAGACACTACCAACTCTTGTAAATAATAAAGACTTATATAACCTAATTTTAATCATCCAAACCTCCTAATATCATCTTCTTAACCTTCCAATGCTTCTAAAAACATCAAACATCGGACATGATTTCTCTCCTACTACTCTCTTTCCAATTTTTCTAATACAACATAAACATATACAATTTCAACCCTTTTCTTAATTATCTAAATAAAAAATCTAAATTACCCTGTTTTACCAAGATCTCGAATAAACAACAACCCAGTAATTAAAAATAAGCTATTAAACTTAAAGGGAACATTTATTTTTAATAAAAAAATTAAATTAAATTAAAAAAAAACGAACGACTTTATTAAGTAATTCTACAAAAAGAGTAGGACATTTTGGGAAAACTCAAAACAAGTTTGTCCCTATACTCTAATTTTATACAATTTCTTAAATTGTAAGAGTGCGTTGAATTGAGAAAAATTAAGAAGAGAATAAAGAAAGCACTATTACAAAATATTAGGGCAAACGTGGCCACAAAATCAGATTTTGTTCATTCGTAAATTATTAGAAAACTTCTAGATAAAAAAAGACAGAAAGTCTTTGCGGCCGGGCACATGGGACCCGCGGCTGGCGTTAGGGTCCATTCCCACGTGATAATCATGGCATAATTCATTGGTCTTTGGCACTAGAAGTTAAGAAATGTTGGTCGTTGATAGAACCAACTAAAGAAAATGTTAAAAAGTAGTCATTTGTAGGTAGATATCATTAGAGATCAATTTTATATAGAAATGAGTAGCATGGTGATTTAATGTATTTTATTATTATAAATTATTGTGTTTATGGTGATTTAATGTATTTTATTATTATAAATTATTATAAAGTGTCATTTGATGATCATGTATATAAAAATTAAAACACAATCAACATATACTTAATAAGTAAAGAGACAACAGAGCAAGATAGTTGCTTTCAATAGTTTCTTGCTTGACCTTGAAAGGAGTGTCAAAGAGGGACCCACAACAGAGCAAGATAGTTGCTCTCAATAGCTTCTTGCTTGACCTTGAAAGGAGTGTCGAAAAGGGACCCACACTCTTTCTTAACTTTATGTTTGAGAAGTGTTGAATTATATATGCAATTACACTGTGATTTCTTTATGGGTCTTTGATGATCATTCTTTCCTTCTTCATATTGGGCGGACCTACCTGCATATAATATTCACTGCAGTTTTAAAAGTATTTAAGATATCTATACTGATAAGTATGAGAATTTAATAATTCTTGTTAGATTTTTTATTGGTAGATTGGAATATTTTCATGATTCTCTTATGTTTTTTATGGGCTAGTGTAGTGTAGATTTTTTCATATGTTGAAACTTATGATAGAAAAGAGACCCCACACTAATAATAATCAACATTTACGTTGTCAAGTCACATGCTTCAAAAATCATCTTATTATCTTCTAATTTTTAAATTATAGAAATTAGACTTGAGATATTGTTAAAAAATAATAATTAATTAGTTAAATGAATTTAATAGAACAAATAGTCTTCAATTTAGCATTTTATTGTAAAAGATGTCATTTTATTGTAAAAGATACTTCTTAAAATAGATTTGTCTCAATCATTAATTCTTAATAATTAAAAATAATGACTATTTTTCAAATATATTAAAGTAATAGGAGTTCAAACTTTTGTCCAACAATTGGAAAACTAACACCTAGCAAATAATTGAACATATTAGGGCTTTAAATTAAGCCTTGATTTTGATGGCCACGATGCTTGTCATATCAACTTTTGGTGATAGTTTGGTCATTTATTTACTTTTTAGTGTATATCCAAACTTAAAGTTATTGTTTTGTCATGTATGCTTGTCATGTCAATTTTTGATGATAGTTTTGTTATTTATTTACTTTTTAGTGGATATCTTACTTAAAGTTTAGGCCAAAAAAATCTTATTTGTCAAATTTTTATTAATTATATGAAAATTTTAGATTTAAAAAATAAATTAAAAATAATGTGAAAATTATATATATATATATATATATATATATATATATGTTTAGATAAACATTTTACCTTTTTTTTAATGCTTGGATCTCTCTTCATTTTTTTTCACCTTTAAAGAAGACAACTTTCATTATATTGATATTTTCTAATTATTTGAACACTTTTAAAAAAAGGTCACTCTCATTAGATCGATATTTTTCGAAAACAACAAAAACATGAGAATAAATTATGTCTTTCAATAAAAACAACAAAATATAAATATTAAATTGATAAAAAAAAATCTTTGAACCACTAGTTACTTTATAATAGTATGAACACATATTAAATTGATAAAACTTTTTCTTTGAACCATTAGTTACTTTATAATAGTATGAACACAATTTCCAAAAATAAAACTGCTTGAATATTTTAAAAATTTGATGTAAGATTGAAGATCTTAGAGAACTCCACATCACCATCACTAGCCCGAGTCAATTAGAATATATTTAAATATTTTTAGGGTCAAACTTGACTATTTCAAATCCAAAATTTGTAATTTAATATTTTTTTTTATTTTAAGAGTTTTTGGAATTGAATAATTTAGTGATAAAGTGTGATATTGGCTAATAATTAATTCTATATAAAACATTACTTGTGTAATAGTTATGAGATAAATTTAAGTACATATTTGCTTAAATGTAAAATTACTAAAAATAGCAAATTCTAAATTTAAATTTTTTTGGCTATTCTAATCTAGATAGTAAGAGAGTGGCAATTTCTCTTTAAAGAAAATACTCATATGCATCTTTTTTCAATTGTTAAAAGAATAAATTTTAAAAATGACTTTAAGTGTTCAAAATTATTGTTAGACTTTTCTTACAATTATTGCATACATTTGTATCATTATAATGCATTCATCCATAATAATTACAATTTTGTGTGCAAATACTTTCAAAAATAAAAAAATATTTTATGTTGAGAGACATAATTTATGGTCCCAATGGATAGGAGAAACATATAATATTATGACCATTAATTTTTTTATTTAGAACCAACATTTATTTTTAAATATAAAGATAAAAAATAATTAAAATTATTCAAAAATAAATAAAATAGCTCTATAATAAAATAATGACACTAGAATTTTGTATTATATGGTGAATAAAATAATTATGAAGCAAAATAAAATAACTTATAAGTAAATTAAAAAATAGTTCTATGTTAGCCCGAATGAGTAGTAGAGTTGGCTTGGGCAGTGGGTTTGCTCCCCATTGGTCTTGGGTTTGAATCCGCTCCCGGGTTTAAGAGGTGGGACTTCTTGCGGGTGGGGGATCTCACCCGCAGGGGACTAGTCTCGCCCTAGCTCACCTCAGGTACCCAAGGTAAGGGATGCTGGGCTGCTGGGCTGGATCACAGGGACACCCCTATAGTATCAAAATAATAATAACAGTTCTATGTTTTATTTTTATCTATATTAATTTATTTTATTTTTATTTAAAGGGTTATTTAATTAATTTATTTAATTTTAGTTCTTGAGTAAATATTTTTTTTGATAGATAAGTAGCTACCATGGAGTAGTGCCAATTATATTATATCAAAAATTAAAATACAATGTCCTTGAATATGAATGATTACATTAGTTTGGTCATCTAGGGGAGAGGACCCACTACCTAAGCATGTTCCAATAGTTGTTATAGCATTTGTTGATTTAATGTCCAATATTTTCAACAATATTGGACTAATAGTTGTGACTTTAAAGTTGTTAGTGTTGATGACTATCCATAATTGAATGAAATGTATTCCTTAGATCTAAAAACAACAAACCATGTGATGCCACATCAACACACCAATAAAATACAACCTAGTGCACAACTATTAGTCTCACCTTTTTAGCCCTTTTTGGACACTTCAAAAAAAACATGTTGATGTGGCATTATATTTGATGATGCAGTTTTGAAACCTTAGTTATAAGTAGGGGATTTGCCAAGTAAGCTGCTATAAAAAAAAATGGGAGTGATTTGAAATTTCCAAGTAGGATTTTGAGAAGTGCAAAGTTAGGGTGCTCAACTACCAAATCCTCTCCCCTATGACCTATGATGGATAAGAAAACAAAATCCCTCTGAAACTTCAAATGCTCTCTCAATTTGTTTAGGTGTCAAGATCTTACTAATGTGACCTATATAAAATTTGAATAGATCCATGTTATCATGTTCCACAACCTCCTAGCATAGTGATTACTTGTTTATACTCCTCTTTGCCTAGCGTTGTTGCTTTTTCAAAGATTCATGCCAGACTTCCATCACATGGCTCCAAATTGAAGGCATTAACTGCATTCTTTGCCTTCAATTTTAGGTGGTCTTTGATGAATCCATCCAGCACAAATTTGCTCCACTTTTTCCTGAATACCATCACAAAGTTTGATAAGTAGAAGGTATTTTCCATATCATGTCAAATTGTGATATTGCTATCAAGATTCAACTATGTAGTTTTACGAGTCAAACTCATTGACCCATATTTCATATCAATGCCCTTGACCACCTTAATGATGTTTTCTTCCTCGTTCATGGAAATATTACAGAATCTTCTAAGGTGGACAGAATGGCCGGTCCTATCGCATGGACATTCTACGCTTGTAATCTCCATTGTTGTTGACTCCTTACTGAGAGTTGTGTGTGTTGGAGGAGCTTAAATTATAGATGATATGGAAGAATTCCATATCCCAACCAAATCACATCACGTTATTTGATTCCGATACATAATCTACACTATTTTATGGTAGAGTTCAGCTTTTGTGGTCAGTTGTCTTACATTGGGATATTTTCCCAATAGGTTATGTGGTTTGAAATTATTTCTTCATTGTCTAGGTCACGTCACACATTTGCAAGGAAGTTTGCAATCTTATTCAACTCCTTATAGCAATGGGATATGGTTAAATTATTGAATTCATCCATAGTTTGGATAATTGTTTCTTAGACAGTTGTAAACCTACCAAGAGAGCTTTGAATTCATTTTCATTGTTTGCTCCTTGCAGAATTTTTTTGCAATTGCCAAAATCAGGTCACTATTGTTTGAAATGAAGAAAAATATGGAATGTGTTGGATGTGTAGGGGGTTTATATGTGATAGAATGATCTAACACACTTCTATTTTTTTCTAATTTCATGGGAAAAAGAGATCTTCCAAGGAGAAGATTGAATTTCAACCTTATTAGGAAGGTCTGTTGTTTTCTTATGACAAAAATGATTAATTTTCTATTTTGGGATATAAATTCAAATGCATTAACAAACTCAATTATATGACCTAACACTTTAAATTCAAAATATTATGACAACAGAAACAAAATAACAAGTTACAGGTAGATCTGAGAAGGGAAGGATGGTATGTACCTGGCACCAAAAGTGTGTTTTGAACTCTGTTGAAGGATAGATTAGCCCTAGGGTGAATGGGTCTCTATATAGGGGTCCAAAATTTGATTTTGCAGTCCTCAAATCTCAAATCTAAGCTTCTGATTTCTCCAGGTTTGACTGTTGGAAGGCTAGAAATAAAATTTGTAGGTGAGTTTTCCTAGCTTGACAACAATGTTGACAACTTTGCAAAATTGCTCTATTGATTGATTTTCAGTCCTTCTTCACCTATAAATCTGCACATACAAAGAGAGAAGAAAAATGTTTGACTTTAGGTGAATAGAGGTTTTCCTTAATCAAACCCCAATTTGGTAATCAAACCTTAATGATGAAACAATGATAAATGGAAGGAATTGATGAATGAACAATGCTATGTCACAACTCACCAAACCCTTAATGGTTTCCCTTAGAGGGCTAAAGTCTTAACACATCACTCCAAGGAGCTTGATCTTGCATGAATTGGCTTGAATGAATGATTGATTTGACGCTTGAATACTTGAAACCTACATCACAATGTTAGCTCCATAACATGGCATGAACACACATGAACTTTGACATGATGATATGATCTTGATTGTTGTTGTAGATGATTGATAAATCTACTCTTCAATTCCCTTGACAATAATATTTTCTCTTGCAAAGTTTTTATTATGCAATTTGAATTGATAAAATAACTATGTATTTATAGGTGTTTATCTAATTTTTCAAAAATCAAATTTGACACGCCGACATTTGAAACATGAATTTGAATCATTTAAATGCTACCAAAAATATATTAAAAATAGGGTCTTGGCACTTAAAGGGGACCCAAGTGGGTGAATGGGTCCTAGGACCTAAATCTAGGACACAATTTCCAAGGTGTTTAAATTAATGTAGGCATTTTTTTAATATAGGTTTCCCTTTCAAAAAATGAGAATAATAAGGCTTTGGAATGCAAAATTTGATCAATTAGAAGCTTAATTAAGTCCAATTAATTAAGGGGATGCAAACATAGTGCACGAAAATGTAAAGGTGTACATTTTTCTACACTACATTGTTATTTTGGATTGCTACTCCAGCTCTTGATTTTTCGAGGTTGCCTTTTGCTACCCCATCAACATTAATTTTTAAGCATCCACATAGAGGGGGACACCATTTGATTTTTCTCTTTTGATTGATTTTAGGATTGTGGTTCCTAAGTTTTGAGGGATTTGAAGGGAGCTCCATCTTTTCATTATTTTGTTATCCCATGATGTGAGTGGTTTAGGAGGGGAAGAAAGAAATCTCAATCTTGTCACTTTACAAGTTGCTTTCTCTATTTTATTGGTAATAAAATCTATTAAATTTTCTCTTTCACTAAATATTATTTTGTTTCTCTTTCCATATTTCCTAGATTAATATAAAGATGGAATTGAGATCCATAATTCCTCCCATGTTTATTTGCGTCACCTTGGACAACTCAAAAATAAATGGTGTATATCATTTTGGAGTGGTACTTTCTAGTTGAGGCAATTGCCTAACTGTTCCTAGCATTGCCTAGCAAATGAGCAATTTATAAGGAGGTGATTTACTAACTATTCACTCTCCTTACACATTAGAAATCACCATTTTGACATTGTATAATCCTTTCTTTGATCCCTTCCATACCATTTTTTCCTCTTTGTTATTTGGCATTAAATTCCTTTTCCTTGATTTTTTCGTGAGCAATTATCTACTCATGTTCATTAGTGGTAGTTCCTCTATTTCTTCCCAATCTCACTCCATACCATTTGGAGTTTGTTTTATATAATATTGTACAACCTTTTCCTTTATTTCAAAAATTTGGTCCCAAATTTCACTAATAAATGAAATTTCTGTCAATGGTGGATAAGCATTCCATGAATCTACCCAAAATTTGACCTTGTTTCCATTGTTTATTACCCATGATATGTTGCCAGTTATTAATGATCTACAACTCTTCATAAAGTTCCAAATGTTTGATTCGTTTGGGGATTTCTATTGGTGAGGATACATTTCATGTCTTTGTTATTTGTTATCCATATATTTCTTTCTTAAGAGACTACACCATTTCTTTGTTGGACCGGTGTACATCTTCTAGACTAATTTTTCCCCTAGTGCTAAATTTTTCTTTTCAAATTTCTTGATTCCTACTCCTCCATTTTCCTTATCTTTACATATAGTTTTCTAGCCTATTAGAGGAATTCACCTTTCTTCATTAGATCCTTCCCATAAAAATATTTTCATAACACTTTTTAATTGTTCCTCTGCTTTCTTGGTTAATTGTGTGCATGAAAGTTGGTAAATTGGAATTGCAGATAATACTACTTTTATCATTTGGATCTTTCATGCTTGTGTTAGCTACTTTAATTTCTAGGATTAAGCTTTATTCCTACATTTATTCATTGTTTCATTCCAAAGAATTTTTTTGATTGCCCCTTTAAAGAGTGGTACTCCTAATTATTTGCATGGGAGTTCACCTTTGTTGAAACCCAATTTAATAAGATTCTTCTTTGAAGGGTTTTCCTTGTATTGAAAAATAAATATTTAATTTCTCTTTGTTAATTATCTTCCCTGAACCTACTATGTATTTTTCCAAAATTGACTAAATTATGGTTGCTTCTTTTATGTTTTCTTTACCATATAGTATGGTGTCATCTACAAATTTTTAGTGTGTGATTATGGTAAATTGATCAATTTGCTACTTGTACCCCACTCCATTTGTCTTGAGAAACAATGTATTTGATTTCTCTTTTGAGAGCTTCAACCATGATAAAAAAAATATGAATGGAGAGAGAGCATCCCCCTATCTTAATCCTCTTATTGGTTCAAAGAAGATCCACATGGGGACCCATTAACCAAAACTAAATATATTACACTGGAAATGTAATTAAAAATTCACTTTATCCACTATGTTTGGAATCCAAATCTTTAGAATATGTTTCTTTAGAACCTCTAGTTGACTATGTCATATGCCTTATTTTTGTCCAATTTCATTATAATGCAACTTTGATTGGTTGTAGTGATTGAATGTAATGTTTCTTGGGAAATTATACTGTCAACAATATCTTTTCCAAGCGTGAATCCACACTATTTTTTGGAAATTATCCTTGGAAGAAGATGTTTAAGCCAATTTTTTGTTATGTTTGATATTATTTTATATATTATGTTGCAAAGAGAAATTGGCTGAATTTTTTTGGAGTATGGGTTCATTTTCTTTGGTATCAATGCTATGAGAGTCGTGTTTATATCCTTTAGAACTTTCCTTGATTCTCTGAGATCTTTTATTTCCCACCATAGCTCATCACCCATTAACTCCCATAACTCTTGGTAAAATAGCATTGTGAACCCATTGGGGCCCGGTGCCTTGTTTGGAAATTTTTAAAATTGTAGACACTAAAAATTGACCACTTTCGTTTTGTCAATTTACCCCTAATTTGAAACCAATTTCATATCCTCTATATTAATTAAATAATACCTTATTATTTAATTAATATTCATTATCCATTACCCCTTCGTCTTAATCTATTTCTTCTATAATGTTTAAATCTTAGCCTAAAGTAAATAATTACCTTTAATTATTTACTCCCATCACTTAACCCTTTCCTCCAAAAATTAAATAAATAATCTTTTTATTTAATTCCCCTCATGTCACATCATCCATAATCCACTTCTAATCTTAATCCCCCTTGTTTAATCCTTGATTAAGGATGTGCACATTCCTAATAATTGATTAGGGAGGTGTAACGTCCTCCATAAAATGCAAGTGGTATCCTAATCTCTCTTAGCCACCTAACCCTCATCTAATCATCCATTAATTATCCTAGTCTAACCCATGGTCAACCCCCAATGGAATTTTTAATTCCATTATAACCTACCCACATACCCAAATGGAATTTTAAATTCCATTTTAGTTGCCCAAGGTACTTGGAGGAATTTTTAATTCCTCTCCCATCCCCCAAGGAATTTTTAATTCTTTTTCCTTCTCCCCATGAGGATTTAAGGGAATTTTTAATTCCTTTTTGTCACATCCCTTACCTATGGTACTACCAAGTACCCCTACCACAAGGAATAGTAAATTCCTTTTATCCCATCCATGCACATTAAAAAGGAATTTTTAATTCCTTTGGTCAATCTTTGATCTCAACCCTTGATCTCTTGTCCTCTTTCAATCTCCACTGTCCATTTCCATCTCCCTTGCTAAATGGCTAGCACAATCATTTTTGCATGACTACCGCATCCTAACACAATCTCTATCACATTCAAGCTCTCTCACAATCTCCATAGCCAATCCTGCAACCACAACCATCTACACCCATCTTGTATCCACCTTCACATCCAAAATCAAGCAAAATCACTTGTTGTGCTACAAAAATTGGTCTAAAAGCACACAAATCCCCCATCAACAAGGGAAAACAAAGCTATCAACTCAGACAGGTATAAATGGTTGATTTTTTTTCTTGTTTTGAATTCATCTTATGCCCTATCTTGAGTGTTTGTTAGTGTTTTTAATCTTTGCATGATTATGAGTTTCTTGCATTCTATTAGATTAAAATCACTACACACATTTTTGGCACGCCTGGTGGGACCCACGTCACGGGTCCATTAATGTTTTTTGTTGTTTGAAGCTTTGCAGGTTCAGGTTCCTTTGAGCTTCAAAGGTGAATCCACCCGACAGGTGGATCCGTGATCTATAGGGGCGAATCCACCTTTGAATAGACAAACCCGCCTCCGGATAGGTGAACCTACTACACAAGAAAACCTGCACTTTACACAAGGGCAAACCCGCTAACAGAAGACCGAAGACCTCCACATAGGGAAACCTACATCCGAATAGGTGAACTCGCATCTAGATAGGTGAATGTGCAACACTTAGATGGGTGAATGTGTAACCTTCAGATAGGAGAACATGAAACCTTCATAGGAAAACTTGAGAGCTACAAGGGCGATTATGCAAGCACCTAACCTGATTTTCACCAATAGGTGAATGTGCAAACTATAGAGGTGGATGCACTAGAAGCATACAAGGGTGAATTTGTGTGGTCCACATAAGGTATAGAGAACATCAATTTTTGATAAAAAAAAAAATTGTAGCACTTTATACTTTCCCTTTCCAAAAAAAATTCTTTGGGGGCTTTGCCCCCCAGCCCCCCTTACACAGGGGATTGGATCATCTCGCTGCGCCACCCTTTTCATTGGGTTAGGTGTTCCCCCCCTAGGCTAATAATCATCTACTTTTCATCATTTTCTTTTGCATCTAATCATCCTTTTGTGTAGCTTGCTCTCATTTGTCAAAGACTAGTGGATAAAATTGCTAACTTATTTCTTGCAAGATGGGCAGTCGAAGACAATATTTAGTTGATTTCCCAAAATAATTAGGCACACTTCAATTTATTTAAAGGGTCAAAGAATTTTTTTTGTTGTTTTTGGGGTCTCCTATCGATGTATGCTCTCCCCTTGCACCGTTTGGTGAGTCTAGGGATCAGAAATTGTAGATAGACCCAAGTCCATTTGTGAGTCTACCTAGGAGTGCTAGCCTACATGTATGCTCTCCCCTTGCGCCACGTGTGAGCATGGGGATCATAAATGCCTAGAATTTCCTTGCCTTTAGGAGGCCTACTTGGGGATTTCATCACCCCAAGGGACGACCTCAACCATGCAAACTAGTGAGGTATATAAAGGGGGGAGAACTAAAGTTGTACCCCAATCCAGTCACATCGTGTCTGATGGAGCACTGATACTAGGGTGATTCCTAGCTAGGTGTCAAGGGTTGGTATGAGTTTAAAGCACCTCGTTGGGGATCTTGATCCACGCTTGTGACAGGCTAGTGTTCATGGGCGTGCCTCATGCACCCTCCTAGTGCATTGAGGACTCCCCTAGATCACCTTGTTTCAACCTAGTTTAGGACCCGTGTATAGCCCCAGCTTGGTGTAGTGCAAGGACTACAGAAAACACCATAAAGCTACTCACAATGTACTCCCTTAGGTTGAGATAAAAATCCTCATGGTGAACTATGATAGTTCTCAAAAAGAGAGAGAAGGTGAGCCTGTGGCGTCTATTGACGACCCTGTCCCACTGGATCTCTACCTATCTGCCTTCATGAGAAAGGGTGTTCTCACCCGATTATCATAGAGTATTAACCCTTCAGACCTAGTGGGCCTACATCAAGTTTGTAAACCCTCTTGACTTTAATTCTAGGATTGTGTTGCCTAGTGTGTCTTCTTGTGCATATGAGTGATTTTATTTTGTCCATTCTAGTCTTTATTTGACTATTTGATTGTTCTATCTATCCTTTGCCATCAAGGCCCTCTGTCCTACAGAGGCGTATCCACTCTCTACATAGGAAAATACACTCTCTAAAGGGTGTTCACATTCCCTCATCCAGTTCAATCATTTTGATCAATCATATTAGATAAGCGATATCATGCCCTTTAGGGGTGAATATGCCTTTCTCATCCATACTCTCATCCCTCAAATAAGCAATCCTACTCCTTTTAGGGTTAAATCCACCTTTCTCATCCATACAATCCTCCCTAGATAGGAGAATATGCTTTTCTCTTGGGTGATTCTACTTTCGGTCTATACACTTGGTCATCCTTCATAGGTGTTTGCACTCATCTCATAGGCGTATACCATGTTCATTCGTACACCTCATTCATCCTCTTAGACGGATCCACTCTATCTTGGGGTGATTTTTTTGTCCTTTTCCGTACACCTAGTCATCCTACATAAATGAGTCCATGCTCTTCTTGATTGATCTCAATTTCTGTGTCAGTGCACTATTCAAGTCATTCCCTCATAGGAAAATTCATTACTTTGATAGGTGTTTCCACACTTAGTCATTTTCACTATCTAAAAAGGTGATTATGCTCTATTCTTGGGTGAATCTACTTCCCATCCAAAATCTAGAGAGTCAATCCATCCTATCACAATTAGCCTATATCTTCCTCAGTCCAAAATCGTAATCTAATCATTTTTTCTCTTCATATCCATCTCCAAACGACCACTTTCATCTTATCAATCACTATCAATCTTGTCCACAACATCATCCCCTTTGAGCAAGAAGTTTGCTAAACCTATCCTTCATCCATCCAATAATCATCTACATCACTTTAGGTTCACCCTTGAACTTAGGAGTCTATCCTATCATATCTTCCAATCATCCTAATCTGAGGTTAAATCCAATCCTAATTTGAGCTTCAATCCAATCCCAATCTAAGATTAAATCCAATCCTAATATGAGCTTCAATCCAATCCTAATCTGATCTTCAATCCAATCCCAATCTGAGCTTAATCTACATCCCAATTTGAGCTTTAGTCCATCCACATCCAAGATCTTCTAATATCGAAACAAATCTTAATATCCCTTCTTCCACATTCTTCTAATCCATTCCATTTTTCTTTTCATTGTCTCCTCTTTTCTTCTAACCATCTATTCCCATATTTTCAATCCATATCCACCCAATCCAACATCATGAATCCTTATTCTCCATCAATGCAATAAAAAATAGTAGTCAAAGCAGATCCCAATTATATTGAAGATGACATTGAAAGTCTTGTTGATCAAGATGGGTATGAAATAGTTCCCTTTGATGCTATCACTTCTAGTGAGATTTCTCCAACCATCATCCAAAATCCAATCACTTATCCAAGCTATCCCATCATGCCTTCATCCACACCTACTAGCAATCCTTATGCTACCTTGAGAAGGGATATCCATTATCATCCCTATCCCTATATCCATCCTATCCTTCATCCACATCTCTCTCTTATCCATCTTCCACATATCCCTCTCATCCAATATCTAAACCCATAGCAATGTCATGTGTTCAAAACAAGTCATATTCAATGGCTATGGATCAAAGGATACATTATCAGGGCAAAGGACTAGGTATTATTAACACCTTCACAATGCCTAGGGAAAGCTTGACTACAAAAAATATCAACATATGGGGCACAAAGGATCCTTATGATGAAAATACTATCAAAACTACAACTAGTCATATCATGAATCGTCATCCACCCATCATCTCATACTCAAATTGGGACCAAAATAAAAGAAAATATTCTTCTCAAAGCAAGGAGAAGATCACCAAAAAAAATATAGTAATGCAAAAAGGACAAAGAAAATACAAATGGATACCAAAGAAAAATAAAGAAAATCATCCAAATGATACTCCATCAATCAAAGAAACCATGGGAAAAATCAAAAAGGGAAATTTATCCATCAAAAGTGTCCTCAAATACAAAAGCATGCTTCTCAAACAAGGAATTAATAATATCTAGCGGTTGGTCCTAATTCCATGAAAACCTTCATTCCCACCCATCATTGCTCATCTTCCCAAGTTTGGAGAGTCAAAGGTTCCAAACCATCAACCAATCCATCTCATATTCTTTCATGCATGACACCGTCAACTCCATTCATGATATCCAATCTTGACATTGACCATGTGTTGGAAACTACTCTTCATCATAAGGATTCCAATGGTACCATATCACGATGCACACACATAGACAAGGTTAATTTTGGTACCAGCAAGGCAGATCAGAGTTCTCAAAAGTTGCATTTAAGTGCTCATATCCTGGGAAAGTAGCTTCTTCAGGTAGGATATCGCTGGCACATTATGATAGTGGCCTCTACATTAGTACCACCAAGTGGTTCAACACGAGGGTAAAAATTCCAAAAAAAATAAAAATAAAGTAAAAATAAAAATCATCCTCTAATGAAAACCACTATGGTGGCGCTTTAGGAAAGTACTATGATGAAAACTTGGAAACAGGCATCATGAGTAGAATCAAGCATCTATATGATCCTTCTCAGACAGAAGCATCTCATTCTTGGCATGATAAATCCAATGTTCCCTCCATCCATCCAATCTCGATTTATCCAGATATTCTCATTTATCTTGATCTTGACAAAGATTTAGCACATACTTCAACTCGACTCATGGAAAAATTTTAACAGGATCTTTACCATTTTATCTCATGAAGTCCCATAGCCCATATCTAGCATGATAAAACTCTGTTGAACTCTTTGCATATACATTACCTATCTTGGTTTATCCATTAAACTTTGAAGCATTGCTAGACACTGGGGGTAGGTTATTGCACTCTTGTTTTCAAATAACTCTTGATCCATGTCTTATATCTCATAACGTGACATCGAAATCGTGATCTAGGTATCGTTTATCTAAAATCTCATCAAAATCCAAAAACATTTGTAAAATCCAGAAAATCCAAACACATTCAAAAATTGTAAAGTCAAAATCCCAAAACATCTAAAACACATCAAAATCCCTAAACATGTCAAAACATCAAAAATCAAAAAATAGAACCACATCAAACTATGTTGTCTCTAAGCTTGAATGTAGGCAAGGCCATCACTGATGTGCCCCCAAGACACTTTAGGTTAGGAGTCCATCATAATAATGAACTGTTGTGCAGTTTTCGCACACACGCCCCGCTGAAGGCAGGGACCCTCTTGTTGGAAATATGTGCCTCAAACAATATAGGCTAAAACCTCCATTAGAGCCAAGTCAGTGTGACATCTTCATTGTCTGGCCGACTAGCAGTTTGATACATCATGTTTTGCACAGGTCGTTGTGACCTTGCAGGAGTCTTGCCGAACGGTTACTGTGGAGTCTATCGCTGTGACAAGGAGTACTCGTTATGACCTCATAGCGCTCGGGAGACCTCTGGCCGACAGGCCATTCAATCGTGAATCGGAGAGACTCATGGCGACTAGGGTTTCAGAGTGACTTCAACACTCGGGGAGAAGTCTCAGTGAACAGTGAATGTCTTACCGACAGGAATTCATATGTTGTCTTCGCCGTAACAAAGAGTCTCAGAGAAAGGTCTTAGCGATAGATGAAAGTCATGCCGACAGGGACACACTCGGGAGTTATCGATGTAACACTAAGGCTTCATTATGAAGTCTAGGCGAAAGCTAATGTCTTTCCGACAGGGGACACATCCAAATGTTCTTCGGTGTAACTCAAAGCGATCGGAGAAACCTCTTAGCAATGGTGAATGTCTTGCCGATAGCCGATGGCTATCAGGGTAACTCTTGGTCCCGGGAAGACGTCTTAGCGAATGTTGAAGGTCTCACCAACAGGAACATCTTGTGGGATCTTTTCTATAACTCTTGGTGACAGATGAAGCTTTCAGGATAAGTCATAGAGCTCAGTGAGAAGTCTTAGCGAGAGCTACATGTCTCGCCGACATTGTTTTATGTTGGAGTCTTCAGGGTAACATATGGAGATCGGTATGTTCTCTCCGTGAAGGGCAATGTCTTGGCAACGGGTGAACACTTCGGGGTAACCTTTATGTCTCAGAGAAAACTCTCGGCGCAAGATGTGAGTCTTACCGACTTCTACTTGGCGCTCAGTACGTTTGGGGACTTCGATATAGCCTTGAGTGACTCGCTATGATCTCCTGGCGAATGCGATAGGTCTGCGCAACTGCTTGGTGACTCGGTGTAACTCATGGAGCTCGATAGAACATCTTAGTGATAACAGAGTCTCTTGGCGACATCTATATGAAGTCTATGTGGCATCGGCGAGACACTGTTAGTGTCTCACCGAGATGCCAGTACATTGTGAATTCTGTTGACTGAGTAAGACCGTCCTATGTGGAGTCTCGTGGATGAATCAAAGGAGCTGAATTGGAACCGTTGGGAGTCTGTTCGTTGCAACGGTTCTGTGAGGAAGCTCGACGGACATGGAACAACAGAGATATACTCTGTGATTGTAGATTGTAATCAGTTGGTTCAATCAACAGTGGAGTGTGAAGAGTTTGAACTGTATTAGTGTGAATTCGATTCTATAAAGACTGTAAACAGAAAAGGTTCCTGTGCAATATTGTTAATGGTGAATGCTATTGTAAATCAGACACCAGAAAGATAAGTCTGACAATTGTATGTAATCCTTATTACTATAATACAAAGTGATTTCTCTTGGTGTGGTGGATTTTTCTCCCGTAAGGGTTTTCCCACGTATATCTGGTGTTCTTGTGTGATTGTCAAAACTCTGTTTCTGTAATCTGTTTCATAGTGCATCTTAACTTGACTGTCATTGTAAATTTTAAAGTGTATCTACATTCTTTCTTGAGGTATTGACATTAGGAGAATTGTTTTCCGCATCTAATTTTCCTTACAAGTGGTATAAGAGCTTGGCCAGTTGTGTCATCCTTGGGGGTACATTGGGTTTTTTGTGTCAATTCTGTTCAGTGGGAGTCTTGTAGAGATTGTTATTTCTAATTACAGATTAAGATGTCTATTTCATCTAGAAACATTGAAATAGAGAAATTCAATGGCAGTAACTTTGAGTTATGGAAACTCAAGATGGAGGATCTCTTAGTAGATCGAGATCTTTGGATTGCCGTATCTAGAACTAAACCTATAGGCATGAAGCAAGAAGAATGGGACCTTGCAGATAGGAAATCTAAGGGGTTGATAAGGCTCTGTTTGGCAGACTCAGTTCTTCTCAATGTGCATGAAGAGAAGACTGCCTCTTCTTTGTGGAAGAGACTAGCGTCTATTTATCAGGGGAAATCTTTGGTGAATAAGTTGTTCCTGAGGAAGCAGCTCTACTCTTTGAGGATGCAGGAAGGAGGGTCTGTAGCTGATCATTTGAATGCATTTAACATGCTGCTCGCACAATTAACATCTGTTGGTGTAAAGATTGAAGAAGAAGATCGTTGTATGCTTTTGTTGTGTTCTTTGCCAGACTCTTGGGATCATCTGGTGATGGCTATTGGGAGTACAACATCCAGTTTCAAAATGGAAGATGTTGTTGGTTCTTTGCTGTCAGAAGAAATGAGAAGGAAGTCTTCTGAGATGGCGAAGGAGGCTCTTGCTGTCAGAGGAAGGTCAAAGGAGAAAGGCAAGAAGAAGGACAAGAAGTCCAAATCAAAATCAGAGGGGAGATCAAAGTCTCCTGGAAAAAAGTCCAAGGTGAAGTGCTGGAACTGTGGGCAACCTGGTCATGTCCGAAAGGATTGTAAAGAGGAGAAAAAGAAGAAGAAGGGCTCTTCCGATAATGGTTCTTCTCATAGTGATGGTGACGCCTTCATTGCAGCCTTGGCTACAGGGCATCAGATGATGTCTGGCTGATTGATTCTGGATCATCATTCCACATGACATCTCACAGAGAATGGTTCACAAAGTATGAAGAATACGATGGTGGAAAGGTGTACTTGGCGAGTGATTCAACTTTGGAAATTGTTGGTCGTGGAAGAGTCAAAATACAATTCCCTAATGGCAGAATAAAGGGGATCAATGATGTTATGCACATACTAGGTCTGGCTTAGAATCTACTTTCTGTCAGTAAGCTTAATGATATCAAAGTACAAGTCTTGTTCTCGAGAAGTGGCTGCAAGATGACTAGAGGTTCAATGGTGCTGGCTAGAGGTGCTCGAATTGGTACCCTATACAAGTTGGATGCACAAGTTGTTCAATGTTACAGTGTCTCTTCGAAGTCATCAAAAGCTGCTCATGGAGGTAAAGAGGGAAATATCCCTAATTATGTAAACTCTACGGAAGTAAAACTTCCTGCAGAGAAGACTATGCTTTGGCATCATAGGTTAGGCCACATAGGAGAAAAAGGTTTAAAAACCTTGAAAAACAAAAACCTGGTTGAGAGGCTTGAAGATTGTAATCTGGAATTTGAATTCAGTGAACACTGTATATATGGAAAGCAGCATCGTGTTTCATTTTATGACAGTCCTCATAAATCTTCTGGTTTGTTAGACTATATTCATTCGAATGTGTTTGGTCTAGTAGATTTTCCTTCTTTGTCTAAATCAAGATACTATGTGTCGTTCATTGATGATTATTCAAGAAGAGCATTTATTTATTTTTTGAAAAGTAAATCATAAATGTTCAGTTGATTTAAGGAGTTTAAAAATCTTGTTGAAAATCAGACTGGTAAAACGATAAAATGCTTAAGGACTGATAATGGCGGTGAATTTTGTTCTAATGAACTTGAGAGATACTGTAAAGACCATGGAATCAAAAGACATAAGACTACACCTTATACTCCACAGCAGAATGGAGTTGCAGAAAGGTTCAATAGGACAGTGATGGAGAGAGTACGAAGTATGCTTAGTAGTGTTGGTTTGGAAGAGAAGTTCTAGGCTGAAGCTACTGCTACTGCATGTTACTTAATTAATCGATCTCCAAACTCTGCTCTTGTTGAGAAGAAACCCTTGGAAGCGTGGTATGGTAAGAAGCCCTCTCTTAGACATATTAGAGTCTTTGGCTGTGAGGCATATGCACATGTGTCGGATGTAAAAAGATCTAAGTTGGAGAACAAGGCTGCCAAGTGTATTTTTATTGGCTATAGTGCTAACATTAAAGGATACAAGCTTTGGAATCCTGTTATAGAGAAGGTTGTATACAACAGAAGTTTAATCTTTCGTGACTTAAAACCTTCCACCTTGGATCTGCAGTTAGAGAAAAAGTCAGAAAACAGTAAGGATGTAGCAGCAATTCCTCCTACACCAGAGAAAGAGGAATTGAAGATTCAAAATGTACCTGAAACTGAGGAGAGCTCAAGCAGTTCTGAAAGTTCTGAAGAAGAAGAACCTCAGCCTCAACCAGTGAGGAGGTCAACCCGAGAAAGGAAACAACCAGATAGGTATGGGTTCTCATTGATTGAATCTACTTGTGCCTATGCTTTGATTTCTAGTACTGATGAGCCTAGGACTGTGAAAGAGGCATTTAAAATGTCTAATTTAGACTCTTGGTTAGAAGCCATGGAAGAAGAGATGGTGTCATTGGATAAAAATGAAACTTGGAGTTTGGTGCCCTTGCCTAAAGGCAGAAAAGTTGTTGGCTACAAATGGGTATTTAAGAAAAAGATTGGTCTGGATGGCAGTGTAGAAAAGTACAAGGCAAGACTGGTTGCAAAGGGTTATTCCCAGGTAGAGGGAACTGATTATGGGGAAATCTTTTCTCCTGTAGCAAAGTTGATGTCCATTAGATTTCTATTGTCACTTGCAGCAACATATGACTTAGAGGTTGAACAGATGGATGTGAAGACAACATTTCTTCATGGTGATCTTGAAGAAGAAATTTATATGTCCCAGCCTGAGCACTTTGTTGAGAAAGGTAAAGAAAAACTGGTATGCAAATTAAAGAAGTCTTGTATGGGTTAAAGCAGTCACCTAGAATGTGGTACCAGAAATTTGATACTTTTGTATTGTCTTTGGGATTTGTAAGATCAAAATTTGATCATGCATATATTATAAAGCTGAAAGTGATCAAGTACTTGTTATTGCTCTTTATGTTGATGATATGTTATTCATAGGAAATAGCAAGCTAATGATTTCGATCTTAAGTCTCGGTTATCTGCTAAGTTTGAAATGAAGGATCTTGGTGCAGCAAGGTATATTCAGGGATGGAGATAACCGAGGATAGGAAGAATAGAAAGCTTTGGCTCAGCCCGAGTAAGTATATCAGGGTGTTCTTGAGAGATTTTGTATGAAATGATTGCAAGCGGTTAGTTGTTCGATCATGCGAGGAGCGAAGCTATCTGTTGAGGACATCCAAAATCTCCCTCTGAGATGGAGGACATGACCAGTGTGCCCTATGCTAGTGCTGTAGGAATTCTTATGTATGCAATGGTCTGTACAAGACCAGACATTGCCCAAGCAGTGGGAGTACTTAGTCGATTAATGGCTAATCCAAGAAGAATACATTGGGATGTTGTCAAGAGAGTATTTAGATATTTGAAGGGGACTTTAGAATATGCTTTGTGTTATCATGGGAATTCGAATAAATCACATAGGACTCTCAGCATTCATGGTTATGTAGATTCTGATTGGGTAGGGGACATTGACAGCAGGAGATCCACCAATGGATACATTTTCATGATGAATGGTGGTGCAGTGAGTTGGATGAGCAAGCGGCAGGCTGTAGTCGCTTTGTCCACTACAGAGGCTGAATACATGGTAGCTACTCATCCTTGTAAAGAAGCTGTATGGTTGAAACATTTGTGTTCTAACATTGGTTTTGATATAGGGGAAATAACAATTTTATGTGACAGTCAAAGTGCCATTTGTCTGGCAAAGAACCCAACTTTCCATGCCAAAACGAAACATATTGATGTACAGTACCACTTTGTACGAGATATGGTTGAGGATGGAAAGGTTAGTTTAGAAAAAGTTGATACTCTGGAGAATGTTGCAAATGCATTGACGAAACCAGTGAACATAGACAAGTTCAGGTGGTGTACCAGTTCAATGGGCCTTAGTGCCCATGATTTTCAGTAAGTATTATTTTTGCTCTGGAGGTGCCTGTATGATCTTCGTCAAGTGGGAAATTGTTGGAAATATGTGCCTCAAACAATACAGGCTAAAACCTCCATTAGAGCCAAGTCGGTGTGACATCTTCATTGTCTGGCCGACTAGCAATTTGATTCATCATGTTTTGCACATGTCACTATGACCTTGCAGGAGTCTTGCCGAACGGTTACTGTGGAGTCTATCACTGTGACAAGGAGTACTCGTTATGACCTCATAGCGCTCGGGAGACCTCTGGCCGACAGGCCATTCAATCGTGAATCAAAGAGACTCATGGTGACTGGGGTTTCAGAGTGACTTCAACACTCGGGGAGAAGTCTCAACGAACAGTGAATGTCTTACCGACAGGAATTCATATGTTGTCTTTGTCGTAACAAAGAGTCTCGAAGAAATGTCTTAGCGATAGATGAAAGTCATGCCGATAGGGACACACTCGAGAGTTATCGATGTAACACTAAGGCTTCGTTATGAAGTCTAGGTGAAAGCTAATGTCTTGCCGACAAGGGACACATCCAAACGTTCTTCGGTGTAACTCAAAGCGATCGGAGAAACCTCTTAGCGATGGTGAATGTCTTGCTGATAGCCGATGGCTATCGGGGTAACTCTTGGTCCCGGGAAGACGTCTTAGCGAATGTTGAAGGTCTCACCGACATGAACATCTTGTGGGATCTTCGGTAGAACTCTTGGCAATAGGCGAAGCTTTCGGGATAAGTCATAGAGCTCAGTGAGAAGGCAAGAGCTACATGTCTCGCCGACATTGTTTTATGTTGGAGTCTTCGAGGTAACATATGGAGATCGGTATGTTTTCTCAGCGAAGGGCAATGTCTTGGCGACGGGTGAACAATTCGGGGTAACCTTTATGTCTCGGAGAAAACTCTCAGCGAAAGATGTGAGTCTTTCCGACTTCTACTTGGTGCTCGGTATGTTTGGGGACTTCGGTATAGCCTTGGGTGACTTGCTATGATCTCCTGGCGAATGTGATAGGTCTGGGTGACTACTTGGTGACTCGGTGTAACTCATGGAGCTCGATAGAACGTCTTAGCGATAACAGAGTCTCTTGGCAACATCGATATGAAGTCTATGTGGCATCGACGAGACACTATTAGTGTCTCACCGAGATGCCAGTACATTGTGAATTCTGTTGATCGAGTAAGACCGTCCTATGTGGAGTCTCGTGGATGAATCAGAGGAGCCGAATTGGAACCGTTGGGAGTCTATTCATTGCGACGGTTCTGTGAGGAAGCTCGACAGACATGGAACAACAAAGATATACTTTGTGATTGCAGATTGTAATCGGTTGGTTCAATCAACAATGGAGTGTGAAGAGTTCGAACTGTATCAGTGTGAATTCGATTCTGTAAAGACTATAAACATAAAAGGTTCCTGTGCAATATTGTTAATGGTGAATGCTGTTGTAAATCAGACACCAGAAAGATAAGTCTGACAATTGTATGTAATCCTATTACTGTAATACAAAGTGATTTCTCTTGGTGTGGTGGGTTTTTCTACCGTAAGGGTTTTCCCACATATATCTGGTGTTCTTGCGTGATTGTCAAAACTCTGTTTCTGTAATCTGTTTCATAGTGCATCTTAACTTGACTGTAATTGTAAATTTTAAAGTGTATCTACATTCTTTCCTGAGGTATTGACGTTAGGAGAATTGTTTTCCGCATCTAATTTTCCTTACACCTCTTTCGCTTCAGTTTTGGCATTTTGGACCTTTCATTTTGAGGTTTTTTCTTACTTCAGGCATGTGCTTAAATGTTTATTTTTGATTGCCTAAGTGTTTCCCCTAGGTTATTCATTGAAAATCCTAAGTTCTGGATAAATTTCAGGCTTTTACTCGGTTTCAGGATTTTCCACCCTGGTCGGATTTTCTCGGATCTCGCTTGCATTCCGGCTGTGCACTGTTGTCCAGGGATTTTCGGTATTTGCGGATTTTTGTGTGGGCCAGATTTTTCCGGATTCTGCCCTGTTGTCAAATTCCCGGGTTCTCTGACTGTCTTATCGATTGCATTAATGACTTCGTGCGTGCTTTGGAGGATGTATTTAACTTGATTTCTAGGATCTTTTATGCCATCATGCTTATTATTTTCCATCGTTTGAGTTGAGGACTGCATCCTTAGAGTTGGTACTTCGAGCTTTTGATTTGATTTGGGACATTCGGGCTTGAATTGTGGATTTAAGTGGTGATTTCTTGTGTATTTCTTGCCCCTGTTCTTCATGGACACCATTTGCTTCGCGTTTGTTGCTTTTGAGATCGATTCCCACTTTATAATGGTATGTGTTTAATTGCTTTGCTTTGAATTGATGATTATGGATAGTGCGTTGATGTTATAAGAGCTTCTGAGACTTGAATTCCTAAAAAATTGATCCTTTCATGCTAGGGTTGTTCGGCATTATGTTATTTGTGATCTCTTGGGTGAGTTTTGAGCTCATTTGTCTATCTACATTTTGATGAATCTTGCCTGAGAGTAATTAGTTAACCCTAGTAACGGCTTAGCAATTGAAAAGACTTAATTTTGAGCTTTCCTATGTGTTAATGGTGGATGTATAGGGTTTAAACCTAGGGCATCGCCACTCATCTTTAACTTGCTCTCAAACAGGCCTAGAACGCAAAGAAAATCTTTTGAAGGTCCATGCATAACTTTCCCTAAGCTTAATCGTTGAAATTCATGATTAATGAGATGTTGTGTGTGAAATTGCGATTTCATGTCGCAATCCGGCTTTTGGCCTCAATCCGGGATTTCTCGTTCCTTTGGGATAATCCATCTCTGGTGGATTTTCCCAAAATTTGGTGAGGTGCAATAAAATTATCGCTACCATATACACCTTCGGCAAGAGGTCACAGCGGGCTCCATTAGTCATACCGATATTATTTGCATTCGCTGAGACCTTCATCCTTTGGAGAGACCTTTCACCGAATGCATTTCAGTCAGGGAGACCCTGCTTGGTCGGTGAGACCTTCCTCTGAGCTCACAAATCTTGCCGATATCCTTAACTATCACTGAGACTACCAACGGTCATTGAGACTTCATGACGAAGCCTTCATTTCTTGGCGAGCTCGGATCCTCTTTCGGGGAGACCACGTGTTGTCAGCCAGACGTTACACTGATAGGACTCCATATCGACAAAACATTAAGCAGCAGATAGGACCTCTTGCCGAATTCAAAACCTATTGTTGAAACATCCATTTGCTTCGATAAGGCTCCCCCTCATCGGCGAGACGTTACACTGAAACCTTTCTAAGTTCATATTTGATCACCGTGACAATCTCATTTCTCACACCGATAAAGTCTTCTATGTTTTGTCGATAAGACCGGAGTCATTCGCCAGGACCTTACCCCGACTACCCTTTGGTCATATCGATATGCATTTCCTTATCATCGGTTGGCAAGACACCGCAACTTTGCTAAGACCTCATATCGAAAAAATTTAGTCTGGCCGAAGTGTTTGCTTGGAACCCAAAAGTCGGTGAGACAAAAAGGATTCGCCATAACCTCACCCCGAAGAGAAAGTCTCTCATCAGTATGTTTTCTATATCGCCGGTCGACAGGACATGCCCCACTCGGTGTGACCTCATTCCGAATAAAGTTTGTTTGGCCGAAGTACATGCTTTTGCACCGATTGGTTCAGAGTTTTTCCCTATCCGCAGAATTCCGTCGAGTCCGGATTCCTCTGAAATCCGGTATCTCTCTGATTTTCCAAAGTCTCCTATCTGGCTCATTCTTCGCGGGAATCTGTCCCTCATGAATTATCCCGAAATCTGATGAAACATAAAGGAACGTGAGATAATTGGATTTGTTTATGATTTGTGATACATTTAATGATTATTTCATGTCGTATTTGGATTTCCCATGAAATTTATTGATTGATAATGATTAGGTTTAATGGTTAAGTAGGTGTTTCCTGGTTATTCCATTGGAATCCGATCAGTCTAGAAATTCCCAAAATTCCTCTCTGGCTCAGATTTCGCGGATGGTCTTGAAACCCAAAATTTGTTGTGATCATTTCATATGAGATTTAATAACACTTTGGCTATATGAGATGCATTCTAACGGTGTTCTTGAGGATTAACCTTACTCTCCTGTGGTTTTTATTGTGATTTTCTTGATGGATGCAGACTGAATCTAGCAAGGTAGTAGAGGGACCCTCTGTGTCTGAAGCAGAAAGGATCAAAATGGACGTTAAGAGCAAGATCCCTAAAAGCAAGATCACGTCAATTTGGTCAGAGGTGATTGATACGAATGTTGGACAATGGGACTACGAAGAGTTTAAAGAAAGAATGGTGGCTAAAGATCTTCCTTTGGTGGCCAGAAGGATGAAGGAGTCAAGTTTGGCACATGTGGCCGATTTCCCTTCAACAGTGCAGTGTTATGACCTTGTCCTCGAGTGTGCCAGACATTATGACCAGGGTACACAAAAGATTATCAGTCCTCAAGGGAGAGTGATAGCCAACCTCAACCCTGTCTCTATTGCTCAGACTTTCAATATGCCAGATAGATCTCACGTGGTGGCATTCAACATGAGGGCAGCTCAGGAGTTCTACGATGAACAAACTATGAAATCTCAGCAATTCATCGACTCTTGGCTGGAGAAGCCTAAGTCACACTATTCCAAACTGCCCAAACAACTTTTCAGGATTAAGTTCAAGAAGGAATATTATGATGCCATCACTCTTCTTAGCAAGGTGGTTGGATTAAACAATGCTGGTACATTTGAGAATTGGATGTGCCATGCCATTGTAAGGATGGAGCAAGAATTGATTGATTATCATTGGGCTGGTTTGATTAGTAGAGTACTCCATGAACAGTTATCCAATGTGTTGTAGACCAAGACTTTCACAATGACTTCATATCTGGTCTATGCACTTGCAAGATTCCATCCCTACAAAGGATTGGATACAAAGGGAATTTTTGGGCAGGATGTTATTTATGAATTTTTCCCTCAATTGCATTTGGGAAGTTCAAACTATAGGAGGGAAAATGATGCATTTACCATGTATGTCACCAGAATGCTTCAGGAAGCAGAGCATGTCAGAATTTCAGATCAAGTCAAGGAGCTCATCAAGAGGTATGGAGCTTGGTTTATACAATTCCCAAGCTTATCCTACATTCGGATTGATGACTTCCAAGGTATCCTACTGATCACATTATATTGTTGGAAGTAACTAGACAGATTTGTGACTTTGATGCTATTGTTAAGAGGGACAAACACAAGACAGGATTTGGTGGAAATTTTATCCTAAGGATTGGCACTAGAAAGGCATGTCCTTCCATTATTTATGCCTAAGCTTCAGAGGAAGAAATGAATACCCTCGGTCTGCCTTTTCATTCTAGGAGATCAAGGTTTGATATCACAAGTGAAGCTCAAAAGAAGGCCAGTAGAGAATATAGCCATAGGGTTGATCTAGAAGACTATTGGGCCAATTGTAGTGATGAGTATGAGGTCAGAAAGAAGAAATTCTCTCCACTTCCAGTGGATGCAGTCCATTTGTATAATTTAAAGGTAGTTCTTGATCAATTGGAGGATGATGGAAACCTAATTCAAGATAATGCTTATGAAGCGGTAAAGGATAGGCCAATTGGTGATGTGGACTGGTTAGAGGAGGAGAAAACAAAACTGAAACAATTGATGGATCCAGTTATCAAAGTTACCAAGATGTGGCTCAAGCATACGATATGGGAGTTGGAGAATGAGGGAGTGAAGTGCACCTATGTGCTAATGGGAGATTTGGATCCCCACTCCACCTCTGAAGAGTCCACAGAGCAGGAGGATCCTAAAGGAAAGGGTAAAGTAGATTTTCCTGTCAAGGTTAGGATAAAAGGTGTTCAAGGAAAAGAGGTCCAGGGGACTGAAAAGCAGAGAAAGCTGAAGGCTAAGAAGAGGACAAGGACTAAGAAATTTGTCCAGGAGGAGATTGAAGAACAGAATCCTGAAGTTGATGCTCATGTGCCTAAAAGGAGCAGAATCATAAAATTATCAGAGAAAGCAAGCTCCAAGGTAGTAGAAGAAGAAATTCCCCCACTCGTGGTGAATGTTGAAAGTTAAGAGGAGAAGGCCAAGGTGTATACAAGGAGCTCTAGGACTCCTTCTCCTAAGGATAGGGTGCTTAAGGCTAGCCTTCCTCCTGTCATTTCTCAAGAGAGGCCGCAAGATGATGTTTCTGCCACTCATGAAACTCAAAGCGAACTAGGTGAAGCTAAAGAGGTTGATGATCATCCGGATATTGAAGGAGCGGAATTCTATGAAGGGGAACTTTACAGTGCAGAGGTCGAGGTTGAAAAGGTAATGCAATCTCCCTTGGTTGCATATGTGGGATCACCGGTCACAAATGAAGAAGTTGAATCTCCTCCAAGGGAGGAAGAGGCAGAAAAGATCCCATCACCTGAACATGAGGAAGAACACATCGAATATAAAAGGAGTAAGGATGAGACTCCTGAGAAATAGAATTTGGGAGAAGAGATATCAAGAGATCAACAAGAGGGAGTAGGGCAGAGCCAGGTGCAGTTGGAGTCCAGTGTCCCTGAATGGTTGGATAGGGAAATAAAAAGAAAATAGGTAGTAGTGGAGGACACACCACCGAATTGGGATGAGCTCCTAGCTAAAATTGGAAAAGCAAAAGGTAAGAAGAAGGCTAGAGTGACCTCGAGGGTTGAAAGAGATGAGGCGCATAACAAATTTGTTCATATTGCCACCCCTGCTCCAGAAAAAAATAGAGATGATGTGGTTGGAAAGGATTACAATATTCAGACTTTCAATATAGGGCCTACATCAGTCGAGCAGGACATTAAAGATTATGAGGACTCCAATGCAGTTATTGTGGGTAGATTGAGGAAGGAAATGAAGACCAAGTAGGAGCTTAAGAATGAAAATGAAAATCTTAGGAAATGCTTGGAGGACTTGATGAAACCACTGCAGTCCATTAACCCTTCTTCCTCAGTTGCAAATCCTCTGCCTCAAGAGACCATCACCGAGTTAGAAAAGATGAAAGCTTCCACCCTTGCACTACGAATTGGTTGAAAGGGGTGCAAATAAAGGGTGATGAAGATATTAAGGAAATCCTGTCAATAGGGAAGGATGTTGCAAGGATGATGGATTGGATGGAGCAGGTGTTAGCACAAGATAAAGAAGACACAGACCTCCTGCTGCAGAAAACCAAGACTATCATGGAATACACCAGGGATAGATTAGTAAGTGACAAGATCCTTCCCTTATCTAAATCTTCTGAACCATGGGAGTGGTATGAGACATTGCAGATTAGGCAGAAAGTGTTGAAGAAGATTTATAAACAAAGAAGGCAGATTGATGATACCCTAGCCGGTGTTTATAATGGCTCCATTACCTTCTTTGAAATTATGATGGGAAGAAGGAAGATTGTGCCCAAGTACTTGAGCTTGGAACAGTTGAGGAAGTGGTGGCATGATGTTTATGCACCACTTGATGATGCTTCTATTTCTGAGCACCAGTTGGATGATGCGGCCACCTACCTTGCAGTTATTGATAAGTATATGACATATAGGGTGGATTGGGATAAGTCGGTCAAACGGTCAAAGGAGGAGATTGCATCCATTGATAATCAACTTAGGGTTTTTCCTTTGCCATCAGTAGCTGATTTGGATGGAACACTTTTGAAGGTTCATGAAATGCTAGGTTGGAATAAGGATAATAGGGAAGGGAGTTAATGATAGGCTGCAGCGCGATTTGTGCTTCCCTATTATCTTCCTGCGCATTGGTTTGAACTGCATTGCGGATCCCAGGCCGACTTGGATGGAACGTGCATTTAATGTCTATTTGACCTATTTTGAGTTTCTCTTGGCTGGGTTGTTGTGCCATTAATGTTGCAAAGCTCTTGCTGGGATGACGAGTTTTTCTGGGGGATTCTATATATTTGGCATTTCGCCTCATTTGTAAGGGTTAGAAGAAAGGGTTAAAAGATAGAAGTAAGATAGAGAAAAAATAGTTAGAAGCGAATTAAGTAGAGCTAGGGTTAGCGAGTACTTGTTCTCAAGCAAATATTGTAACAGAAAGCTGGAATTGTTGCTATAGTGGATAGTTTGAATGCAAGAAATGACATTGTGATTTGGCGCCATACTTGTATTCTTTTGTCTTGCATGGTTCTTGTTTTTCCATCTTTGAAATTGCTTCAAGTTGGTTAATATTTAGATTAGATTTGATTCAATAATGTTTGTGATTTAATGCTTGAATGTTGCAGCAATCCCTCAGTCCATACTTTTTGCAACCAACTGATTGTTAGTTGCTTTGCAAAGTTAGCCTGGACTTCATATTCGTTGTGCTTAGTTTGATTGTGAGGATTTGTTCATTTCAATTGTAATAGGGTTGTTCCAATTAATGTTCATGATTTAACAATTTTAACACCTTAGGAGATTGCACTGTTTCTATAAGATTGTAGATTTATCTGGGTCGAGTAGTGATCAGTTTTGAGGGATTGGTCCATTTTAGTGTTTATCATTTGCATTGTTAATCTTAGGAGTAGTATTAAGTTTAGAAATATCTTTGAAACCCTCATATTTTTCTATTTCTTTGATTATTGGGTTAGATTTAGGATTGAAGTATCATTATATTGCTAGTTTTGATAAATCAGGATTCAGTATTTTGCTTGTAGTAAGGTCCCTTTGTGATTACCAGCATTTTCACATTTATCACTGAGTTCTTTGTGCATTGTCAAGACCTAACATTAGAGACCTTGGGGTTATCTCTTGAGGCTTGCTGATAGGGATTTAGCTTTCAAGAGAGATAGGATTCTATATTTTGTCTGAGTTGTTGTTGTGTAGAAAACTTCATCAACAGGATTGGCGCTAGAAGGAGGGCCCGAATAAGCAAGCTGGGTTGATTTTTGGATGCCATCTCTCCTGAAAGATTCAGAAGAAGAACTAGATCTACTCGTGGAGAGGAAGAATTTTGGGAATTACCAGACCCTACTAGGTCTAGAAGGGCCAACAGAAGGGGAGAATCATCATCATCCCATCCACCTCCCTCATCTTCATCATCCCCGTTTTCATAAGGTTCATCCGAGTTTGAGGGAATTCCCAGTCCACAACCTCAGCCAGTCATAAATCAGCCATTACCACCCCCACCTCCACCAATGGCTTTCCTAGCAACCAATCCATCTCCATTAAGATTTGTTGTTTACAATGTCATGCCCAAGAACCCTAAACACTTTTGTTCAAATTTCCATGTCAATGATCCCAATAGGACTGCTGAGGAACACGTTAGGATCTTTCAGACTAGCCTCAAGTATAGAGGGATAAACCATGAGGATGTAGCTTGTAGATTATTTCCTTATTCACTAGGGGAAGATGCATTCTATTGGTACAACCATTTGCCTGCTGAGTCTATCGAGCATTGGACTGAGCTAGAGGCTTCTTTTTTGCAAAATTTTTGAATCCCCATTAGTTCCAATGAGCTCTACCATCAGTTCACTAATGTCAAGAGGGAGGTCAATGAACCTATAGCATTCTTCAACAATAGGCTTCATCGTGCTTATACCAGACTACAGGCCCCTTATTCTATTGATGAACCCACTGCTCTAGAAGTTTATTATGAGGGACTTGATAGTTTGACAACTACCTTTATGAAGTGGAGTAATAATCCTCCTGCTAGTCTACTTGATGCATATGCAGAGGCTGTGAAAGTTAGCACTAATCTTAGGAAACATCTGTCTAGGCCTCTACCCTCATTAGGACCCGTTGCTCACCCTGGACAAGTTCCAGATCTCAGCCAGGCTCTGGAAAACCATACTCCAATCATGAATCTGATACCTCAGTTGCCTCTAGTCCCTCACCCAGGGCCTCCTATGGGACAAGTTTTATCCACGATTAGTTACCCCCAGCAAAATGTGAATCAACCCCTGCATACCCAGCCTCAGGCTAGTTATCCTTCATACCTGCAGAATTCTGAAGTCTTGAACCAATCACTGAATGCTAATGTTGCAGCAAGGTATTCCCAGAATAATGTAAATCAACCACCATATATTAATCCTGAAAAGGAGAGACTGGATGAATTGTCTGAAAAAATAAAGAAGCTGAATATGGAGGTGACTTACTTGAGGAACTAGAACAGTCAGTTGCAAGTTGCTCAGAGAAATATGCAGTCCAATCATAACAGAGAGAATCCACAAGGACAAAACTTTGATAGAGGGCAACGTCAGGACATAGGATATAACCAGGATAGAGGATATAACAATAATCGGGGATTTAACAATGACAGAGGGTACAATAATGATAGAAGACAAAACTATGATAAAGGACAACTCTCAGGTCAGAACTTTGACAGAGGTGATGGACAAGGGTTCGATAGGAGACAACCATTAGGACAAAATGAGACTTGGAACACAGGCCCTAACAATGGAGGAGTTCCCACCCCACTGGATCAACCAGCCAATCAGCCCGTCAATCAGCGAGTAAGTCAAGAGAAGCCTCCTAGCGGTGTATATTTGGCCAAGGCTACTTTATCAAGGTGGTGTAGGCTCCACAAAATGAGCCAACATTCTGAGTTAGACTGTCAAGAATTTCAAATAGCAGCCTCAATTTTCCAGTATGAAGTGGAGAACAATGTAAGTAATCAAAAAATAGTACCATCTAATCCTTATGATTCTCCAGTGCTAGTATTGAATCATGCTCCTTTTTCTCAAAGTAAGGAGAATGTACCTGAAGAAGAATCTGACCAGTTGGAGGAAGAAATAGACCAGGTATGCAATGGAGATGAAATGACAGAACTATTTGATGAGAGTTCAGTGAATGATAATGGTCCCAGAGATGAAGAAGAGGCTTATGTTGAAGAAGTGCAAACCTTCTAGAGACCTGTCAAGAAGTACGACTTGAGGGAGTTGCCACACCGACGCCCACAGGCTAGAGGCCCCTTTACTACTTCCATTCCACCAAACAATTTCAACACGCCTCTAGACCCTAATGCTAGCAATAATCCATCATTGCCTCAGATGTCCAAACAATATTTATCTCAAGATCCAGGACATGCTGATGTACCAAAAGGGAGAAATGTTGAATGCAAATAAGGAAAAGATGGTGGAATACTCGAGGGAGACTCCTACTAATTTAAATGAAGAACAATTGGCCATGTATGTTGCTAAAGAACTCTAAAAATTGAAGGTAAATCTATCTGCATTCGAGTTATTAAGAGTTCCATCCATTAGGAATGCATTCTTAGGATCTTATACTAAAAATTTCATGTCACAAGATAAATCAGTAAGCGAGAATGTCAATAGAGTATCTAGTTCTCAGTCAGTAGGAAGACAAAATCAGACTCAGAAGCAAGTTCATATGCCCCCTGGAGATACTGGGAAAGAAAAGGAAAAAATCTCAAGTTGCTCAAGTAGATACTCCCTTAACTCTGTTTCAAGGGAAGATAGATACTCCTCCATTCCTAATTTTTGTTTGCATATTTGGTAAAAATTTGCATAATTGTCTTTTGGATTTTGGTGCTTCCACCAATGTTATGCCCCTAGGTGTCTATAGAGCTATGGGTATCACCCCTGCTGATTCCCAAAAGAAAGTCACACAATTGGATAGGACTAAAGTGAATGTTGTAGGAGAGTTAAATATGATTCATATGCAAGTTGCTTCTGATCGTAGGGTTCAGCAGGTTATCAATATACAGGTGGCTGACATCCCTGATGCTTATGGCCTAATCCTGGGAAGGGACTTTACCAGGGCTTTGAATGGATATGTGTCGACTGATCACTCCCATATGTGGCTTCCTTGGAAAGGAGTGCCAAACTAGATTAGGATCGAAAGAGAACCCAGAATAAAGTATATGATCACGGAATATCAAAAAACTTCTACTAAAATTCTGGTATCAGAAGTAAGCATGGGTAATTATATGCTTGTTGCTCCTCTTGAAGAGACAGATATGGAGGAAGTTTTTATGTTCCACACAGCACCTGTAGACCTTACAGTAGAATCCAGTAGTACTGAAGTCCTGATCGAACCAGATGAAAATGATAATGAATTGGAGGATAATCAACTGGCTTTGCTAGATAGTTTTCAAGAGTTCATTCAAAAATGTATTGAAGATCAGATCCAGTTAGGAAGAGGAATGAACTTTAGAGAGTTACTGTTGCCCAATTGGTGTAGGGTACATAATGTCTCTCATTCAAAATTGGACTATTGCTTATGCCAGGTTGCAGTGGAACAAATACAGAAACGTATCAACCCCACTCCTGCAGCCAAAATCAATATCCGAAATGTTAAAAAAGATCCTAAAGAAAAAGGAGTGATGCCTTCTGAAAAGCCATCTAGCAATAACAATGCGAGTGAAAAGGTAGGGAAGTCTATAGTTACTGGCTGTTGGACGTTAAGATTCGATGGGTCTAAATCAAAGCAAGGAGCTAGGGAAGGATTCGAGTTAATTAGCCCAAAAGGTAAGACATTTTTTGCTGCTCATAGACTTCAATTTCATTGTACAAATAATGTAGCAGAATATGAAGCTTTGGTTCATGGATTGTTAATGGCATTGAAGAAAAGGGTTAAAATCTTGCAAGTTTTTTGGGATTCTGAGCTAGTAGTCAAGCAAGTTAGGAGACAATATTCTTGTCATGACAGAAGAATGACCAACTATAGACACAGAGTGTGGGACCTCATTAAATGATTTGATGCCTTCAATTTTCAGTTAATTCCTTGAAGTAAGAACTAGACAGCTGATTCTCTTGCTCAGGAAGCAAGTACCCTGCAGCCTCTATCTCTTTCGGGACTAAAGAAGTTTACGGTGGAACTGACCCCAGTATCCTCAGTACCCGACAATGTCACCAACTTCCAGGTATTTGAAGACGACAAACATATCTTAGATTTTATTAATAGTACTGATGTCTTTGCTTCTCAAATCATTTACGAAACTGAACTTCAAGAAGCTGAGATGGACTTGGAAGGGGTAATTAATCTGAAGACCAACATAATTTCCAGGGGAATGGTGCAACTAGAGAGGATCTTTGATCTGGATAAGATCAGAAATCAGGAACAAGATGCCAGAAAAGAGTCCATCAGTGGACAATGTGACAAGTATAATATGGGATCTCAGGAGGATGTCAAAAATGTCTTTATTGGTAAAGTGTGCACTCCAGAAGAAAGAAAAGGAATCATAGAGGCATTACATAGATATCCAGATGTGATAGCCTGGAGTTATGAAGACTTGAAGACTTATGATACATCAATCATAACTCATACTATCCCTCTCAATCCAGGAGTGAAGCCTTTTAGACAGAGGCAAAGGCCCATCAATGCTTTACTGGAACCCATAATACAAAAGGAAGTGCAAAAATTGTTGTCTGCAAGGATAATATTCCCAGTCAGACACTCTACTTGGGTTGCGAATCTAGTTCCAGTGCGAAAGAAGAATGGTGAAATTAGGTTATGTGTGGATTTCAGGAACCTAAACAGGGCATCAAAAAAGGATAATTATCCAGTTCCCTCACTAGATGAAGTGCTCCAGATTGTCAACGGATCTTAGATGATGTCCTTTTTGGATGGTTATTTAGGATACAACCAAGTTATGGTGCAGTACGAGGACAAACATAAAACTACTTTAACCACCAAGTGGGGCACTTTTGCTTATAGAAGGATGTCTTTTGGCTTGATTAATGCTGGAGATAAATTCCAAAGAGCAATGGACATAGCCTTTAAAGATATAATTGGGAAGTGTATAATCATCTAAATGGATGATCAAACAGTATTTTCAAAGAAGAGAGGTGATCATATCTCAGATTTGTGCAAAGTTTTCCAGAAATGCAGGGAGTTTGGTATATCGCTCAATCCCAAGAAATGCATCTTTGGAGTTACAGAAGGTAAGTTATTAGGGAATGTTATCTCTGAGAAGGGGATTGCAATTGATCCAGAATGTATAGAGGCTATTCTGAAGATTCCACTACCTACTAGTAAGAAAGAAATGAAATCATTCTTTGGCAAGATTAATTTTGTGAGAAAGTTCATCACTGGGTTTGCAGAAATAGTTAAGCCACTGAATGCAATGTTGAAGCAAGAGGCCAAGGTTGAATGGAATGCAGAAGCAAAGGAAGCATTTGCTGAGATAAAAAGGGCCATCGCTGAAGCTCCAGTTTTAGTGAGTCCTAATTATGCTAAACCATTCTACATATATTCATTTGCTTCTGACCACTCCTGTGCTACTATATTAACTCAGAAATCTGACCAAGGCAATGAACATCCCATAGCATTCATGAGCACACCGTTGAAGGATGCAGAGCTGAGATACCCAAACGTAGAGAAGCAGGCTTATGCCTTAATTAGGGCAGTTAAAATTTTTAGACATTATATCCTCAGAAATAAGATCTTTGCTATAGTTCCCAATCCTGCAATAAGGTTGTTGTTGATGCAAAATGAGTTAGGGGAACGTAAGGCCAAGTGGGTGACTATGTTATAGGAATATGACATAGAGATTCATCCCATGAAGCTAGTTAGAGGGCAAGGGCTCATGAAGACAATGGCAGAAACAGGCCCTGAGCTTACGGCTCAGACTTATACTTTAGAAGATGTTTCTCCTGGCGAGTGGTACGATGATATTGTTCATTATCTTCTGACTCAGAGATGCCCTGATCATCTTAATGCAGTACAAAGGAGGGAACTACATTTGAAAAGTGATAGTTTCATGCTAAAAGGAGCTGTCCTATATAAGAAGAATCATGAAGGCCTATATTTAAGATGCTTGGGGCAGCAGGAAGCCGAGCGAGTGATGGTAGAATTTCATGATAGATATGGTACGGGCCATGGCTCTGCGCATTCTACTACAAATCAAATCCTGAGAGTTGGTTACTATTGACTTACGTTATTCAAAGACACCCACAGTCATGTCAGTACATGCCATGTGTGCCAGACTGCAACAGCCAGGGAGAAGTTTTCAGCCCTTCCACTCTGACCAGTTTTTGAGGAAAAACCTTTTGTACAATGGGGAATGGACTTCATTGGCCCCATCAATCCACCCTCCTTTGCTGGTCACAGGTATATTCTCACAATTACTAATTATTTTACACGATGGACTGAAGCTCTTACATGCAAGCAATGTACTTCTGAGGTAGTAATTGAGTTCCTTGAATCAGGTATTATCAATCATTTTGGATGCCCTTTATCCTTAGTTTGTGATAATGGCCCTACTTTTGTATCTTTGAAGTTTTCCAATTGGGCTTTTGATCATGGGATCATAATAAAATTTGCATCCAATTACTATCCACAGGGTAATGGGTTGGTTGAGTCCTCTAATAAGAATCTTTTGACAGTCATCCGCAAGCTATTAGAAAGGAATCCTAGGGATTGGAACACTCAACTCAGATTTTCTCTTTGGGTAGACAGTACGAGACATAAATCTTCCTTAGGAACTTCCCCTTATCACCTTATGTATGGCCTAGAGCCCGTGTTTCCCATCCAGTTGAAAATACCTACCTTACAGTTCATTAATGATTATTATGATGGGGAAGATAAACACAAGGCCAGACTTGCTGAATTGTTACATCTTGAGGAAAAACGAGACAAAGCCCTAGATGACTTTGCTAAACATCAGGGGGTAGTCAAGAGATGGTTTGATAAGAGAGCCAAGGTAAAAGCCTTTAGGATTTTTGACTTGGTTCTTTACTGGGATAAAGCCCATGACTGTAAGGGAGAGAGTGGAAATTTTGATAAACTTTGGCTTGGTCCTTACCAGATTTCAGAAATCTTGGGAGATAATGCTTTCCATTTGAAAAATCTCACTGGAGAGGATATCCCACTACCTATCAATGGGCAGTACTTGAAGCATTATTTCCAGTCTTGAGCTGTTTTCAGCCCTGGTCTTGTATATAGTTAGAGTAGGTTTTCCTTTCTGCTTTGCTTTTGTTTGTTTTGGTTAGTGTAGGTTTTCTTTTGGTTTGGTTTTTTGTTTGCTTTGCTCTTGCTTTGGGGGGTTTTCCTATTTTTTCCTGGGTGTGTTGCACCTGCATGGTAACTATATCTTTCGTCTGGGACTTTTCCAAGTATTTTGTTGGTGGACTGAAGTCTTGTATCTTGAAAGGATGGCTGAAGTCTTTGCTATCACAAATAGTCTAAATGTTTGATTTAAGGAGGATAGGTCACTGGTTTTGATTTGAATTTGAAGTATTCTAAAAATCTTATATCTCTCATATATCTTAAGAATCTTGATGTTACCATAGGAATCCTTGTGAAGTTTTGTCAAGTGAAAAATCTTATTTCTGCTTCAATGCCAATGTGGTTCTCATCCCTGAGTCTGAGCTTCATTGTTCACAGGTTGAAATGAAAGTGACATATAAAGAATATCAAAAGAAAAAATGAAATATTGAAATATCAAAAGAATAAAATTCAACTTATCAGGGGTACCTTAATATCTCTACTGGGGCTATGGACGCATGGCTGGTAGTAGAGCTATGTTTAGGAGAGTCACAACGATAACCTCGTCAAGGCCATGGACGCCTGAATGGCAGCGAGGCCCTATGCAGGTTGCTTTTGAAGTTAGAATCCTTACGTAGCCTAACTTGACTGAGCTTGGCTTCTGCAGTAGCTTAAGGACAGAAATGAACTCACCTGCACACACTTGGATTTTTAGTTTATGGAAGGTTCGACCTACCCTTTGGTTATGATTCCTTAATCCTTGCATTTTGATTTGTTGGTCTGATAGTGGGACTGAAGCCAGAGATTATGGGTTCTCGATTCCTGTTTGTCATCAAATACTCTAGAGCATTTTCCCAGCAAAATTTGCCATTTGTTGTGCAATTTTCGCACACACGCCCCGCTGAAGGCAGGGACCCTCTTTCGCTTCAGTTTTGGCATTTTGGCCCTTTCATTTTGAGGTTTTGTCTTAGTTCAGGCATGTGCTTAAATGTTTATTTTTTATTTCCTAAGTGTTTCCCCTAGGTTATTCATTGAAAATCCTAAGTTCTGGATAAATTTCAGGCTTTTACTCAGATTTGGGATTTTCCACCCTGGTTGGATTTTCCTGGATCCCGCTTGGACTCTAGCTATGCACTGTTGTTCGGGGATTTTCGGTATTCACGGATTTCCGTGTGGGCCGAATTTTTCCAGATTCTGCCTTGTTGTCAAATTCCCGAGTTCTCTGATTGTCTTATCGATTGCATTAATGACTTCGTGTGTGCTTTTAAGGACGTATTTAACTTGATTTTTGGGATCTTTTATGCCATCATGCTTATTATTTTCCATCGTTTGAGTTGAGGACTGCATCCTTAGAGTTGGTTCTTCGAGCTTTTGATTCGATTTGGGACATTCGAGCTTGAATTGTGGATTTAAGTGGTGATTTCTTGTGCATTTCTTGCCCCTATTCTTCGTGGACACCATTTGCTTCACGTTTGTTGCTTCTGAGATCGATTCCCGCTTTATAATGGTATGTGTTTGATTGCTTTGCTTTGAATTGATGATTATGGATAGCGCGTTGATGTTATAAGAGCTTCTGAGACTTGAATTCCTAAAAAAATAATCCTTTCATGCTAGGGTTGTTGGGCATTGTGTTATTTGTGATCTCCTGGGTGAGTTTTGAGCTCATTTGTCTATCTGCATTTTGATGAATCTTTCCTGAGAGTAATTAGTTAACCCTAGTAACGGCTTAGCAGTTGAAATGACTAAATTTTGAGCTTTCCTGTGTGTTAATGGCGAATGTATAGGGTTTAAACCTAGGGCATCACCATTCATCTTTAACTTGATCTCAAATGGGCCTAGAACGCAAAGAAAATCTTTTGAAGGTCCACACATAACTTTCCCTAATCTTAATCGTTGAAACTCATGATTAATGAGATGTTGTGTGTGAAATTGCGATTTCATGTCGCAATCCGGCTTTTGGCCTCAGTCCGGGATTTCTCGTTCCTTTGGGATAATCCATCTCTAGTGGATTTTCCCGAAATTTGGTGAGGTGCAATAAAATTATCGCTATCATATACGCCTTCGGCAAGAGGTCACAGCGGGCTCCATTAGTCATACCGATATTCTTTGCGTTCGCTGAGACCTTTCACTGAATGCATTTTTCTCTCCTCGAGCTCCCTTCATTTTAGTCGGGGAGACCCTGCTTGGTTGGTGAGACCTTCCTCCAAGCTCACAACTCTTGCCGATATCCTTCGCTTTCACTGAGACTACCAACAGTTGCCGAGACTTCATGACAAAGCCTTCCTTTCTTTGCGAGCTTGGATCCTCTTTCGGGGCGACCACGTGTTGTTGGCTAGAGGTTATACCGATGGGACTCCATATCGGCGAAACATTAAGCAGTCGACAAAACCTCTTGCCAAATTCAAAACCTATCACCGAAACATCCATTTGCTTCGATAAGGCTCCCCCTCGTCGGCGAGACGTTACACTAAAAGCTTCCTAAGTTCATATTTGATCGCTGTGACAATCTCATTTCTCACACCGATAAAGTCTTCTATGTTCTATCGGTAAGATCGGAGTCATTCGCCAGAACCTTACCCCAACTACCCTTTTGCCATATCAATATGCATTTCCTTATTGCCGGTCGGCAAGACACCGCAACTTCGCTGAGACCACATATCAAAAAACTCCAATCTGGCCAAAGTGTTTGCTTGGACCCCAAAAGTCGATGAGACAAAGAGGATTCGCTATAACCTCACCCTGAAGAGAAAGTCTCTCCTCAGTATGTTTGCTATATTGTCGGTCAGCAGGACATGCCCCACTCGGTGTGACCTCATTTAGAATAAAATTTGTTTGGCCGAAGTACATGCTTTTGCACCGATTGGTTCAGAGTTTTTCCCTATCTGTGGAATTCCGTTGAGTCTGGATTCCTCTGAAATCCAGTATCTCTCTGATTTTCTGAAGTCTCCTATCTGGCTCCTTCTTCACTGGAATCCATCCCTCACGGATTTTCCCGAAATCTGATGAAACATAAAGGAACGTGAGATAATTGGATGTGCTTATGATTTGTGATACATTTAATGATTATTTCATGTCATATTTGGATTTCCCATGTAATTTATTGATTGATAATGATCAGGTTTAATGGTTAAGGAGGTGTTTCTTGGTTATTCCATTGGAATCTGATCAGTCTGGAATTTCCCGAAATTCCTCTCTGGCTTAGATTCTGCGGATGGTCTTGAAACTTGAAATTTGTTGTGATCGTTTCATATGAGATTTAATAACACTTTGGCTATATGAGATGCATTATAACAGTGTTCTTGAGGATTAACCTTGATCTCCTATGGTTTTTATTGTGATTTTCTTGATGGATGTAGGCTGAATCTAGCAAGGTAGCAGAGGGACCCTCTGTGTCTAAAGCAGAAAGGATCAAAATGGACATTAAGAGCAAGATCAGTGAAAGCAAGACCACATCAATTTGGTCAGAGGTGACTGATATGAATGTTGGACAATGGGACTACAAAGAGTTTAAAGAAAGAATGGCAGCTAAAGATCTTCCTTTGGTGGCCAGAAGGATGAAGGAGTCAGGTTTGGCACATGTGGCGAGTTTCCCTTCAACAGTGCACTGTTATGACCTTGTCCTTGAGTGTGCCAGACATTACGACTAGGGTACACAAAAGATTATCAGTCCTCAAGGGAGAGTGATAGCCAACCTCAACCCTGTCTCTATTGCTCAGACTTTCAATATGCCAGACAGATCTCATGTGGTGGCATTCAACATGAGGGTAGCTCAGGAGTTCTATGATGAACAAACTGTGAAATCTCAGCAATTCATCAACTCTTGGCTGGAGAAGCCTAAGTCACACTATTCCAAACTGCCCAAACAACTTTTCAGGATTAAGTTCAAGAAGGAATATTATGACGCCATCACTCTTCTTAGCAGGGTCGTTGGATTAAAGAATGTTGGTACGTTTGAGAATTGGATGTGCCATGCCATTGTAAGGATGGAGCAAGAATTGATTGATTATCATTGGGCTGGTTTGATTAGTAGAGTACTCCATGAAAAGTTATCCAATGTGTTGTAGACCAAGACTTTCACAATGACTTCATATCTGGTCTATGCAATTGCAAGATTCCATCCCTACAAAGGATTGGATACACAGGGAATTTTTGGGCAGGATTTTATTTATGAAGTTTTCCCTCAATTGCATTTGGGAAGTTCAAACTATAGGAGGGAAAATGATGCATTTACCATGTATATCACCAGAATGCTTCAGGAAGTAGAGCATGTCAGAATTTCAGATCAAGCCAAGGAGTTCATCAAGAGGTATGGAGCTTGTTTTATACAATTCCCAACATTATCCTACATTCGGATTGATGGCTTCCAAAGGGCCCCATACAGACTTCCAAGGTATCCTACTGATCACATTATATTGTTGGAAGTAACTAGACAGATTTGTGACTTTGATGCTATTGTTAAGAGGGACAAACACAAGACAGGATTTGGTGGAGATTTTCCCCTAAGGATTGGCACTGGAGAGGCATGTCCTTCCATTATTTCTGCCCAGGCTTTAGAGGAAGAAATGAATACCCTCGGTCTGTATTTTCATTCTGGGGGATCAAGGTTTGATATCACAGGTGAAGCTCAAAAGAAATCCAGTAGAGAATATAGCCATAGGGCTGATCTGGAAGACTATTGGGCCAATTGTAGTGATGAGTATGAGGTCAGAAAGAAGAACTTCTCTCGGCTTCCAGTGGATGCAGTCTGTTTGTATAATGTAAAGGCAATTCCTAATCAATTGGAGGATGATGGAAACCTAATTCAAGATCATGCTTATGAAGCGGTAAAGGATAGGCCAATTGGTGATGTGGACTGGTTAGAGGAGGAGAAAACAAAACTGAAACAATTGATGGATCCAGTTATCAAAGTTACCAAGATGTGGCTCAAGCATACAATATGGGAGTTGGAGAATGAGGGAGTGAAGTGCACCTATGCGCTAATGGGATATTTGGATCCCCACTCCACCTCTGAAGAGTCCACATAGCAGGAGGATCCTAAAGGAAAGGGTAAAGTAGATTCTCCTGTCAAGGTTAGGATAAAAGGTGTTCAAGGAAAAGAGGTCCAGGGGACTGAAAAGCAGAGAAAGTCGAAGGCTAAGAAGAGGACAAGGACTAAGAAATCTGGCCAGGAGGAGATTGAAGAACAGAATCCTGAAGTTGATGCTCCTATGCCTAAAAGGAGAACCATAAAATTATCAGAGAAAGCAAGCTCCAAGGTAGCAGAAGAAGAAATTCCCCCACCGGTGGTGAATGTTGAAAGTTCAGAGGAGAAGGCCAAGGTGTATACAAGGAGGTCTAGGACTCCTTCTCCTAAGGATAGGGTGCTTAAGGCTTGCCTTCCTCCTTTCATTTCTCAAGAGAGGCCTCAAGATGATGTTCCTGCCGCTCATGAAACTCAAAGCGAACCAGGTGAAGCTAAAGAGGTTGATGATCATCCAGATACTAAAGGAGAGGAATTCCATGAAGGAGAACTTTACAGTGCAGAGGCCGAGGTTGAAAAGGTAATGCAATCTCCCTTGGTTGCATATGTGGGATCACCGATCACAAATGAAGAAGTTGAATCTACTCCAAGGGAGGAAAAGGCAGAAAAGATGCCATCACTTGAACACATCGAAGATAAAAGGAGTAAGGATGAGAATCCTACGAAACATAATTTTTGAGAAGAGATATCAGGAGATCAACAAGAGGGAGTAGGGCAGAGCCAGGTGCAGTTGGAGTCCAGTGTCCCTGAATGGTTGGATAGGGAAATAAAAAGAAAATAGGTAGTAGTGGAGGACACACCACCGAATTGGGATGAGCTCCTAGCTAAAATTGGAAAAGCAAAAGGTAAGAAGAAGGCTAGAGTGATCTCGAGGGTTGAAAGAGATGAGGCGCATAACAAATTTGTTCATATTGCCACCCTTGCTCCAGATAAAAACAGAGATGATGTGGTTGGAAAGGATTACAATATTCAAACTTTCAATATAGGGCCTACATCAGTCGAGCAGGACATTAAAGATTCTGATTACTCCAGTGTAGTTATTGTGGGTAGATTGAGGAAGGAAATGAAGACCAAGCAAGAGCTTAAGAAAGAAAATGAAAATCTCAGGAAATGCTTAGAGGACTTGATGAAACCACTGTAGTCCATTAACCCTTCTTCCTCTGTTGCAAATCCTCTACCTCAAGAGACCATCACCGAGCTAGAAAAGATGAAAGCTTCCACCCTTGCCACTATGAATTAGTTGAAAGGGGTGAAAATTAAGGGTGATGAAGATATTAAGGAAATCCTATCAATAGGGAAGGATGTTGCAAGGATGATGGATTGGATGAAGCAGGTGTTAGCAGAAGATAAAGAAGACACAGACCTCCTGTTGTAGAAAACCAAGACTATCATGGAATAGACCAGGGATAGATTAGTAAGTGACAAGACCCTTCCCTTCTCTAAAGCTTCTGAACCATGGGAGTGGTATGAGGCATTGCATATTAGGAAGAAAGTGTTGAAGAATATTTATAAACAAAGAAGGTAGATTGATGATACCCTATCCGACATTTATAATGGCTCCATTGCCTTCTTTGAAATTATGATGGGAAGAAGGAAGATCGCGCCCAAGTACTTGAGCTTGGAATAGTTGAGGAAGTGGTGGCATGATGTTTATGCACCACTTGATGATGCTTCTATTTCTGAGCACTAGTTGGATGATGCGGCCACCTACCTTGCAGTTATTGATAAGTATATGACATATAGGGTGGATTGGGATAAGTCGGTCAAACGGTCAAGGGAGGAGATTGCATCCATTGATAATTGACTTAGGGTTTTGCCTTTGCCATCAGTAGCTAACTTGGATGGGACACTTTTGAAGGTTCATGAAATGTTGGGTTAGAATAAGGATAATAGGGAAGGGAGTTAATGATAGGTTGCAGTGCAATTTGTGCTTCCCTATTATCTTCCCGCACATTGGTTCGAACTGCATTGCGGATCCCAGGCCGACTTGGATGAAACATGCATTTAATGTCTATTTGACCTATTTTGAGTTTCTCTTGGTCGGGTTGTTATGCCATTAATGCTGCGAAGCTCTTGCTAAGCCGACAGGTTTTTCTTGGGGATTCTATATATTTGGCATTTCGCCTCATTTGTAAGGGTTAGAAGAAAGGGTTAAAAGATAGAAGTAAGATAGAGAAAAAATAGTTAGAAGCAAATTAAGTAGAGCTAAGGTTAGCGAGTAGTTGTTCTCAAGCAAATATTGTAACAGAAAGCTGGAATTGTTTCTGCAGTGGACAGTTTGAATGCAAGAAATGACATTGTGATTTGGTGCCATACTTGTATTCTTTTGTCTTGCATGGTTATTGTTTTTCCATCTTTAAAATTGCTTCGAGTTGGTTAATATTTAGATTAAATTTGATTCAATAATGTTGGTGATTTGATTCTTGAATGTTGCAGCAATCCCTCAATCCATACTTTTCGGAACCAAATGATTGTTAGTTGCTTTGCAAAGCTAGCCTGGACTTAATATTCTTTGTGCTTAGTTCGATTGTGAGGATTTGTTCATTTCAATTGTAATAGGGTTGTTTGAATGAATGTTCATGATTTGAAAATCTTAACACCTTAGAAGATTGCACGGTTTCTATAAGATTGCAGATTTATCTGGGTCGAGTAGAGATCAGTTTTGAGGGATTGGTCCATTTCAGTGTTTATCATTTGCATTGTTAATGTTAGAAGCAGTATTAAGTTTAGAAATCTCTTTGAAACCCTCATTTTTTTCTATTTTTTTGATTATTGGGTTAGATTTAGGATCTAAGTATCATTATGTTGCTAGATTTGATAAATCAGGATTCAGTATTTTTCTTGTAGTAAGGTCCCTTTGTGATTACCAGCATTTTCACATTTATCACTGAGTTCTTTGTGCATTGTCAAGACCTGACATTAGAGACCTTGGGGTTATCTCTTGAGGCTTGCTGATAGGGATTTGCCTTTCAAGAGAGATAGGATTCTATATTCTATCTGAGTTGTTGTTGTGCAGAAAAGTTCATCAACATGAGCAATCCATCAATTGTTCATATCTCATCAACAATAAGTCAAGTCAATTGAACTATGTGTTCTTTGCATGTATAACATAGGCAAGGCTCATCTTTGATAAGCCCCCAAGGCCCCTAGGATAGTCTTTTACTTTAGGTTCTTGGTCAAAACTCAGAAAACCCCAAAACATTTGAAAATTGAAAACCCAAAATAGTGGAAAATTTTGAAAACCCTAAATAGCCTCAAAACATTTTCAAAATACCAAAAAAATTGAAATATCCTAGAAAATCCAAAACCACCCATCCCATTTCGCTTGCACTTGCAACAAACCTTCATCCATAATAAATCAATCATCACACTCACCCTTTGGTAACACAAACGAAAAACAAGTACAACTATTAGCAAAAGAAGAATCTTTAAACACAAAAAACAAACTCTTGATCATTATCAAACATGTCAATCAAACCTTATATCAATATCCTTTCAAACAACTTATCAACCTACCAACATCTGATAACATGTCCCAGGATGCATCCTTCCTACAATGGGAATTATCATTGGCAATCATTTTGGATATTTATCCTCAAAAAACATCTCACCTTTTAGCAAGAGATATGGATAACATTGATTGTTTTTTTTTTATCCCTTCTTATGATTTATCTTGTTGACCCATTCTAAGGACCTCTTGATGATGTATCAACAATTTAGAGAGAAATGAATGGGGCATCAATCATTATCTTTCGTTTACTGTGCTTGTTGGTATTCTTGTAAAAAAATATTGGCACATACTTGCTTGGTTGTGTGTAGGGAGGTTGTTTGGAGTAGATTGTTGACTATTGTGTATGCTTTGGTCTAAAATATTCTAAACTACATTCCAATGAGGTTTTTGTATGTCAAGGTGTGAACAAAGACTATCATAGTTGTTTGCAGAGTCAAATTCCATCACACTAGATACAATGACATCCTGGTTATCAATACCATGATGCATCATGTCTATGTGTTATATCAAAAATAAGGAATGACGGAGAGTCTCAATCCTATAAATGAGAAAATCATCAATCTCATCACTATATCTAATAAATTCTCAATGATTATAGGCTTGTTGGACTTATGAATCAATCTTGAAATCAATGGTTAATCCATCCATCTTATTCTTCTTATTCTTCTATCTTTACTCAAAGTTCTATCCAAGTATTGAATTTGTGTGATATATCAAAATATACATGATGCTACCCATGGCTGATGAATGTCTATATATCATAAAATTTGTCTACATTAAACATCTAAGCTTTATAAGAATTATCTTTCATCCTCTCTACGCTGAATTGATCCTAAATATTTTTTGCGACATCGACCCTAAATTCCAAATTTCTGCTCGATCTCTCAAGGGGGTAGGGAACCAACTTAATTCCATCTGCTAGGGAAATAGTGGGGCATCCAAAAATTAGGAATTTTTAAAATTTTGATTTGAGGAACAACATTAATCTGAAGAGTGTCAGTCTTTGAACCAATGTAACAGGTACCTCACTTCAAAGAGGGGAAAAATGTAGACACTTAAAAATTTCTTGAATGATATCACACACTTGAATTTGATCACTAACATCGTTCCATTCTAAAATTCATCTTCTTTTTGTTGGATAGGACAACTGAAAGGGGGGGTGAATCAGTTGTCACAAAATTAAATCCTTAAAAACATTCACCAAAACTAATTCTTAATACTGCTTAAATGAATAAACATTAAGTGCAAGTGCAGAAATTGAAACCCATCACACAAACACAACACCAAATTTACATGGAAAAACCAATAAGGGAAAAACCACGGTGAGGATTAACTCACACTATAGAGAATATCAAAATCGATTACAAAAGGCTCGCTAACAAAACAAGGACTCACTGCCTAGATTAGGACTTATTATCCAATAGGGCTAACAACCTGAAGGGCTCACTACCATAGAGTTACAAAGAAGATAGAAGAGATATGTTACAGAGAGAAGACAATCTCAATGCAACAGAGAAATCTACCATAATTTTCTCAACCACTCACAGATATGCATGAATGATAGAGTACACCTTCAGCTCACTATATCTAAAAACTCAACATTTAAGCTTTGCATTGATCTTCCACACTCGTATCACACACACTCACCGATTTGCATCAATCTCACATCTATCTACTCAATTTCTTTGCACTTATATTTCTTTGTATTGTCCTTTCTCACCACTAACTCATCATGTATTTATACCACTCCAACTTTGAAACATATCCAAAGTCAGCCATCCAACATTAAATTCAAATTAGGACGACACCAAAACATCCTAGGGTGGAATTAGAATGAGGGCAACCCAAACACATGATTATTGAGGACCCAAATAGATCCAACATGCAACATCAATTCCGAAGATAGTGTATAACACAAGGTCAGCCAAACCAGTGTAAAACACATAGAAAAATTAAGCATGAACCTTCCAAATACTGAAATTATCTTCAATACAATCATAACAACTCAACTCTAGAACCTCAAGTCATAAGTCTTCACCAAAGAGAAATACAAACCTACAACATTTCTCCCAAACCTTAACCAGAACACAAAAAACCACATTTCACAACTGGTGAACATAACTCACATTGCACAATGAATCAGGAGCCAAAAATCTAGATATAACAGCATCCAACAACCATGACCAACATATCTGAACCACACAAACATAGGAGAAAATCCCTGACCAAAACCTAGAGCAACTAACAAACGCCTACAACCTTTCTTCAATACAATTTTCTCAATATTCTCAACATATATAGCAAATAACCTGCAACAATGAAATTAATGACAACAACAACTAGGTAACAACCAATTGACCAGTTGACATCAATGACAACACCTTCATTCTTTTCCATTCTTGCAAGAATCTCCCCCTTTTTCATTGATGAAAACACATGATGTGAAAAAACATCAAAGACAACATACTAGCTCTTAATATAATTCTCAAGATTTTTCTTTTTGTTTCTTCCTTCTTCCTCTCATCTTTTTCACATTATTTCTCTCCTCTCTTTCACATTCTCTCTCTTCTTTTTCACATTCTTTCTCTCCCCCTTTGACATCAATGGAAAAGGAAAAAGATATTTTACATTGATTTCCCCTTTGACATAGAAAACAAAATACTCATACAATGACAACACTTGAAACTACCTGCTCCCCCTAAGAGGTAGCCTCCAAAACATCAATCCAAAATAAAGATACATCCATAGATTCACCGGACTGATGCATCTCCATATGCATCTAGTTTAAGGAAGGAGGGTCAATGACCCCTAACTTCTCCCATAGATACTCAAAAGTATCTTTAGGAAGAGCCTTCGTAAATATATCAACAATATGATCCTTCATAGAGATATACCCAAGCTTTAATTCATTCTCCATGACCTTTTCTCTCAAGAAATGATACCTAATAGATTTATGCTTCATCCTCGAGTGCATCACTAGATTCTTTGAAATGTTAATTTCACTTGTGTTATCACAGAAGATGGAAATAGGATCATCATACACCAATGTGATATCTTTCAATGTTTGTTTCATCCATAGAACTTGTGTACAACAAGATGCATCAAAAATATACTCAACTTCAGCAGTAGACAAAGAGACTGAATCTTGCTTTTTACTCAACCATGCCACCAATCTACAACCAAGAAAGAATGCACCACCACTTGTACTCTTTATTTCATCTACACATCCAAACCAATCTACATTTGTATAAGCACTTAGTGTAAATTTAGTATCTCTAGGATACCATAACCCATAATCCAAAGTGTGATTCAAATATTTGAATATTCTTTTAACAAAAACATGTGTTTCCTTAGGATCTTCTTAAAATCTAGCCACAAGACAAGTTGCATGCATGATATACAGTCTAGTAGTAGTCAAATATAATAGTCCACCAACCATAGATCTATACTTGCTCTGATCAGCCTTAGGTGAATCATCATATTTTCCCAATTTGTAACCAGTCGCCATAGGAGTGCATACCGGTTTGGAACCATCCATCCCAAACGTGTTTAACATCTCTTTTACATACTTAGACTATGAAATAAAAATTCATTTCTCTATTTGATTAATTTGCAGCCCAAGAAAGAAAGGCATCTCTCCAAACATGGACATTTTAAATTCTTTTAGCATCTCTTATGCAAAAAGCTTACACATAGTTTCATTTCCTCTAAAAATAATGTCATCAACATATACAACGACAATCAAGATTTTGTCATTTTCAATCTTAAAATATAGATTACTATATGTTGTACATTTTTTGAAACCTTATTGTATCAAATACCTATCTAACCTTGCATACCAAGCTCTAGTAGGTTGCTTCAATCCATATAAAGGTTTCTTCAATTTGCACACCATATTCGGTTGATCTAACAACTGAAATCCTTTTGGTTGTTCCATGTAGACCTCTTCTTCTAGCTCACCATTCAAAAATGCAGACTTGGCATCCATCTGATAAACCTTGAAATCTTTATGAGTAGAAAATGCTAAAAACATCCTTATAGCTTCCATTCTTTCCATTGGAGAAAAATTCTCCTGAAAATATATGCCTTCTATTTGTGAGTAACCTTTACACACAAGCCTTGCTTTGTTTCTAACCACTTCTCCATTCTCATTGAGCTTATTTTTGAATACCCAATTTGATCCAATATTGTTTTTCTCTGTCGGTCTTGGGACCAATTCCCAAGTTTGATTCTTCTACATTTGCATAAGTTCTTTCATAGCTTCCATCCAATGTTCATCGTTACATGCTTCACTTACAATCTTTAGTTCAATCTCAGAAAATAAACATAGATTTACTTCAACAACAACTTTGCTTCTTGTCAATACACCTTGCGTCTTATCTTCAATGATCTGACTTTCTAAATGATTCTTTTGCACATATCTAGGTGTCTCAGGGGACACCACCGGAGCTTCTTCTTCTCTTTCATTTCCTTCATTATGCTTCTCTTGCTCATCACTTTCCTGTTCTTCACAAGTTCTTCAATTCTTACACAATCAAGTACATCTAATACATATCCATCAATATCAATTGAATTCTTCATTGTCTCATCAACCTTGACATTTTCACTTTCCACAATCTTTCTCAGTATTTTATTGAAACATATATAGGCTTTTCTTTTAGTAGAATATCCAAGAAAAATACCTTCATCACTTCTTGCATCAAACTTTCCTACAGTTTCTTCATCTCTTCTAATATAACATTTTCTTCCAAATACCATGAAATACTTAATAGTAGGAATTCTTCCAAACCATAGCTCATAGGGGGTCTTTTTACTGTTTTCTCTTGCTTGAACTCGATTGAATGCATAAAAATTAGTATGAATAGCTTCTCTCCTGTAGACTTACGGTAAACCAACCTCAATAATCATTGATCTAGTGGCCTCTTGAACCATCATATTCTTTCTTTCAAAAACTCCATTCTGCTGAGGAGTTCTCAGAGCAGATAATTGTATCTTTATTCTATGCGCTTCACAAAACATATTAAACTCATGGGAGGTTAATTCTCCACCTCTGTCGGCCTTAAGCATTTTATCCCCAAATTCAATTCATTTTCAACTATAGCTTTGAATGTCTTGAATCTATATAATGCATCTAATTTCTCTCTAAGAAATGTAACCCATGTATATCTAGAATAATCATCAATCAAAAGCATAAAGTACCTTGCACCTTGTAGACTTCTCACTCTTGTAGGACCACAGATATTTGTATGAATTAAATCTAGTAGTCTAATTGTAGATTGTTCCTTTGATCTGTAATGGCTTCTAGCTTCCTTTCCAAATTGACAATTCCTGCAAATAGCATTGACGGGCTTTGTAATCCTTGGTAAATCTCTCACGGCCTGAACTATACTAATCCTCACTAGACTATCAAAATTAATGTGACACATTCTCTAATGCCATAACCAACTACCATTAATGTGTGTCATAAAGCATTGTCCATCAACACCTTTAAGTTGATAGATATTTCCTTCAAATTTCTTTCTTGTGGTAATCACTATTCCGGATCCTTTCTAGATCTCACATCTCTCATCCTCAAACACAAGATTATATCCTTTAATACACATATTTCCAACACTCAAAAGATTATGCCTTAAACCCTTAACATAGTAGACATCATCAGTATTATGCTTGCCATCAAAACTTACTGAACCTATCCCAAAAAATTTAGCACCAATATCATCTCCAAACATAACCAAGCCTCCATCATATTTTTCAAGTTTAACAAACTTACTCTTATCACTAGTCATGTGATGTAAACAACCACTATCAACAACCCAATATTTATTTTCCTCTTTAGCATGTAGGGTATAGATTACAGTACCTTCATTTACTCCTCTAAAAGGCATTCCTTCACCCATTTTTTAGAATTAGCAGAAGTAGGTTCATCCTTTATACCCAAGAACAAGCATTCATTGTCATCAAGGTCTTCATAATCAGAATCTTCATTAGATATACTAGAATTCTCATTCACATAATATGCTATGTTGATCTTCTTTCCTTTCCTTTCTTTCTCATATTTTTGTTTATTCCTCTTAGTTCTTTCTGGACACTTTGCAACATAATGACCTATTTCTCCACAACTAAAGCATTTAAAGGGTAGCTTACCTTCATACTTTCTAGAGCCTTTCTGCACTCTTCTCACAAAGTTAGCTTCTATTTCATCAAGATTTTCTTCATTTGAATCTTCAACTTTTGTAGCTTTAAAAGCAGTCTCTGATATGCATCCATTCCTCAGATTCGACTTCTTCATCTCATAAGATGTTAGAGATCACAACAATAGATCTTTAGTGTAGGTCTTATAATCTATACTCTGTTCAATAGCACACACCTTTTTTCTATAAGTATCAAGGAGAGTTCTGAGAATCCTCTTTACAATCCTGGTTTCATCCACAGTAGCACCAAGTCCTCAAATTCTAGCTACTATCTCATCCAATCTTTGTACATAAGCTTTAACATTCTCATCTTCAGACATGTGTAGTAGCTCAAACTATGTTTCCAAATTCTACATTTTTTCCTCTTTGACTCTTTCACCACCTTCATGTTCCCTTTCCAAAGCATCCTACAATTCCTTAGCAGTCTCTAGATTTTGAACCTTAATTAACTCGAAATGTACAAGACTATTCTTCAAAATTTACTTCGCCTTATTGTTCACTTCATGTGCCTTGATCTCATCAGTTGTACTCGAAACATTGGCAGGAGGAGTGTAATGATTCTTGTAAGCTTTCTCCACATCATATCCACATTACTCCAAATATTCTTCCATCAATATTTTCTAGATAGCATAATTAGTTCCATCAAACCTTAGATAATCATAAGTAACTTTTCCAACCATCCCATACCTTCCTTAAGCGGTGAAGCTCTACTCCAAGGAACCAAGCTCTAATACGAATTGTTGGATAGGACAACTGAGGGGGTGGGTGAATCAATTGTCACAAAATTAAACCTTTAAAAAAAATTCACTAGAACTAATCCTTAATACTACTTAAATGAATAAACATTAAGTGCAAGTGTAGAAACTAAAAACCATTACACAAACACATCAACACCAGATTTACATGGAAAAAACAATAAGTGAAAAACCACTGTGAGGATTAATTCACACTATAGAGAATATCAAAACTGATTACAAAAGGCTCACTGCCTGAGGTACAAGGCTCAATACCAAAATAAGGACTCACTTCCCAGATCAGGACTCACTATCCAACAGGGCTAGCAAATCAGAGGGCTCACTACCACAGAGTTACAAAGAAGATAGAAGAGATATGTTACAAAGAGAAGACAATCTCAATGCAACAGAGAAATCCACCACAATTTGATCAACCAATTGTGTACACGCATGAATGATAGAGTACACCTTTAGCTCACTACATCCGGAAACTCATCATTTAAGCTTCACACTGATCTACCACACTCACATAACACACACACACACTATTTTGCATCTATCTGCTCAATTTCTTTGCACTTATCTTTCTTTGTATTATCCTTTCTCACCACTAACACATCTTGTATTTATACCATCTCCAACTTTGAAACATATCCAAAGTCGGCCATCCAACGTTAAATTCAAATTAGGTCAACACCAAAAAATCCTAGGGTGGAATTAGAATGAGGGTGACCCAAACACACACTTAGCGAGAACCCGAATAGATCCAACACACAACATCAATTTTGAAGATAGTGCTTAACACAAGGTCGGCCAAACACATGTAAAACACATAGAACAATTAAGCACAAACCTTCTAGATACCAAAATTATCTTCAATACAATCATAACAACTCAACTCTAGAACAACAAGTCATAAGACTTCACCAAAGAGAAATATGGACCAACAACTTTTCTCTTAGACCTCAATCAGAATACAAAAAAACATAGTTCATAACTAGTGAACATAACTCACACTGCACAATGAATCAAGAGCCAAAAATCTAGATATAGTAGCATCCAACAACCATGACCAACATATTTGAACCACACAAACATAGGAGAAAATCCTGGACCAAAACCTAGAGCAACTAATGAATGCCTGCAACCTTTCTTCAATATAATTTTCTCAATATCCTCAACATATACAACCAATAACCTGCAACCATGACATTAATGACAACATCAACCAGTTAACAACCAATTGACCAGTTGACATCAATGACAACACCTTCATTATTTTTCATTCTTGCAACACTTTTCACCTATTTGATCAAATTATCCTAGCTATTTAATTAAATGCCTCATTTTTCACCTATTAATTTAATTGACCTAATTTGGTTAATTCACCCCTTCTCACACTAACATTTCATCTTTTTTAGTTAAATATTGCAAATTATTTAATTTAAACCCTAGGTCCTCTTATTTAATTAAATAACCCTAAACTATTTAATTAAATATCATTTTGCATTCCCCTTTTCATTAAATAAATCAATAATTTAATGAATATCATATTATTCTCCATCTTGCACATTTAAATTTAGTTTTAATTAGCTAAATTGCTAATTATTCTCACCTTCCCACTTGCAAGGGAATATTCTTGGAATAATCCTCCTTTGCACATTCCTCTAAAAGAAAATATTCCTATGGAATATCCTCTTTTGTGCACTCAAATGTCCTCCAAAATATCTTGTAACCTCTTCCTAATTCTTAGGAATTGTGTTTGTTGAAAGCTAATTTGGACCATTGATTAAATTAATTGTTCCTTGGCAACTTTAAACCTTGACCATGAATTGGAATCCTCAATCCATGTTTCATCCTCCTTTCATTATTGATGATTGATTGATCTTTTCAATCTAATCCCTTGATTTCTCATTTTCTCTCCTATAAATTGATCACTATTTGGAGACAAATGGATCCATCTTTTGATAACAAATCCATGTTTTTAAAACTCACACTTAGCTTGCATCCATATTGAGCACTTGTTTTTAGCATATTAGATTAATTCCATCCATTTAGCTTAAGCATCCATTAATGGATTCCATGGTAACTTAGCTTGCATCCATTTTAACATATTTTGGAATCTATAGCTTACATCTTTGAATTTTGTTTATATTTAGGATGGATTGCATCCTCTTTATCAATTATCTTAGCATTTAGCATTTTAAATCTATTTTTACATCATGCTTCACACATCTCATTGGTTTCATCATTTTTCTTCAATAAAACTAATTGGAGCAAAGCTCATATCATCCAAGATTATTTAAACAAAATGGGATTGGGAAAGGGCTGAATTCCACACTTGAATTAGCACCAATCCTCCAATGGGATGAGGTTTTTTGAGTTTAATTAGGATTCTTTGTGCAATTTGAGCTTTATTTCAAGTTTTAATGGCTTCCTAGTTTAACTTTACAAGAATTTTATTGGAAATGTAACTTTATTTAGCTAATTGCATTGTTTTAAATTGCTTATTACAATCATATTTAGCTTAGTTAATATTCACATCCACACCACCAAACCATTTATTTCTATCCATCCTCCTCCATCATATCACCTCAAAACAACCATCCATATTCCTTCCTCATCCTCAAAATCCATTTTGGGTCCTTATGTCCCTCCATCTACCATCACCCATCCTCTATCTACTACATTTATTTTTGGTTCTTATGCCCCTCCATCCACCATCACATATCCTCATACTAAGTCCATTTTAGGACCTTATATCCCAAAATCACCTCCTCCATTTCATCTTACTCATCCCTTCATCCACTAATCACCTATTCCTATCACCCATCATAAAAATCCCACTCTCATAATCCCCATTTAGGATCAACAAAGGAACCCCTTCATGAATGCCATACCACATCCTCCATCTATTCACCACCTCCAAAATCCTACCTCTATCACTCCATTCAGGTTTCCTCCACATCATCCATCTCCTCACACCCATCCCATTGCTATTAAAAACACTTTGGATGCCAAAGTAAAAGAACATAAATCCAAACATCCACATGAATATAAATATCCCCATGTCCCCTCTACAAGACATGATGAAGAAAAAAATCTCATCCAAAAGTGTAATCAATCACAAAGACTACACAAGCCTATTAAAGAAAAAATCAAAACCATGTGGATCCCAAAGAAAAGGGATGCAATACGTTCAAATGAAACAGTCATAACAACATCCAAAGTTGGTAATCCAAAAGATAGTCATATACATCCTCCATATCCTAAATCTATTTTGGGTCCTTATGTCCCAAAATTCACTATCCCAACTCCTCCATTAATCCTCATAACATTTCACATCCCCCACCATATGTGCCAATGTTGGTCCTGAAAACATTCTCTCATCACACATCCACCCCATCATTCCATCCATGTGCTTTCCAACACCCCATCCATTATCCCACATATCTCCCTCATCAAATCCCTTTAATCCATTCTCTTGCATAATCCATCCATTCTAATAAGGTTGTTCCAACATCCAATAGTCATTTTACACATAGGATCATCTTACCTTGTATGCAACTTGATGCTTAAGTCCTTCATCCATCTCCTTATCACATGTCTTCCAAATCCATTTATCCACATCCATATCCTTATCCATCTCCATCCACATACTACCCAAAAAAACTCCAAAAAAAAATTTAAAAAAAAAATCCAAAAAAATAGAGGAAAAATGTCCAAAAAAAGTAAAGAGAAAAAAAAAATTGTCCAATGGTAAAAACTTGGAAAAAAAGTGCCTTGGATAAGTACCATGATGAAAACCTAAAAAATAGGAGTTATATTTAAATCCCCCATCTAGTTTACTTCCACACTTGAGGGAAACTTCATCCCCTTCCTCCATCTCCTCCATCCAACATATGCACCTATCCTCCCTATCATATCCCATTTATCCCAATCCATCTATCTTCCTTGTGATCTTGATAAAAAAAAAAGGAAAAATATTTATACATGCTTTGGACCCCTCTTGGCATACATCCTCTCTATCCAAAATATCTTTTTCCTTATCCACCTATCATGCTACCATCCATCTCCCTCCCTTATACATACATCTTATCCATATCCATCTCACTCCCTTATTCACCCATCCTCCTATCTGCTATCCCTCTTGCCTCATCACACATGGCATATCTAGAGTGGGGAATCTCCTTCTTTGTGACATCATCCTTGGAGATAACATTCATCCATCCTATCATCCCTTCCATATCACTATTTTCACCTTCCCATCCATCCATCCATAAAGTAATCCCTTCCTTCTCCCCATCCTTATCTTCCCATCTATCCATCCAACAAATCCCTTCCATCTCCCAAATCCTCATCTTTCCTTCCATCCACCCAAAAATCCTTTTCCATCTTCCCATCCATCAATCCACTAGTCCTTTTCCATATTCCCATTCTTGTATTCTCATCCTCCCATCCAAAAAAAAAACATAATCCCTTCCATATTCCAAATCCTTATCTTCCCATCCATCCATCCCCTAATCCCTTCCATCTCCCTATCCATCCATCCATTTTCATCTCCCCATTGATGAGGTCAATAGTTGTCTTAATTATTATCATGATTTGTCTAGTTTTGTTCCCACAATAGTTTACCCCTTTGGCCTATTGTTCCTTTATTGCCATAATATTGTTAGAATCAAAGTGAATCGATATAATATAAATGATATGCAAACTCTTAGGTAATCAGCCATTTATAAGCACTAATCGTGGTGGTTGTGTGAAACAAGTTAAAAAGGGGTGAAGCATGAAGATAATAATTTTCATGTGATTTACTGGTTTTCATTCGGTGGTTGTCTCCTAGTATAGTCTTAGCTAATAAGTTAGTGACTAGGATTTATATCAATTAATAGCTTTTGAAAAATAGTAGGCCATATGCCATATTACTATTTTTCATATATCGGTAAACATTTTTTTATCCATGTATGATCGGTGGACATGATATTCTAAGCACTCTATTTTGTATTAAGACTTTTATATATGCTCTTCTGCGAGCATGAGAACGTGTAATTTTTGTTCTAAAAGTTTGAATTAATACATAGTATTGTTGAAAGACTAAGCTGCAAGTATCTTAGCCTTTCCAATCCATTCAATCAGTTGGGGGAAAGGGCCTGCTCCCTGCCATTGCTTGGAGTTATCTTATTTACTGCTGTGTGAGGTATTATTTTCATTTGTTTTGTGTATTAGCAGTTATTTGATTTTTATGCAACTTCATTACTATTAATAACATAGTATGCACATGGTAATGAATGAGTTTCAATTATATTCTTAAAGAGCGAAGCGATTTAAGTATTACTAATGTTTGGTATGGAAACAGGCCATGGGATAGAAGCATGACAATGGTATATAATCTATTTTAGAAACGTTACAAATAATCTGTTAGGCTTATTGTATCCTGTTGCCAGGACACAAAGGCCCTATTGCCTGAATGCACAGCTCCTATCGCCTACATTACATTAGTGTGATTTCAGTAATTAATTCTATTTTTTTATCACTGTTAATGATGTTATGAGATAAAGCATGTATTAGAAAAATTGAGTTAAGATTGCTAGAGTAGATAAGAGTTTAAAATAGGTCTTTCTATCTTAATACAATTTAAGGAAGTGTGTTTTAATCTTTATTGGTTTATTTAGACTTGTATATGCATACATTCCCACTTGACTTACCACCTTCATCCCTTGAGCAAACAACCACTATGCCTTTCATTAGTTTATGACCCCGAATTGACACATCTAGGTAAAAACTAAGGGACTCCATAAACCAAATACAAAAATGAAATTCTATCGTATTTTTAAACCATGATTTTACCCAATCAGTTTGGCATCATTTTCGGGGAAAGGTATTAAAGGTGTGAAGCTGTAGTAAGTTAAGTTAGGACTAGTACATCTTGAAGAAAACTTGTACAGTTGTCGACCTTGTTTAGGTGAGTACTCTTGATTTGTGTTGTTATAAGTCATGTAGGTGCATGAATTGTAGTAGGGATAGTAGAGGAAGATTCATTAGAAAAGGAAAGGGAAGTAGTTCACAACCCGAAGAGCTTAAAAAAAAATCAAAAACATCCATTGAGGAAACACAAACTGAAGAATTGTAAAACAAGTCAAAACCATCTGTAGAAGGAAGTAGCTCAACTTAGGAGAAATTAAAAACTAAGTTGAAATCAATAGAATTACCCACACCTGATCTTGAGAAGTGTGCTATTGAGACCACTATTTTTTAGACACCCACAAATACTCATCCAAGCTCTTCTGAGATATTACGCAAAAAGGTTGAATTTTTTTTCCAAGAGTCTTACAGGGCTAAAGCTGGTACATTCTCAGAAGAAACCCACAAGCCATTTAGAACCTATTTTACTCCTTAGGAATTAGACGTCATGGATCCCAATAATAACAACAACGGTAATAGGGGATTGGCCAATAATAATCTAGTTACTTTTGAGTTTCCTATCACATATCCTGAGCGAGATGCCCCTATGAAGAATATTCCTCATTCAACTTTACCTATTTTTCGTGGCATTCCACTAAGGATCCTGACATGTTTTTATTTGAATTTGATGTGTTGTGCAACAGTTATGATTATTAGAATGATGTGCAGAAGCTCAAACTGTTCCTAGCCACATTGAAGGATGTAGCCCTGCATTGGTTTATGAACCTTAGGAACATTAGGACATGGAATGCCATGAGGGATTTGTTCTTGGACAAGTACCAAGAATATTGTAAAACCAAGGAAAACTGGAACAAACTCTTCCGTATGACATAGAAGGAAGACGAGTTCATGGAAGATTATCTTGAACGCTTTATGTTCAGTCTTCAACAATCTCATCAACAAGGTCTGAATGATGATACTATTAAAATGTTGTTTCTTAGAGGCATAAGAGATGATTTCATGGAATCATTAAATTTAATAGGTAAAGGGAATATTTCTAAGATGGACTTTGATGATATTTGTAGGAACTATTCCAGGTCGCAGTCCTCGAGAAGGAACTATCTAGGCAAGTTGCATTCTACGGGAACTTCAATAGGTATCACCAAGCATGAGATAGGTAATTTACTTGATGACCTTAAAACTGATTTATTAAGTCACATGGGTAAACAAATAGATACATTGTATACCCCTAGAAAGCAAGAGGAGGCAGAAAAGGCCCTAGCAGTATTATGTCCTATATGTAGGAAGAAACATGGCAATGAAGATTGCCCTTATAATAGGACAAATATCTCATCCCTAGAGGAAGCCAGTAAGAGGTCTACCCTAAGACCTCTTCTCGTAGATATGACTAATATGGGATATTCTGAAGAACCTGTCTACTATATGGCCCCTAGGTGACCTTTTCCACCTCAATCAATGCATCTTGGAATGTTAAATTATTATTTCACCCCAGGACCTAGCCAAACCAATTCCTTTTCCAATCAGGTTGGATGGTACGGGGGTTGGCAACAACCTCCTGCTAACCTTCAATGGATGCCACAATATCAGTATGCTTCACAACCGTGACAACAGGCATGGAGGCCACAAATGCCACAACCCCTATCATATCAACAATAGTACCCATCACAACCACAACCTCCATCTTCTCCAATTCTCAACCCATATCAGCAGCCACAACAATATCTCCCACCTATACCACCATCTTCGAACCAATCAGCCAATCCACCTCAACTGCCAAAGCCCACATCAATGCCAACCCAACTGAATCCAAATCCTGACAATAAGGCAACACAACCTATATATAATAATGAGGTGGAAAGTTATCCTACTTATCCTATCAATAATGTAGAGGTGGAAGGAGTTCAGTTGAGGTCGGGAAAATCCCTTTAAGGACCTACTATCATAGAAATTAATGATGAACCTGAAGATGAGCCTGTCAAAGAACCCAAATTTCTTGGTAGATTTCAATCAGAACTAGTACAAAAGGAGGTTCTACAACCTAAATTTGACCTTGTTAATGAGCTTTGTAATATTAATATCAAAATTCCTTTATTGTAGGCCATAAAAGACATTCTAGTGTACACTAAGATAGTGCAAGAGCTATGCACTCAAAAGCAAAAGAAGAAGCAGGACCTGAAGATCGTACAAGTCATCAGACAATTGGTAGACCTTATGCTTGGAAATTTAGCTATTCCTAAATATTCAGATCCAGGGAGCCCTTTCATCAAGGTAAGCATTGGTAAGGTTACTATTCCTAATACACTTGTTAATTTGGGTGCTGCAATTAATGTCATGAAAAATGAAACAAAGGAAAAATTAGCACTTGAAGGACTTAGACCCACTCCCATAGTTCTCCAAATGGTAGATCATTCTTTAGTCAAACTAGAAGGTATGATTGAGGATGTAATTCTTTCTACCAATTCGTGGGAATATCCAACTGACTTTATGGTTTTGCAGCCCAAAATAAAGTTGGGAGGATACCCCTTGATCTTGGGATGACCATGGTTAGTTGTTACAAATGAGTTTGTCAATTGTCAATCAGGTACTATGGTTATTTCTAATGGGGAGCAAACAAAATAGTTAACTTTGTATCCACTTGCACAACCCTTACTAGAAACAAAAAATGTAGTTTGGGTCGATAGTGACCTAGATGAGTCGTTACCCATTCTCACAATTGAGCAAGCACAAGACATTACAAAACCCACAAAGGATAATATTCTCCTTAACCTCCTCCAAAATAGTTATGAGTTAGACCAACTCTTATAAAATTTGGTTCTTCCTTCAGGTGTAAATACACGTCATCCTTTCGGGAACTTTCCATTAGTAGTGGGCAGCTTGCAGTTTGTTCAATACTTCATTAGATTACATCAACTGCTACCTCACCATTGCCTATACAGTCCATTTTTGTCTTCATGGAATCTCGATTCACAAGTTCTAGCCATTGATTCACCTGCCTCATCAAAAGCCATGGAAATCCTACCTCATCGCACACTCAATATCAATCCACATTTAAGCCCTAAATAGATACAAGACCTTATTTCCATGCTTAGAACTAATAAAGATGCATTTGCTTGGGAATACCAAGATATGTGTGGCATCCATCCAGACACCTGCACGCACCATATTTATATTGAGGAAGGTAGTCGTCCAATTAGGCAACCACAACGTAGACTTAATCCCACCTTGCATGAAATAGTTAAAGAAGAATTAGAAAAATTGTCAAATGTTTGGTTTATATATCCTATTTCAGATAGTCAATGGGTGTCTCCTCTAGTTGTGGCTCCCAAGAAGAATGGTAAGTGGAGATGTTTTGTTGATTACAGAGCTCTCAATAAAGCTACAAAAAGAGATCACTTTCCATTACCCTTTATTGATCAAGTGTTGGATACTCTTTCAGGTAAGCAATTTTCCCCTTCCTGGATGGATTTAGCGGATATAATCAAATTCGCATAGCACCGGAGGATCAGGACAAGACTACTTTCACATGTCCATGGGGCACCTTTGCATATAATGTCTTTCCTTTTAGGTTGTGCAATGCCCCCACTACCTTTCAGAGGGAAGTGTTAAGTATTTTCGCTGACCTTGTAAATGATTGTGTTGAAGTTTATATGGATGATTTCACAGTACATGGTAATACTTATGAGGAGGCTAAAACAAATTTAGAAAAAGTGCTTAAATGATGTATAGATACTAATTTGTCATTAAGCCATGAAAAGTGTCACATGCTCATGAAGGAAGGCATAGTGCTTGGTCATTTCATCTCCTCTAAAGGTATCCAAGTGGACCCCAAGAAGATCCAAATTATTAAAGACCTGTGTACGCCAACTAGTCAAAAGGATGTACGTAGTTTCCTTGGCCATGCAGGGTATTACTAAAGGTTTACCCAAAATTTCAGTAAACTTGCATCCCCTTTATTTACCTTGTTAGCTAAGGATGTATCTTTCACCTGGACAACGGAATGTCAAGAAGCCTTTGAGGCTATTAAAACCAAACTTGTAACCACACCAGTACTTCGAGTGCCAAATTGGGAATTTCCTTTTCATATCCATACTAATACCTTCGATTCCTTTATGGGAGTTGTGCTTGGACAGAAGGAAGAAAACCTTTTCTACTCCATCTACTACATCAGTAAGAACTTCATGGGAGCCTAGGTAAATTATACAGTAACTGAAAAGGAGTTTTTAGTTGTTGTTAATGCAATTAACAAATTTCGTCATTATATTACTGGCTACAAGGTGTTTTTTCATAAAGATCATTCAACAAATCAATTTTTAATGAATAAACATGTTGTCACTGATAGAGTTATTAGATGGTTTCTCTTACTTCAAGAATTTTACGTAACTATACTTGATAAGCCTGGTAGAGAAAATTTGGTTGCAGACCTTTTATCCAAGTTGCAGCAGCTGGACAATGAACCCACTCTAGTTGACGATGCATTTCTAGATGAACACCTCTTTTCCATATCAACAAAGAGTCCATGGTTCACCAATATTGAAAATTACTTAGTCACATGCAAGTTTCCACCACACTTCTCTCCAAGGGAATGTCAGAAGCTGGTTGGACTCAGTGGGTAGTACACATGGATCAACGGATTTCTTTTTTGCACCGACATTGACAATATCATGCGGCGATGTGCACCTGAAGATGATGTATTCGATATACTTCATGTATGCCATACAAAACCATGCGGAGGACATTTTGTTGCTCAAAGGACTGCTCAGAAGATCCTCACTACAGGCTACTATTGGCCTATGATCCATGGGGATTGTAAGTGATATGTTCATCATTGTGACAAGTGCTAGTATATGGGCTGCCCTACACACTCTGATGAGATGCCCTTACACCCACAGTTTTCCATAGAGCCATTTGAGAAGTGGGGCCTGGATTTTGTTGGCCCAATCAACCCACCATCAAGAAACAAGGAATACATCCTTGTATGCATGAATTATGTCACCAAGTGGGTCGAAGTGGTAGCTTTGAAGCATGCCTGAGATATAAAGGTAGCAAACTTCATGTATTATGATATCTTCACAAGGTTTGGGGTGTCACAAGAAATAATGATGGATCAAGGCCCGCAATTCACATCAAAACTCATTTCAGCCTTGGTTCGAGAGTATGAAATTCGCCATCACAAGTCCACGCCTTATCATCCTCAAGCCAATGGGTGAGTGGAAGTCACCAATAGGGAAATCGAGAACATCCCCACCAAGACAATCGATCTTCATAAGTGTGATTGGGTTGCATGACTTCCTGAAGCTGTGTGGGCCTATCGCACAACCTGGAATACCACCACTGGTCTGACCCCCTATGAGCTTGTCTATGGTAAGAAATTAGTTCTTCCTATTGAGTTTGAGATCAAGACCCTCCGCACTGCACTTCAATTGGGAATGAGTCTTTTTGATGCCCAAAAAGAACGCATTGATCAACTACACTCCTTAGATGAAATGCGCCAAGAAGCACTCTTTCATGTCGAGGTTATCTAGAAACAATGTGCTTTATAGCATGACCATCACATTCAACACCGATCCTTTCAGCTTGGCGATTGGGAACTTTTATATGATTCACACTTTTAGGACTTCAAAGGCAAGTTTCACATGCGATGGCTTGGACCTTACAAGATTGAGATAGTATATGATAATGGTACAGTCTTCCTCTATACCATGGACTCTAAACGCAGACGTCTCCTCATCAATGGTCATAGACTGAAGCTCTACAAATAGCCTCTTTCAAAGGAGGCCTTCTTTTTTGAAGTAGCCAGGGAACTCACTGTCATTCCTTTTGGCCTCCTCCAAGAATGATTTGACTAAAAAAAAAAGAAAGAAAAAGAAAAAAATAGGAAAAAAGTAGAAAAGACTTAAAAATAAAAAATAAAATATCAGGCCAACCCACCGCCACCTCACCCTTCCCCTACCCCATCGCTGGCCCCACCACCAAACCCTTCCCTTAACCCATAGCCAGCCCCACTGCCAAATCCTACCACCCACCCCCTAAACCCCTTACCATCTGCCACATGGCCTTCCCACCCTTCCAATTTTACCCCTCTTTCTCCATCCCTCATGGGACCCTATTTCTCTCTTCACCAGTTTCTCTCCAAACTTTGGTGTCATTCTCCTTGGCCACGTCATCCTCCCTCATTCCCATGCCACCCTAGCATTGGTCCCACCACCGCTCACCTTCCAATCACTCCCTCTCATTTGTGCAACCTATCCTTGTCGCCTTCTCATTGTGTTCAAACTTTTGCACAATCTTCCATTCTCCTGTCATGTGCCTTCTTCTCTCCATCGGGTTCCATCCCCTCTGCCACCATCCTGATGACTACCTTGGTGTTGATCACTGGTTGGCTTGACCGATTGTGCTAGCACCCTCATCATCCATCGTCATTTCCTCACCAGCTCCATCGATGTGCTTTAACGGTAATCCGACCAAGGTTTGTATGTCGTTTATTTTATATTGGTTTTCTTTTGTTTTTAGCAATTATTATGGAAAACCACAGATGGTTTCATACATTTAGCTGGGGGTGTTGTGTCACATGATTACCCCAGGTCACGTCATACCCTGTCGCCATTCCATGTATTGATTATCCTAGCAAGGCAACCCGTTTAAATTGTAAACTCATTTTTAAAGTTCAATATTGTCAACACATCTTGCCAAGTTTTCTTGCTAATTCTTTCACCATGGGAGGTATTCACAAATTCCAAGAGCCAGAGGATATGAAAATTTTTAAAGCCAATGCAGCAGTATATGGTGTCTTTGAAACTGCAGGATGGCTTGTGTTTTTTAAAAAGCTTTGCAGGGATCATGATGGGGTGGCTCTCGAGTTTTCCATGACGTTTAATACTGTTAATATCTCCACAGTAGTTTGAGGAATTTCCTTGCCAGTCACGCCTCAGGTCATAGTAGAGGTAACAGGGTTACCAGAAATAGGGGATGAATATTTTCCTGCAACCACAAACAAGCATGTCGAGCTTTAGCTCCAAATCCAGAGGTTCCTGCGACAAGATGAGACATTGCGATTGACTCCTAAACATGGAACTATACGGACCTCCCTTCCTGCACATTGGGTTGAAGTTGCTAAGGTAGTTATCCAGTATGTCACAGGTGAAGGAATGTATGCTTATGTTTTCACCCACCATTTTTGGTTGCTCTGTCATTTACGCCATAATGAGTTGGTTAATCTTCCATACTACCTTTTCAATTCCATTAAAAAGATGAGTGTAGAAGTCCAAAAAGGTCGCAACAATTCTTTAGCTCACCACGGTCTGATTAAATTAATTATTCTAAAGGGTTTAGCAATTTCTATACCCCCGAGTATTTGGGATGAATTTACAAAAGAAATAGGGTTAAATCCCTCTTTAACCCCACAAACTAAGTCAACACCTTCTAAAAACCCCCATAATACAGGTGACTCTAATACTGAAAACCCTACCCAAGAATCTGATCATACCCAAGGAACAAAATGAACAAGCCATAGGTCACAGCCTCACACCAAGAGGGATAAAATTGTCAGTGATGTTAGTACTCCTCTGATTGTAACTCCTTACAACACTAGGTTCAAACTGAAGTATGAAGAAGTGACCTCTGGCTTGCAACAATTGGCTTCTGCTATTTGCATAGTGAACCAAGAAACTCTTGAACTGGATGTTGAAATCCTGGCCACAAAGAAAGTAGGGAAAGTTAGGGTGAGTTGAGAACTACAATGCTAGAATTGCCAAAAGAAAATGGGAAGAAATGCAGTATCTCAGACCTCCTCCGAAGAACAAGATGAGGAATATATGTCAGAACCGTCTATAAGCTCTGATGATCAAATTCAAGAGACGGATATAGGTAATCAAGAATCTAACCCTTCTGCAACCCCTTCACAAGAATAGCCAAATATGGAAATTTAGAATCTAGAGGAACACTCCTATGACATTTCCCAAGATGAGGAATACTTTGTTGAAGAATTTAGAGATCTGTAGGCCAGGGTCCAAAGATTGGAAGCCCAAGTACTTAATCTTCAGCCACAATTGCAACAAGCTTTAGATGCCAATCAACAACAAACTGAAGATATTAAGCATTTGAGGGGTCAGATAGAACAATTAGCCACACAATTCACACCAATTTACCCCTTTGGCCTATTGTTCCTTTATTATCATGATTTGTCTAGTTTTGGTTCCACAATAGTTTACCCCTTTGGCCTATTGTTCCTTTATTTCCATAATATTTGTTAGGATCAAAGTGGATCGATATAATACAAATGATATGCAAACTCTTAGGTAATCAGCCATTTATAAGCACTAATCATGGTGGTTGTGTGAAACAGGTTAAAATGGGGCGAAGCATGAAGACAATAATTTTTATGTGATTTACTAGTTTTCATTCGATGGTTGTCTCCTAGTATAGTCTTAGCTAATAAGTTAGTGACTAGGATTGATATCGGTTAATAGCTTTTGAAAAATAGCAGGTCGTAGGCCATATTACTATTTTTCATATATTGGTAAACGTTTTGTTATCCACGTATGATCGGTGGACATGATATTCTAAGCACTCTATTTTGTATTAAGACTTTTATATATGCTCTTCTGCAAGCATGAGAACATCCTAATTTCTATTCTGCAAGTTTTAATTAATACATAGTATTGTTGAAAGACTAAGCTGCGAGTATCTTAGTGTTTCCACTCCATTCAATCAGTTGGGGGAAAGGGCCCGCTCCCTGCCATTGCTTGGAGTTATCTTATTTACTGTTGTGTGACGTATTATTTGCATTTGTTTTGTGCATTAGCAGTTATTTGATTTGTATGCAACTTCATTAATATTAATAACATAGTATGTGTGTGGTAATGAATGAGTTTCAATTATATTCCTAAAGAGTGAAGCAATTTAAGTATTACTAACATTTGGTATGGACACAAGCCACGGGATAGAAGCACGACAATGGTATATAATTTGTTTTAGAAACGTTGCAAATAATTTGTTAGGCTTATTGTATCACGTCCCCAAGACATAGAGGTCCTATCACTTGAATGCATAGCTCCTATCGCCTGCATTACATTAGTGTGATTTTAGTAATTAATTCTATTTTTTTATCACTGTTAATGATGCTATGAGATAAAGCATGTATTAGTAGAATTGAGTTAAGATTGCTAGAGTAGATAAGAGTTTAAAATAGGTCTTTCTATTTTAATACAATTTAAGGAAGTGTGTTTTAATCTTTATTGGTTTATTTAGACTTGTATATGCATACATTCCCACTTGACTTACCACCTTCATCCCTTGAGAAAACAACCACTATACCTTTTATTAGTTTACGACCCTGGATTGACACATCTAGGTAAAAACTAAGGGACTTCATAAACCAAATACAAACACGAAATTCTATCGTAATCTTGAACCACAGTTTTACCCAATCACCCATCATTATCTTCAAGTATCCATTCATCCTATCATTCTCCACCTCTTTATCTCCCTCTCCATCCATCCTAGTCTCTTTCTATCTCCCCATCTTTATCTATCCATCCATTTGTCTCTATTTTCCATCTCATAATCCCTTGCCATTGGTATCTAGCTATAGGCTACCCCCATGCCATACAATGCCATTTATCTCATTGCCATCACTCCCACCTCTTTCACATGTCTTGATAATATTCTATTACTTTTCATAACTTATCTATCCATTGTATCATCCTCCTAATTCATATTTTGATGATTTGGAAAACTATCCCATTCTTGAGCTTCACATGATCACCATTCCCCTATCCACATAGTTTGTCTTGTGTCATCATATAGGTCCCATCATTGCATCTTCTTATCATTAGGTGTCACATTGCATCATCCATCATCCACCGTCAACGTCTGTCAAACTATGCTGCCTCTATGTTGTCATGTAGGCAAGGCCATCATCGATGAGCCCCTGAGGCTTTGGTTAGACCCTTCGAGTCTTTCATCTCCATCCCTCAATATTTCATCCATCGTCAATATACATAGTGTAGGAAAATGTATCCCTTTACATTTTCACACTTGTTTGGGCCCTCCTTACTAAAATTGGGCTTCTTTATGCCTTATTTAGTCCTATTTTGCATCCACAAGCCTTATTTAATGCATCTTTCTGAGGATAATCTCGACACATATCTAATGACCAATCATAAGTTAATGTTTTTGGGTTGTGTGTTCTAGATTTAATGATCTGGGACTCATACACCACCTTGGGTGTATGGGTCCCACCTAAGTTTCGGTGCATGAACCTAAATTTTCCATTGAACTTAACATTTCTTGAAGTTTGTGTCCCAAGCCTAGGCTATTGGGACTTATGCCCCAACTAGAATATGAGTCCCACCATATCTTGGACCTATTTTGAATTCAATTCTTGGCAAGATTTTATTCTCTTGGATCTAATGTCAGCTTATAGTGTTGTAATTTCGGGAAATTTGGGATAAACAAGTATAAATACAAGGTTAATTCACATATTTTCTCCTAGAAATTTTCATGAGAAGGTATCCTAGCAAGTTTACAAGTGATCTAGTATTCAAGAGCATTCAAGAGCTGATTATCAAGCATTTTGGATCTATACTCAAGATTCAAGCATCATGTCAAAGTCTTCATGCATCATGTGTGTTTTTGAGCTAACATTTGTGATGTAAGATTTTTATGATTTAAGCAAGAATTCAAGTAAAAATCCATAGCATTCAATCAAGTATCAAGATCTAAATTCATGCTAGTCATTTCACACAAGTTTGCAGCCCTTGTTACAAGGGTTTGGTGAGTTGCAACATAGCATATTTGTTCATTCATCATTCTTTCATTCTATTTCATTTCATTTCAAGGTTTGATTATCAAAATGGGGTTTGACCAAGGAAAACCCCTATCCACTAACAAAACAACATTTTTCCCTCTCTTTGGTGTGTGATTTGCAGATTTAGGTTGAAGATCCATTGAAGAGCAATAATTGAAAAAGTTGTCACCTTTCTTGCAAGATTACGGAAAGTCACCTACAGGTCAGAATTCAGAGTTTCAAACTCGGAGATCAAAAAGGAGAGAAGCTACAGAAGATCACTAGAAGATATCAGAGTTTCATATCAACCCTGATTCTGGGACTAAATCACCACTTGTGGCATATGAGTATGAGTCCTAGTTTACCAGTTTTCAAACATTTTCTATAGATAATGGTTTACCAATTGCAGATTTTGAATCCAGCCTAAAACCCTAAACCGGGACTAAATCACCCCAACTATCGTATGAGTCCCAATGTGCATTAAAATTCATAATTTTAGGATTGTAGGCCTTATTCTGAGTATCTCCAGTTTTTTGGGTGCACCTCTTCTCATTCTTGGTTCATTACTCTAATTTTAAGTTTCATTTGCATGTTACTTGTATTTCCTTCTTTCTAAGTCTTTTATTAGTGATGAACCCCCCTTCTTGTTTAATCACACCCAAGGAGACCTTGTAACAACCCCTTCTCTCAATTCAATCATTCGGTTGTTGCTCATAGGGTTTCCTTGAATGAACTAAAGGAAATAGGAGATAGGTGGGATCCATCCATTTCCTTCACTTATCCCCTCCTTTTCTTTTATTTCATTTTGGTGAACCTAGCCTTTAGACACCTTAGTTCTGATTTGGAGTGCATTTTAGTCCTAGATCTAGCTTACATTAACTTTGCAATAGATCTTGCATTAGTTAGTTTGCATCTAGGGCTTCTAAACTTTGCATTAGTGAAAGTGCATATCGGTTGCATTTTTGCATCTTGCATCATTGAATTTCATTTGAAATCTGTAATACACATAGTCAAGACATCATACAAAACAAAAAACCTAACATTCACTCAAAATTTGCTAAAATTATTGTCAAAACCCTAATTTGGGATTCATGCACCCCTCTAGGTGATTTAGTCCCAATACAGGTTGTTTTACCTAATTTCTAGGAATCCTATGATGAATTTTTTTAGCATTTGAACTCGTCAAAAACTCTAATGGGGACTCATATGACCTTTTGGGAAATTTAGTCCTGTGTCAAGCCTGAAACTACATTTTACAACATTAAAAACTTTGTTTTTTTGCTTTTGTTTCCTGTTGTTAGATCTTTGTTTCATATTATTGAGTTTCTATTTCGTTCATTTATTGTATATAGATTAACTTGATCTATTTCATGCATTTCTTAATTTCAAAATCGCATTTACAACATTTCATTTTTAGATTGTTGCATAGTGTAATCAACAAATTACCTTGTTTAGAATCTAAAAATTGCATTACATTTCATAATGGATATGTGTTTTGGTAAGCTTTGGATGTCTTTGAAGTCATTATTGGATGTGTCAAGCTATGTCTTTGGAAATGATCCTAATGAAATTGACCTCACTCATGCTCACTCAACTCTTAATGCATGTCCTCCTCGTGATGTTGACATCATTGGAGAAGATTTTGACAGCATGAACAACTTCATAAACGATTTCCTCAACAACCCTAAGACTAATGCATCCTTTTATCCTTCAATGAAACAAACAATGCAACTTGATATGTTTGGTCTTTTGCATCCTGATATTGAAACACAAACTAAGCCTAAGCTCCCTACAATAGGTGATCCTAGCACCTCTAATCAAGCAAACATTCAACCATCCTATGTTAACAAAGTAGTCAACACATTAATCAACTTAGAAGAGACGTATGGGAAATGATTCACAATCTTAAGTAAACAAGGATGTGATACAACAAGTGAACATGAAATTCATCAACTCCTAGAGAAAATACCAATTGAAGATACCAAAGGGATAGAATATCAAGATCCTCTTCCTGACATAAGTGTCCTTCCTAAAGAAAAACCAATGCCTTGTAATGATGATAAGGATGATAGGATCATCTTAGGTCCTCCCCCTCTAGAAGTTGGAGAATCTAGCAAGAAACAAAAACTTAAAGACTTACCATCCTATGAAATCAAACACAAAATGAAAGAAAACTAGAAGAACTTGTTAAAAGAGGTTGGATTTCAATGCCACCTCCTACTAGAACTAGCAAACCTAAAAAAAACAATTATTTTTCATATCATAGAACTCTTGGGCATCTCACTGACGAATGTTGTACTTTAAGAAGGATCCTTATGGAACTTGATATGATATAAATAATTCCTTAAAGTATGCCCTTCTTCTCCTTGCCATGTAATAGTTTTAGGATTATAATATGTTCACTATTACATGTTTTCATTCATTGCAAATCATTTCAAAATACGAGGAGATATTTCTCATCACCTATCTCGGCTCATTTTTATCTTGCACATAGTGGGGGAAAGAATTAGATAGCCTTGTCCTAATAGTGCATTTGTTGTTCTCCCTTTGGCTAGTTTTTTTCCTTTTGTATACAATGAACAAGATTGGGATGTGTACAACCTGCTAATAGGTTGACTCACATGTGCCTTACTATTCTTGTCTATGTTTCTTTTCTTTTTCCTTTTCATGTTATGTGTGTGATTGCATGTGCATAATGTGATCCCCCGTACCATTATGTTTTATGTATCTCTCTCTCTCTCTTTGTGTCATTCCTCTATTTGTACCTACATTATTCTCTATGTCATAACCTTTTATCTTTTCTTTTGTCTTGTGTTTTCCTTTTGGGGATGAGGCAAGGCATCAAGACATTTAGATCTCTTCCATGTTGACCTAAAATCTTTTATTTGTTTTCACTCTCTTTGTGACATTCTTCATATTCCATGAGTATTTGGGGAATGATGACAGTTCTGAGCTCTAAAAAAACATTGTAGCAAAGACATACTGACCCCAAATCAATGGATCCCTTATGTGATTTTGGGATTTAATTTTGGGGGAAGCCCCTTTTCATGACATAGCTTCATTTGGAAACATATCACTTGGCATAGTGCTTTCCAAATAATCTCTCATGTCCTCTTTATTGTTAGCATTTATCATGTGATACTTTAAAGTAATTGCTTAAATCATGGTGTTTAGCAATTTCTTTAAAGTGGGGGCATATATTGGCATTATTCTTTTACAACTCATGTTTCATTGTGTAGTCTCCTTACTTCATGCGATGTGTCTTTCACTTCGTGGTGGCATTGGGTTTGATGTCCTTCAAGAGCGTGATCTCTCTTAGCATATTATATTCCTCTTAGTAGCTTGATGTGACACACTACATCCCCTAGGTTGTGAATATTTTATACTTCAATTGGTCCTCTTTTGGAGACATTAGGCATGATGTTCCCTAAGTTAAGACCTTACATGAACTAAGAAAAACTCCTTTGAACGTAACTTATACTATTTTGCATTTACAATATCAGTTATATGGCCACCTTGCATAGCACACTTTGCTTTCCTGTGGAGCCATCTTGTTTTTTCATGGGTGTCAAGCATACAATATTTTTCTTGCCTCATGAATCATGTCTTTGTGTGCCTTATCAAAGTTATCAGGAGGTATAGCTTTGGTATAGTTACCATATGGGAGTTGAACTTAGGCATGAATTTCCCATAACCACTTGTTTGTTTTTGTGAGTGCATACTAGCCACGTGCATATGTGTCTCATTGGGAGCTCACCTAGTGGATGACCTAAGGTTCCACTAGCCCTTGTGGCGTGCATTTAGTTTGCATAGTGGAAATTGTTTTTCACTTGTAAACATTTTTTTTACAAACAACTTAGATCTAATCCACATTGTGATGGAAAAATGGTTGAGGCTTGATCCACCCCTTTTGTTTTTGTTTTTGTTTCTTCTTTATATCTTTGGAAGTGTATGCTTGTGTCTTTTTGTTGTTTCATACATCATTTTCATGTGTGTTCGTATGTACCTATCTTGGTTTTCCATAGGATTTTGATCTTGGGGGCTTGTGCAGCCTACTTGATTATTGTCATCATGTCTTACTAGCATTTGGTACACTTGGACCCCTCTTGATGTGAGTTTTGTCTACTTTAGTGTGAGTTTGAAGAAATTTCTATTGAACAAGAAAATTGAGAAGGGGGGTGAATCAGTTGTAGTAGATTAAACTTTAAAACATTCAATGGAACTTAGATCAATCACAAATCTTTAACTCTGCTAAAATGATTAAACATTAAGTGTGAGTGGATAAACTTAAAACCATCACTAAAACATAGTAACACCAGATTTATGTGGAAAATCTAATGAGGGAAAAACCATGGTGAGGATTAACTCACACTATAGAAAATATCAAAACTGATTACAAAGGTTCACTGCCTAAGGAAAAAGGCTCACTGCTAAAACAAAGACTATTGTTCAATAGGATTAACTACCCGGAGCACTCACTGCCACAAAGATACAAAGAAGATAGAAGAGATATATTACAAAGAGAAGAAAATCTCAATGCAAAAGAGAATTTCACCACAATTTTCTCAACCACTTGCAGACATGCATGAACGATAGAGTCCACCTTCAACTCACTACATTTGGAAACTTAGCATTTAGGCTTCGCACTGACCTACCACACTCGCATCACATTTACACATGGATTTAAATTTGTTTCACATCTATCTACTCTATTTCTTTGCACTTATCTCTTGTACATTATTCACCACTAACTTATCCTGTATTTATACCATCTTCAACTTTGAAACATATCCAAAGTCAACCATCCATCATTAAATTCAAATTAGGTCAATGCCAAAACATCCTAGGGTGGAATTAGAATGAGGGAAACCCAAACACACACTTGATGAGGACACAAGTAGGTCCCAACATGCTTCATCAACTTTGAAGTTAGTGTACAATACAAGGTCAGCCAAACCAGTGTAAAACACATAGAGAAATTAAGCACACTCAACTCTTAGCACAATCAAATCCTTCCAAATACTGAAATTATCCTTAACATGATTATAACAACTTAACTCTAGAACCACAAGTCATAAGACTTAACCAAAGAAAAATCCAGACCAACAACATTTCACCTAAGCTTCAACCAAAAGCATAGAAAACCATAGTTCGCAACTGGTGAATATAACTCGAACTGTACAATGAATCATAAGCCAAAAAATTGGATATAGAAGCTTCTAATAACCATGATCAACATATCCGAACCACACAACTATAGAAGCAAATCTGGAGCAAAATCGGAGCAATCACTAAACACCTGCAACCTTTCTTTATTACAATTTCCTCAATATCCTTGACATATACAGCTAATAACCTATATCCATGACATCAATGACAACAACAACTAGTCGATAACCAATTGAACAGTTGACATCAATAAAAACACCTCCATTCTTAACACAATCTCCCCCTTTGTCATTGATGGCAACACATGATGTGAAAAACCATCAAAGACAACACACTAGTTCTTAACACACTTCTCATGATTTTGCTTTTTGTTTCTCCCTTGTAGTAGATAATCTCTCTTTTTGTTACCATCTCTCATCTCTCATCCTTTTTTCACATCTCTCATCTCTCATCTCCCCATTTCACATCAATGGAAAAGGCCAAAGATGTTTTACATTGATTTCCTCTTTGACATTAAAAATAAAATACTCATTCAATGTCAACTCATGACACTACCTGCTCCCCCTAAGAGGTAGCCACCAAGACATCAATCCAGAAGAAAGATAGATCAATAGATCCACTGAACTAATGCATCTCCATATGCATATAGTTTAGGAAAGGAGTGGAAATGACCCCTAGATTCTCCCAGAGATACTCAAAAGTATCTTTAGGAAAAGCCTTTGTAAATATATTAGCAATTTGATCCTTCATAGAGACATACTCAAGCTTTACTTCATTATCCACAACCTTCTCTCTCAAGAAATGATAACTGATAGATATATGCTTTGTCCTCAAGTGCATCACTGGATTCTTTGAAATGTTAAATGCACTTTTGCTATCACAGTAGATAGAAATAGGATCATCATACACAATTATGATATCTTTCAATGTTTGTTTCATCCATAAAACTTGTGTACAATGAGATGCAACAACAATATACTTAGCTTCAACAATAGATAGGGAAACTGAATCTTTCCTTTTACTCAACCATGCCACCAATCTACAACCAAGAAAAAATGCACCACCACTTGTACTTTTTTTGTCATCTACACATCCAACCCAATCTGCATCTATATAAGCACTTAGTGTAAAGCCAGTATCCCTAGGATACCATAAGCCATAATCTAGAGTGCCATTCAAATATTTGAATATTATTTTAATAGCAACAACATGTATTTCCTTAGGATCTTCTTGAAATATATCTACAAGATGTAAACAACATGCATAATATCTGGTCTAGTAGTTGTCAATTACAATAGTCCACCAATCATAGATCTATATTTTCTCTTGTCAGCCTTAGGTGAATCATCATCTTTACCTAATTTTCAATCAGTCACCATAGGAGTGCATACCAGTTTGGAACCATCCATCCCAAACTTCTTCAACATCTCTTTCACATACTTAGACTGTGAAATGAAAATTCCTTTCTCTATTTAATTAATTTCTTTTTGCATTTCTTCCACAAACATCTTACATAGTTTCATTTCCTCCAAAAATAATGTCATCAACATATACAACCACAATCAAGATTTATCATTTTTAATTTTAAAATACATATTACTATTTTATGTACCTTTGTTGAAACCTTGCTAAATCAAGTACCTATCTAACCTTGCATACCAAGCTCTAGGAGCTTGCTTCAATCCATATAAAGCTTTTTTCAATCTACAAACCATATCCAGATGATCTGACAACTGAAATCCTTTTGGTTGTTCCATGTAGACCTCTTCTTCTAACTCACCATTGAAAAATGCAAACTTGACATCCATCTAATAGACTTTGAAATGTTTAAGAGCACCAAACACTAAGAACATCCTGATAGCTTCCATTCTTGTCATCGGAGAAAAAGTCTACTAAAAATATATGCCTTCTACTTGTGAGTAACCCTTACACACAAGCCTTGCTTTTTTTCTGACCACTTCTCCATTCTCATTAAACTTATTTCTAAATACCCACTTTGATCCAATAATGTTTTTCTCTATCAGTCTTAGGACCAATTCCCAAGATTGATTCTTCTCAATCTGCATAAGTTCTTTCATAGATTCCATGCAATGCTCATCTTTACATGCTTCACTTACAAACTTTGGTTCAATCTTAGAAAGTAAACACAGATTTATCTCACTAGCAGCAGCTCTGCTTCTTGTCAATACTCCTTATGTCTTGTCTCCAATGATCTTATTTTCTGAATGATTCTTCTACACATACCCATCAACACCACCAGAGCTTTATCTTTTTTTCTTCATTCTGCTTCTCTTGCTCATCCTTCTCATGTTTTTCCACAATTTCTTCAATCCTTATGTAATCAAGTTCATCAGATACATATCCATCAACATCAATTGAATTCTTCATTGCTTCATCAACCTTGACATTTGAGCTTTCTACAATCTTCCCCAGTCTTTTATTGAAACATCTGTGAGCTTTTCTTTTAGTAGAATATCTAAGAAAAATACATTCATCACTTCTTGCATCAAACATTCCTAAATTTTCTTCATCCCTTCTGATATAACATTTTCTTCCAAATACTTTGAAATACTTAACAGTAGGAATTCTCCCACACCATAGCTCATAGGGGGTCTTTGTACTATTTGTTCTTGCGTGAATTCGATTGAATACATGAAAAGCAGTATGAATAGCTTCTCTCTAGTAAACTTCCAGTACACTTGCCCCAGTAATCATTGATCTAGCTGCTTCTTGAATTGTTGTGTTCTTTCTTTCAACAACTCCATTCTAATAAGGATTTCTCAAAGTAGATAACTATCTTTTTATTCCATGCACTTCATAAAATATACTAAACTCATGGAAGGTGAATTCACCACCATTTTCAGACCTTAAGCATTTTATCCTCAAATTTACTTCATTCTCAACCATAGCTTTGAATGTCTTGAATCTATCTAATGCATCTGATTTCTCTCTAAGAAATGTAACCCATGTATACCTAGAATAATCATCAATCAAAGGCATAAAGTACCTTTCACCTTGCAGACTTCTCACTCTTGTAGGACCATAGAGATATGTATGAATTAGATCTAGTAGTCCAGTAGTAGATTATTCCTTTGATCTGTAATGGTTTATTGCTTGCTTTCCAAACTAACAATTACTGTAAATAGCATTAATAGGCCTTGTAATCCTTAGTAAATCTCTCACGACCTGAACTGCACTAATCCTCACCAAGTTATCAAAATTCATATGACACATTCTCTAATGCCACAACCAACTATCATTAATTTGAATCATAAAGCACCATCCATCAGCACCCTTAAGTTGATAGATATTTCCTTCAAATTTGTTTCCTACAGCAATCACTTTTTCATAATCTTTCTTGATCACACATCTTTCATCCTCAAATACAAGATTATATCCTTTACTGCATGTTTTTTCAACACTCAGCAGATTATTCCTTAAACCCTTCACATACTAGACATCATTAGTATTATGGTTGCCATCAAAACTTACTGAACTTCTCCCACAAATTTTAGCACCAGTATCATCTCCAAACATAACTAAGCCACCATCATATTTTTCAAGTTTAACAAACTTACTCTTATCACCAATCATGTGATGTGAAAAACCACTGTCAACAACCTAATATTTCTTTTCCTATTTAGGATGTAGGGCAGAGATTATAGTACCTTCATTTTTCTCCTTCTCTAGAGGGAATTCCTTCACCTATTTTTTAGAATTAGCAGAAGTAGGTTCATCTTTTATAGCCAAGAACAAGCATTCATTGTCATCAAGATCTCCATAATCAAATTCCTTATTAGATATACTAGCATCCTCATTCACATAATATGATTTGTTGATCTTCTTACATTTCTTTTCTTTTTCATATCTTTGCTTATTCCCCTTAGCTCTTTCCAGACACCTAGAAGCATAATGTCCTATTCCTCCACAACTAAAGAATTTAAAGGGTAACTTTCCTTCATACTTGTTGGATTCATTCTTCATCTTTCTCAAAAATTTAGCTTCTATTTCATCAAGACTTTCTTCATTTGGATCTTCAGATTTTGTAGCCTTAAAAGTAGTTTCCGATTTGGATCCATTTCTCAAATTCAATTTTCTCATCTCATAAGATGACGGAGTTCCCAACAACTAATGTTTAGTGTAAGTATTGTAATCTATATGTTTTTCAATAGCACATACCTTTTTGTTGTAAGAATTAGGGAGAGTTCTAAGAATTTTCTTTACAATCTTGGATTCATCTATTGTAGCACCAAGTCCTCGCATTTCAGCTACTACCTCATCCAATCTCTATACATAAGCTTTAACATTCTCATCTTCAGACATGTGTAGGAGCTCAAATTGTGTCTCCAAGTTCCATGACTTTTCCTCTTTGACCCTTTCATCTCCTTCATGTGCCTTTTCCAAAGCATCCCAGAATTCCTTTGCAGTCTTCAGATTTTGAACTTTAATCAACTCTAAATGTAAAAGACTATTCTTCAAAATGAAATTTTCCTTATTATTTGCTTCATGTGCCTTGATCTCATTAGCTGTACTCAGACCATTAGCAGGAGGAGTGTAAATATTCTTGTAAGCTTTCTCCACATCACATCCAATATACTCCAAATATTCTTCCATCAATATTTTCTAGATAACAATATTAGTTCCATTGAACCTCGGATAATCATGAGTAATTTTTCCAGCCATCTCAGATCTTCCTTAAGTGGTTAAGCTCTTTTCAAAGGAACCAAGCTCTGATACCAATTATTGAACAAGACAACTTAGAGGGAGGGTGAACAAAACATTCACCAGAACGTAGATCAATCACAAATTTTTAACTCTACTAAAATTATTAAACATTAAGTGCAAGTGTAGAAACTGAAAACTATCACATAAAAACATAGTAACACCAAATACATGGAAAACCATAATGAGAATTAACTCACATTATAGGGAATATTAAAACCAATTACAAAGGCTCACTGCCTAAGGAAAAAGGCTCACTACCAAAATAAGGACTCACTGTCCAACAAGCTTAACCACTCAGAGGGCTCATTGCCACAGAGATAGAAAGAAGATAGAAGATATGTTATAGAGAGAAGACAATCTCAATGAAATAGAGAATTCCACCACAATTTTTTCAACCACTTGCAGGCATGCATGAATGATAGATTCCACCTTCAGCTCACTACATCTGGAAACTTAGTATTAAGGCTTCGCACTGACCTACCACACTCTCATCACATACACATACACACACAGATTTGCATATGTTTCACATCCATCTGCTCTATTTCTTTTCACTTATCTCTTGTACATCTTTCACCACTAATTCAAAATATATTTATACCCTCTTCAACTTTGAAACATATCCAAAGTTGACCATCCATCACTAAATTCAAATTAGGTCGGTGCCAAAACATCCTAGGGTGGAATTAGAATGAGGGTGACCCAAACACATGCTTGATGAGGACCCAAGTAAGTCCCAACAGGCTTGATCAACTTTGAAGGTAGTGTTCAACACAAGGTCAGCCAAACTAGTGTAAAACACATAGAACAATTAAGCAAACACAACTCTTTGCATAATCAAATCCTTCTAGATATCGAAATTATCTTCAACATTATCATAAAAACTTAACTCTAGAACCACAAGTCATAAGACTTAACCAAAGAGAAATTTGGACCAACAACATTTCACTCGGACCTCAGCCAAAAGCATAGAAAACCACAATTCACAACTGGTGAGCATAACTCGTAATGTACAATGAATCATACGCATAAAAATTAGATATAGAAACTTCCAACAACCATGATCACCATATCTGAACCACACAACCATAGAAGAAAATCTAGAGAAAAACTCGGAGCAACCACTAAACACCTGCAACCTTTCTTTATTGCAATTTCCTCAATATCCTCGACATATACAGCCAATAGCCTATATCCATGACATCAATGACAATAGCAACTATTTGATAACCAATTGACTAGTTGACATCAATGACAACACCTCCATTCTTACAACAATCTCCCCCTTTGTCATTGATGGCAACGCATGATGTGAAAAACCATCAAAGACAACACACTAGCTCTGAACACAATTCTCATGATTTTGCTTTTTGTTTCTCCCCCTTAGTAGATAATCTCTCTTTTTTTTACCATATCTCATCTCTCATCCTTTTTCACATCTCTCATCTCCCCCTTGACATCAATTTAAAAGGAAAAAGATGTTTTACATTGATTTCCCCTTTGCCATTACTCTTTTAATGACAACACATGACACTACTTGCTCCCCCTAAGAGGTAGCCACAAAGATATTAGTCCAGAAGAAAGATAGATCCATAGATCCATTGGACTAATGCATCTCCATATGCATCTAGTTCAAGAAAGGAGGGGTAATGACCCCTAACTTCTCCCAGAGATACTCAAAAGTATCTCTAGGAAAATCCTTCATAAATATATCAACAATCTGATCCTTCGTAGAGACATACTCAAGCTTTACTTCATTATCCGCAACTTTCTCTCTCAAGAAATGATACCTGATAGAGATATGTTTTTTCCTCGAGTGCATCACTAGATTCTTTGAAATGTTAAATTCACTTGCGTTATCACAGTAGATAGAAATAGGATCATCATACAAAACTGTGATATCTTTCAATGTTTGTTTCATTCATAAAACTTGTGTACAACAAGATGTAACAACAATATACTCAACTTCAGCACTAGATAGGGAAACTAAATCTTTCTTTTTACTCAACCATGCCACCAATCTGCAACCAAGAAAAAATACACCACTACTTGTACTTTTTCTATCATCTACACATCCAACCCAATCTGTATCTATATAAGCACTTACTGTAAAGTTAGTATCCCTAGGATACCATAAGCCATAATTCGGAGTGTCATTCAAATATCTAAATTCTTTTAATAGCAGCAACATGTGTTTTCTTAGTATCTTCATGAAATATAGCCACAAGATGAACAACATGCATAATATTTGGTCTAGTAGCAGTGAAATACAATAGTCCACCAAACATAGATCTATATTTGCTCTGATTAGCCTTGGGTGAATCATCATCTTTACCTAATTTTCAATTAGTCAGCATAGGAGTGCATACCACTTTGGAACCATCCATCCCAAACTTCTTCAACTATCTCTTTCACATACTTAGACTGCGAAATGAAAATTCCTTTCTCTGTTTGATTAATTTGTAGCCTAAGAAAGAAATTCATTTCTCCAAACATAGACATCTCAAATTCTTTTTTTGTTTCTTCCGCACACATCTTACACATAGTTTCATTTCCTCCAAAAATAATGTCATCAACATATACAACCACAATAAAAAAAAAACCATTTTCTATTTTAAAATATAGATTACTATATGTCGTACCTTTGTTAAAACCTTGGTGTGATCCCACAATACTGGTTTACAATTTTTGGCCAAACTGGACATTGAACTAAAAAATTTTAACTAAATATTCACTTTCAAGCACCTATAGCGGCTAAATCGTGAGGAATTTGAAGATGATGCAAACTAGTGATTTGTGACATTTTGTCTATAGATTCTAAATATATTTTTTTCAAAAATTTTGGAATCATATTGCACTTATTTTTCCATCTCCTTCAAAAACTATTTTTTAACAGTGAACACCATTTTTAAAGAGTGACGTCACTAGCTAACACAACTTTTTTCTATGAAGGATAAAATTCTAATTTTTTTGAATTTAGATTCGTAACTATGATATTTGGTGCATGGAATTGGTTTCATAGCATTTCATTGATTTTTTTTTCTTAATTAAGTTTCAAATTCAAACTAGTTACAATTTAGACATGATTCACTGGCTAAAGCAATACTCTTTTTGTATGTATCGAAATTCAATTCTTTTTTTGTTGGATCAAGGACATCAATATCTAGTGCACTGATATTTTTCAAAAAAAAAATTATAATCTGCTATTTTTCCACGTGTGCGGAACAAAGAGCTTGATTTTCAGTGAAAACCTATGTTTAATCAAACTAAAAAATAAAATACATAATAAAACCAAAACATATTAAAATTATATTTGATGGATAGCTCATTCAGAGGACTACCATCATCTAGTTGGGTCTATGAAGTCTCCTGCATTTTCATCCTCAACCTGAGCTTCGAAAGGAAATTTTTTGCAGAAATTTGGTGCAAGAGAAGGAGAAGGGGGAAAAAGGGGGTTCGCTCAAACCCCCCTTTGAGTCAACCCCCCTTGACCCTTCGAGTGAAGGTGGATTTACTCAAAGAGGGGTTTGAAAAAACCCCCCTTTTTTCAAAATTTCCCTTTTTCTTCCATTTAAAACTATGCCAAAAGGTGGGTCCCATCATTTAATAGGGTTCTCTCGAAGGGGGGTTCAAGCGAACCCATTAAGGGTCCATACAAACCCCCAATTTGTGCGAACCCCTAAAAACCAAAAAAAATTTCAAGGGTGTGTTTTTGCAATTTTCCTTCCTCAATGGAATTGTAAACCAGTATTGTGGGATCACCCCTTGTTGAATCAAGTACCTATCTAACCTTCCATACCAAGCTCTAGGAGCTTTCTTCAATCCATATAAAGCTTTCTTCAATCTACAATCCATATTTGGTTGATTTGACAGCTAAAATCCTTTCGGTTGTTCCATGTAGATCTCTTCTTCTAATTCACCATTCAAAAATGTATACTTGACATCCATCTAATAGGCTTTGAAATCTTTATGAGCACCAAACGCTAAGAACATCCTGATAGCTTCCATTCTTGCCACCAAATCAAGAGTCTCCTAAAAATCTATGCCTTCTACTTTTGAGTAACTCTTACACACAAGCCTTGCTTTGTTTCTGACCACTTCTCCATTCTCATTCAACTTATTTCTGAATACCCACTTTGATCCAATAATGTTTTTGTCTTTCGACCTTGGGACCAATTCCCAAGTTTGATTCTTCTCAATCTGCATAAGTTCTTCTTTCATAGCTTACATACAATGCTCATTTTTACATGCTTCACATACAGTCTTCATTTCAATCTCAAAAATTAAACAAATATTTATCTCACCAGCAATAGCTCTACTTCTTGTCAATACTCCTTTCATCTTGTCTCTGATGATTTGATTTTCTGAATGATTCTTCTACACATATCTAGGTGTCTTAGGGGACACCAACAAAGCTTCATCTTTTTCTTCATCATTCTGCTTCTCTTTCTCATCCTTCTCCTGTTCTTCCACAATTTCTTCAATCCTTACATAATCAGGTTCATCAAATGCATATCCATCAACATCAATTGAATTCTTCATTGCTTCATCAACCTTGACATTTGAGCTTTCTACAACCTTCCTTAGTCTTTTATTGAAACATTTGTAAGCTTTTCTTTTAGTAGAATATCCAATAAAAATACCTTCATCACTTCTTGCATTAAATTTTCCTAAATTTTCTTCATCCCTTCTAATATAAAATTTGCTTCCAAATACCTTGAAATACTTAACAATAGGAATTCTCCCACACCATAGCTCATAGGGGGTCTTTGTACTGTTTTCTCTTGCTTGAATTCTATTGAATACATAAACAACAGTATGAATAGCTTCTCTCCAGTAAACTTCTGGTAGACCTACCTTAGTAATCATTGATCTAGCTACCTCTTGAATTGTTGTGTTATTTCTTTCAACAACTCCATTCTACTAAGGAGTTCTCAAAGTAGATAACTATATTTTTATTCCATGCACTTCACAAAGCATATTAAACTCATGGGAGGTGAATTCACCAACTCTATCAGACCTTAAGCATTTTATCCTCAAATTTACTTCATTCTCAACCATAGCTTTGAATGTCTTGAATCCATCTAATGCATCTGATTTCTCTCTAAGAAATGTAACCCATGTATACCTAGAATAATCATCAATCAAAAGCATAAAGTACCTTTCACCTTGCAGACTTCTCACTCTTGTAGGACCACAGATATTTGTATAAATTAAATCCAGTAGTCCAATAGTAGATTGCTCTGTTGATCTATAATGGTTTCTTGCTTGCTTTCCAAACTGGCAATTCTTGCAAATAGCACTAACAAGCTTTGTAATCCTTGGTAAATCTCTCACGGCCTGAATTGCACTAATCCTCACCAAGTTATCAAAATTAATATGACACATTCTCTAATGCCAAAACCAAATGTCATTAATCTAATTCATAAAGCATCATCCATCAACACCCTTAAGTTGATAGATATTTCCTTTTGATTTCTTTCCTATAGCAATCATGGTTTCAGAATTTTCTTTACAATCTTGGATTCATCTATTGTAGCATCAAGTCCTCGCATTACAGCTACTACATCATCCAATCTTTGTACATAAGCTTTAACATTCTCATCTTCAAACATGTGTAGGAGCTCAAACTGTGTCTCCAATTTCTGTAACTTTTCCTCTTTAAACCTTTCATCTCCTCCATGTGTCTTTTTCCAAAGCATCCCAGACTTCCTTAGCAATCTTTAGATTTTTAGCTTTAATCAACTTTGAATGTACAAGACTATTCTTCAAAATATAATTCACCTTATTGTTTGCTTCATGTGCCTCGATCTCATCAACCGTACTTGGACCATTAACAAGATGAGTGTAAGTATTCTTGTAATCTCTCTCCACATCATATCCACAATACTCCAAATATTCTTCCATTAGTATTTTCCAGATAGCATAATTAGTTTCATTGAACCCTAGACAATCATGAGTAATTATGACAGCCATCCCAGACCTTCCTTAAGCAGTTAAGCTCTTTTCAAAGGAACCAAGCTCTGATACCAATTGTTGAACAAGACAATTGAGAGGAGGGTGAATCAGTTGTAGCAAATTAAACTTTAAAACATTCACTGGAACGTATATCAATCACAAATCTTTAACTCTACTAAAATGATTAAACATTAAGTACAAGTATAGAAACTGAAAACCATCACACAAAAAACACAGTAACACCAAATTTACATGGAAAACCCAATGAGGTAAAAATGATAGTGAGGATTAGCTCACACTATAGAGAATATTAAAACATGCTTCATCAACTTTGAAGGTAGTGTTCAACACAAGGTCGGCCAAACCAGCGTAAAACACATAGAACAATTAAGCATATGCAACCTTTAGCATGATCAAATCCTTCTAGATATCCAAATTATCTTCAACATGATCATAAAAACTTAACTCTAGAACCACAAGTCATAAGAATTAACCAAAGAGAAATCCAGACCAACAACATTTCACCTAGACTTCAGCCAGAAGCACAGAAAACCACAGTACTTGCACTGTACAATGAATCATAAGAAGGATATAGTAGCTTCCAACAACCATAACTTGCACTATACAATGAATCATAAGAAAAAAATCTGGATATAGTAGCTTCCAACAACCATGATCAACATATCTAAACCACACAACCATAGAAGCAAATCTGGAGCATAACACGGAACAACCACTAAACACCTGCAACCTTTCTTTATTACAATTTCCTCAATATCCTTGACATATAGAGCCAAAAAATTGTATCCATGACATCAATGACAACAACTAGTTGATAACCAATTGACTAGTTGACATCAATGACAACACCTCCATTCTTGCAACAATCTCCCCCTTTATCATTGATGGAAACACATGATGTGAAAAAACATCAAAGACAACACACTAGCTCTGAACACACTTCTCATGATTTTTCTTTTTGTTTCTCCCCCTTAGTAGATAATCTCTCTTTTTGTTACCATCTCTCATCTCTCATCCTTTTTTCACATCTCTCATCTCTCATCTCCTCCTTTGACATCAATGTCAAAGGAAAAAAAAAGTTTACATTGATTTCCCCTCTGACATTAAAAATAAAATACTCTTTCAATGACAACACATGACACTACCTGCTCCCCCTAAGAGGTAGCCACCAAGACATCAATCAAAAAGAAATATAGATCCATATATCCACCGGACTGATGCATCTCCATATGTATCTAGTTCAAGAAAGGAGGGGTAATGACCTCTAACTTCTCCTAGAGATACTCAAAATTATCTTTAGTAAGATTCTTCGTAAATATATCAGCAATCTAATTCTTGGTAGAGACATACTCAATATTTACTTCATTCTCCACTACTTTCTCTCTCAAGAAATGATACCTGATAGATATATGTTTTTTCCTAGAGTGCATCACTAAATTCTTTGAAATGTTAATTGCGCTTGTGTTATCACAGTAGATAGAAATAGAATCATCATACACAATTGTGATATCTTTCAATGTTTGTTTCATCCATAGAACTTGTGTATAGCAAGATGAAGTAGCAATATACTCAACTTCAGCAGTAGATAGGGAAACTAAAACTTTCTTTTGACTCAACCATGCCACCAATCTGCAACCAAGAAAAAATGCACCACCACTTGTACTTTTTTTGTCATCTACGCATCTAGCCCAGTTTGCATCTATATAAGCACTTAGTGTAAATTTTGTATCCCTAGGATACCATAAGCCATAATCTGGAGTGCCATTCAAATATCTGAATATTCTTTTAACAACATCAATATGTGTTTCCTTAAGATCTTCTTGAATGTAGCCACAAGACAAACATCATGCATAATATCTGGTCTAGCAATAGTTAAATACAATAGTCCACCAATCGTAGATCTGTATTTTCTCTTATCAACCTTAGGTGAATCATCATCTTTACCTAGTTTTCAATCAGTCACCATAGGAGTGCATACCGGTTTGGAACCATCCATCACAAACTTCTTCAAAATCTCTTTCACATACTTAGACTATGAAATGAAAATTCCTTTCTATGTTTGATTAATTTGTAGTTGAAGAAAGAAATTCATTTCTCCAAACATAGACATCTCAAATTCTTTTTGCATTTCTTCCACAAACATCTTACACATAGTTTCATTTCCTCCAAAAATAATGTCATCAACATATACAACCACAATCAAGATTTTGTCATTTTCAATTTTAAAATACAGATTACTATCTATCGTACCTTTGTTAAAACCTTGTTGAATCAAGTACTTGTATAACCTTGTATACCAAGCTCTAGGAGCTTGCTTCAATCCATATAAAGCTTTCTTCAATCTGCAAACCATATCCAACCGATCTGACAACTAAAATCCTTTCGATTGTTCCATGTAGACCTCTTCTTCTAACTCACCATTCAAAAATGCAGACTTGACATCCATCTGATAGACTTTGAAATCTTTATGAGCATAAAACGCTAAGAACATCTTGATAGCTTCCATTGTTGCCACCGGAGAAAAATTCTCTTAAAAATCTATTCCTTATACTCTTGAGTAACCCTTACACACAAGCCTTGCTTTGTTTCTGACCACTTCTCTATTGAAATAATGGATGGAAAATGTCCCTATGAAGCTGCAAGCTTCAAGAGGACCTTTTCCAAGAAGAAATTCACCCACATAGAAAGTGTTGCAACTTAGGAATGCAAGTTGGGATTCTATTATGAGATGATTTACAAATGTACATATTCCCTGAATATATAGGCAGGAGTGAAATCTAGAATGCATTATGATGTTTCCAAGTGTCTTGATCAAACAACATGTGACATGTAAACCTTAACGGATTACCTAGGGAATGATAAATTGATTGAGATAAGTTCTAGATGATATTCTAGAAGGAATATTATCTCCTAAATACATGGATGGGGAAATGACCCCGTTATTAATGACTTTCCTAATAATGCAACCTAGGAACTAATTAAATATATTTCCTAAGTAAACGTATGTAAGTGTAATTAACTAATTAATTACACCAACACCCCCCATAAGTGCAACTTAGGGAGGAAATGAAAATGCAATGATTATGTAATGATGGATGATGGGTCTCGACTACATGATGGCCATTTTAGGTACCCATTTACAAATGAGAATGAAATGCAACTAATTTCCCACAAATGGAGAAAAGGGGGAAACCCAATGGGAAGAAAACCCCTCTCCAAAAGGAGATGGATAAAATAGGAGACTATATATTCCCCCATAAAGGAGAGTGGTCCCTTCAAGAACATCTTCAAGACCTATAGAGAAATGGTGAGCCAAGTCAGCAAGACATGTCATGAACCCTTCTAGATGCCACAAATCTGAAGAGGAGAATGAACCCTGCTCTACTGAACCAAATATCAACAGAGAGGAAGAAGATGATGAAGATGGTGCCATAAGAAGATCCAACTCAATCTAGCCACCACAACCCTCGCAAGGAGGAGGAGAATGGCTTCCTACCCTGGAGTCTAGAGAATGAGAAACCTATTGATTTGAGTTATCCCAAAACTCAAAGAATTTATACACCTAGGATTGATGATTAGCCACACCATAGGCAATGAGTGTATCAAACTCATCCTGAATGAGTGTTGAATTAGATGTAAACTCAATGTTAAGACCCTCCTATGCAAGCTAATTAAAAAAAATTAGATTATGAGCCATTTCGGGAATATAAGCTACATCATGTACATGCCCTCCATCCAAAGTGACATCACAAAGACCAACTACATGAACAATATTAGCATTGGTAATGAACATCTTATTGAACTCTGGTGGTCTCATTGTATCCCAACAGATATGATCACGAGAACTAGTGACATGTCAAGAAGCTCCTGAGTCAATGACCCAACCCTCCCATCTATCAACAAGGGTAGTGATTAGAGCATGTCCTTTGCCCTAAATATCGGTTGTGGCAATACCTACAATACCTATAGATGACTCCTCATGTGAAGAAGAGTGGTGTGATTTGGTGGAAGAAGGAGGAAGAGTGATATTGTGATCTTGAAGAATTTGTCTCAATTCATGAATCTCCTTCTTGAAAAATACCTCCCCATTGCAAAAAGTACATTTGGGCCTCTCCTTCTTAGGCTTGTCTTTCTTTTTACATGATGCTTCACTAGATCTTGTCTTTGATTTTCCTTTTTTATTTCCTTTCCCTTTAGATGGAGTTTCTACTAGAGCATGAGACTTTGAGGAAGAACCAAGATTGTTGAGCTTGGTTTGTTCCCTTTTCAACCTTTCACAAAAATTCTCAAAAGAAGGCATCACAAAACTATCTCCTAGTCCATCCATAGTGGAATAGAATGATGTAGAAAAATAGGAAAATGAACCTTTCAATTTAGACAAGATCATGAAAATGCATTCCTGATATGTTTTTTCCTTCCCACATCCTGACAATTGTGTCCTCAAAGATTTGAATTTCACCAAATTATCTTCAATGGAGGGAAATGTTTCAACTAAGAGAGATGCTAGTTCTGACTCTAATTGAGTTGCATGAACGTCACTTACTGGACCAAACACGTCTTTTAACTTATCCCATACCTCTTTTGGATTTGAACACCCTCAATGTGGAAGAACAAGGAGTTGGAAACATGGAGAGCAATCAATCCCATAGCTTCCTCACACTTGATCCTCTGTTGAAACTTCTCATACTCTCGGGTCAAGTGGGGTTGTTGTTCATTCAAATTTGATCATAAACCCTTTGACCAAAGGAGACGTTGCATGCTCACTTTCCACATGTGATAATTGTGGGGTGTCAAGATTTCAAAACCTGTGTCAGCCATTAGAGAAAGAAACAAAGTGTTAGACAAAAACTAAAGAAATTGTTGTGAAGCCTTTGATATGTCAAATTGCAACTGAAATGAAGTCCCTCTATGCAAAAGACCTTCCTCCAAAATTCAAGATATCCAAGTAATGATAAAAATTCTCAAAATGGAAAACAACCAAAGCGAATCACCTAGTGCTAAAACTGAATGAAAGGAAAGGACTGATGAAAAAGACACTGTAATACCTCCCTGAGGCAACTAGAATGACTAATTTTTGACAAACTGATGAGGGGATTTCCTTTTGAGTCCAAATTAGGGTTTTCTCTTCAACTATAATTTTTTGTAGAAGTAGAATACTAGAAAATAGAGGGCACCACTAGAAATTACGCTACAATACCTTTCCAACGATATCACGTTGGTTGAATTTTGAGTTCATAGTCAAAAGTTATGGCCCTCAAAAGATCACTGCCCTTTTAGGACCTAGTAGGCTAAACAAGTGCAAAAAATGAGCACCAAGGGCTAAAAAATTTTAGCCCTTGGTCACTGATACGACCACAAGCTCAATAGTGGCAAAAAAAAAGTGCTCCCCTCCTAGGAGCAGCGGCAGAGTAAATGTGCAATGGTGGACTAGGTGGCGCAACTTTGGTAGGTGGCACCACTCACAATAGTGAACCCCTTGGTCTTCAATGGAACCATGGCCTAAGCGGACGAAGATGATGGCGGGGTTCGTCGAAATAGTGGTCGGGATAGATCTCCAACAAATGGCCGATGGACGAAGCCAATGATGGGGAGTGGGTAGATGATGGGCCCCCCCAAGTAGCCGACAACAATAAAATGGTAGAAAGAAATCAATGTACCCGACACAAATTTGTCTACAAACTATAATATAGAAGACTGAAAAAAAAATTGAATAATGCCACAAATGGAAATTCAAAAAAGATATTTAAAATACCAATTTACAAAAAATATATATTATGCAGAAAATAGAATGTCGACAGGAAAAAGAACTATAGCCCAAATGAAACCCTATATGTCAACTAGTAATATACTTATAGTGGCTCCGAATTTTAATTTTTTCCAAAAACAATATGAAATTGAGCCCAAATTTTTTGAAACAAAATCTTGCAGATATAAAAAAAAATCCACAGGGTACAATAGTAGGGAGATAATATTTTTACTACAAATTGTACGAATCATACCAAATGAACTGCAAATCCTAAAAATACCTCTAATGACGCTCGGTTAGATATCTCTGAATTTCACAAATAGGCAGGCGATCTTTAGGTTTTGAGGCCTTCTATGTGCAATGGTGAGATCGGAGAGAGACTAATCTACACCAAAAATCAACTTGGTCCCCGGGTAGAGCCAACTAGCCTGCAAATAAAAACCTTCAAACCTACAATTAATCTCTCTAGCCCAACTTCCTTGATCCTGAGATGAACCTTCAATGGAAAAGCTCTGATACCATGTCGAAATAATGGATGCACAATGTCCCTATGAAGTTGCATCCTTCAAGAGGACCTTTTCCAAGAAGAAATTCACCCACATAGAAAGTGTTGCAACTTACGCATGCAAATTGAGATTGTATTATGAGATGATTTACAAATGTACATATGCCCTGAATATATAGGCAAGAATGAAACCTAGAATGCATTATGATGTTGCCAAGTGTCTTGATAAAACATGTGACAACATGTAAACCCTAACAAACTACCTAGGGAATGATGAACTATTTGAGATAAGTTCTAGATGATATTCTAGAAGGAACCTTATATCCTAAATACATGGATGGGGGAATGACCCCATTATTAATTATTTTCCTAATAGTGCAATCTAGGAAATAATTAAATATATTGCCTAATTAAACTTATGTAAGTGTAATTAAATAATTAATTACACCAACATTCTCCATTCTCATTCAACTTATTTTTGAATACCCACTTTGATCCAATAATGTTTTTGTTTGTCGGTCTTGGGACCAATTCCCAAGCTTGATTCTTCTCATTTTTCATAAGTTCTTTCATAGATTCCATCCAATTCTCATCTTTACATGCTTCACTTATAGTATTCAATTCAATCTTAGACAGAGAACACAGATTTATCTCACCAACAGCAGCTTTGCTTCTTGTCAATACTCCTTTCATCTTGTCTCCAATGATCTAACTTTTTGAATGATTCTTCTGCACATATTTAGGTGTCTTAGGGGACACCACTGGAGCTTCATATTTTTCTTCTTCAATTTTCTTCTCTTTCTCATCCTTCTCCTATTCTTCCATAATTTCTTCAATGATTACACAATCAGGTTCATCAAATATATATCCATTAACATCAATTGAATTCTTTATTGCTTCATCAACCTTGACATTTGAGCTTTCTACAATCTTCCTCGGTCTTTTATTGAAACATCTGTAAGCTTTGATTTTAGTAGAATATCCAAGAAAAATACCTTCATCACTTCTTGCATCAAACTTTCCTAAATTTTCTTCATCCCTTCTAATATAAAATTTGCTTCCAAATACCTTGAAATACTTAACAATAGGAATTCTTCCACACCATAGCTCATAGGGGGTCCTTGCATTTTTTTCTCTTGCTTGAATTCGATTGAATACATAAACAATAGTATGAATAGCTTCTCTCCAATAAACTTTTGGTAGACATACCTTAGTAATCATTGATCTAGCAGCCTCTTGAATTGTTATGTTCTTTCTTTCAGCAACTGCATTTTGTTGAAGAGTTCTCAAACCAGATAACTATATTTTTATTCCATGCACTTCACAAAACATATTAAACTCATGGGAGATGAATTCACCACCTCTATCAGACTTTAAGCATTTTATCCTCAAATTTACTTCATTCTAAACCATAGCTTTAAATGTCTTGAATCTATCTAATATATCTGATTTCTCTCTAAGAAATGTAACCCACATATACCTAGAATAATAATAAATCAAAATCAAAAAGTACCTTTTACCTTGAAGACTTCTCACTCTTGTAGGATCACACAGATCTATATGAATTAAATCTAGTAGTCTAATAGAAAATTGTTCCTTTGATCTGTAATGGTTTCTTGCTTGCTTTCCAAACTAACAATTTCTGCAAATAACAATAATAGGCTTTGTACTCCTTGATAAATCTCTCATGGCCTGAACTACACTAATCCTCACCAAGTTATAAAAATTCATATGACACATTCTCTAATGCCACAACCAACTGTCATTAATATAATTCATAAAGTATCGTCCATTAGCACCCTTAAGTTGATAGATATTACCTTTTGATTTCTTTCCTGCAACAATCATTGTTCTAGAATCTTTCCTGATCACACATCTTTCATCCTCAAATACAAGATTATATCCTTTACTACATTTTTTCCAACACTCAAGATATTATGTGTTAAACCCTTAACATAGTAGACATCATCAGTATTATGATTTCCATCACAACTTATTGAACCTATCCCACAAATTTTAGCACCAGTATCATCTCCAAACATAACTAAACCACCATCATAATTTTCAAGTTTAACAAACTTAATCTTATCACCAGTCATGTGATGTGAACAACCCTTTTCAATTACCCAATATTTCTTTTCATGTTTACCATGTAGGGTGTGTTGCAGGTATGAGCAAGTTTTGGTGGTGTTGTCATTAATGTTGTCATTGATGTCAACATAGTTCAGTATGTTGCAGAGTGTGCATGTATAGTTGAGATGTTGTTGAGATGTTGTGAGTACATGGAGCTATCTTCATAATCTTTCAGATGTGTTGGTTTCATAATTTTCCAAGTGCTTTTGAGAAAATTAATGAAGAAGAGAAGTCAGAATGATAAAAGTGTTCAGAATGTGCTCCAATATGTGCTTTGCATTTCTCCTATGTTGATCCTATGCTTGTGTGGATTTTAAGGTTTGATAATGGTGATTTAGTGGTGATATCTCCTGAGTTGTAGCTTTTGGTTTGATGGTACGTGAAAGTTACGTTCACCATTATGTGAACTATTCTGGTAGAGTTGGTCTTTTGTGGACTGGGAGAAATATTGTTGCTATGCAATCCTCTATTTTGTTTCAGATCTTACAGATCTAGAGTATGTCTTGTGAAGGTCTTTTCTATGCTCTAGCAAAGAGGTTTGAAGATTGGCATTCTGGAAGTCATGTTTCAGTATTTTAGTGTGAGTTTATACAGTCCAAATGGACTGGTGAAAGGTGTTTAGTGATTGAAGTTTGTTGTTTTGTTGCAGATGTATTTGGAAGATTCTGATATGTATTCTCATGCATAAGGAAGTGTTTTGTGGCATCCACTTTTCATCTTCTTATTGGGAAGCATGTACATCAATGCTCTTTTGTGTTTTCATTAGGTTTGGCCGACCTGGTGTTTACACTTCATTCGAAGAATAAACATTAATTAAGGAAGTGTGTGGTTGATTTGAGATATTATTTTTTATCTTGAAAAAAAAAATTATTGGTTCACTCTCATTTCTTTCCACCGCAAGAATGTTGAGTCGCCGACCTATTTTGAATTTATGAAATGAGATAATTATGGTCAACCTTGGAATTTTTTTCTAAGGATGAGGATGGTATAAAAGCAAGTCGAATTGTGAAGATTTGTATGACAGTGTGATGCAAAGTGGCAAAAGTGAACCACAAATCATAAGAGCAGATGTGTGTCTGTGTGAGTGAGTTGAGACAGAAGTTCTTCATTGTGTTGAAGGTAGTGAGCTAAAGGTTTTTGCAATCCTGTGAATGTGTGTTAATTTTTGTGGTGGATCTTTTGTTCTCTTTTGTATCTTTAAGCAATGAGCCTCCCTATTGGATAGTGAGTCCTTTCTGTAGGCAGTGAGCCTCTGTACTTGGACAATGAGTCCTCTTTTGGGAAGTGACCCCTTGGCAGTGATCTTTTATATTCAGTTTATAATCTTTATATTGTGAGCTAACCCTCATCATGGTTTTTCAACATAAAAATTTTGTGTTCATTGTGTTGATTTACTTTCTATTATTTGTGTTTCATGCTTTTACTTAATAACATAATAGTGTGGTTGTGGAATTAATAAGTATTGGAGTTTTAAGTTTGAATTTTGTGACAACTGATTCACCCCCCCTCTCAGTTGTCATGTGCATGTTCAACAATTGGTATCAGAGCTTTTCTTCCTTGGTGTAGAGCTTAACTGCTTAAGGAAGATCTGATGGCGCATAATTTGGTGATCCCTATGTTCAATGGAACTGACTACAATGATTGGAAGGGACAGATGAAAGGATATATTATCTCTCTTGGTTTTAAGACCTGGAAGGCTGTTGAGACAAAGTATACACCTACATCTGGTGGTCTTACTACTATAGATGAGATCTCTGCTTATGAAGAAAATGAGAAGGAAAATTATGCTATTTGCAATGGCTTATCTAAAAATAAGAGAGCTAAGGTTCTTTCTTTGGATACTGCATATGAAGTTTGGAAGAAGTCGGAAGACATGTATGAAGGAAATGAAAGAGTGAAATTGACAAAGAAGCTTGTGGAAAAGCATAGATTTGTAAATCTGAAAATGGAAGAAGGTGAGGAATTTGCAAGTTTCTTTCAGAGGGTTGAACTAACTGGAAATGAAGTTAGAAATCAAGGAGGAAAACTATTAGATGAAGATATAATTGAAAATATCCTGATCACCCTACCGGATTGCTACAATGATAAGATCTCAATTATTGAAGAAGTGTATGATCCTAAGAAGTACACTTTGGAACAATTGTTTGGCACCTTGCAAGCATTTTAAATGAGAAAGTTTTGGAAAGAAGACAAGATAGAAGAAAAGACAGAAATGGAATTTAAGGAAATGAAGATTGAGGATGAACTGGATAGCGATGGTGTTGATGAGTTCGAAGCAAACTTCACCAAGAAATTGAAGAAAGGCACTGGAAAGTATAAAGGTATGTTACCCTTTAAATGTTTCAGTTGTGGTAATATTGGTCATTATGCTTCAAGATGTCTAAATAGAGATATGCATAAGAAGAACAAGGATCATAAGGATAATGATAGAAAGGATAAGAAATATAAGAAGTTGTACTATGTTAAAGAAGAAGTAGGAATTTCTAATGATGAATTTGAGAATGAGGTTGATGATAGTGAATGCTTATTCTTAGCTTTGGAAAGTAAATTTGTATCCACTAACCCTAGAAAATGTATAAGCAAGAAGGCTTCAGAGAATAAGAGAAATAGGATGGAAGGTACTTTGGTTACCACTTTTCATGCAAGACAGGATGAAGACTACTGCGTAATTGATAGTGGATGTTCAAATCACATGACTAGAGATAAGAGTAAGTTCACTAAACTTGAGAAATATGATGGTGGTTTAGTTATGTTTGGTGATGATTCAGGAGGTAAGATTTGTGGGAAAGTTTCAATTAGTTTTGATGGAGTGCATAGTATTAATGATGTATATTATGTGAAGGGTCTGAGGAATAACCTTCTGAGTGTTGGTCAGATGTGTAGCAATGGTTTCAAACTTGTGTTTCAAAACAATACCTATGAAATCAGAAAAGGATCCAAAAATGGAGATATGATTGTTGTTGGAAGAACACGTGGAAACATCTACCAGCTGAAGGGAGTTGATGGTCATTGTCTTGTATCTTAAATCAGTGAAAGTTGGTTATGGCACTAAAGAATGGGACATGTAAATTTTGATAACCTTGTCAAGATCAGTGCAAATGAGATTGTTCGAGGACTACCTAGAATCACAAAACCTGCTAATGCTATTTGTAGAAGTTGTCAATTGGGGAAACAAACTAGATGCAGCTTTAAGGGAAAAGAGCATTCTACTACCAAAATGCTAGAGTTAGTTGATACTAATCTCTATGGTCCAACTAGAACTAGAAGCCTGAATGGTGACATATATTTCATGTTGCTTATTGATGATTATACTCGAATGACATGGGTTGCTTTTCTCATAGAAAATACTTTGGCTCTATATAGGTTTAAGGTATTCAAAGCAAGAGTAGAAAATGAAGTAAATTTGAAAATCAAGTGTTTGAGATGTGATAGAGGTGGAGAATTCACTTTTGGTTAATTTAATGCATTATGTGAATAGTATGGCATAAGAAGATAATTTTCTGCTCTAAGAACCCCTCAACAGAATGGAGTTGTTGAAAGGAAAAATAGGACTGTATAGGAATCTACTAGAACCATGATGAAAGAATCAAATGCACCAAATGTGTATTGGAGAGAGGTGATACATACTGTTGTTTATGTTCTTAATAGAGTTTAGATCAGATACAATAGCACAAAGACTCCTTTTGACTTATGGACTAGTAAGACTCCTACTGTGAAGTAATTTTAAGATGTATTTGATGAAATGAAGGATGCTATACTAAAAGCAAAGATGCTTTAACAAAAGATTGAGAAAGATTATTGAAGTGCTAATGTGAAAGTTGATGAAGATATACGCAGACCTATTGAGATAAGTGAAGTTGAACCTAATGATCCTATCTATGGAAATGTACCTGAAGAAAACACGAAGAAGGAAGAAGAAGAGAAAGAGGAACAAGTGGAAGAATAAGAAGAAGAAGAAGAAAATGAACCGAAACTACTATTAGGACTCCTAAGTATGTACAGAAGAACCATATGGAGGATCAAATAATTGGAGATAAAAGTGAAGGTGTGAAGACAAGAATCAAAGTTGCAGCTAAGGTAAATTTGTGTCTATTATCTAAAATTGAACCCAAATCTATAAGTGAATCATGTGAAGATGAGATTTGGATGAGCGCTATGAAAGAAGAGTTGTAGCAAATAGAAAAGATTCAAACATGGGAACTAGTACCTAGGCCTGTGAATAAAAATGTGCTTGGCTCAAAATGGGTGTTCCAAAATAAGTTGAATGAAAGTGGAGAAGTTGTAAGGAATAAAGCAAGACTGGTATGCAAAGGATATTCACAAGTTGAAGGTATAGATTTTGAAGAAACATTTGCCCCTATGGCTAGAATGGAAGCTATCAAGATGTTTTTGGCATTTTCTACCCACAAGAACGTCAAAGTGTATTAGATGGATGTTAAGTCAACATTTTTGAATGGTGAATTGGAGGAAGAAGTGTACATGGAGCAACCTAAGGGTTTCAATTATTTGACAAACTAGACATGGTTTGTAAGTTGAAGAAGGCATTGTATGGATTGAAGAAAGCTCCCAAAGCTTGGTATGCAAGATTGGATAGATACCTGACAAAGCAAGGATTCAACAAAGGTTCTGTTGACAACAATCTTTACTCCAAAGTGTAAGGTAACAAAATGTTGATAGTATTTGTATATGTTGATGATATCATTTTTGGTGGAAATGAAGGCATGTGTAAAAATTTTGTTGAAGAGATGCAAAAAGAATTTGAGATGTCTATGATTGGTGAATTGAATTTATTCCTTGGTCTACAAGTGAATCAAACTGATAAAGGGATATTCATTTCACAATCTAAGTATGTAAAAGAAATGTCAAAGAATTTTGGGATGGATGACTCCAAACTGGTTTGTACTCCTATGGTAACCGAATGTAAACTGAGAAAAGATGATGAATCTGCTAAAACTGATCAGAGAAAATATAGATCTATGATTTGCAGATGGTTGTACCTTACTACTACCAGACTGGATATTATGCATGCAATATGTTTAGTTGTCAAATTCCAAGCAGATCCCAGAGAAGCACATGTTACAGCTATAAAGAGGATATTTATATATCTTAAAGGTACACTGGATTATGGACTATGGTACCCTAAGAGTGATGATTTCACCCTGAGTGCTTATACAGATGTTGATTGGGCCGGATGTGTAGATGAAAGGAAGAGTACTAGTGGTGGTGCTTTCTTTCTTGGTAGAAGATTAGTTTCATGGTTGAGTAAAAAGAAAGACTCGGTTTCTTTATCCACTGTAGAGGCAGAATATATTGTTGCAGCATCCTACTGCACACAGGTTTTGTGGATGAAGCAAACACTAAAAGACATTGGTGTGATATGTGATGAGCCTATTTCTATTTTTTTGTGACCACAAGTATAATAAACACTTCAAACAACCCAGTTATGCATTCAATAACAAAACACATATCTATCAAGTATCATTTTCTGAGAGAAAAAGTGTTGGAGAATGAGGTTATACTGGAGTATGTGAAAACAAAGGAACAAATTACAGACATATTTACTAAGGCTCTTTCGAAGGATACTTTTGAGCATCTTAGGGAGGGGTTGGGGGTCATTGGCCCTCCTAACTAGGTGCACATGAAGGTGCATCAATCTAGTGAATTCACATATTCTTCATTTATCCGGATTGATAAATGGGTCTACACCGCAGGGGGAGTAGAAAAGGTTTTCATTGTTGCAGTATGAGTGTACTCCTAAGGGGGAGTACTCAGAGTTGTTGGTCTTTGCCATTGATGTCAAAGGGGGAGAGAAAGTCATGTGAAAAAAAGTTGTAGAAGAAGAGATGTTCTCCCAGGATATTATGAAGGATGTTGTCTTTGATGGTTTTTCACATCATGTGTTGCCATCAATGACAAAGGTGGAGATTGTTGCAGGTATGAGCAAGTTTTGGTGGTGTTGTCATTAATGTTGTCATTGATGTCAACATAGTTTAGTATGTTGCAGATTGTACATGTATAGTTGAGATGATGTTGAGATGTTGTGAGTACATGGATATTTCTTCATAATGTTGTAGATGTGTTGGTTTGATAAGTTTCCAAGTGCTTTTGAGAAAATTAATGAAGAAGAGAAGTCAGAATGATGAAAGTGTTCAAAATGTGCTCTTGTATGTGCTCTTCATTTCTCTTGTGTTGATCCTATGCTTGTGCAAATTTGAAGGTTTGATAATGGTGATTTAGTGGTGATATCTCCTAAGTTGTATCTTTTGGTTTGATGGTACATGAAAGTTACGTTCACCGGTATGTGAATTGTTCTGGCAGAGTTGGTCTTCTATGGACTGGGAGACATTGTTTCTCTGCATTCCTTCTCTGTTTCATTTCAAATCTTGCAAATCTGGAATATGTCTTGTGAAGGTATTTTTTGTGCTCTAGTAAAGAGGTTTGAAGATTGGTGTTCTAGAAGTCATGTTTCAATATTTCAGTGCGAGTTTATATAGTCTAGACAGACTAGTGAAAGGTGTTTAGTGATTGAAGTTTGTTGTTTTGCTATGGATGTATCTAGAAGATTCTGAGATGTATTCTCATGCATAAGGAAGTGTGTTGTGGCATATGTGTGTCATCTTCTTGTTGGGAACCATGAACATCAATGCTCTTTTGTGTTTTCATTAGGTTTGTCTGACCTGGTGTTTACACTTCATTCGAAGAATAAACATTAATTAAGGAAGTGTGTGGTTAATTCGAGATATTATTTTTTATCTTGAAATTTTTTTTTAATTGGTCCACTCTCATTCCTTTCCACCACGGGAATGTTGAGTCGCTGACCTATTTTGAATTTATGAAATGAGATAATTGTGGCCGACCTTGGAAAAAATTTCTAAGGATGAGGGTGGTATAAAAGCAAGTTGAATTGTGAAGAGTTGTATGACAGTGTGATGCAAAGTAATGAAAGTGAGCCACAAATCATAAGAGCATAAGTGTGTGTGTGAGTGAGTTGAGACATCAGTTCTTCATTATGTTGAAGGCAGTGAGCTAAAGGTTTCTACAATCCTATGAATGTGTGTTAATTTGTGTGGTGGATGTTTTGTTCTCTTTTGTATCTGTAGGCAGTGAGCCTCCCTGTTGGACAGTGAGTCCTTTCTATAGGTAGTGAGCCCTTGTACTTGGATAGTGAGTCCTCCTTTGGGCAATGAGCCTTTGTATTCAGTTTAAAATCTTTATATTGTGAGCTAACCCTCACCGTGGTTTTTCCCTAATTAGGTTTTCCACGTAAAAATTTGGTGTTCATTGTGTTGATTTACTTTCTATTATTTGTGTTTCATGCTCTTACTTAATAACATAATAGTGTGGCTATGGAATTAATAAGTATTGGAGTTTTAAGTTTGAATTTTGTGACAACAAATTCACCCCCCCTCTCAGTTTTCCTTCACTTGTTCAACAGGGTGGAGATTACAATACCTTAATTTTTCTCCTTCTCTAGAGGGCATTCCTTCACCTATTTTCATAATTAGCAGAAGTAGGTTCATCTTTTATATCCAAGAAAAAGCATTCATTGTCATCAAGATCTCCATAATCAGATTCCTCATTAGATATACTAGTATCCTCATTCACATAATATGCTTTGTTGATCTTCTTACCTTTCTTTTCTTTTTTGTATCTTTGTTTATTCCTCTTAGCTCTTTTCGAACACCTAGAAGCATAATGTCCTATTCCTCCACAACTAAAGCATTTAAAGGGTAACTTACCTTCATACTTGTCGAAGCCTTTCTTCATCTTTCTCACAAAGTTATCTTCTATTTCATCAAGACTTTCTTCATCTGGATATTCATCTTTTGTAGCCTTAAAATTAGTTTCTGATTTGGATCCATTTCTCAAATTTGGCTTTCTCATCTCATAAGATGTCAGAGTTCCCAAAAACTGGTCTTTACTGTAAATCTTGTAATCTATATGTTCTTCAATAGCACATACCTTTTCACTGTAAGCATTAGGGATAGTTCTAAGAATTTTCTTTACAATCCTGGATTCATCTATTGTAGCACCAATTCCTCGCATTCCAACTACTACCTCATCCAATCTATGTACATAAGCTTTAACATTCTCATCTTTAGACATGTGTAGGAGCTCAGACTGTGTCTCCAAGTTCTGCAACCTTTCCTATTTGACTTTTTCATCTCCTTCATGTTCCTTTTCCAAAGCATCCCATACTTCCTTAGCAGTCTTCAAATTTTCAACTTTAATCAACTTTGAATGTACAAGACTGTTCTTCAAAATGTACTTCACCTTATTGTTCGCTTCATGTGCCTTGATCTCATCAATTGTACTCAGACCATTAGCAGGAGGATTGTATGTATTCTTGTAATCTTTCTCCACATCATATCCACAATACTCCAAATATTCTTCCATTATTATTTTCTAGATAGCATAATTAGTTCCATTCAACCTCGAATAATCATGAGTAATTCTGCCAACCATCCCAGACCTTCCTTAAGTGGTTAAGCTCTTTTCCAAGGAACCAAGCTCTAATACCAATTGTTGAAAAAGACAATTGAGAGGGGGGTGAATCAATTGTAGCAAATTAAACTTTAAAACATTCACCCAAAATTAGATCAATCACAAATATTTTTCTCTACTAAAATGATTTAACATTAAGTGCAAGTGCAAAAACTAAAAACCATCACACAAACACAGTAACACCAAATTTACGTGGAAAACCCAATGAGGGAAAAACCATGGTTAGGATTACCTCACACTCTAGAGAATATCAAAACCGATTACAAAGGCTCACTGCTTGAGGAAAAAGGCTCACTACCAATACAAGGACTCACTATCCAGATCAAGACTCACTATCCAACAAGGTTAACCACTCGAAAGGCTCACTACCATAGAGATACAAAGAGGATAGAAGAGATATGTTATAGAGAGAAGACAATCTCAATGCAACAGAGAATTCCACCACAATTTTCTCAACCATGTGTAGACATCCATGAATGATAGAGTCCACCTTCAGCTCACTACATCTAGAAACTTAGAATTTAGGCTACGCATTGACCTGCCACACTCGCATCACATACACACACAGATTCACATCTATTTCACATCTTTTTTCTCTATTTCTTTGCACTTATCTCTTGTACATCTTTCACCACTAACTCATCTTGTATTTATATCATCTTCAACTTTGAGACATATCCAAAGTCATCCATCCATCATTAAATTCAATTTAGGTGGGCACTAGAACATCCTAGGGTGGATTTAGAATGAGGGTGACCCAAACACACACTTGATGAGGACCCAAGTAGCTCCCAACACACTTCATCAATTTTGAAGGTAGTGTTCAACACAAGGTCAGCCAAACCAGTGTAAAACATGTAGAACAATTAAGCACACGCAACTCTTAGCAGGATCAAATCCTTCTAGATACGAAAATTATCTTCAACATGATCATAATAACTTAACTCTAGAATGATGCAGAGCATCATACCAAACCACTTAACAACATCATTTCTTCAAGGGATTTCAATCCAAATAGAATCAGGAGAAGATCAAATATGTAAACATCAACATTTCATTTAACTTTCATCAAAATCAAACTCATTTCACTATCTTTACAACATTCTCCAAGTTCTCAAACTCAAAACCACATAGTACTTCAAGCAATCACCAATATATTCATTCTTCAAGGAAAAAGATAACTAAACATTCTCCCTTATCAAACCATCAAACCACTACATTTATCATCATTGATTACAATAGTTCATTTATAGATTTACAAACTCACAACTCACCAAATTCACCACTCTTGACAACTTACATCATAAGGAAAAAGACCACCATTCTCTCAACTCACCTTAACCTGCTACCAGATCTTTAAAGCACTATAAAACATCATAAATCTTTCCATAGCATCCTTACAAAATACTGTCCAAGTTAACTTTCATTAGTCACATGACTATCCCAACATATATGCATACAAACACCATTAGAACACACAAGTCCAAACACCATATTGTCAAACTTTTCCTTCCATACCTTAACAAAACTTAGTATCATCAATCATATCATTAGTTTGACAATAACCAAGCACTCAATACCATCCTTTCCACTGTTTAAGCAAACATCTATGTTTTGATCAGACAATACCATATTCCTCTAGTAGGTCAGTCAACCATTAAATCAGGTAGATACATTCCTATCACAAAGCTTATTCACAAACTCAATGCACATTCAAGAACACTTTCCAGCACATCACAACATATCAAAATTTCTCAATCGCTTGCCATAAAGAAAATTGTCAGATTTCATACTGTCCTTTGAAGAAAGGCTACAAATTTAGGCCTATTTTACAAAGGAGAGCCCTTTTAATCTTCTCCAAATCACTTGAAAGCCACAAACAATCTTTATAAATGTCACAAAACTTAGGATTTCATTAGTCTTAAGGATTGAAAAGCTTAGAAACATCCTGTTCTATCAAACCCTTGAATATAGGGTGAAAAGTCACCAAAACAAGGAGGGTTTCTTAAATAACACACTTAAAAACTTCCAATACTCCGGCCAATCATTGAAACATGTTAAAATGTGTCTACTTATGCTCTTGAAACCATCTTCTAGTCCATGCACACGCTATTTCTTTAGAACCCTGTTTGAATGCTTCATTTTCAAGAGGAAAACTCATTTTAACCTGAAACAACATTATATTCTTATGTTTCCTCCTCCTACTACCCTCCCAACATTCAAAACACTAAATATAATGAAAATTTACTAACTACAATCCATCCCATCGATCTACCATGCCTACATCGATGGGATGGAGGCCTTATGTCCTTAAAGGACCCTCAAACCCTGTTTAAGGGTTTACTCAACTATTGTTTTCAAAACCTTCTCAAACTATGTAAATCTTCTTCAAAACACTTCCAAAAGGATAAATGATTCACTATCCTACAAAAACTAACAAGTTGACAACCTCAAGACCACAATACAATCCGTACAAGGCTAATAAAAGAAGAACAAAAAAAATTTCTAGGCAGAGCCTTTATTTCTTAGATTTTATTACAAGAATACAATAATCTTCAATGGATCCCCTTTTCCTCGCTATATACATGTGTTTAAAGATTTTTCCTCTTCCATAACTGACTTGCTAACTCCTCCATTGGTTGAAACTACCCTTTAACTCTTAATCCTCTTGATTTATGCCCTTTTTATCAACTTAATAACTTTGGACAATATTACAATAATTCAAGTTTTGTATTCTTTTTCCTATTTTGACCTCCTAGTGACTCATTACATGGATTAAATACATGAAATAGGACCTCATATGACCTTGAAAATTCTTTACATCATTTTTCCATTACATTTTGTGATTGACTCATGAACTCATGACCTTTACAATGCAATTTTGAACATTCATCTTTTTACAAATTTGAAAAGCATTTGATGACCAAGGTGCTCCTACACCATACAACCAACCAACAAATCTTTCCAAGTCTCTTGGAAACATGCTACATCATCTGCACTTGTACCTACAAAACAAAATCAATCTGCTTTGTTCTTTGTCCTCTTCATCTTCATTTGTCTTCATCTTCACTTTGCTTTCTCTTGTCATCTTCTTTCCTTCATTTATATCTTCATCTCTTTGCCTTGTACCTTTCTCATTCTTCATTATCAGGTTCTCAATCATCTTTTCCTCTTCCAAAAGGACACATGACTGTCATTTTCATCTCTTCTCCAAATCTTTGCTCAACCAAGGACATAGGACTGTCCTTGCACACTTTTCAACCAAGGACACAGGACTGTCCTTACAAACTATTCCTTCTCCTCAACAACCATTCTTCATATTATTTACTCCCAATAGTGGAGTATCTTCAATAGGTTGCAACTCTTCAATGCTTCTTCAGAAAGGAATCCATCAGGTTCTAACTGCAACACAACTCAGCTTGCCTCACCTAGGTATCTTTGCTTACTCTTCCCTAGTCTCTTGGACTTTCTCAATGCAACTTAGATGGATAAGCACCTGCAACCAACCAACAATCTCAACCTACTATCAGCAACATCATTAATCCAATCAACCAATAGAACCTTGCTAGCTCTAATACCAATTTGATGCAAAGCATCACACCAAACCACTTAACAACATCATTTCTTCAAGGGATTTCAATCCCAAATAGAATCAGGAAAAGATCAAATATGTAAACATCAACATTTCATTTAACTTTCATCAAAATCAAACTCATTTCACTATCTTTACAACATTCTCCAAGTTCTCAAACTCAAAACCACATAGTACTTCAAGCAATCACCAATATATTCATTCTTCAAGGCAAAAGAACAACTAAACATTCTCCCTTATCAAACCATCAAACCACTACATTTATCATCATTGATTACAATAGTTCATTTATAGATTTACAAACTCACAACTCACTGAATTCACCACTCTTGAAAACTTACATCATAAGGAAAAAGACCACCATTCTCTCAACTCACCTTAACCTGCTACCAGATCTTTAAAGCACTATAAAACATCATAAATTTTTCCATAGCATCCTTACAAAATACTGTCCAAGTCAACTTTCATCAGTCACATGACTATCCCAACATATCTACATACAAACACCATTAGAACACATAATTCCAAACACCATATTGTCAAACTCTGCCTTCCATACCTTAACCAAACTTAGTAACATCAATCATATCATTAGTTTGACAGTAACCAAGCACTCAATACCATCCTTTCCATTGTTTAAGCAAACATCTTTGTTTTGATCAGACAATACCATATTCCTCTAGTAGGTCAGTCAACCATTAAATTAGGTAGATACATTCCTATCAGAAAGATTATTCACAAACTCAATGCACATTCAGGAACACTTTCCAACACATCACAACATATCAAAATTTCTCAGTCGCTTTCCATAAAGAAAATCATCATATTTCAGAATGTCCTCTGAAGAAAGGCTACAAATTTAGGCCTATTTTACAAAGGATACCCCTTTTAATCTTTTCCAAATCACTTGAAAGCCACAAAAATTCTTTAGAAACATCACAAAACTTAGGATTTCATCAGTCTTAAGGATTGAAAAGCTTAGAAATAGCTTGTTCTATTAAACCCTTGAATATAGGGTGAAAAGTCACCAAAACAAGGAGGGTTTCTTAAATAACACACTTAAAAACTTCCAATACTCTAGCCAATCATCGAAATATGTTAAAATGTGTCTACTTATGCTCTTGAAAGCATATTATAGTCCATGCACATGCTGTTTCTTCAGAACCCTGTTTGAATGCTTCATTTTCAAGAGGAAAACTCATATTTTAACCTAAAACAACATTATATTCTTGTGTTTCCACCTCCTACTACCCTGCCAACATTCAAAACACTAAAAAAAATGAAAATTTACTAACTACAATCCATCCCATCAATCTACCATTCCTACATCGATGGGATGGAGGCCTTATGTCCTTACAGGACCCTCAAACCCTATTTAAGGGTTTACTCAACCATTGTTTTCAAAACCTTCTCAAACTATGTAAATCTTCTTCAAAACACTTACAAAAGGATAAATGATTCACTGTCCTACAAGGACTAACAAGTTGACAACCTCAAGACCACAATATAGTCCGTACAGGGCTGATAAAAGGAGAACACAAAATTTTTCTAGACAGAGCCTTTATTTCTCAGATTTTATTACAAGAATACAATAATCTTCAATGGATCCCCTTTTCCTCATTGTATACATGCTTTTAAAGATGTTTCCTCTTCCATAACTGGCTTTCTAACTCCTCCATCGGTTGAAACTACCCTTTAACTCTTAATCTTCTTGATTTATGCCCTTTTTGTCAACTTAATAACTTTGGACAGTATTACAATAATGCAAGTTTTGTATTCTTTTTCCTATTTTGACCTCCTAGTGACTCATTACATGGATTAAATACATAAAATAGGACCTCATATGACCTTGAACATGCTTTACATAATTTTTCCATTACATTTTGTGATTGACTCATGAACTCGTGACCTTTACAATGCAATTTCAAACATTCATCTTTTTACAAATTTGAAAAGTATTTGATGACCAAGGTGCTCCTGCACCATACAACCACAAGTCATAAGACTTAACCAAAGAGAAATCTAAACCAACAACATTTCACCTAGACCTCAGCTAGAAGCATAGAAAACCACAATTCACAACTGGTGAACATAACTGGCACTATACAATGAATCATAAGCCAAAAATTTGGATATAGCAGCTTCTAACAACCATGATCAACATATCTTAACCACGCAACCATAGAAGAAAATATGGGGAAAAACCTGGAGCAGCCACTAAACACCTGTAACCTTTCCTTATTACAATTTCCTCAATATCCTTGACATATACATCCAATAACTTGTATCCATGACATCAATGACAATAACTAGTTGATAACCAATTAACCAGTTGACATCAATAACAACACCTTCATTCTTGCAACAAGTTCCTCCTCTCACTAAAGTGGGGGCTAAATGTAGTGTAGAGAAATGTATCCCTTCACATTTTCACACTTGTTTGGTTCCTCCCTGCTAAAATTAGGCTTATTTATGCCTTATTTGGTCCTATTTTGCATCCACAAGCCTTATTTAATGCATCTTTTCAAGGATAATCCTGACACATCTAATGACCAATCATAATTTAATTTTTTTGGGTTGTGTTCCAAATTTAGTGATCTAGGACTCATACGCCACCTTGGGTGTATGGGTCCCACCTAATTTTTGGGGCATGAACCTGAATGTGGCATTGAACTTAACATTTCTTGAAATTTGTGTCCCAAGCCTAGGCTACTGGGACTCATACGCCCCAACTGGCATATGAGTCCCACCTTAGCTTGGACCTATTTTGAATTCAATTCTTGGTGGTATTTTATTCTCCTAGATCTAATGTTAGCTTGTAGTGTAATTTCGAGAAATTTGGCATAAACAAGTATAAATATAAGGTTAATTCACATATTTTCTCCTAGCAATTTTACTAGTGATCTAGTATTCAAGAGCATTCAAGAGCTTTCTAGAGCTGATTATCAAGAATTTTGGAGTTATATTCAAGATTCAAGCATCATGTCAAAGTCTTCATGCATCATGTGTGTTTTTGAGCTAATATTTGTGATGTAGGATTTTTATGATTCAAGCAAGCATTCAAGTCGAGATCCATAGCATTCAATCAAGAATCAAGATCTACATTCATGCTATCCATTTCACACAAGTTTGCAGCCCTTGTTACAAGGGTTTGATGAATTGCAACATAACATATTTGTTCATTCATCATTCCTTCATTATATTTCATTTCATTTCAAGCTTTGATTACCAAAACAGGGTTTGGCCACAGAAAATCCCTATTCACTAACAAAAAAACATTTTCCCCTCTCTTTGCTATGTGATTTATAAATTTAGGTTGAAGATCCATTGAAGAGAAAGATTGGAAAAAGTTGTCAAATTTGCAAAGTTGTCAAAGTTTTCACCTTTCTTACAAGATTACGGAAAGTCACCTACAAGTCAAAATTCAGAGTTTTAGACTTAGAGATCAGAAAGGAGAGAAGCTACAGAAGATCACTAGAGGATATCAAAGTTTCAGATCAACCCTGATACTAGGTCTAAATTGTCACTTGTGGCATATGAGTCCCAGTATACCAGTTTTTAGACATTTTTTATAGATCCTAGTTTACCAGTTGTAGATTTTGGATACAACCCAAAACCCTAAACTAGGACTAAATCACCCTAACTGGCATATAAGTCCCAGTGTGCATTAAAATTCAGAATTTTGGGATTGTAGGCCTTATTTCGAGCATCTCCAATTTTTTGGGTGCACCTCTACTCATTCTCAATTTATTACTATGATTTTAAGTTTCATTTCCTATATTTCATTTGCATGTTACTTGCATTTCCTTCTTTCTAAGCCTTTGCTGAGTGGTGAACCCCCTTCTTGTTTAATCACACCCAAGGAGACCTTGTAACAACCCCTTCTCTCAATTCAATCATTAGGTTGTTGCTCCTAGGGTTTCCTTGAATGAATTAAAGGAAATAGGAGATAGGTGGGATCCATCCATTCCCTTCACTTATCCCTGCATTTTCCTTTATTTCACCATCTTTGGTCTCTTTACCGAACTGTATTTCCTTTTTGCTTTCACGTATGCAAGGCCGTCATTGATGATCCCCTGAGGCCTAGTCTATCCTTTAGGGTGTGTCTTTTTCTTCGTCATGTCATGCAGATCCCCTATCCAACAGCTTCCTAACAACAAAATTCACTAGCTCCAATAGGTTTCAATCTATTTCAACTATCCTATGTCATGTTGATCTCATCATCTACCCCATCCATCCTTGGTCTTAGTAGGATATATTGTTTCTTACATTAGACTGCATCAATCCCATCCACCTATCATCCTCATGGCAAAGGATATTTTGATATTTATTGTGATTTCTTGGTTCTTTTGCATTTTGTTTATCTTTTGAGCTTCCTACTATACCTACTCAATGTCTCCACGATCCATCATATCATGGTGCACTTTGATTGGTAGAAAATAATATCTTGGTTGTCTATGTGATCATGTCTTCCTAGTTATCCTGTGTGGTACCCACCAAGACCTTGTGGTCTTGTGTTACACTGAGGCATCCTTTGTGTTTGTAGTTTTCCAACATCAATCCCACCAAAGCCCTTCATGACTTTGCAACATGTTGGCTAAACCTTCTTGTTTGTTGTGTCAATCCTATGCATGTGATACATAGTCACCTTGGTTCCTCATACCCTGGTGCATAGTATCTCATTCTATATCAAATTAAGTGCTCATTACATGGCATCATAACACATAACAATTAACTTGCTTGATTTGGTTATGATCCTTTCATCTCCCCAGCTCCCATCTTACCATCTACTATTTCCCTCTATCATTTTCATCCCCATTCCTATCATGTTTTATTTCATAATCATTGGATTTCAGTTGTGCATGTGATTTTTCTACCTCCACTTCCCTATCATTCATTCATCCTTCCATCTTTTCCATCATCTCATTATCATTTTAGTTGTTTAAAATAATATAGATTTGTTATTCTAAGCATCTTTTCATCAATCCTCATCATTTCATCATCTCTTCAATCTTCTTAGGATAATATAGATTTGTTAGTCTAAGAGTATTTTAATCAATCCTCTTCATTTCATCATCTCTTCAATCTTCTTAGGATAATATAGATTTGTTATTCTAAGAGTATTTTCATCAATCCTCTTCATTTCATCATCTTAGCAATCTTCTTAGGATAATATAGATTTGTTATTATAAGCATCTTTTCCTCCATCTTCATTCATTTCATAAATCTCAAATTTCAATCCAATCCTAATCTAATCAATCTAGCACAAATCATCTACTCACATATTTGGCCTTGTTCCTAGCCTTTCTACAAGCCTAGATTTGATCATCATCACTAGTGAGATGTGTCCTTCCCCATTCTTGTGTTGTTTGGGATATATCGTTCCCTCATCAACAACACTCTAAAAATCATCATCGAGATGTATCCTTCCCTATCCTTGTGTTGCATTGGGATATCATTCCCTCATCAACAACACTCCCATCATCATCATTGGGTTGTATCCTTCCCTATCCTTTTTTGTTGTTTCAGAATATATCATTCCCTCATCAACAATACTCCCATCATTATCATCAGTGAGATTTATCCTTCCCCATTCTTGTGTTGTTTCAGGATATATCATTCCCTCATCAACAACACTAAATCCACCATCAATCCACCTTGGCTTGTAGCTTTACTATGGCAACATCATATTTATTCTTGAGTCCATTTTTGCTTTCTTTCTTATCATCTTCTCTTTCCATTATTTCTTCCTCCTCTGATCCCATATTCTATTCATCATTTTGCATCATCTTCCCCCTCTATCCTAGCATCATCTCATCAATTTTGAGAGCACACCCATGTCCTTTTGAACCTGCATGTCCTTTGGAGGGTGCATCCTCAATCCCAATCTTCATCCTCACTCTCATCATCTTTCTTCCTAGTCACTCCTTTCAATGATTGGGGAATCTTCTCTAATCCAACCATCTTCTTCTAAGTGCTATGTTTTAATCTTCTTTGAAATGATGCTACTTCATAACACCATCTCAAAAAGGGGGAAAATATACACTAAAAATTGACCACTTTCATTTGGTCAATTTACCCCTAATTCAACCAATTTCATATCTTCTTTATTAATTTTAAATAATACTGTATTATTTAATTAATATTCATTATCCATTATCCCTTTGTCTTAATCTATTTCTTCTATCATCTTTAAATCCTAGCCTAAAGTAAATAATTACCTTTAATTATTTACTCCATCACTTATCCCTTTCCTCCAAAAATTAAATAAATAATCTATTTATTTAATTCCCCTCATGTCACATCCTCCATAATCCACTCCTAATCTTAATCCCCCTTGTTTAATCCTTGATTAAGGATGTGCACATTCCTAGTCATTGATTAGGGAGGTGTCACATACTCCATAAAATGCAAGTGGGATCCTAATCTCTCTTAGCCACCTAACCCTACTCTAATCATCCATTAATTATCCTAGTCTAACTAATGGTCAACTCCCAATGGAATTTTTAATTCCATTATAACCTACCTACATCCCCAATTGGAATTTTAAATTCCATTTTAGTTACCCAAGGTACTTGGAGGAATTTTTAATTACTCTCCCATCCCCCAAGGAATTTTTAATTCCTTTTCCTTCTCCCCATGAGGATTTAAGGGAATTTTCAATTCCCTTTTGTCACATCCCTTACCTATGGTACTACCAAGTACCCCTTCCCCAAGGAATATTAAATTCTTTTTATCCCATCCATGCACATTAAAAAAGAATTTTCAATTCCTTTAGTCAATCTTTGGTCTCAACCCTTGATCTCTTGTCCTCTTTCAATCTCCACTTCCCATTTCTATCTCCCTTGCTAAATGGCTAACACAGTCATTTTTGCATGACCACCACATCCAAACACAATCTCTATCACATTCAATCTCTCTCACAATCCCAATATCACAATCTCCATAGCCAATCCTACAACCACAACCATCTACACCCATCTTGTATCCACCTTCACATCCAAAATCAAGCAAAATCACCCATTATGTTGTTGCAAGAATAAAAAGAATGGTGTCATCATTGGTTTCAACTAGTCAATTGGTTATCAACTGGTTTTTGTTGTCATTTATGTCATGGTTACAGGTTATTGGTTGTCCATGTAGAAGATATTGAGAAAATTGTATTGAAGAAAGGTTGCAGGTGTTCAGTGGTTGCTCCAGTTTTTGCTCTAGTATTTTCTCCTATGTTTGTGTGGTTCAGATATGTTGATCATGGTTGTTGGAAGCTACTATATCCAAATTTTTGGCTTGTGATTCATTGTCTAGTGTAAGTTATGTTCACTAGTTGTGAACTATGGTTTTTTGTTGTTTTTGGCTGAGGTCCGAGAGAAATGTTGGTCTGGATTTCTTTTTGGTAAAGTCTTATGACTCTCAGTTCTAGAGTTGAGTTGTTATGATTGTATTGAAGCTAATTTTGGTATCTGGAAGGTTCGTGCTTAATTTTTCTATGTGTTTTACACCAGTTTGTTCAACCTTGTGTTGAACACTATCTTTGGAGTTGATGAAGCACATTGGATCTATTTGGGTCCTCACCAAGCATGTATTTGGGTTGCCCTCATTCTAGTTCCACCCTAGGATGTTTTGGCACCAACCTAATTTGAATTTAATATTGGATGGCCAACTTTGGATATGTTTCAAAGTTGAAGATGGTAGAAATGCAAGATGAGTTAGTGGTGAATCATGTACAAAGAGAGAGAAGTGAAGATAGATGTGAGATTGATGTGAATTAGTGAGTGTGTGTTAAGCGATTGTGGCAGATTAGTGTGAAGCCTAAATGTTGAGTTTTCGGATACAGTGAGCTGAAGGTGTACTCTATCATTCATGCATGTCTGAAAGTGGTTGAGAAAATTGTGGTGGATTTATCTGTTGCATTGATATTTTCTTCTCTCTTTAACATATCTCTTCTATCTTCTTTGTATCTATGTGGCAGTGAGCCCTCTGGGTTGTTAGCCCTATTGGACATTGAGTCCTTGTTTTGGCAGTGAGCCTTGTTTCTCAGGAAATGAGCCTTTTGTAATTGGTTTTGATATTCTCTATAGTGTGAGTTAATCCTCACCATGGTTTTTCCCTTATTGGGTTTTCCATGTAAATCTGGTGTTTTTGTGTTTGTGTGATGGTTTTCAATTTCTGCACTTGCACTTAATGTTTAATCATTTAAGCAATGTTAAGGATTAGTTCAGGTGAATGATTTAAAGGTTTAAATTTGTGACAACTAATTCACCCCCCTTCTCAATTGTCTTGTTCAACAATTGGTATCAGAGCTTGGTTCCTTGGAGTAGAGCTTAACCACTTAAGGAAGGTCTGGGATGGCTAGTAAAGTTACTTGTGATTATCCGAGGTTTGATGGAACTAATTATCCTATCTAGAAAATACTGATGGAAGAATATTTGGAGTATTGTGGATATGATGTGGAGAAATCTTACAAGAATCCTTACACTCTTCCTGCTAATGGTCTAAGTACGGATAATGAGATCAAAGCACATGAAGCGAACAATCTTGTACATTTTGAGTTGATTAAGGTTCAAAATCTAAGGACTGCTAAGGAGATCTATGATGCTTTGGAAAGGGTGCATGAAGGTGATGAAAGGGTCAAAGAGGAAAAATTATAGAATTTGGAAACACAGTTTGAGCTCCTACATATGTCTAAAGATGAGAATGTTAAAGCTTAAGTACAGAGATTGGATGAGATAGTAGCTAGAATGTGAGGACTTGGTGCTGCTATAGATGAAACCAGGATTGAAAAGAAGATTCTTATAACTCTCCCTAATGCTTATAGTGAAAATGTATGTGTTATTGAACATAGTATAGATTATAATACCTACACAAAAGATCTATTTATGGAATCTCTAACATCCTATGAGATGAGGAAGCCAAATTTGAGAAATGGATTCACATCAGAAACTGGTTTTAAGGCTACAAAAGCTAAAGATCTAGATGAAGAAAGTTTTGATTAAATTGAAGCTAACTTTGTGAGAAGGATGAGGGAAGGCACCAACAAGTATGAAGGTAAGTTACCATTTAAATGCTTTAGTTGTGGAGAAATAGGTCATTATGTTGCAAGGTGTCTAGAAAGAGCTAAGAGGAATAAACAAAGATATGAGAAAGAAAAGAAAGGTAAGATCAACAGAGCATATTATGTGAATGAGAATGCTAGTATATCTAATGAGGATTCTGATAATGAAGATCCTAATGACAATGAATGCTTGTTCTTGGCTATAAAAGATGAACCTACTTCTGCTAATTCTGAAAAATAGGTGAGAGAAAGCCCTCCAAAGAAGGAGAAAAATGAAGGTATTGTTATCTCTACCCTACATGCTAAACAGAAAAAGAAAAATTGTGTTGTTGATACTACTTGTTCACATCACATGACTAGTGATAAGAGTAAGTTTGTTAAACTTGAAAAATATGATGAAGGTACTTTACGCTTTTGATTGATGACTAGATGATATTGGTGCTAAAATTTGTGGGATAGGTTCAGTAAGTTTTGATGGTAAAGATAATACTAATGATGTCTACTATGTTAAGGATTTAAGGCATAATATTTTGAGTGTTGGACAGATGTGTAGTAAAGGATATAATCTTGTGTTTGAGGATAAGAAATGTGAGATCCAAAAAGGATCTGAAATAGTGATTGATGTAGGAAAGAAATATGAAGGAAATATCTATCAACTTAAGGGTGTTGATGGACGATGCTTTATGACTCAAATTAATAACGGTTATGGCATCAAAGAATGTGTCACATGAATTTTGATAACTTGGCAAGGATTAGTGCAGTTCAGGCCATGAGAGATTTACCAAGGATTACAAAGCCTATTAATGCTATTTGCATGAATTGTCAGTTTTGACAGCAAGCTAGAAGCCATTACAGATCAAAGGAATAATCTACTACTGGACTACTAGATTTAATTCAGACATATATATGTGGTCCTACAAGAGTGAGAAGTCTACAAGGTGAAAGGTACTTTATGCTTTTGATTGATGATTATTCTAGATATACATGTTGGATGTGGTGGATGTGATGCTGATATGTGGTTGTCATTGATGTCAACACTATTAGCATTTGGTGTATTAGAGGTTGTATATGTCGAGGATATTGAGAAAATTGTAAAAGAAAGTGTTTCAGGTTCCCAGTGGAACTATGCAAATCATGAAGGTATCTTGTTATTTACGTTGAAGTTTAGCTGTTGTGGACTAAAGGGTTTTCTATTGAGTGTATCTAGATCATCTACCGAAACTTTTAGAGGTTAGCGTATAGATTTGATCATGTTGTGGTCTGACAGTGTTTATGTGGTGTATGTCAGTGCTCCTGAGTGAAATTTGTGTGATTATGGAAATCTCAGTTGCTGAGAATGTTTCTTTGTTGTTTCTTGGTGCTCTTGGATGTTTCTAGATCATGCTCTCTCTTTGTGGTATGTCCACATTGATCGGTGTGCTCGTGGTCAGAAATTTTTCTTGCATATGTTTGGTTTTTCTTGTTCTTGGCCAACATATTAGTGGTAGCATGTTGTGGATCTTCGAGGTGAAATTAATTGAAGTCTTTTTGTGTTTGAATTATTAATTTGGTTCCCCACTATGTTGTGGCTGACCTTGGTGGATTCAAATTTAAAAATTATAAATTTGGGACGACATTGAAAATATGTTTTACTTTCCTGGCCAACTAAGTTATTGATGAAATCTCATGTAGTGGATATATAAGAGCAGTTTTTTCATCAGTTTAGTGTGTTGAAAAGGTGTTGAGTGTGCTCTTATGTGTGTATGTGTGAATATCATTCGATTACAAAGCGGAGTGTGAAGAAAATCGAGTGAAGTGTGAAGTAGTTTGTGAAGGAGTTTTTTGTGCTTAATTAGAACTGTAATCAAGCTTGTGGAGAAGCTATTCTCTTAGTTCATACCCTTCAGATTTTAATCCTATTCTGTATTGTTGGGCAGTGATCCCCTTTTGTAATTGAGCAGTGAGCTCTAAGCAATGTGCTTGAATGCATGTGCATTCCCCTTTATTGATTTCATTATACTTTTAACAGGGTATAATCTTGTGGACTAACATCCACCGTGGTTTTTCCCCTAATAGGGTTTCCACGTAAAATATCTTGGTGTTCTTTGTCTCTCTGATGTGTTAATTGCTTATGGTTAAATTACTTATTCATCAGATCTGAGATTAAGTTAAGTAAAGTTTGAAAAGTTTATTATTTTGTGAAAATTGATTCACCTCCCCTCTCAGTTGTCTTTCCTTGTTTTTCCAACAATTCGTACCAGAGCAGGTTCCTTTGAAGAAGTCTAAAAGCTTAAGGTGATCCGAGATGGAAACATTCAAGAAGGACAGTCCAAGATTCGATGGAACTAACTACTCATTGTGGAAAGTTATGATGCAATGTCACCTAAGGTGTATTGGTGAAGCCTACTGGAAAATTACAAAAGATCCATATGTTATTCCTTAGAATGGTCCCTCCATTGTTGATGAGATCAAAGATGTTGAAAATAATATTAGGGCTATTGAAGCTTTGGTGAGTGCTCTGACAGATTCAGAGATGGCTAATGTGGTAGGACTACAGATAGCTCATGAGATTTGGATGAAGCTAGAAACTTTGTATGAAGGAGATGCACAGGTGAATATGGCCAAGCTACAGAGTTTAAAATGCAAGTATGAGAATTTGAAAATGGGTGAAGATGAAAATATCACTTCTTTTATGCAAAGAGTAAATGAAATAGTGATGGGTATTACATGTGTCGGTGGTTCTCTGGATGAGGATGAAATTGTGGCTAAGATACTCAGATCCTTGCCTCCCTCATACAAAGTGAAGGCTCATGCTATTGAAGAGCTTAGATCAGTAACAAAGATGTCAAGAGACATGCTGGTTGGTAAGCTTGTTGCTTTTGAATTAAGTGAATTTGGTGAATCTGTTCTGAAAAATGAATCCGCATTCAAGGCTATTGTATCCAGAAATAACAAGCAAAGATATGGTCTGGGAGAATTTTTCAAAAAGATATCCAAGTATGATGAAGAATTGAAGCAGCTTGAAGATAAAGAAAGAGAGGTAGAAGAATTGGAAGCACTGATTGTAAAGAAAGAAGGCAGAGGAAAAGGTAAGTATGAAGGAGTGTTACCTATTAAATGTTTCTCTTGCAGTAAAATAGGTCATTTTGCATCAATATGTCCTGAAAGAGTCCCTAGAACTAAGCCTAACAAATCTAGATTCCAAAAGAAATGTTACTTTGTTGAAGAAGGAATGACTAATGATGAGTCTGATAAAGATACTGGAAATGAAGATGAATGGGTTTTCATTGCTACCATTGAAAATAGTCCTATGGCTACTGAATCTACTAAAGATGAGAAAGCTCTTGTAGCCCAAGTTGAAGAAAAGGATGAGTGGGTTAATGGCAGTGGATGCTCACATCATATGACTGGTGATAAAAACAAATTTGTAAGTCTAGAGAAGTATGATGGTGGTATTGTAAGGTTTGGAGACAACAATGCTAGTGTGATTCGAGGCAGAGGTTCTATTTGTCTTGGTGGTAAGGATAACACTGATGATGTTCTTTATGTTGAAGGCTTGAAGCACAATCTTTTGAGTGTTGGGCAGATGGTGGGAAAAGGATATGATCTACAATTCAAAAATGGAAGATGCAAGATACGTGGAAGTTCTGGCAATATGATTGCTACTGGTAAATAGACAAAAGGTAATATTTTTCACCTAAATAATGCTAGTGGGAGTTGTTTAATTGCTCAAGTAGATGAAAGCTAGTTATGGCATAGGAGGTTGGGTTATGTAAATTTTGATAACATTGTCAAGGTAAGTTACACTCAAGCAATAAGAGGTCTACCTAAGTTAGTGAAGCATGCTAACACAATTTGTAAGGAATGTCAAATGGGTAAACAAACTAGAGTCCCCTTCCAGAAACAGTTTCATTCAAATTATTTGTTGGAGATGCTACATACTGACCTCTATGGTCCCTCCAAGGTCAGAAGTATTCATGGAGAAAGGTACTTTATGTTGATTATTGATGATTATTCTAGAATGATATGGGTTTCCTTTTTAAGAGAAAAATGTGAAGCATTGGAAAAGTTCAAAAGTTTCAAGGCTATGGAAGAGAATGAGAAAGGCCTAAAAATCAAGTGTCTGAGATCTGACCGAGGTGGTGAGTTCACCTCCAAGGAATTTAACTCTTTTTGCGAAGAACATGGAATTAGAAGATAGTTATCTGCTCCCCAAACCCCTCAACGGAATGGAGTTGCAGAAAGAAAGAATAGAACAATCTTAGATGCTGCTAGAACAATGATGATAGAAGGAAATGTGCCCAAAATCTATTGGAGTGAAGTTGTAAGCACTTTTGTGTACACTTTAAACCAGGTAAATGTTAATGGAAATTCTGGTAAGACCCCTTTTGAGCTCTGGTTTGGTTACAAACCTACTGTTAAATATTTCAAGATATTTGGAAGCAAATGTTATATCAAGAGAGATGATATAGGAAAGTTTGATGCAAGAAGCGATGAAGGAATATTTTTAGGTTATTCTACTAAGAGCAAGGCCTACCGATGTTATAACAGAAGACTGAGAAAGATGGTTGAGAGTGAAAATGTTAGAGTTGATGAGGATTTTGTCAAATCATCTAGATATTGTGGATATGATTCTAATGAAGACAATACAAACAAAGGGAAGAATGTTCAGACACATAATCAACTTCAAATTGATCCATATGTTCCAGTAAAGCAACCTCAATTCGCTCTGGTAAGTCAAGGTAGTCAGGAAGCAAAGACAAGTGCAAGTACAGAAGGAAGATCGGAAGAATCAAAAGTTCAAGAAAATTCCAAAACTTCAAGGTATGTAAAGCTAAACCATTCTAAAATCCAAATTATAGGAGATAAGAATAAAGGAGTGCAAACTAGAAGGAAGATTGCAGAAGAATATTGTCTGATTTCCAAGATTGAACCTAAAAATGTCACTGAAGCCTGCCAAGATGAACATTGGATGGAAGCTATGAAGGAAGAGTTGACACAAATTGAAAAGAATGACACATGGATACTGGTTCCTAGACCTAAAGACAAAAATGTGATTGGTACTAAATGGGTGTTTCGGAACGAGCTGAATGAACAAGGTGAAGTGGTCCAGAATAAAGCAAGACTAGTATGTAAAGGGTATTCTCAGATGGAAGGTGTTGATTTTTAAGAAACTTTTTCCCCTGTTGCCAGAATCGAAGTTGTTAGATTATTTCTTGCTTATGTTGCATACAAGGACTACAAATTCTATCAAATGGATGTGAAGTCAGCATTTTTGAATGGAGAACTAGAAGAAGTATACATTGAACAGTCGGATGGATTTCAGCTAACTGGCAAGGAAGATATGGTTTTCCGCTTAAAGAAAGCTCTATATGGACTCAAGCAAGCCCCTAGAGTGTGGTATGCTAGATTGGACAAATACTTACTGAAGCTTGGAATCACTAAAGGTACTGTTGATAGTAACTTATATTTCAAATTGGATCATGATAAAGAGTTAATTATAGAAGTCTTTGTTGATGACATCATTTTTGGAGGAGATGACAATCTATGTATGAAGTTTGCTGATGAGATGAAGGATGAATTTGAGATGAGTATGATTGGAGAGATGAAGTTCTTTCTAGGATTACAAGTGACCCAGTTAGACAAGGGGATATTCATATCTCAATCCAAATATGTGAAAGAGCTAGTGAAAAAAATTGAGATGGAAGATTCAAAGCCTGTTGGTGCTCCCGTGGTGATCGGATGTAAGCTAACACAGAATGATGGTTCTCCTAAGGAAAATCAAACTAGATATAGGCCAATGATCGGTGGATGACCTTATTTAACCTAGACTAGGTCAGATATTATGAATGTTGTATGTATGGTTGCTAGATTTTAGGCTAATCCAAAAGAATCACATGTGACTGTTGTTAAGAGGATCATTAGATATCTAAAAGGAACAGTTGACTTTGGAATTTGGTATCCAAAGGATGATGATCTCACTCTGAGTGCATATACTGATGCAAATTGGGCTGGTGATGTAGATGATAGGAAAAGTACTAGTGGTGGTTCTTTCTTCCTAGGGAAGAAGTTGGTGTCCTGGTTAAGCAAAAAGAAAATTTTCATTTCTCTATCTACTGCTGAAGCATAATATATTGTTGCTGCAAACAATTGTACTCAAGTAATATGGATGAAACAAATGTTGAAAGATATTAGGGTGACATATGAAGAGCCTATTTCCATATACTATGACAATTCAAGTGCAATAAATATTTCAAAGAATTTGGTACTGTACTCTAAGACTAAGAATATATCAATCAAGTTTCATTTCTGAGAAAGAAGTCAGATTGGAGTATGTGCCTACTAAAGAATGGATTGCAGACATCTTTACTAAGTCGTTGCCGAAGGATACTTTTGAGTATCTCAGATGAATGCTAGGGGTAATCACCCCTCCTAATGAAAACTCAGAATATGCATTTACTTGCATCAATCTGTGACCTACATTGCTATATTCTGATCCAAATTGATGTTTTTGTGGCTGCTACTCAAGGGGAGTAGTCAGATGTGCAGATATGTGGTTCATAGCATGTATATGGAAAGGTCGTGGTTACCTTTTCCATTGATGTCAAAGGGGGAGAAGTGCAATGTGAAAAATCCTTTTAAGAATCGAAGAGAAATTGAGGAGAAGAGTCAGAACCAAAGGGAAAGCAAGTGTGTTGGGTTGATGGTATTTTTCACATCATGTGTTGCCATCAATGCCAAAGGGGGAGATTGTTGGATGTGGTGGATGTGTTGTTGACATGTGGTTGTCATTGATGTCAACACTATTATAATTTGGTGTATTAGAGGTTGTATATGTCGAGGATGTTGAAGGTGTCTTGTTATTTACATTGAATTTTAGTTGTTGTGGACTAAAGGGTTTTCTGCTAAGCATATCTTGATCATCTACCAGAAGTTTCAGAGGTTCACATATAGATTTGATCATGTTTTGGTCTGATAGTGCTTATGTGGTGTCTGTCAGTGTTCCTGAGTGAAGTTTGTGTGATTCTGGAAATCTCAGTTGTTGTGGATGTTTCTCTATTGTTTCTTGGTGCTCTTGAATGTTTCCTGAGTGAAGTTTGTGTGATTCTAGAAATCTCAGCCGTTGCGGATGTTTCTCTATTGTTTCTAGATCATGCTCTCTCTTTGTGGTACATCCACATTGATCGGTGTGCTCGTGGTCAGAATTTTTTCTTGCATACATTCAGTTTTTCTTGTTCTTGGCCGACAAATTGGTGGTAGCATGTTGTGGATCTTCGAGGTGAAATTAATTAAAGTATTTTTTTGTTGGATCTATTAATTTGGGTCCCCACTATGTTGTGGCTAACCTTGGTGGATTTGCATTTAAAATTTTATTTGTAAATTTGGGCCGACATTGAAAATATGTTTTACTTTCCTGGCCGACTAAGTTATTGATGAAATCTCATGTAGTGGATATATAAGAGCGATTGTTTCATCGGCATAGTGTGTTGAAAAGGTGTTGAGTGTTCTCTTATGTGTGTATGTTTGAATATCATTCAATTACATAGTAGAGTGTGAAGCAAATCGAGTGAACTATGAAGTAGTTTGTGAAGGATTTTTTTGCGCTTAATTAGAACTGTAATCAAGCTTGTGGAGAAGCTATTCTCTTAATTCATACCCTCCAAATTTTAATCCTATTCTGTATTATTGGGCAATGAGCCCCTTTTGTAATTGAGTAGTGAGCTCTAGGCAGTGTGACTAAATGCATGTGCATTCCCCTTTATTGATTTCATTATACTTTTAACAGGGTATAATCTTGTGGACTAACATCCACCATGGTTTTTTCCCTAACAGAGTTTCCACGTAAAAAATCCTGGTGTTCTATGTCTCTCTAATGTGTTAATTGCTTATGGTTAAATTACTTATTCATCAGATATGAGATTAAGTTAAGTTTGAAAATTTTATTATTTTGTGACTACTGATTCACCCCCCCCCCTCTTAGTGTCCTTGTTTTTCCAACAATACATGAGTTACATTTCTTAGAGAGAAATCAAATGCATTACATAGATTCAAGACATTCAAAGCTATGGTTGAAAATGAAGTGAATTTGATGATAAAGTGCTTAAGGTCTAACAGAGGTGTAGAATTCACCTCCCTTGAGTTTAATATGTTTTGTGAAGTGCATGGAATAAAAATACAGTTATCTGCTCTAAGAACTCCTCAACAAAATGGAGTTGTTGAAAGAAAGAATGGAACAGTTCAAGAGGTTGTGAGATCAATGAGTACTAAGGCTGGTTTACCGGAAGTTTACTAGAGAGAAGCTATTCATACTATTGTTTATGTATACAATTGAGTTCAAGCAAGAGAAAACAATACAAAGACCCCCTATGAGCTATGGTATGGAAGAATTCCTACTGTTAAGTATTTCAAGGTATTTGGAAGCAAATTTTATATTAGAAGAGATGAAGAAACTTTAGGAAAGTTTGATGCAAGAAGTGATGAAGGCATTTTTCTTGGATATTCTACTAAAAGCAAATCCTATAGATGTTTCAATAAAAGATAGAGAAAGATTGTAGAAAGTGCAAATGTCAAGGTTGATGAAACAATGAAGAATTCACTTGATATTAATGGATATGTATCTAATGAACCTGATTGCGTAAGAATTGAAGAAATTTTGGAAGAATAGGAAAAGGATGAGCAAGAGAAGTAGAATGAAGAAAATGAAAGAGAAGAAGAAGCTTCGATGGTGTCCCCTAAGACACCTAGATATGTGTAGAATAATCATTCAGAAAGTCAAGTCATTGGAGATAAGACAAAAGAAGCATTGACAAGACACAGAGCTACTGCTGAAGTAAATATGTGTTTATTTTCTTAGATTGAATCGAAGACAGTAAGTGAAGCATTTAAAGATGAACATTTGATGGAAGCTATGAAAGAAGAACTTATGAAGATTGAGAAGAATCAAACTTGGGAATTGGACTCAAGATTGGCAGACAAAAACATTATTGGATCAAAGTGGGTATTTTGAAATAAGTTGAATGAGAATGGAGAAGTGGTTAGAAACAAAGCAAGGCTTGTGTGTAAAGGTTACTCACAAGTAGAAGGCATAGATTTTCTGGAGACTTTTTCTCTAGTGGAAAGAATGGAAGCTATAAGTATGTTCTTAGCATTTGCTACTCATAAATATTTCAAGGTCTATCAAATGGATGTCAAGTCTACATTTTTTAATGGTGAGCTAGAAGAAGAGGTCTACATGGAAAAATGAAAGGATTTCAATTGTCAGATCATCTGGATATGGTGTGCAGATTGAAGAAAGCTCCTAGAGCTTGGCATGCAAGGTTAGATAGGTATTTGATTCAGCAAGGTTTCAACAAAGGTATGAAAGATAGTAATCTGTATTTTAAAATTAAAAATGAAAAAAATCTTGATTGTAGTTGCATATTTTGATGACATTATTTTTGGAGGAAATAAAACTGTGTAAGTTTTTTGGGGAAGAGATGCAAAAAGAATTTGAAATGACTATGTTTGGAGAGATTAATTTCTTTCATGGGCTGCAAATTAATCAAACAGGGAAAGGAATTTTTATTTCATAGTCTAAGACTGTGAAAGAGATGTTGAAGTAGTTTGGGATGGATGGTTCCAAACTAATATGTACTCCTATGGTGACTAGTTGAAAATTAGGTAAAGATGATGATTCACCTAAGGCTGATCAGAGCAAGTATAGATCTATGATTGTTGGACTATTATATTTGACTGCTACTAGACCGGATAGTATGCATGTTGTATGTCTTATGGCTAGATTTCAAGAAGATCCTAAGGAAACACATGTTGTTTTTGTTAAAAGAATATTCAGATATTTGAATGGCACTTTGGATTATAGGTTATGGTATTCTAGGGATACTGACTTTACACTAAGTGCTTATACAGATGCGGATTGGGTTGGATGTATAGATGACAGAAAGAGTACAAGTTGTGGTGCATTCTTTCTTGGTTGCAAATTGGTGGCATGGTTGAGTAAAAAGAAAGATTCAGTTTCCTTGTCTATTGCTGAAGCTGAGTATATTGTTGTTGCATCTTGTTGTAAACAAGTTCTATGGATGACACAGACATTGAAAGATATCACAGCGGTGTATGATGATCCTATTTCTATATTTTGTGATAATACAAGTGCAATTAACATTTCAAAGACTCTAGTGGTGCACTTGAGGACAAAGCATCTATCTATCAGGTATCATTTCTTGAAAGAGAAGGTCATGGAGAATGAAGTAAAGCTTGAGTATGTCTCAACGAAGGATTGGATTGCTAATATATTTACGAAGGCTCTTCCTAAAGATACTTTTGAGTATCTCTGGGAGAAGTTAAGGGTCATTTCCCCTCCTTTCTTAAACTCTATGCATATGGAGATGCATAATTCTAGTGGATTTATGGATCTATCTTTCTTCTGGATTGATGTTTGGTGGCTACCTCTCAGGGGGAGTAGGTATTGTCATGTGTTGTCATTGTGAGTATTATATTTTTAATGTCCAAGGGGAAATCAATGTAAAATATCTTTTTCCTTTGCCATTGTTGTTAAAGGGGGAGAGGAAGAATGTGAAAAAGAAAAGAGGAAGAATGTGATAAATATTATCTACTAAGAGGGAGAAACAAAGAAAAATCTTGAGAAGTGTATTCAGAGCTAGTCTATTGTCTTTGATGGTTTTTCACATCATGTGTTGCCATCAATGAAAAAGGGGGAGATTTTTGCAAGAATGAAGGTGTTGTCATTAACTTAAAATGGTCAATTAGTTATCAACTGGTTAATGTTGTCATTGATGTCATGGTTGCAAGTTATTCGTTGTTCATGTCGAGGATATTGAGAAAATTGTATTGAAGAAAGGTTGTAGGTGTTCAGTGGTTGCTCTGGGTTTTGCACCGGTATTTTCTTCTATGTTTGTGTGGTTTAGATATTTTGATCATGGTTTTTGGAAGCTACTATGTCCATATTTTTGGCTCCTAATTCATTGTACAGTGGAAGTTATGTTCACCAATTTTGAACTGTGGTTTTTTGTGTTTCTGGCTGAGGTGCTAGAGAAATGTTGTTGGTTCATATTTCTCTTTGGTAATTTTTTATGACTTATGGTTATAGAGTTGAGTTGTTATGATTGTACTGAAGCTAATTTTGAAGGTTCGTGCTTAATTGTTCTATGTGTTTTACACTTTTTTTTTTGACCTTGTGTTGAACACTATCTTTGGAGTTGATGAAGCGTGTTGGATCTATTTGGGTCCTCACCAAGCGTCTGTTTGGGTTTCCCTCATTCTAATTCCACCCTAGGATGTTTTGGTGTCGACCTAATTTGAATTTAATGTTGGATAGTTGACTTTGGATATCTTTCAAAGTTGAAGATGGTATAAATGCAAGATGAGTTAGTGGTGAATGATGTACAAACAGAGATAAGTACAAAGAGAGAGAAGTATAGATAGATATGAGATTGATGTGAACCAGTGAGTGTGTGTGATGCGAGTGTGGTAGATCAATGTGAAGCCTAAATGTTGAGTTTTTGGATGCAGTGAGTTGAAGGTGTACTCTATCATTCATGCATGTTTGCAAGTGGTTGAGAAAATTGTGGTGGATTTCTCTGTTGCATTGAGATTGTCTTCTCTCTATAACATGTATCTTCTATCTTCTTTGTATCTCTGTGACAATGAGCCCTTTGGGTTGTTATCCCTATTGGACAGTGAGTCCTTATTTGGCAGTGAGCCTTTTTTCTCGAGTAGTGAGCCTTTTGTAATCGGTTTTGATATTCTCTATAGTGTGAGTTAATCCTCGCCATGGTTTTTTCCTTGTCAGGTTTTCCACGTAAATCTAGTGTTGTTGTGTTTGTGTGATGCTTTTTAATTTATGCACTTGCACTTAATTTTTAATCATTTAAGTAGTGTTAAGGATTAGTTATGGTGAATGATTTAAAGGTTTAAATTTGTGACAACTGATTCACCCCCTCCCTCTAAGTTGTCTTGTTCAATATATGCTGCCAAAATTGGTCTAAAAGTACACAAATCCCCCATCAACAAGGGAAAACAAAGCTATCAACTCATATAGGTATAAATGGTTGTTTTTTTTCTTGTTTTGAGTTCATCTTATGCCCTATTTGGAGTGTTTGTTAGTGTTTTTAATCTGTGCATGACTTTGAGTTTCTTGCATTCTATTATATTAAAATCATTGCACATAGAAATAACACTTTTGTGACCTAATCTTTGGTTATTGGTTCTAATAATCTCCTTTTATATGCATAAGTAATTAGGGGTGGGATGACTTCTAAGAAGGCTTCTTGTTCTTACATGTTGGTATCATTTGGATTTTCCAATAGGTTCTAGAAGAATATAACTTAGATTCTTCTTAAATTTCTTTCTGATTTTTTAATAGCATCCTATCTTCTCTATGAATGGTTGCAATTTTATTCTACACTCTTCTCATATTTGTGGAATCATGAAAAAAAATTGTATTTGGGTCTCCCTCCAACCTTGTTTCTCTTTATTTCTCTCTAATAGATTAGTTCTCTTGCTAGTTGTTCTGAATGTGCATGTTTTATCTCTTTCTCCTTCTCATAGTCTTCCAAATTCATTCCTTGATTGACGCTTTTTTTATTTAGAATTCCAATTCTACTTCTATTATTTATTTCTCTTGGAATATTCTTTGAAGCTTTCAAAGCTATTCCATTATTTCAATTTCTTCTTGATTATTATAAGTTTTTTTGCAAATTTGAACATTCTAGTTCCTTTGGGGGTTTGAACTTGTGTACATAATTATTTAATGAGGTCTTTTAATTTCTCACTTTTCAACCATTTTTTTTCAAATTTGAATGAATGTCTATTTAAAGTGCTATCATTTTCCAAAGTTAAAGTTATTGGGAAGTGGTCTGATCCAAAAATTGCTAATATTATGGATTCTATTGTTATTGGGAGTTGCCACCAACTAGATGAAATGATAAATTTCTCTAGGAACTTTGCTATGCTATTAAAACCTTTCCTTCTATTTGTCCAAGTTAATTGTCCATTCTTGGGTGGAATATCAATCAGGTTATTATTACTTACAAATAGTCTGAAATATTCTTGTCTCTAATCATTATGAAATATTCCTCCTCTTTTTTGTTGGTGATGACATTGAATTGAAATCCCCCTAAGAATGATTTCATTGCTATTGCATGCAAAAATAAAGTTTGAGATTTCAAACCATACCTTTTTCTTGTCTTCTACTTTATTTGGGTCATGTACATTGATTAATACAAATTTTAGTTTTGATCCCAAGTGCCTAATTCTTGATGCAATTCATGCCTTATTTTCTTGCATGTCTCTGACATGGACACATTGAAGTCTCCATAAAGTTGGTGAATGCACACAAGACAATTGAGAGGGTGGTGAATCAGTTGTACATTAAAACTTCAAACCCTCAAACATTAAGATCCACATTAACTAAATTAACCCTTAATCTATTAAAATGACTTATCATGAAAGAAAATAACAGAAAAATGAAACACAACACCATGCACAATAGAAAAACAAATTTATGTGGAAAACACAATAAGGGAAAAACCACAGTGAGGATTAGCTCATAATATAAAGTAATTGCAACACCGAATACAATAGGCTCACTACCAAAGGGCTCACTACTTAAAAGAAAGAAGGGCTCACTACCAAATTATAGAAAAGAAGAAAGAATTGAGTGTTACAGTAAGAAATTTATTTCAATGCAATAGAAAAGATCCACCACAACAACACCAACGCATTCACAATCTCTCTGAAGATTGTAGACACATTCTACTCACTACTTCCAGTGGTCTAACTCATTAAGCTCACACTACACTTTACAAATTTTCACTTCACAACTCTATAATCTGCATTACAAACTTCACAAAAAAATTCTCCATCAACTCATCACTCATTTATACCTTCTTCAACCTTGAAAACATTCTCCAAGGTTGGCTATGCACCTCAATCATGCAAATTCAAATTAGGTCAGCACTAAGCATTTCCACAGTGGAAAGGAATGAAAGAGGACCACACCACATCTTAACTTGGACTCAAATCATACATATATATCATGACACACTTCCACAATCACCAAACAAAATCCACAATTAGTGTAAACACCCAATGTTAGTTGAACTAGTGTAAACACCATTAACATTTAAGTACATGCTTCCTCAAATCCAAAGAATTGCAAACCACACATAATACTTGAATATAATCTAGAATATTCCACAAACACCTTGAAATCCAACAAATTCCTTCACAACAACTTTCACCTAAAGAATGTACACACTCAGACAACCTTCCATACACTGTAACTCAAGAAACCAACTTTTGAAGCACACAACCATGAACAACTTTGACTATAGGTAGATATTATCATTATCAACACACTTCTAGAATCGTAAGACTAGAAACTAAACTGTAAAGAAATGTGGAGCAAAACCATTTCTCCTAGAGACCACTGCAACATACAATTCACACATTGGTGAACACAGCTCTCTTTGCACAATGATCTAGACCGAGAAATTTTGGATATAAAATCTCTAAATACCATTGACCAACATATATGAATCATACAAGTGGATCTTCAAGATAGAATAAATGTGGACCAAAACTAGAAAACCACACTATATATCAAAACACCTCTACAACACATTGTTTTCCTCTTTTATTCAAATTTTCTCAAAATCACTTGGAAACCAAGCACCAAAGACATACTCATCATCTTCAGCACTTCATCATCACCACTGCAATTCAACTATACATCCATAGAATATTACCAAAGAAACACTACAAGTTGACACCAGTAGCACTTACTAATGACAACATAATGCAACTAATCAAATCATCAACACAACTAGTCATCAATGACAACACAAACAAAAGTCTGCAACAATCTCCCCCAAGATTTTTGACATCAATGACAACATCAACTACTCATACTTCCAACAATCTCCCCCAAACATAAGCCTACAACAATATGTTGTAAAATGGTTAGTGCTCCCCTCGGGGTTCATGATATGGACTAGCCGCCTCCCTTGGATTCGTTAACTCTGGCGGTTGTATTGGGCATTAACAAGTCAAACTTTTGGTGCAACAACAACTGTGGGGCCAAAAAATTGTATTAGAGTCAATGGTGTTGGGTTCAAATCCCCTCAGCATGTGCTAAGGGGGAGATTGTTTGCAAATGGTCAATGCTCCCCTTGGGATTCATGACATGGACTAATCGCCTCCCGTGGATTTGTTAAATCTGGTGGTTTTAATGGGCATTAACAGGTTGACCTTTTGGTGTAACAGCAATTGTGGGGCCAACACAATCCCCCCCAAGCTTGTTGACATCAATGACAACATCAAATACTCATAATTCCAACAATCGTTGCAACTATGGGGCCAACACAACCCCCCCAAGCTTGTTGACATCAATGACAACATCAAATACTCATACTTCCAACAATCTCCCCCTTTGTCATTAATGGCAACACATGATGTGAAAAACCATCAACAACAAACTGTGAATGGTGGATCTAGACCTACACAAACATAAACAACAAACACAATATTAGTCCATTATGCAAATCAAAACCATCATTCTCCATAAGATTCATTTGAATGTCAAAAACAAGAAACAAAGTAAATAAACCAAATGAAAGCTATCTAATCTTGCTCAAAACACTCAAACTCTCAATCCCATGGGGGAATTGGTGCCATTTTGATGTGGAAAATAGCCATTTCCCAATTCCTTGCAAGCTTGGTGATGATCAATGACGCTCCTTGATAAAATTTGCCATAACCTAGCTATGATTGATGAAACTCTATGAAAAATTTGATGCAATATGGATGATATTGATGATAATGGTGGATTCAAATGAGCATAGTGATTTTACATGGATTGTGGATCCCAAATTAGTAAAAGAGTCTTCTATTTATAGAAGAGAATGATGGAGGAATAAGTAAAAGGGATGAATGTGGTTCAAAACATCAACCAATAGCACAATGCCACTTGTCAACATGTGAGTGGATAGAGGTGGAGCACATTTTAATGAATGTGCACATTAATGCTATTAGGTGGATATTTAAAATTGGAGAAGTGACGTTGGAGGGAGATGAAAGAAGAAATAAATGTCACTTGGCTCAAGAAAAAGGACATGTAAGAGGCCTTTAATGCCTTGTTGGATGGACAAGTCCTTTGGAGGGAGATTTTCAAATTTGAGGAATATTCCAACTTTATGCCTTTTTTAATGAAAATGGAGGATTTAATAAATCAATTAAATTGATTTACTTGCACAAGTTGCAAAATCTAGAGGATTTGAGGGATTACAGTTAGGATTAATCATGATTTGATTAAGTTAGATGGAGATTAGCTAATTTGAGAATTTGATTTAGATTTTTGGATTTAAATAAATCAAAATGAGAGGAAAAATGGATATTAAACTTAATTAAATAAAGTTTTATTTATTAATTAAAGAGGATGGTGGTAGATTTAGATCAAATAAAGATTGATTTATTTAATTTAAAGGAGATGATATTAGAACTTAATTAAATAAAATGAATTATTTAATTAAAAGAGGGAAATTAGGATTAATTAAACAAAATGATTTATTTAATTAATAGAAGATAATGACTTAATCAGATAAAATTGATTTATTTAATTAAGAAATGAAATATGATGAATTTAATCAAATAAAGATTATTTAATTAAATGGTTAGTAAAGAAGTGATTTAGGCAGAACTGATGTTAGTAAATCAGGAGCAAGTGCACAAGATCAATAGGTATATTTTACGTGTCTATATTTTTCCCCTCTTTGAAGCAATGTACCTATTGCATTGGTTCAAAGAATAAACTTGTCAAGATTAAAATTAAAAAATTCTTCAATTTTTCGGATGCCCCACTGCTGCCCCAACGAAAGAATTATGCTAGTATACTACCCCCTCAAGAGATTGAATGAAAATTTGGATTTTTGGGTGATCTCGTGAAAAAAGAGGACAAGCCGCCCGACAGGTCTAGAAAGGCTCCAAGATGCCAAAAACATGCCAAAATGTGGAAAAAAGATGCAAAACGAGCCTCAATTGGGCAAAAACAGGATTAGGGGCACAAAACCCTAGTTTGACAGCTAAACAGGGTCAAAAAACCCTAATTTTCATGCTTAAATAGCCCTCTAGGGGTCACTTTCAATTCATTTGCACATTCAACGTTTAGAAATTTCATTGTTTTGAGCTCTGACCTTCGTGTGAGATGGCGCAATGAGTGCTTTCCCGACACATCTCCAAGCAAGTGCGACTCTACCAGCAACTTCCAAGTGCAAGACCACTGGTATCTAACCCTAGCCCAGCTTGTTTTTCCAATCTTCATGCACATTTATTAGCCTTAGAATGTCAAACAAGTTTAGCGGCATAGTTTGGGGCCACTAAAAGGGTATAATCGGCATCATGCAACCTTAAACAGTGCCACTATTGCAATCTGTGATGTCGTGTCACAATTTAGAACTTAGGGGTCAAACTCCAAAGCGCGTCACATATGCAAATGGCGTTGCCACGGTCCAGTTAGGAGTTTAGGGTTTCTTGGTCAAACAGATGTGTGGTCAAATAGTGTCGCCACAGTGGATTTTGCGATTTGGGGACTCTAGCAGCATAGTTTGGAGCTTGCAAACAATAACACCTTTGCTATTTCGATCGTGAAAACTTCAAACAAGATCCATTTTTTTTACGAAACTTCACGATGTGGCTTTATTGGCGCAAGAGGACACAAAGCCCGTACATTCACATGAGCACCAATCCTCGATACTTAGTAGATTGACTGGATTGCACAAGTTGCTTCAGGAGCACCTTGGGGCAATTGGGCTATGGTACGTTGTGTACGCGCCCACTATCAGGACACACTTGGGTATGATGATTGCACTAGCCGAGCAATGGCATAGTAAGACATCATCGTTTCATCTTCCCACCAGCGAGGCAACCATCACACTAGAGGACATCTAGCAGATTTTTCAATTTCCCATCCATGGTGAGAGGGTTATTTATGACATGGGTGTCAAGACCGACACCTGCTATGAGATCATGGGGCTAGATGAGATCGTCTTTGTCGAGGGCCAGATTGAGCTTGAGCATTACAAAGGTCAAGTGTCCACCTTCTGGCTAATTGTTGCAATGATTATTTTAGGACTTGTAGCACCAGATTGGCGGGGCCGATATTTCAGTCCAAGATGGGGTCTTTCTTGGGAGCGTATGCTCTTCTAGAGGTGCTACTTTGCATGAGTACCAGTGATGTTGGCCTCACTTTACCATGATTTGCACAAGTTCACATATTGTGACAGCAGATCCATCGGAGCCAAGGTCACACTTCTACACATCTAGGCCTGGGAGCACATTTTTCATGCTCCGCCTGTAGGTTACAGTAGTTGATGTGGAGCCTGATGACCCAGCAATGTGGCAATACAGGGGTGGTCTTACATTTTCTCACATAGGACAGGTTGGCATCCCTCACTAGTGGAGGGTCATTGATGAGATGACCACATTCACATGGAGGCCCTAGCTAGGGATGCCCACATGGTACGATGATGTACAACAACCTTTCTTTGTGAGGTAAGTCAAGTTGATGCAAGGCAGAGAGCATACGATGATTGAGTGCTACCTGCCAGATCGGGTAGCTAGGAAGTTCGGTGACATATAAGATAGGCCTGATGATCAGTATGTGGCCATTTTTGCTCACACCACCAGGGAGACCACATGGGGTTAGCCGATCCCACCAAAGGATGCAGTGGATAGCTTTAGACAATTGGTAGCCAGACTATGGCCATATGATCAGGGGTAAGCAAACCCCGATACTACACAGGCATTTATTGACTAGTTCAGGCCATCCATCAGATTGACAGTTCCATGGATAGTTTTACCGTGGTGGAGACCCCAAGGCTAGATAGCAGGGTAGGGGTAGGGGTGAGGAGGATGAGGAGATAGAGATGGAGGAGGAGGTGAACCACCTCCAAACCAACAAGGGTAGAGAGATCAAGGGGATGAGCAAAGAGATGCACCCAGGGACCAACAACCACCCCAAAGGGATCAACCACTACCACCAGCATGGCCACCACCTCAACTAAATCAGAGGGATGCACTCATACAGTAGCTTCAGGCACAAGTTGCGACATTCATGGCAAAAAGGGACTAGGCCCGACAGCAGGTCCAAGCCCTCACAGTAGAGTGAGATCAGGTTGTACAGCAGCGACAGGCTATAGAGCTGCAACTGGCACAAGAGGTGGGCCGACACCAACAAATGGAGAGCATGACAGTGGCATCTCAGGGTAGGATAATCCCGGCACGGATGTACCAAGATGCAGTGAGAAAGGTCGAGTACTACAGAGTACACTATCGGCAGGCAATGCCTCCAGCGGCCTAGGTGCCAGAGTTCTCACAATAGACAAGACAGAGGCAAGACCAGCCCGAGAGACAGCCAGGTGAGGGGAGCAGCCATCAGGGCTAGCTCATATTTTTTATTAGCAACACTATTCTTTTTGTGATCCATGGGCTCCATTTTTTATAGCCCTGTGGGCATTGTATACATTGATTGATACGAACATTTGATCATGATTCTTTGTACCATGACAGTTATATTATTGATATATATGATATGATCGATTCCATATATGATGATGTGTCCTATTCTATTTATGCATGATGGATGGATGTATTTGCTTTTCTATATGCAATGTTCTATATGAGATGTGATTTTATTTTATGTAATGTATGTATGTATGGTTCTATATTATGTGATGTGTGTCTATGTAGATGCTTATGGATGTATGAATGCATTTCTCTTTCAGTATCCTTTTTATACGCTATTTATGATGATGATGTATGGATGATATGGATGCAAATTTTTAGACTAACATATCTATATTATGCACCTAATGGATAATGATGTATGTTTTGATCATGAGATGTTATGACATATTCCTTTTATTTTTCAATATTTTCTCATGTATGATATGATGATGCATGTATGGATGACATGGATGCAAATGTTATGATATGCAAATGATGATATGATGAATATGCATAAATGATATGGTAATGCTTATATGATGATGCTTATGATGGTGCACATGATATGTTATGATGATGCTTATATGGATGACATGATGATGCACATGATATGATATGATGATGCATGTGTGGATGATATAATAATGCTTATGAAAATGTTTTTGTGATTATGCAATGGATGCAAATGTAAAGTTTATGAGATGCTTAGAATAACCAATCTATATTATGCAATGATAAAATGCAATGCATGTGAGATGATCAGTGCTTCCTATATGATATGATATGGATGATATGTAGTATGTTGATAGTTTGTGGATGCGGGATGAATGCATTAGTGATAATGATTAACTGACATAGTACCATGTTAGTGCGGAAAGAAGACAGAAGAAATAAGATCCAACAAGCCTACTTTATTAGAGATGATAATGATGATGATGATTTGCTTATCAGGAATTGGGATTTTAAAATGGCTACTTACCTTATGCTTGATAACACACATAGATATGATGCATCAAGGTATAAAGAACCAGGATGGGTTGCACCTAGTGTGATGGACTTTGACTCGATAATCAGATAGGAGTATTCCTATTCACACCTGACATATGGAACCTTATTCAAAATGCAGTTTAGATATTCCAAACATCTCAGACCAAAACATAAAAAGGAAAGCCTTCCTATGCAGTCAACAAGACACCTGAAACACCCTTCCTGCACCCAAACAAAGCACACATGACCAAGGTTATCTTACAATAATATCCAACAAGCATAGCATATAAAAAGATAATGATCGTTGCCCCATTCCTTTCTCTCTAAATCCCTTTGTTTGGACATCATCGAGAGGTCATTGGAATGAACACAATAGGATAATCAACAAGAAAAAGATCAAGTAAACAAACAAGCTAATGTTCTTCATACCGCTAGCCAAGAATAAACTACGGTGATGCCTGATGTTGATGTCCATTGTAGGAAGGATGAATCCTAGGACATGATGTTATCAAATGATTTGGGATTGAATGGATGATAGGATATAAATACCAAGAGTTGACCAACTTGTTTACTTACTGACCTAGACTTGAGACTTTGACGATTGGGTTTTCACTTGTAACCTGCTAGACTTGTTTCTGATTGTTTCACCAAAGGTTGAGGATGATGATGATTTATTATGAGTGAATGTTTATTCCAGGTGATTTCGAAATGGGATGGGTGGATTTTTCAAATATTTGAATGTTTTTGATTTTTTTGAAATGTTTTGAGGTTGTTTTTTGTATTTTCAAGGTTTTGCAAATGTTTTGATTTTCAAATTTTCCAATGTTTTTGGTGTTTTATGAGATTTTATGAATGTTTTTGGATTTTTTGTTTTTGTGTCTTGGGGGTTGATCAAAGATTAGCCTTTCCTATGTTTAAGCTTAGAGACAACGTAGTTTGAATACCATGTTTTTGACATTTTTTGTTTTTATGAATGTTTTTGGATTTTGATATGATTTTGGATGTTTTTGGATTTTGATATGATTTTGGATGTTTTTGGATTTTCTTGGTTTTTTGAATGTTTTTGGATTTTTCGCCTGTTTTGACATTTTAGATATGGACATGTGTGACGATATCAGTGCTATGTTTGGGATTTTGTTGAAAACGAAGCTAGGGTTGATTGATCAAATTGATGGATTGATGATGATAACATTCTTGAGGATACACAACAATGCAAGGATAGTGTTAAGCGACACAAGGATTAGGATGGATATCCCAAGATGATGAGGGATTGATGATGATAACATTGTCAAGGATACACAACAATGCAAAGATAGTGTTAAGAAACACAAGGATTGGGAAGGATATCCCAAGATGATGATGGATTGATTGGATTTGATTGATTATGATTTTGAAGCTTGATTTGGAAGAAAATTTGTTTGAATGATTCAATGTGACGTTGATGTGCAAATTAGATGCGACTGATATTGACTATTTGGATTGATGTTTGATGAAAGATAAAGCTTGATAAGGAACATCTTCTCATTAAAATGTTCCATTGGCTAGTGATTTTAATTTTGGCTAACAAATGCTTGACCAATTTGATTTTACGTTTTGCCAATGTTCGGATCACCACATAAGTTGGAGGATATAGATCAAGATGTATTCCCAAAGCAAGATGTAAATATCTACCCCCAGTGTCTAGCAATGTATGGAATGCCATGGATGGATGCTTGGATAGGTGTGTGGATGGATGGATGTGGTAAGCATGCAAAGGATTCCAAGGATTATCTTGTGATAAGATAAGGTGTTTGAATGCAGGAGTGCTTCATTTAGATAGTGCTTCGCTTGAAGCTGAATCTCATAAGTAAGTCGAAATCAACAAAAAAGCAAACTCCATAAGACCGATCCCTAAAGCAAGGTATCAACCTTTCAAAGGCCCTAAGATAAAGACAGACGCAGTGATTGGGCCGGATAAGGTAAACCAGCAATTCGCAGACGAAACAACTGCTTATAGCAGACAGATGAATGAGAGTATTCCGGGCTGCTTATGAATAGCCAGATAAGGTATCCTGAAACGCATCGACCAACATTTCCACATTTCATCTGAAATTATCCAGTGATTCAGGTGGACTTTCACTGCGCTTTCAATCTTTTGGTTTCTTCCTTTCAAAATTGAAACGGTCGGTGATTCGGTGGATATTATGGGTAAAGACCGTTAAGCTGGCTTTACGATTTCTGTCGCTGCGTCGACCGAAGTCACTATCATCAGCCATCCAGGGCCAGGTCGCGAAGGTTGATGCGATCAATAATAAGGAAATGGGTATCGCCGGATATGGGTAAAATTATGTTAAAACCGTAAGGTGGTATTGGTGAAACTCGCGCAAAGAATAAACAAAGTGGAACTGAAATGATTAATCAGGCTGTTACTAAAACTGTTTGTGGTGTCACGGTTGTATTTTTTTGCTTGCATGGTTTCTTTTGATTAGTGGGTTTATTAAGGATAATCTGTCTTTGTATTCTTTGGTATACATGTGTATTTGATTTGTCCATTATGCTCCTTAGCTTCTTTTTCTTTGATAATGTACTTTGTGCTTTGATTCAAATCTTTCTTTTGATGTTGGTCCCAATTTGTGGATGGGGTGATGGGTGGATGAAGATTCATGAAGAGGCTAGTTGTAGTATTGACATTGGTTTCACCATAAGGATTCTTCGTGCTTCCTATGTTGACATTTGCTTGAGATGAAGTTGTCCCCAGTATTGTGGAAGTAGTACCTTCATGCTTTGATTTTTCCTATTTTGAGAGTTCTTGTTTAGAATGCATTCTCTAATAAATGACCACTGCGGATGACGTTATTGGAATTTGTTGCTTTGTTGTCTCTGGAATATCTTGTTTGATCTGACCTGTTTCCTTGAGTGGATAATGTTGGATATCTTCATACATGATGTCCTCAATATAAATTTGGGATATATCTAATCCCAATGTTGACAACTCAATTTGACTATAGGAATCAATAACCTACTTTTTTGTGTAATAATGTCAAGAGTAAAGGAATCTTGTTCTAAATGAAGATCATCTACATGTCCATCCAAAGAAAGCATCTCATGGGTAGTTGGAGGAGTACGTTCTATATGGATTTGATCATCATTTTTTACATCTTGTATAGATTGGAGAGTGTCCATTAGATCATTATAGTATTCTAGAGATATGAATTCTTGATCTTGATTAATTTTGGAATTGGTTTTGACATAGTTTGGATCAAGTTCTTGACATGGGTCAGTTTCAAAGGATGGATTGCTTATAAAGGTTCTTGGATACCTTCATTAGGCATATGAAGCGGCTCAATATCCTCTTGATCTTTTGGTGAATTTGGATCAAGTGTTGAGTTGAAGATTCCTTCAATATCTACAACCATGAGGTCAAAGGATGTCAATATGTCTTGGAAAGGACCATTGCTAGACTTTGGTGAAAGATGTTGATCATGCTTTGGAATAAATTCTTGAGATATGTCCTCTAACTCATTAGGTGATGTAGAGACATTTTCAACATTATTATTGGTGGAAGGATCGCCGATTATAGGATCAAATAATATTAACACTCCTTTGAATAGATCATCATTGGATATTGTTGAGGGGTGTTTATCATGATCAAAAAGTGATTCTTGATGTATGTTGAGTTGACCTTTGGGTGAGGTAGAAACATTTTCAAGGTGCTCATTGATGGATAGATCTTGATCATTGTTTTCAACAATTGTGGTGGGGAGATTGTCAATGCTATTGCTAGTGGTTGAATCTTCATCATTGTCCCCAATAGTTATTATTTTTTGATCAATAAGGTCTTGGATGGGATTTTTGAGTTGAATGAAATTTTATGTTGTGTGTCCCTTTATTTTTTGAAAATCACAAAGGTGCTTCTCATTATACCATGGTGGTTTAACTTGAGGCTCTTGATAATTTTCATAAACAGGGATTTTGATGAGATTTTCTTGTACCAACTGTTGCATGACCAATTTGATTGGTCCCCCAAGTGGTGTGTATTTTCGTTTGTTACCTTGTGAGATTTGTACTTTAAATTGACCTTGTGGTGATTGATTTTGGAGATGTGGTGATTGATCTTTGTGATGTGGAGGTTGGGTTTGTTGTTGATGTTGTTGATCTTGATATCCAACTCCTTGACATGGGAGATATTGTTCTTGATGTGGTTGTGGACACAAATCAATGCTTTGATGACATGGTTTAACCAATGGGAGAGTGTGTTTATTTTTGGGTGGAGATGTCTCTTGGCGCAATGAATCAACTATTTTGGTAAGTGTAGAAATTTGATCTCACAAAATTTGATCTTGATTTTGATGTTGACAACCTTGATATAGTTGATTTGGTTTCTATTCAAGTAAATTTGGAATGTATACTTGTGGTGTTTGTATGGGATCATGGAAAAATTGATTTTGGACAATGTTATGATTTGGGAAGATGTTTGGATTTGGCATTATAGGTTGACAATGAACATTGTTGTGGTTGGGAATTTTATTTCCTTGATTTAGGTAACTTCAATGTTGTATGGTGTTACCTTGACTTGGATCAATACATGGATTTGTTAACATATTGTTTGGACTTTGAACAACATTTGTGTGATTTGCAAACATATCCATCCCAAAGTTCACCAGGTGTGGATTTTAAATGTTCATGTTTGGTAAACTTGTACTTGGTATATTCACATTTGGCATGTATGGTTTTGGTGGGATAATGTTGTTTTGTTGAAGACTCATGCATTGATTGTTTGGTTGATTGATTTGTGGGTTTGTACTTTGATTTAAATCTACCATAGGGGAACGTGTTCCAAAATTTAGATTGGGCATACTCACATTTTTTTACCATTGAGGTTTGTAGGAGATAATGATCCCATGTATGGATTGTATAAATATGACTTTTGATAATCAATTGGTATTGTAAGGCCTTGATAGTTTGGTTGACTTGGATTACTCATGATGTATGAATCAAGTTTATATTCCATGTTCTTCTTGTATTTTGGCCTTGTTGACCTCTAATGAATTTAGGACCAATGACAAGATGAAGGATGAAAGGGGTGAATGATATGGGTGTCAAACTTTTAAGACCCTTGGAGGAATACTAGGCTTTAGGATTCTTTGGATTTTTTTATTTGGATTGGATTTGATTTGGATAATGGACTTATAAACCCCAAGACATTGGATGTTATCTTGGAATAAACTTTCCCACAAGGTGATAATTTAACTAAGAGTATGAAGAAGGATGCATCTACACACACTTAGTCAAACAAGATGATTTTGATTTAAAGGATTTTCCAAAAGTCTCGTATGAAGGATTTTTACAATGGTTCAAAAGTTGTTTGTGAGATGGGATTTGATTGATGTTTGAGATGGATGAAATGATTGGTTATTTTGATCCTAAATGAACCTAAGAGGGAACTTGTTTACAAGACCAAGATATTGAAGAACATGATTTTCCCTAAGAGTACTTCGAACCAAAAGATCAATGTTTTCTCAAAAGACCATAAGACAGAAGATAAACAAGCACATGTGTGGGGTTCAATTGATTTTATCTTGATTAATGAATTGATTTTACCACAAACACTTTCTTGCTTTAGCTTTTCAAACTAAATGTCTAATGTCCCAATTTCTTTTCATCCCACAAAGTCCATTATGTGGAAATTGAGAAAATCAAGGCAATAGTTCCCTAATGTTGACTTTAGTGGGAGCAAATTGAGATATGAATCCAAATACTTAGAAGCCTCTAAGGATGAAATCCCTAGGACAAGCAATAGCACTTGGATTTTTCATGTTAAATTTAAAGATCAGATTGACATGCATAGAATTTAATTCAAAAAATAACACAAGACACAGTAGATACCATGGGAAAACCCTCCTCATGAGAGAGAAAAACCCAGCCAATAATATCTCTTATATTATTGAATCTTCAATAAGAATGATACACATACAATAGGCCAATAGAAAGGCTAGCACACAACACCACAATTTGATGCAAATATAGAATTGAATGATACAATCCACTAATAGATATCTCAGCCTTCTACACAAATCTCAAACTGCTCTTGGATGAACTCACATATGAAGAACTTCAAATTGTGAATGAACTGGAACAATGCTAATGAATGAATGATGAACAATGAGCAACCAAATGAATATATATACAAATGTGAGAGAGCAGACGCATCCCTTCAAAGCATCAAGTCAGCCAAGATAACAATAATTACAAGTTATTTAATGAAGTTCCTCTTCATTAAATTGTATCTCCTCATTAAATACATTATTTATCAAATGAAGTGTCCCTTCATAAAATCGCATAAAACAATTAAATAGCTGAAGGCTAACATTTAATTGTTTTCTTCAAGTGATCTAGGCTAGAAGAAATCGTACGAAGTTGCTATAAACATCAACATTTCAAAGGTATTTGCTCCTTCTAAAGGTTTGAAATTTGATGTCCTTGTTGAATGTTTGTTTTCAAGATTTTGGATCCAAACAATGTGTTTAACTGACTCAAAAATTGCACAATCCTACGATGGAAAAGAAAATATTTGTTGAATTCCCATTTGGATAAATCCAGTTGCGCTTATTCAGAGTGGATGACTAGAAGCTTGACCACACTGGCTCCCCTCCACGACACTCACTTTTGCGGGTCAGCCAAGCTTCAGTTCTCATGAATCTCCCATGATGAACTTCTCATCTCTACAAAGAATCACGAGGATGTGGGACGACTCCGGAGGTCCGACCTCCTGACGCCAACAAATATTGGGATTTTTGGTAACTACACAATGGTTCATAATAAAGGAATCCAGTTCATAGGACACGATGATAAACTCCCTCAACAGGTCTCCCAACCCTTAGAACAAGGGATTTACACATCATAAAGATACTGGGGGAGAGCTATCATGCATCACTAAGTTGATTGTAAACTTTCCTTACAACCTAAAATTTGTATAGCGGTTCGGAAGAGTCTGGCTTATGCTCGTTATAGCTTGGGTCATTCCCTTGGGGTGAGTACTTTTTCCTGCCAAGGTAATTCCTCTAAAGGTAAAAAAAATTGAATAAGCACATTTGTAGTTTGATCAATCTTTGTTTATGTGAACAAAGAGAGAACACACAGAATGTACTCACTCACACTCACATGATTTGTCCAATTTTAAAAAGCCCAAATTGAAGTGTAGGAAATCTTTTAGACAACCTAATATCACCAAAAGACTTTTTATTCTCAAGATAGTCGTGAAGGGAGAGAGAAGTGCATATTCCTTTTAAATGATATTAACTTGTAAAAAGGATTGCAGCAAAACACAAAAAACACATGTTCATTTTAACTTCAAAAGCAATAATGGATTCTTTTTATAGCACCAGGATGAAGTGTCAAGTTTTCTTGTTCAATTTTTAAATCCAAAACCAACTTTAGTAAGTTCCTAAGGTTCTTTTTAACCCTTTGATTGTTCTTTTTAAGCCCAAATGAAAATAAATTATTTTGAATCCTAAAAACTTGAAGATAACGAAGCCTTAAGAATGGGATTATAATTGCTCCCAAAGTGTTTAAAAACACTTGTTACAATCATGTGATAATGTTTTTTCTTTCACTTCCATGCTCCATGATTCTTTAAAACCTGCAATCCAAGCTCTAAATGTTAGATGAAATCAAGAAACAAGAAGATATGATGGTTAGATAAATGATTAAGCATAAAAACCCTAAAATTTAGACCATGTTTCATTGTGATTTGACATTAGGTGAAAATTTGAAAATTTTAACTCTATCAAAGTTGAGAAACACCTACACCATTAGATAACTTATGAAATTCTACCCTATTTTAAAAAAAAAACTCTGAAAAAGACCAAGATATAGTCATTTTAAGATTGAGTGAAGAAGTAAGAAAGCAAAGGCATCACCATTTGAAACATAGAGGCAGCGGTGCTATTTGAGTGCAAACAGTGATGCTGGAACGATAGCGGCATTGTTTGAGGATTTGAGTGGTGCTCTGGTGAAACAAGCATTGCTCTGTGGAAAAACAGAGACCGCATATGCGTCACTATTTCCTCCAATGACGTTGTTTGACCTAAAAAGACAAAAAATAGAAAAAATGACAGAAATGGCAAAAAAAAGTGTTAATTTTGAGATTTATGCCCTCCTTCTAGCACCAAAATGTGAATGGTGGATCTAGACCTACACAAACATAAACAACAAACACAATATTAGTCCATTATGCAAATCAAAACCATCATTCCCCATAAGATTCATTTGAATGTCGAAAACAAGAAACAAAGTAAATAAACCAAATGAAAGCTATCTAATCTTGCTCAAAACACTCAAACTCTCAATCCCATGGGGGAATTGGTGCTATTTTGATGTGAAAAATAGCCCTTTCCCAATTCCTTGCAAGCTTAGTGATGATCCATGATGCTCCTTGATAAAATGTTTCATAACCTAGTTATGATTAATGAAACTCTATGAAAACTTTGATGCAATATGGATGATATTGATGATAATGGTGGACTCAAATGAGCATAGTGATTTTACATGGATTATGGATCCCAAATTAGTAAAAGAGCCTTCTATTTATAGAAAATAATGATGGAGGAATAAGCAAAATGGATGAATGTGGGAAAAAACATCAACCAATAGCACAATGCCACTTGTCAACATGTGAGTGGATAGAGGTGGAGCACATTTTGATGAATGTGCACATTAATGTCATTAGGTGGATATTTTAAATTGGAGAAGTTTCATGTTGGAGGGAGATGAAAAAAGAAATAAATGTCACTTGGCTCAAGAAAATGGACATGTAAGAGGCCTTTACTGCCTTGTTGGATGGACAAGTCCTTTGGAGGGAGATTTTCAAATTTGAGGAATATTCCAACTTTATGCCTTTTTCAATGAAAATGGAGGATTTAATAAATCAATTAAATTTTTTACCTTTGTTTTCTTTATTTTTGTTATTCAAAGCTCTATTTGGACATCTTGAAGCATAATGTGACCTATCTTACCACAACTGAAACATTTGAAAGGAAACTTTCCTCTATATTTACTAGTACCCTTTTTCATTTTCCTCACAAAATTTTCTTCTACGTCATCAAGATCATCTTGATCTAATTCCTTAGTCTTTTTTTATTTGCCAGCCTTAAATGCAGTCTCAAATTTTGCATTACGTGTACCAAATTCTCTCATTTCAAAAGCAAATAAAGCACCATACAACTGATCTCTAAAGTATTTTCTTAAATCTTGAACCTCCTCAATAGCATAAACTTTATGACTATAAGATTTAGGAAGAGTTCTTAATAACTTATTTATGACTTCTTCTTCTTCAAGATTTCTACCAAGAACTCTGATGGAATTGATAGCTTCGCCCACCTTCTACGTGTAGCTTGTATTTTTTTCATCTTTAGACATCCACGGGTTCTCAAATGTAATTTTTAGATTCTACATCTTAGCTTGCTTGACCTTATCATCTCTTTCATAAATACTTTCCAACTTTATCCAGATATCTCTAACAGATTTCAAACTCATAACTTTCACAAGCTCAGTGTTAGTGTAGTTTAGAAAAATGTACACCTTTATATTTTCACTCTATATTTGGGTTCCTTAATTTAATTGGACTTAATTAAGCCTCTAATTGGCCCAATTATGCATTTAAAAGCTTAATTAATCATTTTTTTATGAAAAGGGAACCTTATTAAACAATTGAAAACATTAATTAATTTACCTTGGAAATTGAGTGTCCTAGATTTAAGTCCTAGGACCCATTTGCCTAAGGGTGAATGGGTTCTCCTTAAGTTGAGGATCTCAAATTTTAATATGTTTTTGGTGGCATTTTTACGATTCAAATTCAAATTGCAATTGTTGGATTTTGAATTTTAATTGTTGGGAAATTAGAAAATCACCTATAATACATAGTTATTTTATCAATTCAAAACATCTAGCAAGAAGGCACATTTCACAAGAGAAAATATTATTGTTAAGAGAATTGAAGAGAAAATTTATTAGTCATCTGTACAACAACATTTCAAGATCATATCATGATGTCAAAGTTTATGTGTATTCATGCATGTTTTTGGAGCTAACATTGTGATGTAGGTTTCAAGCATTCAAGTATCAATTCAAGCATTAAGATGAACATCTAATCAAGCCATTTCATGAAATATCAAGACCTTGGAGAGATGTGTTAGACTTCAGTCTTCTAATGATCTCCATTAAAGGGTTTGGTGAGTTGCAACATAGCATTGATTGTTCATCATTCATTCCATTCATGTTTCATTTCATTTCAAGGTTTAATTACCAAAATGAGTCTTGACCAAGGAAAACCCCTATTCACCAAAAATAAACATTTTTCTCCTCTTTGTGTATATGCAGGTTTGTAGGTGGAAGAAGAATTGAAGATCTCAAAGAAGCAATTTTGAAAAGTTGTCAAAGTTGTCATCAAAGTTGTCAAGCCATGAAAACTCATATTCAAATTTTATTTTTGGTTATTTGACAGTGAAACTTGTGGAAAAAAAAAGCTCAAATCTATCTCTAGAGGACCCTAAATGTTGAGCAGAAAATCCCTACAAAGACTCATTCACCCTAAGGTGAATTTGTCCCAAGAGGACACTCAGCAAAAGCTTTTGGTGGAAGATGCATGGTGTCTTATCCTTCTTAGATTTGTTAAAAGTCTATTATTTCTATTTCTATTATTCTTTAAATTGATGATCTAAGCTTCACATTGCATAATTGAGTTTATTTCCTATTTTTAGTTTTTCTCCCCAAAGTGTTGTTCAAGCAGATTTTACCCTATCTTTGCATAAGGAAAACAAGATATCCAATAAGGTTGACTCACCTAAGGGTTGAAAGTCAATCTTACCTTTGGGGATCTATTCCTTCTAATGAAATTAATAGAAAGATAGGTGCATCATATATTCAATCACCCCATTTTGGTGAACCCGACATTCTTGCACTATAAACTTTCTAAAATTAGAGTTCATTCAAACCCTAAATCTAGGATTTGCATTAGTTTGCATTTCATCTAGGGTTGTTAAAATTGCATTAGTTTTCATTCCATCTAGGGTTTTAAATTTGTATTTTGCATTATTTAAAATTTGAAAAATCCAAAACATTGCATATAAATCACATTGATTTTACATAGTACTTGCATATTAGTGTATTTTTAGTCATTTACATTAGAAAATTTGGTAAAAATTTCATTTAAAAAGTGTCACTCTGTCATTGAAACCACAGTTTGTAACCTAGAACAGAGAACAAAAACAACAGCTTAGAAATTGCATTTTTCATTTTCAAAAACCTTGTACAAAGACCCATTAGCCCTTGGGAAAATGAGTCCTTGAGGGCCTATCAAATATATCTTTTCTGGGAATTTTTGTGGTTCTCTAAACCTCCCAAATCCACTAGTAAACCATTATTTTAGTCTATCAATTTTTGAGAATTTATGTTTTATATATTAGGTCTAATCATCCATTTAGTTTAGGCATTGCAAATTAGTAAAAAAAATTGCATTTCAAATCTATAGAACAATCATTACATCATGTTTTCATTACAAAATTCTCTTGTTATTATTCGTCATGTTCTATTTTCAGATTTTATTGAATACTCTAAGAAATTGTTGTTATGAGCATATGAATATGAAGTCCTTTCCCCCATCCCTCTCCCATGTGTGAAACTAACTTATTGAAAGAGAATACAATCTTGGACAATCATGACAATCAAGTTTATTCTTCTCCCAATATCTCTCATATTTGTGAAGAAGATATTTTGGTGTTAGAGGAACCCATCATTGAGAGTCGTGAGAATCCTATTTGTTTCTCTTCCCCTACCTCTCCTACTTGAGAATAAATTGTTGGATACAAGGATGATACCATTGACACATCCCCTAATATCACTTTTCCTATCTCTCCCATTTGTGAGAATGATTTGATACAAGAGGATGCACACATTGACAATCATGATAATCCTAGTTTTTTTCCTCCCAATACCTCTCGTACTTTTGATGAAGGTGTCTTGGTGTTAAAAGATCCAGCCATTGAGGGTCATGAGAATCTTGTTGCTCCCTCTCCCAATGCTTCTCCCACTTGGGAAGGTATTGTTCAACAAGAGGATGCAATCATTGACAAGCAAGAAAATCATAGTTGTTCTTCTCTAGATACCTCCCCTACTTGTGATGAACATATCTTAGAATACTCAACCATTAAATATCATGAAAATGTTATTTTCTCCTCTCCTAAAAACTTTTCTATTAGGGAAGATATCATGGTGCAAGAGGATGGTAGTATTGATACATGTCCTTCAAACAATAGTAATGTGACTTCCGTAGATAAAGAAGATAAGGTGACATTAGACTCTCGCTAAAAGATCATCACAATAAGGATAATTCTATTGAGTTTATGAACATTAGATCTCCCTTAATTATTAGACCTCCTTAGATTCATCTAATCATTCGAGACCTCCTAAGAGTCCTCTAATCATTGGACCTCCTAAGATTCATCTAATTATTTGATCTCCCAAATCATCTTGTAAGCCTCAACTTATCCTTTGTCCACCCTCACAACAACCACAAGTCCAAAAAAAACCTGTGCGTATCCTAAGACCACCTCAACACAATGTTTCATAGCAACCAAGTTATAATATCGTTGCTCATACATATAACACTAGAAATAATCAACAACCAAGAAAAACACCAAAATCAATTCCATTACTTCAACCATATCTCCCACCTACACCTAATATCTCGTAGTGTAGTCATAAAGAATATGACCTCGTAGAACAACTTCGCAACACTCTTGCTAAGATTTCTTTATGAGGCCTTATTCAAATTTTCATATAATATTCTCTTGGGTTGACCTTGTGATGAGTCTATTTATTAGTTAGCTTTATGATGTTTTATGCATACTCATAGACATTTCCAAACACTTATCTCATACATATTCCTACACTTTACTATCTTTTATGCTCATTATATAAATCTGAACCTGATTTGAAGTATATGGAAATATGGGTATAATGTGATAGTTATTGTATAATTGATGTGTGGATATGTATGAATTGAAATGAATATATGTGCTTAAGCTATGATTATTAGTATTGTGTAGTAGCAATTAGGAGGTGCAACCCACTATGTGTAAGAAAATATGTGAATTATACTAATAAATAACACATAGATGCAATGTATTACAGTAAGGAAATCTAAATTAACAAAACGTAATTCGGTAACATGATTCCTTAAAAACATTCCATCTCCCTCTATTCCTAAATTTCCTAGCAATTGTGCTCTTAGATCTTAATTGTGCACTAATCACTGGGATGCCACCTAAGAAATGAGTAGCCTCTAAACTAAAATGCAGAATCTAAGTCTACATCTATATGATTAAATGGTTCAGCTGAATTATATGATTAAATGACATGATGAATGAGCTGCTTCATATAGAATGATATGGAAATGATTGAAAAGAAGAATTAAACTAATGAAGATGATATGGAAATGACCCTAAATGTTGAATTTAAACAAACTAAGAAACATCTAAAGGAGCCATGATTCTAATCTAATTGTTAATCTATCCTAAATTTTGTATCAAAATGCAATTAAGCTCTCAAATGCTAAATGAATTCCTACAGAGTAATGTTATGCAAATGCTCCTTATGAAAAAGTTGTAAATGGGCCTCAATTTATAGATTTCACCAAGGCATCAGGTGAGTTGGCAGTAATGAGTGAGTAGGATTCGATCTGGAGAAATCAACGATGAGAAATGAGGAAGATGGAGAAAACAAGGCAATTGTTCCCTTTAGTAAAACAATCTTTCCAAGTGTAGAAAAGAATTAATTGAAGGAAGAAGCCATGTGTCTTTGAGTTGGTTAAAATTGTTGAGAGTAAATATCCATTTTAGAAATTAGGAATAATTATTTTCATGTGACACATGGTGAGTTGGAAGATGAGGTGGAGGGAAGTTAGAAGAATATGGAGAAATGTGACAAATTCAAATTTAAAAATTCAAATTTAATGAGAGGGAATTAATCAAAATAAAACAAATTAGTTAGATTTGTTTATTTTAATTAAATCATGAAGAAGGTAATTTAGAAAAGAGGAATTAAGAAAATACAAACTATGTAAATAAATTTGCAATTTATTTATATAGTAGAGGAATAAAGATTTCATTAATTAAATAATCGATATTTAATTAATATTCTCCATACCAATTTTGGATGTATACATTTTTCCCCTCTTTGAAGTGATGTGTTTACGCATTACTTCAAAGAAAAATCTACCAATGCTACTAAAATTTCGACGATGCCCCAGACGGTGTTTTCAGAAGATTACAAATGTATGCCCCCTCGAGAGATAAATCGAGAATTTTTTGATAATTAAAGATTTTTGATGTTTTTTAAAAATTTCTAGTGATTTGTGATGATGATGATAAAATTCAGCTTTAATGATATTCCAAATATTTATCTCCCAATATGGAAAAAAAAATTAACTACCTCAATTAATTGCCCCTTTAAAAGAAATTAAAATATGCCACAAAAATTACCTTTTTAATTACCCTCATTAAGAGGTAAAAAGTGAAAAAGGAGTCATTTGTACATGTTGTGATTTTGAAAATTGGTGAAGTGAGAGAGCATTATTGAGAATTTGGAAAAATGGTGATCCCCCACAAGACTCATCGATTCGAGTGGGTGCAATGACACAATCGGCTAGTGGAATACAGACCTCCGATATGGATTTCAAAAAATTTCTTGTGAATTTGAAATAATTTTCCCATTTTTTTAATTTTGAATTTAAAATGCTTGAAAAGTTTTGGCGCTTACAAATTGTTCAACGGCGCATAGACTAGGTTTTTCGGTGCATCCACCAAAAATTTTAGCGCTTCCAAAGACTATAATGGCACTTTGACCTTGTGGCGCATCCGCGTCCTGAAATGGCACATCTGAATAGTCAATAGGGCAATGTGAAGAAATGGAGCTTTGGATTGTGGTTTTAGCACATCAAAGAGATTCTCTAGCGCATTTGATGAAATGGTGCATCTGCATCTTGTATTTAGCACATAAAAGCTATGTTATGGCACATACAGAACAAATTTGAAGATTTTTTTCTCCTTGAAATTAGTGATGTTGAATCGCGTCAACCAATGATTTGTTTTTTATGATAGATTAGATGATTAGTGATCTCATGATAGGTGAGATGCACTAATGATGATTTCATTTTGTCCTCATGATAGGCGAGAATCAAAATAGATGTTCATGAGATTTGATGAAAATATCACTAGAACTGATAGGATGATTGATTGATGTTTGATGGTTTTACTGATTTGATTTGATTGATATGTTGATTGCGATGTTTTATAATGATAGGAGATGGATTTAGATAATATTTAGTCTCGAGAGAGGTTCCCACAAACTTGGGAGATGATTCCATAGTTATCACGCGCTGATAGAGATATTATTGAGCGATGCAGCTTATCTTCACTAATTGACATGCCCTGGATTAGGATTAATCGAGGATTGCTAACTGCATTAGCCAAGAGGTGGTATAGTGACCACAACACTTTTCATCTAACCACCAGAGAGATGATTGTGACACCAGAGGATGTCTACAGGATATTGTGGATTCTTGTAGTGGGTGATTTGTGACCTATTATCACACTGAGCATGGAGGTACAAATGCCTTGCGCCAGATTTTCCAGGATGATTAGATTGTTGGGTATTGGATACTGTGGTAAGAGATGTTCAAGAGATATGCCTCTTTTCCTTCTATGCTTGTAGGATTTTTTAGTGGCTTCTTATGTCCCGACAAGAGGGCAAAGGAATTGTTCATCAGTTGGGGTCATACATTAGATCAAATGATCCAGTTTGGGACCTATTTCGCTTGGGGTCCATGCATGCTCGCACACTTGTATCATGATTTGCACCAGGTGGTATACCTTAGGGCATCCAGTCTCTCAGTAGGGGTTACATTGCTCCAGGTCTAAGCCTGGGAGCATATTGCAGTGACATGGCTAGAGACAGAAAGATTTCAGCCATTTGGGAGGCCTTACATCTATGGTTATGCAGGTGCAGTTGTCCAACATAAGCTAGGAAAATTGGAGTATTGGCGACGAGTACTGGATGATCTGGATTCGGTTACATGGCGACCATATGTAGACTATGAGCAGTGGGTCGAGGATCATTTGGAGGTACCTTATCTTATGACTACCAGATACCTTATTGGGTGGACACGTTACATTATCGAGAGATTTTTTTTGCGAAGCGTGCTCAAACAATACAATAGAGTTCAAGGGATGCTTCAGGGATTGGCCATGTATGTGCGGAGGCAACAGGATGCGACCAAGTGGGGGCCCACGTTATCTTACGATGCTGCATGTGATGAGTACCATCATTTACATCCAGTGATCTGGGATTACCTTCTGGATATTGTTGAGGGATATATGAGTGAGGAGTACTCACAGTATTTTTCCAAGCATCCATTTTCAAGGATTTTGAGACCTAATGAGCCTGTGCCAGCATTAGAGGATGATGATGACAGGCCACCCAGACGGAGACAAGGCAGAGGCAGTGGAGATGATGAGGAGGGGGAGGGTGGAGATGATGGTGGAGATGACATGGTGATGATGATGGTGGAGATAGAGGAGGTGGTGTCCACCCAAGGTTTGATGTCAGAGTGTCTCACAAGAGATGATCTTTAGTTAGTAGTAGCGCAATAGCGGGTGCAGATACAGTTGCCCTCGCAATAGCAATAGTCTCAAATTACCACATTACATGCCCAGGTTTAGACTGTTCAGGGCCAGTTGACGCAGGTGTAGGGACAGTTACAGGTACAAACACAGTTGTTAGCATAGGTCCAAGCACAGCTCTTACAGGCTCAGGGATAGATACAGACTCTGGCGGCCGAGAGGGATGTTTCCCAACAGCATCTAGCATAGGTGCAGGGCCAGGGACAAGTACAAGGATAGGGCCAGGTTACTGCATTGACTATGGAGAGGGATGCACTGAGACAATAAGTAGATCAAGTAGAGTTTATCACTGAGAGGTTGCAGCAGACTGTGACAACTGCTAGGACTTCAGATTATTTTAGAAAGATACGCCGCACCTCTCAGGAGGCCCAATTTTACAGAGATTGATATCATGAGTTGGTTCCTCCCAAGCAGCGGGAAAGCTTTGCACAGTCCCGATCCAGTAGATCATAGTTTCGAACAGTTAGTGTGGGTGTTACACAGCCATTACCTGAAGATCGAAGAGATCTAGGTGTGAGTCCATCAGGTACAGTAGGGGGTACAGGTCCGGGGATCCCAGCACCATCTGGGGGGAGTACCACATAGTTCTCATATTTGATGTTCATTTATGATATGTATACACTGATACTTGATGATGTATTTCTTTACATTCAGATATCCTTGTACACTTGACATATTTTGAGATATATATATGCAGTGATGATGATGATTGTCCTATGTGTTTATGTGCATCGATCATGATGGATGCATTTAATTTCCTATTATGCATGCTATGTGATGTTTCATGGTGATGATATTATGTGCTATGGATGCAACATGTGTTATGATCCTATGATATTTTATAAAAAATGTCTACATGCTATTATTTTTGTATTTTTCTGATGCAACTTTGTATGATGTAATGGATGGATAATGATGTTAATGCAAAAGTGGATGACTCTAAGGATCAATAATTCTATATGTTCCTATGGATGTATGATATGCATGGTAATCTATGTTTTTGTATTTTTTGATGCAAATATATGAATGCATGTATGAAGTGGATGAGTGAAAATTTACATATGTTGGTGCTTTGTTCTAAAATGTATGACTAAATGTATGTGGATGGAAATGATATGATCAATGCTTTTGTTTTTTTAGATTTTTATAATGCAAATATATGATCTAATGACTAAATGAATAGCAAGATGATATGATAATGCTATGAATGATGTCCTAATGCTCATGCCTCTAAATGATGTTTTTTTGGTAATGTCAAATGTACTCAATCTGTTAATGATAGAAATAATATTAGCCTCAAAGAAATCTATAAATACCACTACAGCATCTAGTATGAATGCAACCTAGACATGCAATTCTAACAATGCAATTTTGTCATCCCAATAATTTATTGTGCTTGGTATCATCATTGAGCTTTTAAAATGTTGAAAGTGAGTACAAACATCGATGGTATAATTAAACCATGATGACCTGAGTACTAATTTCATGATGTTTGATAGTGCAATTTAACACAAGCATCTAGGTATAATTAGATCAAGATGACCTAAGCATTTCTTGCGTAAACATGCAAGAGTTAATCATTTTCTTATGTGAATCCGAAATGTCATAGTGATACTTTGTAGAGCACATCCCATGACAATTCACATAGTAATAATGAACAACTCACAAACGGTAGACAAAGAAAAATATCATTCTCAACCATAGCTTCTCTAGTTCTTGACATCCTTGAGTTGCTCCTAAGAAATGATAACAACAATCATAATGAAAATAGTTTTGAGCATTTGTGTTAAAGTGATAAAACTGTGATTCAGAATATCATCACCAAGTGAAATTTGTTTCTGATTGACCTTGTTGTTGTTGGTTCGGATTATTGTTTTTGGTGAGTCTGATTGGTGTTCAAAGTTGTAGCCCATTTGATTGTTTTGTTTTTTCTATGTCGTCATATTGTTGTTTGTCTATCGCTTTGTAAGCTCAAAGATGTGTTGGAAGATGAATTACTCTGAGAGGGGGGGTGAATCAGAGTAATGTACAATTTCAAAAAAATTAAACCTTGACATACAAAATAAAAGAAGACCTTGCAAATACCACTTTGTTTCAATGTGATCTTCTAACAAAACAACTTTGAAACTAAACTTAAACAATGAATCTATATGATTGCAACTTTTTCAAGAACAACTCATTGAACACATTAAGTATGTGTTTGAATTGTTTGATTATACTGTAATGATTGAACTAATCGATCATATAACATTGAGTATCAACAAGACAATGATCTGAAATATGAACATCCACATTTGTGAAATCTTTTAGACATATTGAAACAATGAAAAAATGTATCAGAGCATTGCATGAACCACTTTGTCAAATGACAGAATGAAAACTTAAGCAAGATAAGCACAAACCACACAAAAGAGAACCACAGAACTTTGACGAGTGGAAAACCCTCTTGGGGTAGAAAAACCACTCCAAAATGCCTTACAGGCTTAATTCCAAACTGATTACAATATTTTTCAGAGCACCAACTCCACTGAAATTCTAAAGCACCAACTTTAGTAGGAGCACCAACTCCTTTACAAAGTTTCTCAATAACCATGCAAACTATCAGGACCTTATAACTGCATTATTTTTGCAATTACAAAATTTCAACAAAATACATATAAAAGATATACAATAATGCCCATTATAATATGTACTAAATGAAACAGTACCAATATAATCTCACTGAAATATGCAATCTCTATAATAAGGATCAGAGACATAAACACTTTAAGCTCTCTTTTTCAATTTTTCAAAATACAAAAATATCACTATAATAAACCCTTATTCTCTTTTCAACAACACTTTGTTCTGTCTCATAAACCCTCTCCCTTTTTTGAGTCATGGTTTTGAGTCATGTATTTATAAAAAGAAAAAATTGTGTAAACATCAAAACCCTCGAGTTAACTCAGGTTCAAAACCTTAAGCAGATTCAGTTATGATTAACAAAAACACAAGATTTTTTTAAAAACTGAAACCAGAAATGAAGTAACATGTTCAAAACTAAATCAATATCAACTTTCCCATTTTTACTTTTCCATTCACCAAATTTACCTTTGAAAGATCAAAGCAATGTATAGATATTACCTATGTTATGACAGTTCAAACTGCAAACAAAATCCCATAAGATCCTCTATTACCTTTGCTTCCAGCTCGTGGAGAGTCCACCAACTAACTCGCCACCCTTCATAAACTACCATACTTGAAAACCAAGCTCAAATGCCAACTAGAACACTTTGTAACTAAAACTGTAATCTCTCCATGGCGGTGCTATGGTTTGTCTTCAAAGCAAAACGAAAATAACATAATGATTTTTGCCTAATCTTCTTGGCTATGAAAGCTTTCAAGAACTTCACTTTATGTTGTAATCATTTTAAGTCCGTGTGAAACAAATATTCCAAATAATACCTTTATTATTGTTTTCGACCTTTATTATTGTTGTCGATACATGAGTCACTGTCCACGTGACCCATTTACCATACAAAGCCATAATAAACTTTGACCGACAATTCATCAAGTGTAAATGCCACGTAATGAATCAATGAACCCGAAGTCACAATAACAAACCATGTGAAAAACAAGAAGCCGAAACCATGCTATGTGAGATGCAATACAATGTCATTGCCATGTTAAACATAAAACACCAATCCAATATCACTTTACACATTGTTGCCAAATAAACATTTAGCCCGATGATAATTTAATATCATATGCTAAAAGTGAAGGGCTCAATCAATAAAGCTAAAGTCCAAGTATTCACCTTTGTGTATCAACCAAGATGTATAAGTATGTGTGCTAGAAATCTTCACGCAAGGTGAAGCACATCTTTTTAAATACCTTGTGAATATAAATAAATCTCATAACTGGATTTCAACATTACCTTCATCTATATATTCCTTATATTCCCAACCAAATTTTCTTTGCAAGTTATATTGCAAAACAGAAACTTATAATGTCAATATCACCAAGCATCGAAATGTACCACTTAGAGAACATTTGGTATGTTCAATAAAAATTGTCATCATCAACTTGAGTCATGCAATAACTAGTCCCTAGTACTAAAAAAAATGTCAACATTACATGCCACCAAACCATCACAACAAATGTGTTGCCTGAACCAATATGAATTCAATGCGTCCAAGTAATGTGAGTTCAAGATGACTTTAGAAACATGAGTGCAATGATGTCACTAAGCCAAGATTCATAGAACAAAGAGAATCAATAAACAAACTGCCTGGATTGGTGTAATTGCTTGTTAAAGCAATATAAATAAACAATGAACCAAAAGTCATGTGCCATATTTATCAATCAATAAGTCATAACCATTTATACCATGAAGATAGAAAGATGCCAAGATGATATATATGCCAAACCAAGATTAATCTAATAAACATCAACTGAAACCATATTGCCATAAGCATTACCTTTATGAAGTTGATACTCACAACTATGATGTTGTCCAATACCTTGCAACTAGTATGATTTATGATTCCATGAATCAAATGATATCTTACTAAAAATGAATCTGCCAGTATGAGTATGTCACAGTAACTTGTAAACATGTTGAATATACCTATGGCTATCATGAAAGCAAAGACACATATCTAAAGCTTATGCTTGTCCTGACATAAAGAACACCATGTCAAATGTCAATACCACCAAGTAAAGAACTAAAACTGAAAGAGCATGTTGAAAGAGCATGCCATGAACCAGGAGTATCACCATATGATCTAACAGTAAACATCAAGAATCATTAAAATCCTGAATCACCATAAACATGAATACCAAAGAGCATGCCAACAAATTTTGTCATCAAGGACAACCAAAGACAATTGAGAATTCAACAAGATGGATTGCCCCCAGTGAGTTCAGGATTTCTCCCCCAGTGAAAAAAAATCAATTTATTATGGATATGTACAATGATCAAGAAGCCAAGGTGACACACGATTGGCACAGCGGAATATGTACAGGAGGCTCAACCGAAGGATGCGGATAGTGATAGTAAAGAGCCAATGTGGTCAACACATGTTCCAATAGAGGAAGAAGCTAGCCTGTCACAAATAGCGCCTATTGTCAGGTTTTCACTACTTTCCTTTATTGCACTTTTTCAAATTTTGTAATTTTTTTGTATTTTTTCCCTTTTTTTTTGTATTTTTCTCTTTTTTTATTTTTTTTTCTCTTTTTTGATTTTTTGTTGTCACCAAGATGCTTGTTTTCCAAGTTTTCACCAGGGTGACCATTTTTTCAACACATTTTCTAATGTTTTTGGATTTCTTCAGGACTTTTTCCATTGTTTTTGGATTTCTTCAAGACTTTTTCCAATGCAACAGATGAATTATGTGTAGAATTTATTGAGATGGAGGTTGTTCATGGGCTCCTCAAATAGATATCCTTTTGGCATGGATAGCTGGTATGCTCCTAAACCGTAGACTGACATGATGATAAAGGGGCCCAACCAATTCAGTTCAAACTTTCCTTTCTTCTCTCTATCCTGCTGGTTGTGTGGGTTCTCCTTCAATACCAAGTCACCAGCTTGAAATGTTCTGGGTTTGACTTTATGATTGTAACTTTTGGACATCCATTGTTGGTAGGCTTTCAGGTGGTTCACTGCATATTGGCATCGTTCATTTAACAATTCCAATTTTTGCAATCTTGATACCCGATAATCCTCATCAAAGATGATACCCTTCAATGAAACCCAGAGTGATGGTAATTCAACTTCAATGGGTACAATGGCCTCAGACCCGTATACAAGAGCGTATGGTGTGGCTCCTATTGGTGTGCGAATACTGGTGCAGTATGCCCATAGAGCGGGGTTTAACTAGATGTGCCAATCACGTCCTGCGTCATTGACTATTTTCTTCAATATTTTCATAATAGTTTTGTTGGAGGCCTCTGCTTGATCGTTTCCCTGAGGATAATAGGGTGTAGAGAAGTGATGTTGAATGTTGAAATTCTCACACAATTCTTGCATGTCTTGATTTTTGAATGGTCTCCCATTGTCAGTGACAATGGATTGAGGGATGTTGTACCGACAAATGATGTAATTGAGGATGAATGATGAAATTTGTTTTCTTGTGATGTTGATTAGAGGAACAACTTCAATCCACTTCGTGAAGTATTCTATAGTTGTGATGATAAACTTGTGTCCATTTGATGAATATGGATGAATTTTACCAATAAGGTCTAGTCCCCATTGACAAAAGGGCCATGTGGATGCAAAAGGTTGGAGTTCCTACACTGTTGCGTGGATGAGGTTGTCGTGAATCTAACATTTCTGACGTTTCTTCACAAACTGAAAAGACTCTTTTTCCATAGTTTTCCAATAATATCCTAAATGAAGGAGTTTCTTGGCTAAGGTTAGGCCACTTGAATGTGTTTCACAAACACCCTCATGAACTTCCCATAAAGCCATTTAAGACTCATCTCATTCCAGACATCTTAGGATAGTTTCATTAAAACCTTGTCGATATAGTACATCCGCAATAAGAGTATGTTAGGCGGCTCGGCGAATGAAATTGTGTTTTTTATTTCAAGACAGGTTAGATGGAAGGGTGTTATCTTTTAGGTAGGTATAAATTTCACCATAGATTGAGGTATTGGTATCGGATAGGTGACAGATAACATGGGACTCGGTATCATCATAAGCAGGAGAAAACAATTGTTCCACCAAGAACTCGTAACGGCTTCTTTTCTCTAGAATTTGTAACAATGAAGCAATTTTATTGTCCACTCTTGAAATCTATTCAAATTTGATATCCACAAAGTATTTCTTGAAATCATCCAGCATTCTTTTGTAGGGCATCAATTTGTCGTCCCTTGTTTGATAATCATCATTGACTTGATTAATGACCAACTGAGAATCTCTGTATACTTGCAATTCCAGGACCTTCCATTCTACAGTTGTTTTAATGCCAAATGATTAATGCTTCATACTCTTCCATGTTGTTGGTACAAAGGAACATCAGTTTGTATGATTTTGGTATAGTATGTCCTTGTGGAGTGAAAAATAGGATTCTAGCCCCTGATCTGTGCTAGGTGTGGGATCCATCAAAGTATAGTGTCCACTATTTGGCGGCCAAGGTGAGAATATCAGCATCTAGAAATTCAATGTATAAAGGATGATTATCTGGTAGAGGTGCTTCTGATAACTAGTCAACAATTTCTTATCCTTTTATTGCTTTCCTATCCACATATTGGATATCAAATTCACTGAGTATCATGACCCACTTAGCCAATCTCCTTGTTAAGTTAGCTTTGTTGAGAAGGTATTTTAGAGGATCTATTTTGGCTATCAACTTGATGGTGTGAGTTAGCATGTAGTGTTGTAGTTGTTTGGTAGTGAATACTATTGCCAGACAAGCCTTTTCAATGGAGGTATAGTTGATCTCATAGCCATTTAGTGTCCTACTGATGTAGTAAATTGCTTTATTTTCCTGATGAATCTTCTTGCGCTAATAGGGCTCCCAATGATGTCTCAGTTGTAGCAATATATAACAGTAGTGGCTTTCCTTTTGCTGGTGGTACTAGGATAGGTGGATTCATTAGATACTATTTCAAATGGTTGAAGGCTCTTTCACATTTCTCATCCCATCAGAAAGAAACATTCTTATGCAGCAGATGAGTGAAAGGATGGGTCTTTTCCGCCAATTGTGAAATAAATCTGTGAATTGATTGAAACCTCCCTTGTAGAGATCAGAGTTGAATGATGTTCTTTGGCAGTGGCATTTCCATAATAGCTTCAACTTTGGCTAGGTCTACCTCAATACCCTTTTTTGAGATTATGTACCCTAGGAGTTTGGTTGATGTCACCCCAAACACACATTTCTTGGGATTTAGCCGTACATTGAATTTTTCTAGTCCAATGAAAATTTTATCTAGGATCTCCAAGTGTCCTTCCCTGGTATATGATTTAGCCAATAAATCATCCACATAGTCTTCCATGAAGGTGTGCATCATATCATGAAAGATTGTTGTCATGGCAGGTTGGTAGGTAGCTCCTACATTCTTCAATCTGAACAGCATAACATTCCAACAGAATGTTCCCCATGGACAGGTAAAGGCTATCTTATCTTGATCTTTTGTAGCTATTTTGATTTGGTTATATCCATAAAATCCATCCATCAGTGATAACATGCCATGTCTTGTCATCAAGTCTACTATGATATCTATGTTTGGTAGAGGGAAATCATCTTTGGGACAAGCCTTATTAAGATCCCAGAAATCTGTGCAGATACGAATGTTGTTGTCAAGCTTTGAAACTAGTACAATATTAGAAATCCACTTGGCATAGTCAATGGGTCTGATGAATCTTGCGTCTAACAACTTCTTCAGCTCTGCTTTTACCAATAAGGCGATATGTGGGTGCATTTTCCTCAACTTCTATTTGACCGATTTCACTCTTGGTGGCAATGATAAGTGATGCATGATGATTTTTGGATCAACCCCTGGCATGTCAGCATATGACCAAGAAAAGTTGACTTGTTTTTCTATGAAAATTTTGAGAAAGCTTAGTTTTTCCTGGTTTGTCAAAGATGTCACTAGATGGATAGTCTTCACTGTCTCTTCACTGTCGATGTTGACAAACTGTTTGGGTTCAATCAAGACCTTTGATCTTTCCTGAAAGTGTTCTGGGAGAGTATCAAATCTTCCATCCTTTGACGCCTCAAAGAGGTTTTTTCCATTAGATGCACTCTTTGTTTTTACTTTTTCCAGATCTGACACTGTCATTGAATTATTTTCAATATCAGATTTATTTCCTGTATTATTCATTTTGCAGCTAGAAGATTTGATACTCCCTTGTGTGGAAGCCTTGTTACAATGTTCGTTGGTGGAATATGTTTCGGGATTGTTGGCACAGAGGAAGTTGATGATGGCATCATCGTTTAAAATGTAGGGATGTCAAATGGCTCTGTAAGGTCCCAATCTATGATCTCGGGATGTACTAAGGGTAAGAAGTCATTGTTGTGCAATTTTCGCACACATGCCCCACCAAAGGCAAGGACCCTCTTTTTTCTTTTGCATTTCTGCCTCTTGGCTTGGTCAATTTTTGGTTTTGAGAGGTTATTTTGGGATTAAGTCTAGATTGGGTTTGATGAGGACAATATTTTGAGGCTCTAGGGGAAATTCACAAGTGTTGGAATTTGAAAATGGGGATTTTGAAGTGAATTTTTAATGTTATATGTAAATCTTTTTTGCACTCGTGGATAGAGGACGAAAAATTAGGTTGGGTTGCTTTTTGAACTTTTTGAAAATTCCTTCTAAAAAAAAAGTTATGGAGTTTAGGGGATTTTGACCCTACAAGGAATTCGGGAATTTCCGTCCCTAATGGAAAATCCTGAAGTTTCCATTTTTGGAAAATTCCAATACCCCCTCAAAAGCCCAAAATTTTCCAAAAATGGAATTTTTTTCTTTTTTGCGGAATTAGAGAAGTCAGTAACTATAGGAGAGAGGAGAGACTGGAAATTGCTATGTAAAGCTGGAGAAGTTAATGGAATTGGATTGTTGATTTGGCAAGTTTTGTGTTACACTTTGACAGTTTATTTTTTCTTGTTCTCAATTCTCAATATTAGATGTTAGTTTTCAGTTCTTTTGCAATAATGGTAAAATATTAATGATGTTGATCGATCTATGGTCCATACTTTTAGCAATTTGTTGATTGTAATTTGCTGTGTAAAGTTAGTCTGGGCCTTATTTTGTGCTAAGTTCAACTGTGGATGCTTGTTTACATTGCGCCAGTTATTGGGTATGTGGATGAATATTCATAGTCTGAAAATATTCAGTTTCCTTAGAAGATTGCACCATTTCTACAGAGTTGTGGGCTTTTCCTTGATCAAACAGATATTGGTTTTATTGTAGATCTGTCCATTTGCAGCATTCATCATTATTGTGATTGATCTTAGGAGTTAGTTTAGAGTTGAATCTCTCTAAACTCTTATCTCTTTTTCTATTTATTTTGAATCTGGGTTAATTTTAGGACTGAAAGCATCACCATATTGTTGCATTTGATCAAAGTACGCTTCTAGCATTGTTCATTTGTAAGGCCCCTTGTGATTACTAGCATTTTCACATTATCATTGAGTTGTTTATGCATTGTCAAGACCTGACATTAGGGACCTTGGGGTTATCTCTTGAGGCTTGCTGATAGAGATTTACCTTTCAAGAGAGATAAGATACTTGTATCTTGTCTGAGTTGTTGTTGTGCAGAAAACACCATCAACAGTCACCAAACTAGTTAAGGTCAGAGATGGTAAGAGTTCTGATAGCGGTGTCTTCAATTTTTCCAATAGAAAAATCAAGGTCTATAAGGTAACTCTCCTCTAAATTATTTGTTTCACTCCAAGTTGAATCGTCTTCGTTGGAATCATCAATGTGTTGCGATCCAAATTCAAGCAGTCTAGCACCTGAACCTTGTCCCTCCTTGAGTAGGGGTGCATATTTGTGTACCACATCAATTTCCTTATCATGAAAAGACTCTTCTGATAGGGAATCCCACTCATATTCATTAGAATCAGTTTCATGCTCATCACTGGCTTGTAATTGTAAGATTCTTTCAACCACCTTTTCTTTTCTATCCTCTTTATAACCCAGCCCAGTCTTGTCTTTTGGATTAATCAAAATGGGTTGAATGGGTTCTACAATTCCCTCTTTCCTTTTGCCTATGGGACCTTTTCCCTCATATCCCATCTTTCCCAAGATAGTGAAGCCTTTTCCATATTGGGTTGTTTATACATTTGCAGTTGTTGTTTGGGATTCTTCTTAATCCTTATAGAGCTAGTTTAGAACATCTTTATCTTCTACTTCATCAAACCTAGTGCTTTCTTTTATAAACCAACCATCAAATTTGGTAACTGGTGGTGATGTCTATTATGTTGATGTGGAGGGTTCCCCATACGATTTCGGGGAAGAAAACTGTGAAAGACATAGAGATCATTCAAAGAAATATTCATCGACATCTTTGTCTTTGACTTGGAATTTTTCATCAAATTGCTTTGACAAAGCATTCAATTGGGCTTCATGATTTGAGGAGGTGGATGGAGCAACTTCTTCTTTCTTCTCAGACTGTTTAGACATGGAACTGGATTGACCTTCATGATTGGAGATAACCAATGATTTGGATGTGGAACTAGATTGGCTTTGATCCTTGGAAGGTGTGGAAATGGAAGCTTCTCTTTTATGAGGCACAAAAACATCTTGGACAGATTTCAGGGTATTGCAATACTAAGGACTATTTGAATCAGTTGAAATGGTGATTTCTTGACCACCACAAGGAAATTTCAAACATTGATGGTAGGTTGACGGAACTGCTTGCATTTCATGGATCCAAGGGCGACCCAATAGTATGTTATAGATCAAATCCTTGTCTAAGACTTGGTAGATTACATCTTTCTGAATTGGTCCTACTTGAATAGGTGAGACAATCAATCCCTGTGAAGATCTTTTCTCATCATTATATGCTTTTACTGTAATCTTTTTCTTTGAATCAATTGCATTCTTAGAGAATCTCAAGGCATGAACAAGCTTTAAAGTACATGTATCCAGGTCAGCTCCTCCATCTATTAGGATGCATTTGACACGATATTTATGAATTAGGACTTCAATATGAAGAGCGGCATCGTGGGGATGAGAAATAGATGCATCATCATTTTCAAAAAAGGATAGGAAATGTGGTGTGGTCAAATGTCCCACCATGGCTTTGAATTTACAATCTTCCAGTTTCGTCGGTATTGTTGCATCCACTAGAGATTTTTCCAAAATCTCTTTGTGGGTGGATGAAATCTTAAGCAATTTCAATATTGATATTTGTGCAAGGATATTTTGTAATTGGTCCATTATGTTATATTGATTGGACGATGCAGCAGGGGTTTTGGATGAACTTCCTTTTAAAACATATTTGGCCTATGCTCTTGTGGTTGCATTCACTGGTATGTTGTCTTGTTTCCCATTGATTTTAATGACATTGATTTGGGTATCATTTGTAGTCATATCCGGTTTGATGTCATTGATTTGATTTTCAAGGATAATGATGTCTTGTTCTTGTTCAATTGGAGTGTCATAGATCAGGTTATCGTTTATAGTAACGTCTTGATGATCATTGGTTTCAATGGTATTCTCCTACTGAAATATGATTTATGATAGTATCATGGACATAGTTTACATTCTTTCCCTTGCTATTTGTCGTAGAGGACTCCCCTTTTTCATAGTTGGGTAAAGGATTTTTAAATGCCACGTGATCTGCATTTGTTTGGGGTTCCTCTATTCGTATGATCTTGTTATCTATCAAGTCTTGTATTTTTTGTTTCAATTGCATGCGGCTATTTGTTTGATGGCCTTTGCACTGATGAAATTCACAATAATAGGCATCATTCCACCATGACGATTTTACTTTTGGTTCAAATCCTCGAGTGTTAGGTAGCATTATGAGGTTATTTGCAAGAAGTTCCTCCAACGCAAATTTGTGTGATTGGCCCAAAGGTTTGATTGTGTTTGATACGGTGGAGGTTTTGATGTGGTGTTACTTTGACTATGACCATTTTTATTGTTGGGTGGATTGATATTTTGATTAGTTCCTTGATTGATGTTTTGATCGGTCTTGGTTGTGGTTCTTGATAGATTAAAGATTGGTTTGGCATTATGTGTTTCGGTAGCACCATTGTTGGCATTCTTGTTCCTTGTCCAAAATTTGGGTTTCTCATGGTTATGATGGTTGGAAGAGTTAGCATTGTTTGAACCTTCATTGTGAATTTTTAATACCCCTCTTTTTACTAAGGCTTCTTCGATTTTGACACCATTTTCTACCATCTTCTCAAGCTAGGGGGACATTGTAATTGCAGTTTATAGCTCATTTCATTGTTAAGGTTATCAATGAAAGTCTCCATCTTTTCGTGTTCTAGTATGGGATGAGTGTATCGAGTGAATAACCTTCTCCACCTTTGTAAGAATACGAGAAAATATTCTCCTTGTTTCTGTTTGGTATTACAAAGATCCTTCATGGTTATCTCATGTGCAATATTATAGGAATATTGTGTGATGAATTTGTTAACAAGTTCTTGAAAGGATTTTATGCCCGGTTGTAGTTTCGAAAACCATTCCATGAAATGGCCTCCTAATCTACAAGGGAAGAGTCTCATCAAATATGTGTCCTCATGAGCAAACTCTAGACTCATTGTTCGAAATTCTCGTGCATGGTCTATAGCGTCCAATTTCCCATTGTAGTTGTCATATTTTGGCAATTCACAATTTGGGGGAAATGGTATCATGTTTAACCTTCTATCAAAGGGATAGGGACAAATATCTTGTAACAAGTATCTTTTTGGAGTCCCTCCTTGCATATCTTACAGTTTTTGTTGAAGGTTTTGCATCTGATGTGTTAGGATAGCCATTTGATCTATAGGAGGTGTTTCAGTCTTAGTTTTCTTCGGGGTTCCCTTCAATTTATTGACATCAAAGTCACTTGGTAATTTGGCCCCCGATTTGCTAACATTAGGAGGTATTTTTCCCCATCTTTTTCAAAGATTCTTTCTAGGAATTTATGGAATTTGGGATCTTGATTGGCTTGTTCTATTTCCTCCTCTGTTATCTCTACCGTTTCGTTTTGAGAAATCTCATGAAAGGGATTTTCCTCTAGTTCAGCCATGGTATTTTGAGATTCAAGTTCTTTGTCCTTAAGCTTTTTCTTTTGGGATCTTGTTAAAACGGGCATGCAAGTGATGAAGGTTTGCTAAATTTTGATCATTATTTGAGAGCGCCAAAGGGATACCTAGGTTGAATATAATAATGAATTCTATTGATATAACCAAGGTGATAAAATTTGATGTAAAGTGTATTGTTTCGAGATGAAGGATGATAAGTCCTGATGGGGAAACTCAACTTGATGATCAAATTTTGGGTTTTTGATGATGATTGGGCACTTTTAGATGTGTGATCAAAGTTTAGGTAAAGGATTTCACTTGTGGAAGTCAATTTTAACAAGTTAGACTCTAAGGAACTTAAGGAATAATTCTGAACTTGAGAAGATTCTGAAATTTTGGTTATAATTGTGAAATGGGAGACAAATTTCCTTTTTAGACGGGATGTTTAAACCTTTGGAAAAGTCTTGGATTTTGGCAATAGTAAAATGAATACAAGCAGGGGTTATTCTTTGAAGCTTTTCTATAGAAATTGAAGAGCAATTTGTCTCTAAATTCATAGAGTGTTGAGAGATGTTTTTTATGAGCTTTTGGACTAAGAGTTATGGACTTTGGTTTCCGGATTTTAATCTTTCGTGAAATCATTAGATAAGGACCATGTTTAGACTCCTTTGTTTATGAGGAATGATTTTGAATTAGAAAGGTTTTATAAATCCAGTTTCAAAAGGTGGGATAAAGGTCAAATTCAATTCTCTGGCTATGAATTTTAGTGGATGCGTTGTTACAGTCAATGAATGCGCTGAAAGGAAGATGTGTTATGGAAAAGCTTGGATGCGCCACAGAAAGGTTGGTATGCACCACATAATTAGGAGAATGGGCCACAAAATTTGGTAAATGCACCACAAAATTGGGTAAATGCGCTGTAACAAAAGGTGAATGTACTGGAAAATGGGGTCAATGTGCTAAAAAAAATAGTTGTTGAACCAAGTAGTGTAACAATTTGTTGCCAGTTTACTTGAATTTTTCTAGTTTTCTTTTTTGGATAGAGAATGATTTGTTTCAAGTGATGTGTTATGAATCACAATTTTGCACTTTTCTAGTGTGAAAGGTTTTGTTTGGAGTTTGTTTTGAAAACACTTTGACAAGCACAATCAAGCACAATGTACATTCCCTAGGGCTATGAAAGATTGTATTATTTTGGATTCCACATGGGTTTTACCCCAACCGCACTTATTCTTAGCAGATGAATTCAAAAGCTTGGCCACACGGGCTCCCCCTTATAGTGCACTCACTTCTCAGGTCAACCAAGCTTCCAGCCCCCATAAAACTCCCATGGCAGGCTGATCATCTCTACTAAAAACTACAAGAATGTGGATGCCTTTGCAACAACCGTTGCTACACCAAAGAATAGATAAAGGTTTTGACCAATCTACAACAAGGGTTTTAGTAAGGACTTTTCGTTCGTGGAGGTTGATCCATCTGGCGAGAGACCATTGCTTCCCTTCTCATCGGAACCAATCTTGTGATACTAACCTTTGTTCCAGTATCCACACTTATATACCAACTAGAAATGTGCTTGGCTTTAGCGTGTTACCGGTTGGGTCATTCCCTTGGGTGAGTACTTTTTCCCACAAGGCAAGTCCTCTAGGATAAACAAAAGCACGCAAGTATACCCATAGTTTGATCGATCTTTATTTCACATGAATAAAGAAAGAACACACGTTGTATACCCTACTCACACTCGCAGATAAACAAGAATGAGTATGGACTTTTGGTCACCCAGTTAAGGGGAGAGCATATGCCTACCATTCAATACACACAAAAGATAATGAAAATGAATGGGTCTGGATTTTTGGTCACCTAGTTAAGGGGAGAGCATATGCCTACCATTCAATACATGCAACAGACATGGGGTTCTTTTCCTTTTTAATTAGTCTAGATTCCTAATTTAAGCAAGAAGGAAATAAATCAAATCCATCCCCTGTGTCAAATTTATCAGTAGTTTGCCATAATTTTTTCTTTGACAAGTGTTCTTGAGTTTCAGCAAAGTCTCTAGTAGTGTTTATGAAGCCTGCACAATAGAAAAACACATAGTAGTTTTCAAACTCAGGAGAAAATTTACAGAAAAAATCAAAAGCGCCATTATAGTAAGTTGATGAACTGAAAAGGTAAATCCACCATAGAATTAATTAAATGCGCTATAGAAAGCATGAAATGCGCCACATAAAGGTGTGAATGCACTATAGAAACCCCTTGATGCACCACAGAACGACATGGATGCACCAGAGAACTCCTTCATTGCACCGGAATAGTCGGTGAATGCACCAAAAAATATTTTGTAAGTGCCAAAGAAACTCACGTCTGAGCCTATAAAAACATACTTTCCAGAAAATATCAAAATAACAAGGGCTAGGCCCCATGGTGGGTGCCAATTTATGTGTGTAAGAAAATATGTGAATTATACTAACAAATAACACACAGATGCAATGTATTATAGTAAGGAAATCTAAATTAACAAAACATAATTCGGTAACATGATTCCTTAAAAACATTCCATCTCCCTCTATTCCTAAATGTCCTAGTAATTGTGCTCTCAAATCTTAATTGTGCACTAATCATTGGGATGCCACCTAAGAAACGAGTAGCCTCTAAACTAAAATGAAGAATCTAAGTCTACATCCATATGATTAAATGGTTCAGCTGAATGATATGATTAAATGACATGATGAATGATTTGTTGCATACAGAATGATATGGAAATGATTGCAAAGCATAATTAAACTAATAAAGATGATATGGAAATGACCCTAAATGTTGAATTTAAACAAACTAAGAAACATCTAAAGGAGCCATGATTCTAATCTAATTGTTAATCTATCCTAAATGTTGTATCAAAATGCAATTAAGCTCTCAAATTCTAAATGAATTCCTGCAGAGTAATGTTATGCAAATGCTCCTTATGAAAAAGTTGTAAATGGGCCTCAATTTATAGATTTCACCAAGGCATCAGGTGAGTTGGCAGTAATGAGCGATCAGGATTCGATCTGGAGAAATCATCAATGAGAAATGAGGAAGATGGAGAAAACAAGGCAATTGTTCCCTTTAGTAAAACAATCTTGCCAAGTGTAGAAAAGAATCAATTGAAGGAAGAAGCCATGTGTCTTTGAGTTGGTTAAAATTGTTGAGAGTAAATATCCATTTTAGGAATTAGGAATAATTATTTTCATGTGACACATGGTGAGTTGGAAGATGAGGTGGAGGGAAGTTAGAAGAATATGGAGAAATGTGACAAATTTGAATTTAAAAATTCAAATTTAATGAGAGGGAGTTAATCAAAATAAAACAAATTAGTTAGATTTGTTTATATTAATTAAATCATGAAGAAGGTAATTTAGAAAAGAGGAATTAAGAAAATACGAACTATGTAAATAAATTTTCAATTTATTTATATAGTAGAGGAATAAAGATTTCATTAATTAAATAATCAATATTTAATTAATATTCTCCAGACCAATTTTGGATGTATACACCCGCAACCAAAGGAGTTTCTAGACAGCGATGCAAGGGAGGTTCTAAAATAAGATGAGTGCAGAAATTGTAGAAATGGAGGCACTTATTGAAGAATATTGTGCATCATTATGACATTCAATAAAGAACCTAAAGGAGAAGAACTCTATTACAGTTAGGAGTCCAACATGACTGTTTCAATAGTTCACATTCTAAATCTTGTTGTAGGAGAGTCTTATTTCTATTTAGACTTGTCTTCCTTTTTTAGTTATGGTTTAGTTGATCAGAATTTATCACACTTTGTTAATTAGGGAGTGGTAATTTATGATTTTAGTTTAGATTCCTTTCAATAAACTCCCCTGTGCCCATATGTATGGTTTGTTGGTTGAGGCATAAAAAAAGTTGGTTAATTATCTAGTGGATATAGTAAAAGATACTTCCAATTTTATTTTTTGTTTTTACATAGACAATGTCCATGATTTCTTGAATAAGATATCTCAAGAAAATCATAGATTGTGATATTTTGAGTTATGCATTGAATGGTTTTTCATTATTATCATGATCACATTAATCTGAGGAACTAGATTTGGGTTAAATTTGTGGAGACAGTCACTTGAGTAATTTTATTCCTTCAAATACTATAATATTTCACTAACATTGTGAAAGATCCATTACTATACAAAGTCGTACCTATTGTATGCAGAGGCAAAGAGACACTTTGGAAGATTTCTCCCCTCAAATCAACAAGCTAGTGCAGATATTGGTGACCACAGTGATCAGAGTGAGGGTATTTTTGATGAAGAAATTTCCCTTTCACCAACATCTACTAGAAACATAAAGGAGACCTTCCAAACCATAACTGATGTACCAGTGGATGATCCACCAAAACATGTCACTTTTGAATTTCCAATTGCCAACCAAGAAAGGGCTATTGTACTAAAGAATATACCTCCTTTAGCATTCCATGTCTTCTATGGTTTGGTAATTGAGGATCCAGGCACATTTTTTTTCGAGTTTGATGTCCTATGTAGGATCTATTACTACACAACTAATGCTCATAGGCTCAAGCTATTTCCAACAACTTTGAAGGATGCTACCATGAGATGGTTTATGGGACTGGGCAATGATGTTGTTTCATATTGGAACACTATGAAAACAAAGTTCCTAGAAAAATACTAGGACTATTGTAGAGGAGTTGATAGAAGAAGGGGTTACATTTTCAAGATGACTCAGAAAGAGGATGAACCATCGGAGGATTATGTAGAGAGGTTCCACTTATGCTTGAAGAAGATTCCACATAATAGACTCTTAGAAGAATCCTTGAAGCTGGTATTTTTAAGAGGATTCAATGATGATTGCATGGATTCCCTTAACCTTATTAGGTCATAAGATGTGTCTCAGTTACCCTTTAAAGAAATCTACAAGGTGTGTAGAAATTACTCAAGGACCTTTACCAAAAGGACAAGGGGGGACAAAACATCTTCCATTGCCAAGACATCCAATGGAGTTTCCAAAGTAGGATTGAGTAACCTATTGTCCAACATGAATGAATATATTATAATTCATCTAGCTACTCAATTGGAAACTCTACATATAAAGAAAAAGCAAGAAGATACTGAGGCAATACTTGTTGAATACTACCCCAATTGCAGACAAAGAAAAGCCAATTGCAAGTGTAAAAGGGTGGCTAGTATTATATAAGACAAATAAGAGAAACCAAATTTGCAACCACTAGAGGATGAATATGGATAGCTATTCTACATTGCACAAAGAAGGTCATGGTAACCAATACAAGATATGCCACAAGACCCTTTAAATTTCAATACACCATTTCTAGTTAGTAATTATAATTTCTTTAGTTGGAACCCCTAGACTTGGCCAAATACCCAAAACCAATGGAAAAACCCTTAGCAAAATTAGAACCAGCAACAACCAAATATATGGCCACAACAAAATTTCCAAGGCTCTATTTACAACCCTCAATGGCTAGTGCAACAAAATAAATGGTAGCCACAATGGCAAAAGGGGCAACAGTGGCAACACCAAAATATGAACTACGAGTAGCCCTTGTTTCCTTCTCAAGCACAACAATAGGCCATCATGCACAATCCATCAAACCTAACATCTAAACCACCAAGAATGCCTCGATTACCTACCCAACATGCACCTATAACCCCAATAAAAATCTTGTTCAATAGGAATAGACTAATGATGTTATTCAATACCTTACTTATGGGGTAGAGGAGAGTGATGTCACCACAGGTCAAAGAAAACACTGGTTGGGACTTCATTCCCGCAAATTAATGAGATGGTGGATGAGGAGTCCACTACATAAGCTTTAAACAATTCACCTTTGGAGCCTAAGTCAAATAAGGTAAACTAGACTATTTCAAGTCTAGAGCCTCCATTCCCTAAGCATTTAGAAATTCCAAGACATCAAACCTGATGAGGGCATAGCCCGAGACTTAGAAAATAACCCACAATAAAGAGAAATTTTATTATTCAGAAAATGGAGCTTCTTACATGCAAAGGATCTCAAATCCCCAAGTTCTACAATACATGCAAGTTACAAACAGCTATAGAATAACCCTTTCGCAATATGCGAGCTTGTCCCAAAATGTTACCCAAAAATTAGAAACCCGCCCATAAATAGAGCTCCTCATTAGTTTGGAGCCAAAACAACATTCAAATTTGAGTTTAGGCGGTTTGGCCCAAAAATTTACAACATGAAGTTCAAATTTCAAAAGAGCATTTGCAATTGTATCTTCTAGAAAGTGCGCCAACTTCCTGGGGCCATAACTTTTGATCCGGGACTTCGATTCGCGAACCGTTTGAACTGTTGGAACGGTCTCGAAGTCAATAATGCGCTCGAAATCTGCCACGCCGATTTCAGCAAGTTTTAGGGCCGTTCTGAGAACTCTAAGTGCCTCAAATCTAACTCAGAAGATTTTTAGGTGCAAATCTGGGAAACTAAAACTGCAATATCTTTCAACCTAGGAACATAAAATAAAAACTATAAATTGGGAATTTCATTATGAAGAAAAGGATATCCAAAAATGTAAAAACATCTAAAAACTAAGAAACTTGAAATTTAACTATTTTTGGGTGATGCAAGATTGCCCTTACACCACTGGATGCTCCTGCATTAGACACCCAGGGTAATTTGAGAAGTGACCCCATCACGTATCAGATGGTGGAGGAAAAACCCAAATGGTCAACCTCTGCCTTAGGATACCAAGATGAATCTTCAATAGGCCTTCCTTTCCATTTCACCAAATATTCTTCATACAACCTATTCCTGGTACTCCTTCCCACACGACTATCCAGGATTTCTTCAATCTCCTCCTTTTCTGAAGTAGGTACTAGAATCCCACACTATTCCATCATTGGTACTTCCTCTGCGCCACATTCATGATACTCTGTCAAATCTGAAATGTTGAACACAGGGGAAATGTTGAATCCATCCGGCAACTCTACCTCATATGCATTCCTTGAATCATGCCTCTTCAAAATTTTACAGGGACCGAACTTCTTCATCTTCAATTTGTTATATGTTACCACTAGAAACCTTTCTTTCCTCAAGTGGACCATCACTTCATCAAATCTAAAAGTATACCTCCTCTTCTGATCTACCTTAGCCTTATACTGCATATTCATCTTGTTAATATGTTCTCTTACCTTCTCATGTATATCCTTGATGTGTTCTGCAAAATCTTCAGCTTCAGCACTTATTTTCTTCTCTTGGTCCATCTTCCTCAATTCTGGAGTTGTTCTGGGGCCACCTCCATATACAATCTGGAATGGTGATCTACTAGTGCTTCTGTTGACAAAATTGTTGTAAGAAAATTCTACCTAGGGTAAGATCAAGTCCCATCCCTTGGGTTTATCTCCTACCAAACATCTCAGTAGGTTACCCAGACTCCTGTTAACAACCTCTATCTGCCCATTTGTTTGTGGATGGTGTGTAGAACTGAACTTCAACTCTGTCTTCAGCTTCTTCCACAAGGTCCTCTAAAAGTACCCCACAAATTTGGTGTCACGATCTAAAACAATACTCTTTGGCAGACCAAGTAGCCTCACCACCTCTTTGAAGAACAATTCAGCAATGTGGACTGCATCATGGGTCTTCTGACATGGAATGAAATGTGCCATCTTCGAAAACCTATCAACCACCACAAAGACTGAATCATTCCCTCGTTGTGTCCTTGGCAAAACCAAGAAAAAAGTCCATACTTATATCCTCCCACGGCCTCTTTTAGTGCAGTGGGGCTGATATAAGCTTGTATTCTAGCTCACTCCTTTAACCATCTGACATACCCTCCAGCTTTGTACAAACTTCTTCACATCCTGTGACAATTGAGACCAATAATAATGCTCACTGATAATGGCAATGGTCTTATCCCGACCAAAATGTCCTGCCAATCCTCCACTATGCTTCTCCTTTATCAAGTTCTCCCTCATGGAACTCCTCGGGATACACAATTGAATTCCCTTAAATAACATGCCATCCTGGATTATGAAATCCAGCCACCTTGTCCTATCCACTGTAACAAGTTCCTTGCAAGCTTTCCAAGCCTCTGCAAAATCTGGATCTTTTGCATACAGTGTCTTGAGTCATTGAACCCAACCACTTCAATCTGCATCTTTGTCATCAATATATGCCTCCTACTTAAGGCATCTGCAACCCTATTTGTCTTCGCACTCCTATGTTTCAAAATAAAGGTATAACTCTACAAAGGAAACTCTACCCATTTCATATGCCTCGATTTAATTTTCGACTATCCTAGGTGCTTTTGCAAGGCACGATGAGGGATTAGTATATAGAACAAATTCCTTTGACAACAAATAATGTCTCCATTTCTTTAATGCTTGAACTATTGCATAAAATTCCTGATCATATACAGAATACTTTCTCTTGGCATCATTTAACTTTTCACTGAAATAGACAATGGGCTTACCTTCTTGGCTCAACATTGCTCCAATGGTGCAACCACTAGCATCACAATCCACTGAAACACCTTGTTGAAATTTGGGAGGAGCTAGAACAGGGATTTGCTTTCTGTCACCATACCGCTAGCAGTTCCAAAACTTTTGCGGCTCGATTACTCCACTTGAATTCTTTTCTATCCCCTCTCATTTGTTTTGGGTCGGGGGTCCCTGTCTCTGAAGTTTCTAATGAACTTTTTTATAAAAACTATCAAACCATGGAAAGATCTCACCTACGGTAGCAGTTCTTGGGGTAGGCCATTCTAGAATAGCCTTCACCTTCTCTGGGTCAATCTTGAGACCTTCTGCTGAGACAACAAACCCCAAGTACACTAACTCCCTCTTCACAAAACTGCACTTCTTTAGATTAATCAACAGTTTCTCTTCTCTTAACTTCTCAAAGGCTCTTCGAATATGCATCGGATGCTCATCCAACGTCTTACTGAAAATCAAAATATCATCTAAATACATAATAACAAAACTTCACAAAATTCTTTTAGTACCTCGTTCATGAGTCCATGAATGTGCTCTAGGTGCATTGGGTTAGCCCAAAGGCATGACCCAACCACTGCATCTGGGGCCCTCTTTGGTCTTGAAGGTAGTCTTCCATTCATCTCCCTCTCGAGATCCGGATCTGGTGATGTATCCACTCTTGGATCAATGCTGTGAAGTATTGAGGCTCCCTCCAAGCGATCCATCGGATCATCCATCCTTGGCAGGAAATAGCAGTTGTTATCTTGTTTATGGCTCGAGTCGTACATCCTCCACTTCCCACATCGCTTCTTTGGTGCTGTGAATGCATGGAGTGCGCACATGGACTCAAACTCTCCCGTATCAAACCCTTTCTCAACAACTCTTGAACTTGTCTGTTCAACTCCTCATTTTCTACTGGAGTCATTCTATGAGCTGCCTTATTTGGCAAACTGGCTCCAGGAATCAATTCAATCTGATGACTGATCTTCCTCATTGGTGGTAAACCCTCAAGTAAATTATCAGAAATAATCTCTTGAAACTCATTTAATAACCCATAAACTTCTATTGGTACCCCATCACTATCTTCCTTATCCATTCTAGGAATCAATGCATAACACATACGCTCATGCTTCATGCCTTCTAAAAATTTACTTCCATCAACAAAACAAATTCTAGCACTACTGCATACCTTTTCTTCATCCTTCTTCAGGGGCTTCAACTTATGGCAGACTCCATCCTTCATCAGGGAGTAAGTGTTTGCATGGCCATCATGTATAGCTCGCCTATCGAACTACCATGGCCTCCCCAACAACATGTGACATGCATCCATGGGGATGATATCACATAGTACCTCATCACGATAGCTTCTGATCTTGAACTTTACCAGGCATTGCTCACTGACCAAAACTTTGTGGTCTTTTTGCAACCAGGCAATCCGATATGGATGTGGATGCCTCTCCCTTTTCAGCTTCAACTTCACAACCATCTCTTCTGACACCAGATTATCGGTGCTCCCACTGTCAATAATGACATCACAACATTTGTCTTCACACTTGCATCTTGTGCGAAATAGATTTTTCCTCTATTCTGGCACCTTCTCTTCAGTCACCAGGGCTCTTCTGACCACTAGGGCTTCTCCCCTTTCTGCATCATCTGAATGCTCGGATCAAGCTTCCTCATCTACATGTGCAACTCTTCCATGACCTTCTGGCATTTTGTCTGCCCTTCCTTGATGTTGTGGACATTCATAGGCTCGATTCCCTTCTTCACCACAATGGAAACAAGTTCCTCTGAAACCACCTCTTCCAGGTCCTGGCCCAGATCTTCCTCGTCCTCTACCTCTTTGATCACCACTATTTTGATCACGAGGGCGGTAGAAGTTGTCATTCCTTTGGCTTCAGCTAGTACCCACATCTTTACTTTTCTTTTCATCATCATTTCGGCTTCCTGAAGGTCTTCCATTGCCCCTTCCGCTTTGACCTCCCCGTCCCTTTTTCTTGCCATCAAATCTTTTGTTCAGCTTCTCTTCCACCTTCAGAGCAAACTGATACACATCCTCAATGGTGGTCATTTTGACTAGGCTTAACTCCTCCTGAATGCTCGGTCGTAACCCATTAAGATATCGGGCTACCTTCTCCTTATTGGCCTCAATGTGACCCGTTCTGATGATTATCTTGTGAAAATATTCAGTATATTCTTTCACAGATCTGCTTCCCTGCTTCAACCCTTGCAATTTCTTCAACAGATCTAACTCGTAGTCCACCGGTATGAACTGCTTCTTCAGTTTCTCTACCATGCGATCCCAACTGCTGATCTTTCCTTTTCCTCTTCGATTTCTCTCCAACTGGACCTCTTTCCACCAAATATTGGCATGGCCCTTAAGCTTCATTTTTGCAAACTTAACCCAATCTGGGTCCTCTACTTCTTCATACTCAAAATACTCTTCTAGCTCATTGATCCAGTTGATCAACTCTTCTGGGTTTAAACCTCCATAATAACTGGGGACTTCTATTCTTGGTCTTTTTCTGATTTTTGAAATGGCCCTTATCAACCACATCTGATCTCGATCGATCACGTCTTCTTCCTCTTCTATGTCTGAATCTTCCACCTCTTCTTTGTCTTCACTTTCTCCTCTCCTTCCCAGGTCTAACCCTCTTCTCATTTGTTCCTGCAATGCATCAATTTGTCTCTGGAGGGCTCTGAAACCCTCGGCCACCAATGGATCTCTTCCACCAGCATTTCTGCCACCTCTAGTGCCACCACACCTACCAGGAATCACTCTTGGAGGCATCTTAAAGATCTTGAACCCACAACCACGGTCCTGGTGCAAACTGCCTCACGATCAGTGATCTGTTCACATGCTCAAGAAAACCAGCTCTGATACCACTTGATGAGGGTGCAACCCAAGACTTAGAAAATAACCCACAAACAAGAGAAATTTTATTATTCAGAAAATGGAGCTTCTTACATGCAGAGGATCTCAAATCCCCAAGTTCTACAACACATGCAAGTTACAGACAGCTACAGAATAACCCTTTCGCAATATGTGAGCTTATCCCCAAAATGTTACCCAAAAATTAGAAACCCGCCCATAAATAGAGCTCCTCATTAGTTTGGAGCCAAAAAAACATTCAAATTTGAGTTTAGGCGGTTTGGCCCGAAAATTTACAATATGAAGTTCAAATTTTAAAAGAGCATTTGCAATTGTATCTTCTAGAAAGTGCGCCAACTTCCTGGGGCCATAACTTTTGATCCGGGACTCTGATTCGCGAACCATTTGAACCGTTGGAAAGGTCTCGAAGTCAATAACGTGTTTGAAATCCACTACGCCGATTTTGGCAAGTTTTGGGGCCGTTCCGGGAACTCTAAGTGCCTCAAATCTGACTCAGAAGATTTTCAAGTGCAAATCTGGGAAACTAAAACTGCAATATCTTTCAACCCAAGAATAGAAAATAAAAATCATAAATTAAGAATTTCATTATGACGAAAAGGGTATCCAAAAATGTAAAAATATCTAAAAACTGAGAAACTTGAAATTTAACTATTTTTGGGTGATGCAAGATTGCCCTTACACCACTGGATGCTCCTGCATCAAAACCCAAGCTAAGATAGACCTATTGGGTCAACTTAAAAATGTAAGTATTAAAATTCCCCTCATTCAAGCTATCAAGGATATTCCAATTTACACCAAGACGGTAAGAGGCCTTTGTCTTAAAAAACCAAGGAGGAAGAGGAAGGACCCTCAAACAGTTCATGTCCAAGGGAACCTTGTTGGCATTATGCTAGGGAATATAATGTCCCTAATTATATAGACCTTGGAAGTCCAGTAATGGATTTTAAGATAAATGGAACCCTTATCAAGAACAACTTGATTGATTTAGGGGTAGCCATTAATGTCATGACTAAATAAACAATGTAGCTACTACAACTAATAAACCTTATACCTACACCTACTATTTTACAGTTGGAAGATAGGTCAATAGTGAAACCTTAGGGGGTCATTGAGGACTTAGTCATAGCATTAGATTCATGGGAGTATCCTATAGATTTTAGTCTTACAACCAAAGGCCAACCTTGCAAGATATCCACTTATTTTAGGTAGGCCATGGTTAGCAACAGTTGATGCATTTATAAGTTGTAAGTCTGGGAACATGATAATACCAAATGGAACTGTGACTAAGAAATTGGTCCTCTATCCACCAACCCAACCTCATGAAAATTTAGAGCAAACTATATGCCCTACCTTGGATGAAGAATGTTAGAATCCAAGATCACCTGCATGCAAATGAATACCTGTCACATGCAAAAGACATGCAGAACCAAAGAAGATGTTCTGTAAAACCTCTCAGTAAAAATGCATTAAGAGAATCAATGATTACAAAAGATCAATCCTTATGAAGGAGATCAAGAAACCCTAAATGAAACCCTAGTGTGCACACTTAATAATTAATAATTAATTAATTATTAATGTGCCTAAGTTTAGCTTAAGTAATAAAGAGGAATAAGTGACTTAATTAATTAATCAATATGATGTAATTAATTAAGCATAATAACTTATTACTCTAACACCCCTTAAGATGAACTTAGGAAGAAGCTAAAACACTAGAATAAGATGCATGAGCAAAGATGGGTCCCGGCAACTAGGCCGATCAGGTACCCATTTACAAATGCAATAAGGAGTAAGAGAAGGAAAAACCCAGTGGGACAAAACCCCCCTTACAATGAGATAACATGCTGCAAAGAAGCACTGGAAGAACTCTGTAGAGTAACACTGGAACTTGATATAGGCAAGCAAGGAAATATTCTTATGTATACTACTGAAACCGGATGAGAGTCACTGATTGACTCAAGGAATCATGATAAAGCAACAAAAAACCCAATGCCACAGAACACTCGAAAACTCCAAATGGGAACAACTCTGGAATCTATGAAGCAGCAAGCAATTATTGAATGATGTATTACTGAAAATGAAGTGCAAAGATGCAAGATGCACTCTCCCAACTACCAAAACATCCAAGTAATCGCCAAACAACCCATCGGGCCAAATCTGGACTAACTGATAAACCTGGGACAGATACAGAAAAAGTGCATGGACAGCAAACTAGAGCTCCTCAATACCTTTCCAACGCTTCAAACGAGGCGAAAATCGGAGATCATGGCAAAAAGTTATGAGCTCGGAAGTCCAAAAATAGAATCTGACTTCAAACAGCAATAAATGCAGTAAAACAGTAAAATACTGAAAAATAAATTGCACCAAATGAAAGTGCTCGGAACCAGCTTTCCGTCGATATCTCGTTTTCTCGATTTCGATACCGTATGCCCAAGTTATGGCCAAAAGAAAAAAACTGCTCTTTTAGGAAAAACTAGGGTTAGGAGGGCAAAGAGGGCCGGCTGTACGAATGACGTCATCACGACGTCATGCTGACGTCAGCAAAAGCCGAGCATAAATTTGACGGCCATCTGGCCGTCACCGCAAAAAAATAGTCCCCCTGCAAAAGGAAAAATTTTGGCCCCTGGTCCTGTGGGCGACCAGGGGCTGGCAGGCTGCAGGGTTATTTCGCGGGCGGAGCCCCTGGTTTACCATATGGCCAGGGGTTGGGCGCAGGGGCCAGATCGAGCTCCTGGTTCCTCATATGACCGGTGCGGAGTGGAGGAGGAGCCCGCGGGGGCTGTGCGCAGGCCGATGGCGGAGATGGGCAGAGGCTTTGCTGGCGGCGGCGGATGGGTGGCCGACGGGGCGGACCCCTTTTCTACTGGCGCCGACCGAATCCTGAAAACCCTTTTTTTTGAATTTTTCATTTTTCAAGCCTCGATCTGCGTGCTGGGGAGGTCGTACGGCCCCCCAGACAAAAAAAATTTGCCTCTGGATCAACTGCACCAAAATGGACGATTTGACAGGCGTTTCTAGGGTTTTGGGACGCTGTGAACGCGATGGCGACGTCCGTTTGAGCCCATAGTGTCCCAAAAAAATGGCTACCCCCAGATCTTGCAGAAAAGATGCCTATGGAAACCCTTGCACTTGAAACTCACTGAAAGGCCATATCTTCAGATCACGAAACAGCTGCAGTAGCTCATACCATGTTAGAATCAAGATCACCAAATGAATACTGTCACATGCAAAAGACATGCAGAACCAAAGAAGATGTTCTAAAACCTCTCAAAAATGCATTAAGAGAATCAATGATTACAAAAGATCAATCCTTATGAAGGAGATCAAGAAACCCTAAATGAAACCCTAGTGTGCACACTTAATAATTAATAATTAATTAATTATTAATGTGCCTAAGTTTAGCTTAAGTAATAAAAAGGAATAAGTGACTTAATTAATTAATCAATATGATGTAATTAATTAAGCATAATAACTTATTACTCTAACAAAGAAGACCAATATTCCTTGCAAACTCTCATGATTATTGAATGTAATCCCCTATTAACAAATCAAGATGAGGATGATTTAATTGACCACTTCATATAGAATAACTATGGCAGGGACCTGCAATAACAAGATTGTTTTTCATGTCTATAGGATCCACTATAGAATATCATACCTACAAATTCATCGAAAGAAGTATCCTAGATTTTCCATTCTTTGTTGCCCCAACAATGTGTCCCAAAAATTAGTGGACTTGACCTTTCATCTATACAATCAGCATCCAAGACATTAGAAATCATGCCAGGTAAAATGTTGAATGTTAACAATGGATTAACTAAGGAACAACATAATTCCCTAAACATTATGTTGCAGGCACACGCAACAGCCTTTGCATGGGACTACCATGACATGAAGGGGATTGATCTAGACCTGTGCATGCATAGGATCTACATAAATGATGGTTTCAAACCAATTAGGAAACCCCATAGAATGATGAATCTTTCCTTAAGAGAAATAGTTAAAACTGAGCTACAAAAGTTACTTGAAGCAGACTTCATTTATCTTATTTTTGAAAGTCAATGGGTGTCACCTTTAGTTATTTTCCCTAAAAATGGAGGAAAATGGAGAGTATGTGTGGATTATAGAGAGCTAAACATAGGCACTAGAAAGGATCACTTTCCACTACCTTTCATTGACCAAGTGCTTGATTCCTTAGCAGGTAAAAAGTATTTCTCCTTTCTAGATGGATTTAGTGGCTATAACTAGATAAAGATAGCTCCAAAGGACCATGATAAAACCACATTTACATGCCCTTGGGGCACATATGCTTATTTTGTTCTTCCCTTTGGACTATGTAATTCCCCAACCACTTTCCAAAGGGCAATGTTAAGTATTTTCTCAGATTATGCTCATGAATCCATGGAAATCTACATGGATGATTTCACCACCTATGGAGAAACATATGAAGAAGCACTCAACAATCTAGAGAAGGCTCTGAAAAGGTGTCAGAACACAATTTATCCCTGAGTCATGAGAAATATTTCATGATGATGACCCAAGGGATTATTATAGGGCATTCTATATCAAGTGAAGGAATTCAAGTGGATCCCAACAACATTGAGATAATCTCCACACATCCTGTGCCACAGAAACAAAGAGATGTAAGGAGTTTTCTAGGACATGTAGGATAATATAGAAGGTTCATTCAATACTTCAAAAAAATTACAACACCTCTATTCATTTTACTCACCAAGGATATAGAATTTGAGGACCACAAAATTTTATCACTCTTTTGAATCACTTAAGACAACCTTGACAAAAGCACCTATCTTGAGAGGATCAAGTTGAACATTTCCCTTCCATATACACACTAATGCTTTAGACTTTGCTAAAGGAGTAGTATTGGGACAAAAGGAAGGTAATAAGGAGTATGTTATTTAGTACATCAACAAAAATTTACAAGGAGCAGAACTCAACTATATAGTTACAGAAAAAGACATGTTGTTGGTTGTCTATGCAATCAACAAGTTTAGGCACTATATCACATGTAACCCAGTTTTTATCCATACTGATCACACTACAATCAAATATTTAATGAATAAACCTATGGTTGGAGATAGACTAGTCAAATGTTTACTCTTACTATAGGAATTTGATATAACCATAGTAGATAAGCATGGGAAGGCTAATGTGGTGGCAAATTTTCTATCTAGATTATCAACATAACTAGAAGAGGGTGTTGTGGATGATTATTTTGTAGATGATAATTTATTTTCTCTCAATGTACACACACCTTGGATTTCTAATATTATAAAGTACTTAGTGGTGGGACAAATACCATCACACTTCTCTCCTAGAGAAAAGAGACAGTTGGTGCACAAAAGCTTTCACTATTCTTAGGTAGTTGGTTATTTATTCTATACAAGTATAGATAATATAATGAGGAGATGTATAAGAGAAGATGAGTTTTTTGGAATCCTAAAAGTTTACCATGATGAACCCTATGGGGGTCACTTTGCAACCAAAAGGACTGCACTCAAGATCCTAACAATTGACTATTATTGGCCAACTCTTCATAAGGATTCAATAAAGTATACAAAGATTTGTGATAGATGTTAGAGAATGGGTAAACCAACAAGGACAGATGAGATTCCTTGGCAACCATAGTTGGCACTAGCACCATTTGATAAATGGGGGCTAGACTTTATAGGCTCAATTTCACCAGCATCCAATAACAAGGAGTATATTTTGGTTTGTGCAGATTATCTGAAAAAGTGGGTTGAAGTCAAGGCATTACAATTTGCTAGAGATTGGAATGTAGCTAAGTTCATGTATGAAGGCATCTTTAATAGGTATGGGGTACCTAGAGAGATTGTGACTAATCAAGGTCCCTATTTCACTTTAGAACTCATTTCTATATTGGTTAAGGAATATGAAATCAGGCATAGAAAATCATCACTTTATCACCCCCAAGCCAATGGGCAGGTGGAGGTTACAAATAGAGAGATTAAGAATATTCTGACCAAAACAGTGCAGATTCACAGAAAAGACTAGGTAGCTAGATTACCCAAGGTAGTATGGGCCTATAGGACAACATGGAAAACAACTATAGGTTTCACACCTTATGAGTTGGTTTATGGTGAAATAATAGTTCTACCAATTGAGTTTGAATACAAGACGCTTATAACAACACTTGAACTAGATATGGACTTGACAATAACACAAAAGGAGAGGCTACACAATTTGAATGGGTTAGATGAAATTAGAATGGAGGTCATGTATCACACACAGATAATTCACACGAAATTTGTATTTCTTCTTGAGTTGTTTCCATAGGTTTTGGTTTATCATGCATTGTTTTGTTCTTTTCTTCCAATTTTTGAGCAATAGCACAACATCTATGCCTACATTCTTTAGCATTTTGGTTTCTTCTTACACAATTTTCAATTCGTGATGTGATAGGAGTGAGTTTCTCAACCATTGGTTTCTTTTCTTCCCTTAAGGGAGGAACTGAAGGAACCACCAAGAGTTGGGAAACTAGTATCTCTTTAGGTCTATACACTTGTTTTATCTATGGTGGCACAAAAGGAATCATTTTATTATCTCTTGGTCTCTTATAGTATATGGGTGGAGCAATTGCATCATATTTACCTTGGTTACTTGGAAGGGTTTTGGCTTGAGGCATAGGTTCATCCATAATGTGTGAGGAATGAGGAACAACCATGGACCTATCATTCTCAATAATATTGCTAAGAGATAACTTTGTTATGTGCTTTGCCTTAAAATTTTGATATGACTTGAAAAAAAAAATTCACGAGGCTTATAGATTCCATAGGTTGAGGCCAAAATAAATCCAATGAAAAAATCCCACTGGAAGATAGAGGATTAAACCCACTATGATGCACTATAAATATCTCATTTTCATAGGGAAACTTTATGCACTTGTGAATAGTTGATGGGACAAAATTCATGGAGTGTAGCCATGGATAGCCTAGCTTCACACGAAATTGGTTTGATGATGGAATGATGAAGAATAAGAAATCTAACTGCTTTGGCCCAATTTTTAGAGGGAGAGTGATCAAACCTATCGTAGGGAAAGCAAAACCATTATGAGTTTTTATCCATGCTTTTGATTGTTCATATGAATCTTGATAAAGCTCTTTCACAAAAAGAACTCCTTAGTGATCACATTCTCTACACATGTAGGATTAATGAGTTTTTTGTGTACAAGTTTTTCATTGATATGACCATCAATGTAGAGAGGACCATCGAGTGCATGTCTAAGTGCATTACTATCGGTGAAGATAATGTCAAGTAACTCAGAGGTTTGACCCTTATGAGGTTGAACATCTATTATACCATGTAATCTACTTCCTTTTCTTCATTATTATCATCATTCATGTCGTCACTCATATCATCATTTGTATCAACATTCATCTCATCATTCTTAACATCCCAAGCTTGCACAAAGTTGGATGAATGTTTGGGCATTGGGTTGGTAAAAATTTGAAAGTTTTGATTAGGTGGGGCAATAGACTTATTCCCTTGGTAATTAACACCATCCAACTAGATGTGATTAGAATTGATGAGGTCTTGAACTTGATGTTTAAGACACATGCATCATTCTCTATCATGTTTATTTGTGTGATGATATTGACAAAAGACATTTGGATTGAAGTATGGAGGTAAAGGTTTGATTGTGTCCATAGGTTTAATAGGAGGCAATCGGATTAGGTTATTACTTAAGACTTGCAACATGATTGAATAAAGAGTGTTAGGTAGCTAGGTGAATTTCCTATCTTTTTTTCTAAATTGGTATGGATTTGGACTTATGGCAGAAACTTGAGGTTCAATGTGGTTGGTTGTTTGAGGTGTATGAAACTTGATAAAAAAAAAAAAAAATCTTTCTTTTTGAATGGTTGATAGTTGTTTTGGTGTATGGGTTTAGATTTCTCAATATGGATCAATGAAGATGCTTCCTTATATTTACTAATCAAATTTTGATAATCATGAAGTGTCGTACATAAACTTATAAAGGATGGAAATTTCATTATAGAACCATGTCCCTTATGTCAGTTTGTAAGTTGTCAATGAACATTCTTTGGATATCTACATCAAGAAGAGTTAAATTAATTTATGATAATATCAATTGATAGTAGCTTATGAAATCTATAACCTTTTCACCTTACCATTGTTTACATCACATTAAATCAATTATGTTGATATGAGAACCAATGTTGACTTGGAAATGATTAAGAAAAGCATCAACAAGCTCATTAAATGAGTGGATTGAATTATTCAGAAATGAACAAAACCATTCCAAAGCCACATCTTTTAATGACCTAGGAAAGAGTTTAGCCAATATTTTATCCTCAAAAATGAAGTCACTACATAAGGATGTGTAAGTCAATATATGATTGCTAGGATCCCCTTTACTATTTTACTTGTCAAATCGGGGTATCTTTATGTTTTGTGGCATTTGTGATTTCAATATTTCAAGTGAAAATGGGCTCCTTTTAACATATTGTGATGGTTGTCCATTTTGGTTTTGTTTCAAAGTTGAGATTTGTTGTTGGAGTGAGGTGACATTTTGCAAAATTTGGTTGATGATGAAATCATTGGTTGACATGTTTTGGGAATGTGGTGAATATGGTGGAATTGTGTATGTGCTAGGTGGGCTACTATGTTGCAAATTTATTAGAGGGGATGAAACTTGATGTGTGACATGGGAAGATCCAAAACCATAAGGATTTCCAGTGGAAAAGCCTAATGTTGGAGTTATACCAATGTTTTTTTGTATTGTTGAAGCAACAATTGGATTTGTGTATGTAGGAATAGAGGCTATTGTTGTAGATAGGGGGACTTGAATTCCTCCTTGACCTTGAGTGTATCCCAAAGCTTGAGTGAAACTAGCCATTATAGGTACATTATCATCAGCTATATGGGCTATGCTATGTAAAAACTCTAGTCCATGATCATCATTAATCATTTTCCTCGTGTTGTCAATTATAGAAGCCATTGTATCAGTGAAGTATTTAGTACTCACAAAGTCTTGAAGTTTTTCTATGTCCTTGTCCATTTTTGTAATTTGTCTTCCAGAACATGGGCAACCATAGTCCCAACATCTATAAAGATGGGTGTTTTTAAGGTCATAATTGGAATGGTAGCATCAAGAAAAGAGTCTAAAATGAGTTGAGTATTGAAAACACTTGTCCTGAAAGAGTTAGAAGACTCATGATCCATAGTAGATGTAAAACTAGAATGGGATGCCATAAGTCTATAAATACATCTCACTAAAGTATTGATAATAGGACATTAGGTCATGAAACACATGCAAGTTTCAAAAAACTAAGTGTACCCAAGATGAACACTAAATTTTCAAACATAGATAGCACAGTACTCATAATCAAAATTTAGAAAACAAGAGCACACTAAGAACACATAAATAGAGGTTTGATTCAAATTTTAATCAAAAATAGTAGGACATAGGCATCTAAGGCATCTGTGTCCTGGACAGGGTTTTTGAAATTTCAAAGCTTGATTGTTTAGAGTGTTGTTTGAGGTTCTCAAATCTATATTCAAACGGGTTTGCTAGTAATTTTTTTTCCATATTTTTCTAATTTTAGAATTGAGAACTTAACAATGCAAACATGCAACAATGCAGAAAGCAAATGATAGTTTTGAAATGCAAAAATAGAATTCAGACAATAGAATCCAATAGAGAATAAAGAAATAGATCTTTGATTCAAATTTTAGTCAAAAATATTAGGACATAGGGGCCCAAGGTGTATTACTATTTAAGGTTCCCAATTGTGTTCAAAAATAGTTTTGATAATGAATATTTTTATATATTTTCCTAATTTTATGACTATGGAAATGGAAAATGCAAGTGTGCAAACCTATGAAATATGAATGACAACTTTTGAATGTAATTTTCAGATTCAAGATGCAATGATTGACTAATTCCAAGATGCAAAGTCCTAAAAATGATGATTTGATGCAATTTTGAAACAAAATTATGCAAATTTTCACTTTTTGACCTAAATGAAAGATGTAATTTTGAATGCAATAAATAATTTTAGATTTTGATGACCTTATGAATGTAATTTTGAATGTATATCTGATCTAAGAGGACTGAAACAAACCCTATTTTAACCTTTAATGCTATATGCAAGAAACATTTTTATATTTTTATGACTTTTTGTGATGCAAAAATGAAACCCTAAATGAGAAATACAAAAAAATGATATTCAAGACCTAGATCTAGGGTGAATTTTCAAAAGGTATGTAATGTTAACAAGTCAGGTTCACCAAAATGAAACGTATGGGAAAGGGATCCATTTTTGTTTTTGGCCTTAGGGTTTGACACCTTTCCTAAATTTCATTAAATAGGGGGTAGTATGAGGGGGAGGTGTGATGAATTGAAAATGCAAGGATGGAATGAAGGTTTGATGGATTTGGACAAGGTATGATATTGACTTACAACTTGAAAGGTGATTCAACCAACCCTTAACCAAATCTACAATGTCCTAATGATGAAATGAAATGATCTAAGTATGCTAACAATGCAATTTGTTATTCTAATGCAAATACAAAAAGTACAAAAGTTCACAAACAAATTAAAACAACAAAAATGAGTAGAATACGACACTAAACACCTATGGTTAAAATTTGGGGTAGAAAATGGAGGACACAAATGCTCAGGACGTGAGTGTTCTTGAATGTTTTTTTAGATCTATCTTTGGGGTCCTCTGGTGTTGGATCTAAGCTTCAAAATTTTGCCTTTGGATCAGTTTGAACACTTCTATATATTTTGTAATTGAGTTTTTGTGACTTGTCAAGTATTATGAAAACAAATGCAACAACGAATAATTTTTCTTCAAGATCCTTTTCAATTTCCTTCAAACCTAAAATCTGCACATTCACAAAGAGAAGAAATGTTGGGCCATTTTAGGGTCTTGCCTCAGTCAAACCATGTGTAATTGTTTCCACTTCCACAATGGAAATGTCAATGATAAATGGATAATGAATAGGAAGGAATGATGGAATCACAAAGTGTTGTAACTCACCACCCTTCAATGGCTTCCTTGAAGGACTGAAGTCATGTACATAACTTTAAGGTCTTGATCTTGATTTGCTTGATTTGCTTGAATTCTTGAATTCTTGAATACTTTGGAGACCTACAAATGTGTTATCCTTCACAAAACAATGATAACATGAACACACATAAACTCACATAAGATATGACATGATGTTAGGATCTTGGATTGTTGCAATAAAGCTCTAAAATGTTGCTCTTGACTTTCTTAATAGTGCTCTTGATAATAATTTTTCCAAAAATATCTTGCTTAGTTTTTTTTATATTTGAAATGATGCAATAATTAGGTATTCATAGGCATTTATTCAATTTCCAAAAAATTAAATCCCAATAACCAACTTTAGATAATTTAATTACAAGTATTAAATTGTTGACACTCACATATTTGAATTTGGAGCCAAAATAGGGGGACACTCACGCCTAGGGCGTGAGTTTCCTTGCCCTATTTTCCAGGATTTTGGGTGTTAAGGGAAAGGTCTTAGATAGATGCAATTGATTCCCAATTGCAATTCCTTAGAAATAATAAAAAATGGGCCATAGAATGCATAATTTAGGAAATTAAATACTCAATTAGGTCCAATAACTTAAGAGGGGGCCAAACATAAGGTGAAATTGTCATGGGTGATAATTTACAATGGTATAATATCTATAAAAATTTGGAGTCCCCCTTAATTATTAACTTTTTATCCCTTTAATAACAACCAAAAGGATACCATGGTGGGAAGCAGAAGCTTCAACAAAGTTTTTGGATTGGATCCCTAAGTTCATAGCATAGGCATTGATCAACTAGCCTCAATCATTCCTTATAATACTCATGAATGAAGTGCTTAAGGATTTCACAGGGTTATTTGTGGTGGTATATCTAGATGATATACTCATCTTTAGCAAGACAGCTGAAGAACATCTAAAGCATGTAGAGTTGGTTCTTAAAAGATTGCAGGAGGAGAGCTTAGCCATCAACCTAGAAAAGTGTGAGTTCTTCAAACAAGAGCTTGTGTATTTGGGGTTTGTAGTATCCCAAGGATCATTTAAGATGGACCCAAGCAAGGTGGAAGCTATCCTAAACTAGCCTACACCAACCACTGGGACAGAGGTAAGGAGTTTTCATGGGTTAGCTCAGTTTTATAGGAAATTTATAAGGAACTTTAGTGGCATATGTGCACCAGTACTTGATACAATCAAAGGTGGCCTAAAACTAAGTTCAAATGGACTCTTGAAGCTGAGAAGGGTTTTGAGAAACTGAAATAAGAAGTAGCAACTCAACCCATCCTTTTATTACCTAGTTATGATAAGTTATTCACTGTGGAATGTGATGCCAGTGGAATTGCAGTAGGAGGGGTACTAAGCCAAGAAGGCAGACCTATAGCTTTCTTTAGTGAAAATCTAAATGAAGCTAAACAGAATTATTATACTTATGACTTGGAACTATATGCTCTAGTGTAGTCACTTAGAAAGTGGAGGCATTATCTCCTACCTAAAGAGTTTGTAGTGTTTACTGATAATCGGGCACTTAGCTACATCAACACATAAGAGAAGTTGAGCAATAGACATTTGAAATGGATGGAATACCTCCAAGCCTTCACATTTACCATCAAGCACAAGAAGGGACAGTTGAACAAGGTGGCAGATGCATTAAGTAGGAGGTTGCTGACAGTGCAAGAGATACAAATAAAGAGCATTGGAATAGAGAGTTTCAAGGATCTCTATGGAGAAGATGAAGACTCTCAGAGGCATATAAGGTATGTTCTGATTTTGAGAATCACTTTCATAGTCAATTCTTAGAGTATACATTGCAGAGTGGACTTTTGTTCAAGGGGAATCAGTTATGTGTTCCAAAAGGTTCAATGAGAGAGAATCTTATCCAGGAGAAGCACAATGGTAGTCTTAGTGGTCATTTTGGTATCAACAAGACAATGGAACTAGTGCAGAGGTTCTATTATTGGCCCAAGTTGCCAAGGGATGTCAGAAGGTATGTGGAGCAGTGTGTAGTTTATATGAAAGCCAAGGGGGGAGCTAGCAATGCAGGTTTATATCAACCTCTACCCATTCCCAATAGACCATGGGAATGTATTAGCATGGACTTTGTGGTAGGACTCCCTAAAACTAAGACAGGGTTTGATAGTGTCTATGTGGTGGTAGATAGGTTTAGTAAAATGAGTCATTTTATTCCTTGCAAGACCACCCATGATGCTAGTTATATTGCTCATCTTTTCTTCAAAGAGATTGTGAGGATCCATGGATTGCCATTGAGCATTGTCTCAGACAGAGATGTGAAGTTCATGAGTCATTTTTGGAAGACTCTATGGAGCAAGTTAGGTACTAACTTGTCTTTTGGATCAGCCTACTATCCTCAGACCAATGGAAAAACTGAGGTGGTTAATAGAGTGTTAGGTAATCTTCTAAGGTGCCTCACCAAGGAGTATGGACAGACATGGGACTTGGTCATATCACAAGTTGAATATGCCTATAATGATAGTGTGAATCGGACCACAGGCAGAAGTCCTTTTGAAATTGTGTATGGAATGCACCCAAGAGGTGTGTGTGAACTTAGAGACTTAGGAACTATGGAGCATAGGAGTGGCCATGCTGAGGATTTCTCTCAGACCATGAAGGAGATTTAGGATCAAGTGAAGAAGACAATTACAGAGGCTACTCACAAGTTGAAAGCTAAGGTGGATATGTCTAGGAAAGATCTACAATTTGCAGTAGGGGATTATGTCATGGTCCATCTCAACAAGTCTAGGTTGCAGAAAGGAACATCAACCAAGTTGCAGATGAAGAGAGTGGGACCATGTCAGGTGTTAGGCAAGTATGGAAAGAATGCTTACAAGGTGGAGTTACTTGCAGACTTAGGCATTTCACCAGTGTTTAATGTGGTTGATTTGATCAAGTATAAAGGACCAGTCACTGACTTGGATCAGAAAAGTGTGGATGTCTTGAAGGATGTGAGTAACATAGCCTTACCTCCTAAAGACAAGTTGCAAGCAGAGAGGATCTTGGAATCAAGGGTGAAGAAGTCTACCTGGCATAAGGAATACATGGAACATCTCATCAAATGGAAGGACAAACCAGAATCTGAGGCTACATGGGTGGATGAAGCTCAGTTCAAGAAGTAGGGTATTGATTTATCTCTGATCTCTCCCCACATTCCTTAGTGTTTGTGCAGAGGGAGGGAGAATGGTGCAGGAGCACCCATAGGTTACCATAGGTTGTTTAGAAGGTCTGTTTGGGACAGTCTTGTCTAGGACAACTAAGAAATCAAATTTAGTTCATTTGGATGTAAGCCTTAATGGAATTTTTGGTTGGGTTTTGATCAGATGAAGGTCATGTTGACCATAGAATAGGAGTCATCAGGTTCTAGCTTAAAATAAGGTCTTGGATTTTTAGGAATTCTGGCAAAATGTTTGAAAATGTTGCTCAATTGGAGCTACAAGCGGCCAAGAAGAGCCAGGGAGAGGATAATTGTTTTTGAGACCCTATTTAGGGGTGACCTCGACATGGAAGAAGGGTTGGAAGCATTTTGATATTGTTAAAGTTTTTGAATTCAAGAAAACAGTTGTGATTGAGTGTGAATCTTCTATTTTTTTGCTTTGAAGTGCTGCTTTGAGGAATTGAACATGGCACTGTAGTTTGTATAAGATGTAGAGGAGTTATTCTTCAAGCTTTGTGTGGCATTTAGATAGTTTTCTAATTCAATTTCAAGCATTGTTTGTAAATAGTGTTGTTTTCTTACTGTTGTTCGTCTGAACCAGGCAGTTTGTGAAGAATGGGGTATTAGTTCACTTTCCCATCGTACAAATTGTACAACCCTTTGGGAATAGTGACTAGACTCCATGGCTATAAATATAGTAGGTTTTAGTTTCTTTGCAAGCACAGGAGTTACTGTGGAAGTCTTGCCCTAGGCGAGCCAAGGAAGTGCCCGGCTAGGAAGACTTTAGTGCAGAGCACTTAATTTGCAGGGGTAACAAATTCTTGACAATTTCCCTTTTTGAGAAGGTAGGTATGAGTCTTCCCAAGACCTGGTAAGCAGGGAAAAACTCCATCAATCCATCTAGTGAGGAAAGAACTTAACAGATTGCAAAGAAGTTAGGAAAGGGCTTAAAAACCCTAGTATTGCTCAATTTCAAGTTAGGGCTTTGTACGGCCAGTTGTGACCCAAGACCCCAAAAATCCTTGAGGGGTGGGCATATGAATCAGGAATCCCAAGAAAAGATTGGGTTGTTCTTTGGAAATATTTGGAGAACTAACCTGATTTCTCAGAGAAGGAGACCTAATTGGAGCTCCTAGGGCTAGTAGCCTTTTTAGACCTAAATGAGGGTTTGGTGGAAGCGACTAAGAAATGGAGTTAGGTGGACCCTCAAGAACCAAAGTAGGATGGATTGAAGTCAATAGAAACACCTCCACACCCCTGCAAAGTTAAATTCAATATTTTGGAGGATTGTAGCCTTTAAGGTGGATTAAGGGCTAAGTTTAGAGTTGCAAGATTGTACCAAGGTGGACTTGGTAGGAAGAATTATGTAGGTAGTTGGGGTTGGCAAGGCAAGACCAGGGGATCCTAAGTAAGGAAAGATCCTATAGGTTGAAGTGGTGGAGTGAAACACCTTAGAGGTCTTCCAAACAAGACCTAGAGCATGAATCAGTGATTGATTCATCCAACCTCCCTATCAGTTTTTTGTAAGGAGTGTCAGATTGGAAAGAAAACAAGAAGAAGATTCAAAGGAAAAGAACAATCTTCTACTAGATTGTTGGAATTGGTGCAAACAAACCCTTGTGGTCCTACAAGAACAAGAAGTCTTCAAGGTGACAGGTATTTCATGATTTTTATTAATGATTATTCAAGAATGACATGGGTTGCTTTTCTTAGAGAAAAATATGAAACCCCAGAGAGATTCAAAGCATTTAAAGTTATGGTTGAGAATGAAATGGATTTGAAGATCAAATGTTTGAGCTCTGACAGAGGTGGAGAGTTCAAATGAATTTAACATGTTTTTTGAGAATCATGGCATAAAGAGGCACTTGTCTACCCCCAATAATCCTCAGCAAAATGGAGTGGTTGAAAGGAGAAATAGAACTGTTCAAGAAGCTACAAGTACTATGATGAAAGAAGGTAACCTATCGAAAGTCTACACGAGAGAAGAAATTCATACTATTGTTTACATAATTAAAAGAGTTCAAACAAAAAAATAACAACACAAAGACTCGCTAAGAGTCATGGTATGGAAGGATACCTACTATTAAATACTTTAGAGTGTTTGGAAGCAAATGTTATATTAGAAAAGATGATGAAAATTTGGGAAAGTTTGATGTAAGGTATAATGAAGGAATCTCCCTTAGATATTCTACTAAAAGAACTTAGTGGTGATAGATGGATATGAATCAAATGAACCTGATTGTAGAGAAAAGGAAAAGGCTAAGGAAAGGGAAGTACAATTTGAAGAAGCGGAAGAAGCTCTGAAAAAGACTCCTAGAACCCCCAAGTATGTGCAAAGAAATCATTCCAAAGAATAGATCATTGGAGATAAAAGCAAAGGTGTATTAACAAGAAGGAAAGTTTCTTAAAAAGAGGTAAATTTGTGTTTACTTTCTAAAGTTAAACCTAAAATAGTAACTGAGGCATGCAAACATGAGTATTGAATGAAAGATATGGAAGACTTGAACTACTATAGATTGAGAAGAATTAGACTTGGGAACTTGTCCCAAGACCTGCAAACAAGAATATAATTGAATCTAAGTGGGTGTTCTTAAAAAAACTGAATAAGAATGGTGAAACTTTGCTAAGAAACAAAGCAATACTTGTGTGTAAGGGCTATTCACAAGTTGAAGGAATATATTTTAAAGAGACATTTTCCCCGATGGCAAGAATAGAAGCTATCAGAATATTTTTAACTTTTGTAGCACACAAGGATTTCAAAGTTTATTAGATGGATGTGAAATCTACTTTCTTGAATAGAGAGTTGGAAGAAGTCTGCATGCAACAACTGAAAGGATTTCAGTTATTAGATAAACATAATATGGTTTGCAAATTGAAGAAGGTGTTGTATTGATTGAAGCAAGCTCCCAGAGCTTGTATGCAAGGTTGAATAAGTATTTGATACAACAAGGATTAAATTAAGGTACCACAAATAGTAATTTTTACTTTAAGGTTGAAAAAGATCAAATCTCAATTATAGTTGTGTATGTTGATGATATAATTTTTGGAGGCAATGAAGCTATGTGCAAGAAGTTTGCAGAAGAAATGCAGAAAGAGTTTGAGATGTCTATGTTTGGGGAGATGATTTTTTTCCTTGGACTACAAATCAATCAAACAAACAAAGGTATATTCATTTCATAATCAAAGTATGTCAAAGAGATGTTGAAGAAGTTTGGAATGGAAGACTCTAAACTGGTATGTACTCCTATGGTTACTAGTTGCAAGTTAAGAAAGAATGGTGAATATGCTAAGGCTAATAGAGCAAGAATAGATCAATGATTGATGGACTGCTTTATCTAACTACTACTAGACTGGATATCATGCATGTAGTTTTTCTTGTGGCTATATTTCAAGAATATCCTAGAAAGTCACATGTTGCAATAGTAAAGAGGATATTCAGATACCTAAAGGGTACTCTGAATCATGGCCTATGGTATCCAAAGGATATTAATTTCACATTGAGTGCTTACATAGATGCAGATTGGGCTAGTTATGTGGATGGAAAAAAAAATACAAGTGGTGTTGCATTCTTTCTTGGATGTAGATTGGTATCATAGCTAAGTAAGAAACAAGATTTTGTTTATTTATCTACTGTAGAGGTTGAGTACATTGCAACAACATCTTGTTGGACACAGGTGTTCTGGATGAGGCAAACATTGAAGGATATCAGAGTGGTGTATGATGAGCCTATTTCTATCTTTTGTGACAATACAAGTGCAATAAAAAATTCAAAGAATTCAGTGATGCATTCAAGGACAAAACATATTTCAATCAAATATCACTTTCTGAGAGAGAAGGTTGTGGAGAATGAAGTGAAGCTTTTATATGTTCCTATAAAAGATTAGATTGATAATATATTCACTAAGGCTCTTCCTAAGGATATTTTTGAGTATCTCTGAGAGAAGTTTGGGGTTATTTCCCCTCCTTTGAACTAGATGCATAAGGAGATGCATCAGTCTAGTGGATCTCAAGATTCATTCTTTTTTTGGACTGATGTTGGTGGCTACCTCTCAGGGAGGTAGGTAGTGGAATTATTGATTATTGCAATAAGAAGTGGTATAGGTTGGTGTTTTCTCCTAAGGGGGAGTATTCAAAGTAGTAAATGAAAGGTTTTGTAGAGCAGTAGTGAGAAGTTTTTTTTATGTCAAAGGAAAAGAATAAAACGGTACAAACATTATGTCCTTTGTGATTGATGTCAAAGGGGGAGAGAGAATCATGTGAAAAAGTCATGAACACAAGGGGAGAGAGAAACATGTGAAAAATAATAAGGGGGAGAGAAAGTCATAAGCCATTTAGGAAGAGAGAAACAAGTAAAGAAGAAAAGCTACAAAGGGGGAGAAAAGAGAAGGAAATTGGTATGGTACAGAGTTATTGTGTCTTCAATGGTTTTTCACATCATGTGTTTCCATCAATGACAAAGGGGGAGATCATTTCAAGTATGTGTAGTTTGTTTTGTCATTGATGTTTGTAGTTGAGTGAGATGGTTGCAAGAGTGCAATTGATTCTTTGATTAGTTGCATTATGTTGTCATTAGTAAAGCTACTGGTGACAACCTCTAGTTTTTCTCTGATAAGCTTCTATCTTTGCTTGTGGAAGCACTGAAGATTATGAGGATGTGTCTATGGGGCTTGGTTTCCAAGCGATTTTGATAAAATTTGATAAAAATAAAAATAGTGTGTTGCAGTGGTGTTCTAAGTGATGGAGTTGTGTCCTAGTTTTGCTTTGCATTTCTTCTAGGTTGAAGATATGCATGTGTGATTCATATATGTTGGTGAGAGGTGTTCAAAGGTGTTATATTCAAGAGTTGGTGTGTTGGATAATTGTACAGAAGAATGTATGTTCACCAGTGTGTGACTATGCATTGTAGAGGTGTCTGGGAGAAATGTTTCTACTCTACGTTTCTCTATAGTTATGTTTTTTCTCTTATGATTCTGAAGGTGTGTTGATGGTGTTGGTAGTTTACCTCAATCAAAAGGGTTTGAGATTTTTTGCTTCAAAAGATCATTTTTCAATTAATAATGTATGGTAGAGTTGTTTGAGTGTACACATATATACATTCTTCAAGTGGAAGTAGTTGTGAAGGAGTTTGTTGGATTTCAGGGTGTTTGAGGAATATTATAGATCATATTCAAGCATGGTGTGTGGTTTGCAAGTCATCCTTTGCTTTGAGGAAGTGTGTACTTCAAATTTTAATGGTGTTTGCACAGGTAACGATCAATCTAGTGTTTACACTACATGTAAAGGATAAATATTGTTTGTGGCTAAGTGGTGTTGTTGATTTGGATCCCAATTAAGTTTTTATATGGTCTACATTCACTTCTATTTTCCACAAAAGTGTTTTCGCACCAATCTAATTTGAATTTGCATGTTTGAGGTGCATAGTTGGGTTTCAAGTTTGAGGATGGTATAAGTATGAGTTGAGTTGTTGAGAGATGCCAAGATAGATGTGTGTGATGCGAATGATGTGAAGTGAAGAGTTGTAGAATGTGAAATTAAGCAATACAATACAAGATTTCAAGTGTTAGTTTACTGGATCCAGTGAGTAGAAGGTTGCTACAAGTATTCAATCAAATTGCAAAGGTGTTGATGTCATTGTGGTGGATTCCTTGTTGCATTAAGATTCTTTTCTCTGTGTAACATTCCTTCTCTATCTTCTTTTCCATTCTAGCGATGAGCCTTTCTTCTTTGGGCAGTGAGCCCTTCCAGCAATGAGCCTTATTATATTCAATTTTGATATTACTTATATTATGAGATAATCCTCATCGTGGTTTTTCCCTTCTTGGGTTTTCCACGTAAATTTGGTATTCTCTTGTGTATGGTGTTGAGTTGTTTAAGTTTCTATTATTTGATTTTCATGATAATTCATCATAACAGATTTAAGGGTTTAATGAATGAATGTGGATTTGAATGCTAATGAGGTTTTTGAAGTTTTAAGGTACAACTGATTCACCCCCCTCCTATTTTTCTTGTGCATTCAATGCCTTGTCATCAATAATCATAACAAATTCCCCAAAATATGCTTGTTTACTCAAGTAGTATGGGAATCTTTGTTTATAGTGATAAGAAGGTAGGTTAGAGTAGAAGCTTAAAAACTCCTGTAGCACTTCATTCAAAAAGAAGACATCTAGAGGGACCTCCTTAGAGTCTACCTTAATTTTAATAAATTCAGGATGAATTAATCTAAGAGAGGAAGGTTCGATGGAAATCATGTTGGCATTCAACCATGGTTTCACCTTAGATTTTTTGGGGCGGTATCTAAGTCCAATTTCATGCTTACGAGGATCAACCTCTAAGGGGAATTTGATACCTTGCTCATTATGCCGATAACCTTTACCTCCACAACCATATTTAGAAAAGAGATTGAAACCTAGACCATAATATGTTTTTAATTCTTGGAAAAGAGGATTAGTGTAAAGATCATAATCCATGCTATAGGTATCATAATTATTCACAAGAACATAATCATCCTTCTTATTAGAACCACAATCACTATTCTCCCTAGTAGAAGCATGATTATCCTTCTCAACAAAAAGACAATCTTCTTTCTTAGCAAAGGGGAATGGTATTTTTGGAAGATCTAGGTGAATAGGATCGACTTTTTACTCCCCGATATAGGATTTGGTAAAGTTTAAGGATCCCCAACTATCACCAAGACATGCATTCGCTTAAGAAGAAGTAGAAGGGGCACACTTAGGACTTTCTACTTTTGGATGATCTTCCTTGGGGATATTTTTCTCAAGAGTAACCTTTGCAACATATATTGTTGGAGTAGATGTCAATGCATTAGAAGATCACAAAGGGACAAAAAATTTAAGAGTAGAAACAATCAAGGCTTGACTAGTTGTTTCCATTTCACATAAGTGTATAGCATTAGGGTTAGCCTTGATCATGATTACTTCGTTATCAACAACAAACTTTATAGAATGGTGCAAGGTAGAAGTAACTGCTCCTAAAGCATGAATCCAAGGTCTTCCCAAGAGAATATTGTATGGTAATGGTCCTAGCATAACATATACCAGGGTGGGCATGGTAATGGGTCCCAACCTCAAAGGCAAGATTATCATGCCTAAGACTTATCAACCAGGGTTATTGGATCCATGAATATACAAAGAAGAAGCAGTAAGAGAAGTTGAAAAATTTTTGATTTTAGGTAACAAATTTATGCTACATACATTGAGTTCCAAATATATCAACGAGAGCATGTCTAATGCTAATATTGCTAATGTTAACTATGATCATTAGAGGATCTGCTTGCTTATATACTTTCAAAGGAAAGAGTTCATGCGCATGGAACATAATATTCAGTGAATTCATGTGAATATGATCTATCAAAATATTAACATCTATCATTCTAGTAGAAGAAGGCATGAGGATATTTTGCAAGGCTTCTTGAAGCATACCTTGGTAAACCAAATCAGTCTGAAGAAAATCCCAAAGTGAGATCTTGGAAAGAGTAACATGGAGTTTCTCAACAAGATCATACTCAGTAAGGGGCTTAGTTGCAGTTTTAGGTGCTTGAGGAAGGCTTGGTTGAGAAGGTGGTAAAGAAGTTGGTTGATTAATATTTTGTTGATTCCTTCTACGATTGTAAGTATGGGCCACTACTCTATAATAGGGGGCCTTAGATTGCATAATCTCATGTAAAGGTATGTCGTGTCATTTGTGGTAGGAACCTCATGAATAGAATGAATATTTTTAAGATATGGGCTAGCCAAAATCAAGTAAAAGGCCAGTCTCTTAGGCCTTTGAGGGGCAACAAAGACTACAACTACATTTACATACTCTTTGACTTGTGAAGAAGAAAGTTTTGATGAATAAATTTATTTATCAAATTTCTGAGTAGAAGGAGATGCCTCTAATAAATCATCCAAGGAATAATCCAATATATTGAAATCTTGTTTAGAAAAAGCATTATCAAAAGCATTAAAATTTTGAATAAAAAGATCATACATGATTTCATTCACATTGGGTTCACCAAAATGTAAAGGAGGGGATTCGCTACCCTCGAGACTCAAGATAAAGAGAGTCTTCAAGGAAAAATAGCTCTTGGTTACCTCAAGGAATAAAACTCAGGTAGTAAGGTACATAATAAAGAATATTTTCACAATTTAATCAAGTGCGAACTAGACTACTAATAACAAGAATGTGGAAATCACTTAATCACAAAAACATATCATAAAATCAAAACCTCTAGCATAAGAAAATGGAAAGAGAAAAAGGTAAAAATTTAACCCCTAAGAGGACTAAGCCTTGGTTGTGGATGACAGTGCATTGTGGGGATGTCTATGCCGCATTGTCGTCTTTGATAAAACAAAGATTAAGAGCCTTAAATTTGTAATGCCTAGTTCATAAAATTCATACATCTACACACTAAATAGAGAGAGAAAATGTTGGGGGCTATTTTAGGGCTTGTCTGAATCAAACCCCTGTTTTGGTATTTCCACCTCCATGGACAGTCAAATAGATAGAAATAGACAAAAAAACATGAAATGTAAAGATGTGTGATAGAAACAAACCTCGCAATGGAGGAGAACCCCTATCATGAATATAATAGATGTGTAATAGAAAATATTGAATAAATGAGACAAAGAGACAAGAGAGCATTACCAATAGCCTGTGGCTCCCCTCTTAGCTTGATAGATGTGATAAGCTTGCATGCAAGAGAGCCTTGACTATTGATTTGATAGAAATTTGGTAGACCTTTACTATGGAAGCAAGAGATAATGAGAAGAATGATGAAGAATGAGAAGAGAAGCAAGATTGAATGAGAGAGAGTGAGAGTGAATGAGAATGAGAGTGAAAAGTGGAGTTTGGTGAGGCTACATGGGCGAGAAGAGTTCTTACATCCACATTTCTACCATGATGATATGTTCCATAGGGAAATGATTTAGAATATTCTCATTTGAATCTCAAAAATTTTGGGGATGCTATCACATCGCAAGGACATTTGTGCATCACACAAGCATCCTGCTCAAAAATTTGCAAGAATGAGATATCTAGGCTATTAGTGCTTCATCATTGTCACCTATGAATTTGAAATTGTAAAATTTTGACTTATAGGTTTTTATCATTAATGTGGCAGGCTAGATGCGCAAGTGTGAGATTTGCACATGGTGTAATTTTACAACACTACAATAATGTTAAGAGTTCAAGGGGTCTTTCAATTTTAGTAATCACATCTATAGGTTTGTAATTAAATATTACACAATCCTAATATTTATTGAAAAAATCTAAACAATTGTAGCCTATATCTATCATTTTCATCACTTAAAGTTGTGTCGTGATTAATTTAAACTTCATTGATGATAGTTTATTATTCTTATAAAATTTGGAAAAAGAGATGAACAATACCTTATAAATTTTAAATTCATTTTGATTTGTCTTTGGATCCTATTTGGATCATTGTAAAACATGATTTTGAATGTTCCATGATGACCCCATCCCTAAGTGGGTTCCCAAAGATTAGAAAAAAATAAAGAATGATGAAATTACTTGATATCTTGGCATTCCATTTGGTGGAAAACTATCTATTTTTGAAATTTAGAATTTATTAGTGTAAAAATAAAATCACCTAATTAGTTCTAATTAGGTCGTATTCACACTAGCATACTTAATTTTACTTAGGTCATGTGGTTTTTTGTTGGACTAATTGTCAGCGTCTCCCTTCGGATTTGGGACATGGACTAACCATCTCCCGTGGATCCACTTATCTCGAGTGTTTGTATCGGGCGTTAATTGGTCGATATTTTGGTGCAATGGAAAATGTGTTACAACAATGGTATTAGAGTCGGGTTGTGGGTTTGAATCCCCTTAGATGATGTTGAGGGTGGGATTGTTGAACTAATCACCAGCATCTCCCTTTGGATTTAGGACATGGACTAACCGCAAACCATGGATCCGCTTACCTCTGGCATTCATATCGAGCATTAATAGGTTGATCTTTTGGCCCAACGGTAAACGTGTTCCAAAATTTTTATCTCAAGTCATAGGATTAAAACACATATCATGATTTAATTTAATAGTATAATATGGTTTCAACCAAGGTTTCATCTTTATCTTTATATCAAGGATTTCCAATTACATATTGTAATTATTATATTTTTGCATCAAATGAAATCTAAGGCCTCATAGAAAATCAATTGCTTCTCTCTTGTGAAATAAGGTGTTTTGATTGCACATGATCCTTGGGGTGTTGTGGGTGTAGTGCCCTTCTATTTACATCTTGTAGTTGTGAGGTCTGTAGTTCAACTTCACTATTTCCTTGTGATTTTTGTGGTGATTATTTTATGGCTTTGAATGGTGTGTATGAACCACCATATGTTTGAGATGAGGTTCTTCAACATGTCAATTGTTGGCATTTTGTATATTTACATGCTTGATTTATCATTATGTCTTAATTCAATGATGTGCATTATATATGTTGTGATTAAATGTGGACGTGATTATCGTTGTTCAAGAAATTGTTTATATGAAAAATATATGGTTGTTATTTATGTTTTATGTTATTAGATCAGTTGGGTGATTATGTTGTGCTTTAGCTATATATACATTGACCAAGTAGCCTTGGCATGCATCGAATGGTTACAAGTATAAGGTTACTTCTCCACCTAGCTACACGGGTCTAAGTTATTCCCCAATGATGGTTAATTCAGAGATGTCACATTGGGCCTCCCTATCCATTCCCCAATCGTACTCAAATCAAGTACGATATGTCTCATGTTTGACCCTATGTGAACCCAAATCTAAATCAAAGGTAATTTTGGATTCCATCTATGTCGTGAACAAGCAATAAATGTCTAATTTAATTAATGGTTTAAATTCTATGTTTCCATAAATGAAATATTAGAAATTTAAATATTTTCCTATGTTGGTTATTGAAATACTCTTTGTATTTTGGGAAAGGTGAAAAATAGAATGAAAGTAGACATGAAGTTAAGCTAGTGTTTAATTATATTGCAAAAAATTCAGTGCATTGGGAATTGTAGGTTGTTTTTTATTTAAACATCTATTTGAATTATGGATTTTGTAAATTTAAAGTAATATATGCTTATATGGATTTAAATCGTAAATTTAAATGATATTATGTTATTTGGAAATTGGTTGATGTGTCTATTTGGGATTTTGAGGAAAATGGGAATTAAGAAAATAGAAAATGAATTTTATTTTAAATTATTTGGAAAGTGAAAAAAAGGTAAATAGGGAAAAGAGGTGTATTTTTATTATGTAATTTTTATTTTCGGAAAAAAAATTAAGAGAAAAACCCTCTTTTGGGTGAATTTGATTTTTTGATTGGGAGTGCTTTCAGTGGTGGAATTTAACGAGGTTGGATTCATTGGGTTAGGAATTGGTAGGGGATTATGCTTGTCAATCCTTGCAAGCTCTTGTTTGACGTGCATGACATGCTCTTCATTCCAAAATTTGATTGTGGTTCAGGTATTTTTCTTATTTTAAATAATTCATCCAATTTCTTTCAAATTTGAATATTGGAATAGGACTAGAGAGTGTAGACACCTCCCAATGTAATTTGTTTTGTGAAATTGTGTGCTCAATTTATTGTTTTGTTAAAATTTTGAGAAATTTCAATTGTATGGGATTATAATGTCCAAATTTTTGGGAAATACATGAAATGCAAAATTGACTTGAAAAGTGTGTTGTTGGGCATATTTAGAGAAAACGGATATTTTTTAGATTTTTGAAATTTGATAAAAAAAAATAACAGGGTTTTGGGAATTATTTTTAGTTTTAGTAATATTGGAAAAATGTGAAAATTTGAACATTTTGAATTAAATATGATGAATTTGAATGTTTTAAAAAAAATGTCCATGAATTATTATAATAATGCTTGTAGAAACTTGTTGGAAATTTTTGATGAAATTGAATTTTGTGCATTATTTTTCATGCCACATTTGTTGGAGGATGTGATGAGCTTAGGGTGTAGGTATTAGAGAGTTATGGGAATGACTCCCAATGTGAACTCAGCCCAAAGTGGCACGTAGGAAATCACGATGTGGGGAGTTTTGGATTAACAAGTGAAAACTAATGAAACATGGGTAATTAATTAACCAAGATAATTGACATCCCTCTCATGCCTTAAGTGCTTGTACATGATAAGGGTGATGAAGGTTTAGATAATTTGCTCAGTGAATGTAAGACTTGTAAGATCAAGTATGTCTATATGAAAGGATCCCCAGTTCCGCGTTGAGCCCCACATGAGTGTTTGTGATGGAATTCCCTCTCTTGCTCTCTAATATCTAACCCTAGTGTAGTTTGAGTAGTACTTGAAGGATGATGTATTCCCTTCCATGTGCTTGTTGTTGTTATTCCATTTGTGATTTTTCCCAATGAGGATTCCATGTGTTACACCCTTGGTGATTTTTCCCAAGGATGATCCTTATATGACATTTGTGAGTTTTTCCAATGTGGATTGTGATGTGACATTGGTGAGTTTTCCCAATGAGATCTTGTAATTGATCCTATTTGTATTTGATCCATCTTTTGTTAGTGGATGAATTCTTTATTGATGTGTATGCTTTGTGTATGGTGTGTGTGTAATCCATCTCCCCATGTTGTTGGCATGAGTGTTGTGCTTGTGGCCCATGTGACTATCTCCTAGCACAATGGGAGTGGATCGTTTGATTCCATAAGGTCAGGTGGTGTGGTAACTATCATTGTGGATTAGAGGTTTCTGGATCGAGGAACATTATGGTACCATGTTCTACCAATTTTATTTCATGTATTTAGATGATTTCCTTTCATTCAAATTGTAATATTGATATTAATGGACATCTTATTGAGAAGGATTGTAAGATTTATAAATGTTAGTTTTTTAGCCCTAATTATGTGTCTCGATGTTTTTTTTATCATTAAATTGCTACTAGGGTTAGCACCCTATATTGATAATGAAATTATTTACATATTCATTAGTATTTTCTATGATTTTCACCATGACCATCTTCATGTACAACTAGACTTAGACACAATTCTATCCCTAACCCAAAATAGGCATTACAACCCTGCTTTTACAATTCAAAATGGCCCTTGGCCAGGATCAAAAACCCCATAGAACATCAATACCCCTTTACACACCAAAAAACCAATTACTGTTCAACGGACTGACCCAAGCCTATATGGCTACCATTAATGAATTGACACAAATAACTGATCATGACCAAAAAATTACAAGTTTAAACCATAGAGCCATGCCTTGCCCTCCTACTATAGAACCCATTATCACAACCCGTTCCAAGCCCGCCTTGCTTAATCCTCCTCATCATTAGACACCTCCTGTCTCTTCAAATACAGGTAATTTTCCACAACCGAACAATCAGCTCCACAATTCTAATGAGCTGGACCTTTCACTTTCTACTCAAGGTCTCTTCCATTGTTCGGTATCCATTCTTCCCCAGTATTGAGATCCCAGTCATCATCATCTCCTACCAGTATCTCTCCTGCCAACCCTTCATCCTCTACATACTTCATAGCCCAGCCATGGGGAGGGTCATCCATCATTGTTGTCGCTTTGAAAAGGAAGAAGATGCCTCTTTCCCTCTCATCCCAAAGCTTCACAAACCCTGTCGGGTCAATGGTTCAAATCAATGGAAATTTCGTCACCTCCCCACCATTCTAACACATCATGTAGTAGTTTTGAAACATTGGGATCATCAGGTATCCATCAATGTTTTCTAGGGCTTCGTCAGTCTCATCTAGCCACACATGAATGAAGACCATCTAGGTTAGTTTCTTGGCTCTTGCCTTGGAAACACCCATGTGGATTAGCATTGCCAAAAACATCATCAAAATGTCTGCATTCGACCTGAACCTCTGATATGCTTTCAAGAATTCTGGCCCTAGCACCTTTTTAGTTGCCCATAGAATCAACAGATGGGAAGAATTTAGTAGCCCTCTTAGTCTTTTTTTTGTTATCTCACCCACGAAACATTGTTGCTACTTCTCAATGTTTAGAAACAACAGAGTGTCCATACTTCCTGAAATAGCCAACCTCTTCAAACTCTCTAAAACTAGCACACCTTAATTCTTGCTCTAGAAATAACACTTTCATAGTTTTCCTAAGCAATCCCCAACCTTGGATTTTAACAACGAAGGCGTTACATCTTCATGGTGAGTAATTCAAAGTCTGTTCCCTTTGAAGCATGTCTACCAGCCACCACTTTGCTATCGATACAAATCTATTTGTTTATGTGTGATCATGCAGAAACCTGTCATTTCCTTTGCCTTGGGACTTTCTCAAATGTCCTACCCTCGCCTTCCATTTATGGCTTATGTCTTGTCAATCTACTCCGCTTTGAATTTTTATTCATTTTATTATGTGCTTCATTAGCCACCGACTATTTTAGTATCTCTGATGTCCTTTCAATTTCTGGCTTAACACTACTCTTGTTTTGGCTTCTTCCTAACAATTCGACCCTTTGCTTACGTGTTATCTCTTGATGCCTTTTTTTCCAGCTCGTCTACCTTGCTATTACCTTCCCGGTATGTGTGGCTTATTTGGAAGGCCTCATGGAAGGCCTCAAATTTACTTGCCAGTTGTATGATGCTCTACAACAAATGATTTAGTTTCCAATTCAGAGCACTACCTCTTTGGATAGTGTTGATCATTATGAGGGAATCCCCTTCCAAATGTATACTCTTTACTCCTATCACTAGACCCAATTGCAAACCAATGCTTGTGGCTCTAAACTCTACTTTATTGTTCGTGCATTTCCCTAGGGATATGGATTTTTCTGCTAAGGTTTTACCTTGTACGTCCCTGGAAATACACCCTGCTCCTCCTAGACCTAGGTTCCCACAAGCAGCTCCATCAAAATTTATTTTAGTCCAACCTTCTTCTGGCTCTTTCCAAACTACCTCTGCCCTCTTTGATTTATTTATTTTTAGCACATTATTTCCACCAAGTAGTGGTGGCTTCAAACCTTCAATTTCTTTCATTAAGTTGTCATCCCAATTTGTGAAAAAAATTTGCTTGCTTGCTTTGGACCGGGCATCTTCATTGACAAGTTCTACTATGGCCCTTTCAATTTTCCCCCAGAGCCCTTCTCCACTCATCTCCCTCCCTTGGAAGATCCTTCTATTTCTCTCCTTCCATATTTCCTATATTACTGAGGATGGGGTTAACTACCATATTCCACCAAATACTAATTTCCTACCTCCTTGAGGCCACATTTTGAACCAGGTTTCAAGATCTGTCGACATGGGGCACTACAAGTTTAATTTTCTCCCGACTCTATTCCAACATTCATTTGCATATGGGTAGGTTAGAAGTAAATGGTTTGCAGTTTCCTCATTCTTTTTGCACATTATACATCTTCTCAGACCTTGAACACCAAAAGTTACTAATCTATCCTTGGTGAGAATTCTTTTCTGAATCGCCAACCATGCAAAGACACCAACCTTGGGAAGACATTTTTTCCCCCACATCAATTTGCATGGCCAGTCTTGCTTTTCCATGGCTAGTTCTTTGATTTTTTAGTCAAACTTCACTTTGTAAGAGCCATTGGATGATCCACACCATCTAATTACATCCTTGTCATTGGAGGGGATAAAATGTCTACTTTTGAGGATCACTAACAATGCATCTTTATGTGCTTGTGGAGCATTGAGAGATTGCAAATTATTCCAACTCCAGCTAGGGATTCCCTGACTGTATGTGATCTTGCCATAATTGGTGATCTTATGTCCCCATACTCTTATATTTCATCTTTAATTTCTTCCAATCTCGAGGTGTTGTTGATGGGGGGATTCCCACACCATGAGTCACTCCAAAAAGGAAGCACTATTGCCATCTTGGACCTTCCAGGTTACATGTTTGGATATTATATCCCTACATTCCAAAATGAAGTTTGAGATTACATAGCCTCTCGAAGGATTAATTTTGGTGAGAATTCTAGTTGGCTCATCCAAATCCAGGTATTTTCTTCTCAAAATTCTGACCCACTTCTTCTCATTCTTTGTATATAGGTCCCAGACTATTTTGGCTCCCATGGCTTGATTCATAAGCATTAACTGCTTTACCCCAGCACCACTGGCTTCCTTTGGAGTGCACACCTTGTCCTAGGCTAGTAATGGGAATTTGTTATGCTCCCCTGTTACATTCCAAAAAAATATCCTAAAAATTTGAGTCAAAGAGTCTTCCATTGCTTTTGATATCTTTAGACATGACATTGAATACACTGGAATGGCTGACAATACTGATTTCACCATTAGTAGCCTACCTGCTGATGATAGCCACTTGCCTTTCCAGGTTCCCAACTTGTTTTTTCAACTATTTATCAGGTTCTCCCAATAGCAATTTTTTTTTATCCCTGCAAACAAAGGCATCCCCAAAAAATGCCCAGGAAGAGTTGCCACTTCTAGATTCAGAATTTTGGCTAGATCTCTTGTAAACTTGGTTGTGTGTTGAGGAAGAAAACCTCTAAATTTCCCCAATTGATGCTCTTCCCTGAGGCTTTACAATAGTCATCTAGAAAGTTCTATATCACCCTCACTTCCTTATTGCTTGCATCCCCGAATAGAATGGTGTTGTCTACAAATTGTTGATGTGTAGTGGGTTCTAATCCATTTTCCACATGAACTCCTACTCATTTCCCTTCCCTTCTTAGGCTTTGAATCCCTCTTCCTAGCACCTCTTCCATGATAATGAGCAGGAAGGGGGAGAGGGGGTCCCCTTGCCTCAAACCCCTTGTTGACGAAAAGAACCCATGTGCAACTCCATTCACTAGTACTAAAAATTTGGTTGTTGAAATACAACTCTTGACCCAATTTATCCATTTTTCATCAAACCAAAACTTCCTCAACACTTCTAGAAGGAATTTTCTATCTACCATGTCATATGCTTTAAGAATGTCCAGCTTTAACACCATACAAGCTTCCTTATTCTTCCTGGTTGTATGTATGGTTTTATACCTTCTACAATCGACCTACCTAGAGCAAAGCCACTCAATTCTTCTAATATGACTTCATTTAGAACTCCCTTGAGTCTATTTTCTATGATTTTGGTGACCACCTTATACACAATATTGCATAATGCAATTGGTTTAAAATCACTCATCGTTTGTGGGTCCTTTTTCTTAGGAATCAGGGCCAGAAACATATGATTTACTGCCCCCAACATTGCCATTCTTCTTCTTGATTCTTCCATTTCCGCTACTATATCCCAAAATTTATAGAAGAAACTAGTCGGGAAGCCATCTAGCCCTGAAGCCTTGTCTGGATTCATCTGAAGCACTGCTTCCTTGACTTCTTCCAAAGAGATTTTCTAATACAGTCTTCTATTCTACTCTTCATTTATGATTGATGGAATTGAGTTCAACAATATTTCCCTTATTGCTTTGTTTTCCTGTTTTTCCTTGTTTAGGATGGTTTCAAAAAAACTAACTGCTTCCTTGTTTACTTCCTCTGAAGATTGAGTTGTTTCCCCATTTTCTTTCTTGATTTCTGATATTTTGTTTCTACTTCGATTGTTGATTATTGATCTGTGAAAGTATTTGGTGTTCCTATCTCCCTCTTTCAACCAAGTTTCTCTTGATTTCTTCCATTAGAAGCATTCTTCCCTCTTTAGTAGCTCTGCCAATTCATCTTTCAGACATCTTTCATTCTCAAAATCAACTGCATCCATTCCTTTCTCTATTATGTACTCATTCAGGGCTCTAATTTCTTGCTCTACTCTTTCTTTTTCCTAAAATATGTTTTTGAAATGAATCTTGTTCCATTCTTTGAGTTTAGTTTTGATGAACCCTAACTTCTTGCTAATCTTGAAAAGCTCTGATTTTTCCCCAAATTTTATCTCATTCCACCATCTATCTATTAGCTCTGGCAACCATTCATCCCTCAACCACATATTTTTAAATTTGAATGGACTTCCCCTTGGGGGTTCATCCTGGCCAAAGGAGAGCAATACTAGAAAATGGTCTGACCCTATGAAGGCTAAAATTTGGGTTTCCTGCATGGCTTCTAACTCACCCCAGTCCCCCCCAAAGCAGGAATCTATCCAACCTTTCAACAATGTTGGTGAAACACTTCCTTCTATTTGACCATGTGTAAGTTCCATTTTTGGTTTGCAAATCTACTAGCTGATTAATGTCTACAAATTCTTGAAAATCATGTTGTATGGTTGTGATTCTTCCCAGGCCCCCTTGCTTCTCTTCATTATTCAGGGTGGCATTAAAATCCCCTACTACTATTCCTCTCCCATTCCTTCGATTCACCAATTCACCTAAAATTTTATTCCACAATTGTCTTTTTTCCAAAGTGGTTATTGGGTCATATATATTGATGATGATGAAGAGTTCATTTCTTATCAACCCCTTGAACCTTATCAACTACCAATTGTCATATTCTTTCTCCACTTCACCTTCCATTGTTAGAGGATTCCATGTTACTCCTAGACCTTTAGATGCCCCCACCACCTCCTTGAATTTTCCTTTCCATTGCCTCCAGTTTTTCATTCTTTTCTTTCCCTCTTCATTACTCCATTTGGACTTCTAAATTAAAACTATGTTGGCTTTTGAATAGTCAATTTGGCACTTCACCATGTGCCATTTGTTAGGGGCATTGATGCCCTTGACATTCCATGTAATGATCCTCATTTGTTCCTGGGAAGGAGGACATCCTTCCCATCTCTCAGTTTCCCCTGTCCTACTACATTGCCTGCAATTACCAACTTAGCTCTATTCATCTTTCGGCCCCTTTTTATTTTCCTTTTTATGTTTGGTTTCCTTATTTTTTATTTAGATTGTTCAAGCATCCTCTCTTCAATCAGTTCTCCCTCCTCTGCCTCTTCTAAGTCTTCTTCTTCTACTTTTGTGAATTGATCACTCTCTTCCTCCTCAAATTGTGAGATATCTTCATCTTCCTTCAAGATATCTTCTTATTCATTATTATTGATGCTCTGCCTCCCCTTTACTTCCTCACCTCCCTCCTTTTGCATTCCCATTTTTGTGTTGTTTATTTCCTTGTCCAACTCTCTGAGTTGAATATTGATGTCTTTTTGTAGTTCCTTTGCTTTTCCCAAAAGAATGTTAAGGTCTTTTTCTACTTGAGAGGTCGCATCCTTCAAAAGTGTCTGCACTGGATGGAATTCCTCTCTCCTGACCTGTGAATCCCATTCAATCTTCCATTTCTTAGATCCTAACAATTCACTCTGAGGTGGATCCTCTCGGGAATGGGCCAAATCTCCTTGGGGTGTGCTATCTCCTATTTCTCCCAATTCCTTCTCACCTTCAATTTTTCCCAATCCCCTGTTTGAGACACCTTCTTGGATTGATTCTCTAAAAAGGAACTTTCTTGGGCATGCACCTTTGCACACCTCTATTTCATGCTACCAACTTCCGTATTTTTTCAAGATCTCTAATTTTTTAGTAAATTCCAACTCCCTCTGCTATTTCTACCAAGATGTTGGCTTCTGCACCATCTTTTCCATTTATAAAGTCCTCATCTACTCCTAGACACACCCCTAGGGTATCCCCTATTCTCACCATGGCCTCCACATTCCAAAATTATGATGGAAGCTCCACTAGTTTAATCCATGTAGGGATTTGTTTGATTGAGTAATTCCAAGGATCAAAGTTTGATTTCCAGTTTAGGCAATGAAAGCTATGTCCATTCAAAAAGAGAGGTTTCCCATATACTATTTCCTGCTTTAAATTTTGATCTATACATTCTATGAGAAAGAAGGAATTTGGTAGTTGATGGATGCTTACTCGTTATTTGAAATTGTTTTTCCACTAAGCCTTGATCTCTTCTTTAGGGCATCCTGGGCCGCACCATTTGGTGAACAGTGCTTTATCTATCAGTTTGGTTACTCTTGCTTCAATCACTTTTGTTGGCATCAAATATAGCTTGCTTCCCCACGGCCTCAAGCTATCTTCTACACCCAATCCCTTCCATTTATTATGGAATTTCCTCATGTTCACTTTTCTTCTGTTCAACTCTCAATCTTTTGAATTCATTCTTCTTTCAAATTTAAGTCCTCCGCTTTTTTGACTCATTTTTCCTTCTTTCTCTGGGTTAGAGTTTTTTGACCCTTTCACTCTCTAGACTTTGTTGGTGTGTTTCGGATTGCCACTACCATTTTTTCTCCGGGTTGAATTTGACACATTTCCATGGAGTCCATTTTCCTAGAACCACCCACGTGTTGGGTCTCATGTGCTCTGATTTTCCTCTTTCCATTGCCACCTAACTTCCTTCCATCTTGGATCAAGAATCTTCCCCCAACCACCACCTTGGGTCCTCCTTCTCGCTTGATTATAGTTTTGCATCACAGGGCTTTCTATTTTGCGGTAATACGGGTGACATTTTTCCACCCAGAATCCATTCACAAACACCCATTGCAGGATGTGCCCAACTTGCATCAACCTGCCATATGCTCCTACATTCTCTCCTGGACAACTCTCCTCTTCTATGTCTCCCTAGTGACTCCCTTTCACTTCTCTTGCAAATTTTCACTCCAATTCGCCACCCTACGCCATTTTTTTTAAGTTTCTTATAGTTCAAAGTTTGGGCCTTGGTTACGTGTCTCGATGTTGGTTCCAAGCATGATCATACTTAAATTATGGTGTATTTATGTCAAGTAAAGTTAAAATTAACTTAGGAACACTTATTTTTGTTTAAAATGAATTTGTGGGTCACACTTCACAGTTGGGTAGCCTGGTACTATATCTAGGTGGCTTTGTCTTGCACTCAATTGACCCAGATTGATTGGAAAAGTTTCTATGTCTAGTTTGACAGCCTAGAAAATTTTAGTAGCTTGGTTGCATGTTTGGGCAACCCAGTCTTTCAAGCTTAAAAACTTCAAAGTTTTATCTATCTTTGTTTGGGTGGCCTCATCTTATGTTTGGGTGGCCTTGTTCCCATACAAAAAACATAATGTTAACCCTCTCTACCACAATTAGCCAATGGTTTTCTAAGCCTATTTACATTGATGAATAATTTTTATGCCTTGTATTTTCCCATTTCGATCATTTTAGTCGTCGAAACCCTCATAAACCTGGTCAAGTATCTTTATTTCAAGACTTGACCTTTCTTCCTTATTTTGAGGCCTTTTATGGAAAAAAAACATGTAAATAGAAGTTTTTCTTCATGGTCCTAGGGGTCTATTGGTATTGTGTACATGTTATTATGTGTTATATTTGAGAAATTGTTGTTAGATGCATAAGACAACTGAGAGGTCGGTGAATCAGTTGTACATTAAAACATTTAATCCCTCATTAACTTTCAAGCCCTTTTCAAACTTTAAACCCTCATTAAGCATTAGCAGAATGTAAACATGTAAAACAACAATGCAAACACAATCATACACAAGAGAACACTAGATTTATGTGGAAAACCCTAAGCAGGAAAAAACCATGGTGAGGATTAACTCACATATATATGAATAACAACACCGAATACAATTAGGTTCACTACCTAGAAATGAAGAAAGGCTCATCATCAAGTGGCTCACTTCCAAGGGCTCATTACCCAGAAGAAAGAAGAATACAAGAAACTGTTACAAAGAGATTCACTATCTTAGAGCAACAAGAAGAATCCACCACTAAAACTCTATGTCATCCACAACCTTTGGCTCATTGCCTCCAGCAACTTCAAGCACACTAAAAATGTAGACACCTTCTGCTCACTACATCTAGAGTCATAGGCATTAAGCTCGCACTTAGATCACAACACTTGATCACATTCATATCTTTCACACTTGCCACAAACTACCAACAAATCATCTTGCATTTATACTATCTATGACCTAAACAATTCCTTAAGGTCAACCTTAATGAAGCGTATGCACCTCAAACAAGCAACACCAAATAGTTCGACACCAAACACTTCTGTGGTGGAAAGAAGTGAAGGAAGAACATGCCAAGGGTTAACTAGGACCCAAATCTACATCACCATGCTACTCATCACATCTAATAAACAACACACAACCTTCGTAATTAGCATTAGCACGCCAAGTCAACCAAACCTACACTAACACTAACAAGTGACCACATACACACCTCTGGGTGTTGCCACAATAGTGTGTCTCGCTTTTGGGATGTGTTGTTTTTTTGCCTGAAATCACTATTTTTAGAAAAACTAATGATTTAAGTCTTGAGAGGATTGATCTAAAGAGTTTTAATTGAAGATGAATAAATAAGACACCCTTAGATCAAAACCACTTGGATAGAACCCCTCTAGTATTAAATCATACCCACAATGGAGTCTCCTTCACACCTATCAAAATGTTGGTAAAAAATCACTTTTTCTTTCCCTTTTGAGGGATTAAATAACATCATTTAAAAATTATATTTTGCAAGATTGTAGCCCTCAAAACGATCTTTCCAATAAGTATAATTTTGATATATTTTTATTTTATCATATATTTAATTTTCAATTTTTACTAAACATAGGTTTTTCTCTGGACATCAAGCTCTTTGTTTTTTATTATATAAGTAGCATTTACAGGGTGTTGTACCCTTTACACGATGATCCCAAAGGGCCCAAAGGTCCAAAAAGGATAAAAACCATTAAACATCAAAAAAAATTATAGTAACAGCATATGAGAGAGACAAACACAGCCTAGAAATAGCAGAGAAACAACACAACACAGACCCAACCACTACTTGTCTACACCCTCCCATTTCTTGACCAAGATGTTTAACACATCTTCCCCAATCTAGTTGGGGCCTTCATCCATGGTGTTCTTGTCCATTTCCTCCTTGACCATATTCGAGAGTTTGAGAGCTAACCTGTGAATCATTTTGATAGTGAAATAGGTTAGGTAGTTAAATTTATGATTCAACTTATCAACATGCTCCTGCAGCACTCTAAGCTTGTCCACTTTCCATTGTTACTCTGGATCTCCATATCAACGCCAGCCCTAGAATTCAAGGACTTGGTAGAGTCCTCTTGAAGCATCTCGTTCAAATCAGAGAAGTGGCTAGGGTCTTCTATGGGTCCTTTATCCTTCCACTTCTCAGTAGCTTTAGTGCCTTCAATTCTGCCACCAATATGAACCGAGTCACTAGAGATATCATCAGCAGGGGTCCCTTTCTTGTGTTTCACCAACCTGTGGGATCTTCTCACACCCGTCTGTTCCATCCCCATCTCAAAGCTAGCACCCACCACAGTATCACCCTTTGAATCTTTTTCCTCGACACATTTACCATCCTTAGAGACCAGAAGAACCCTCAGAAGTTGAGGCACATTTTTCCCTTTCTTTTTAGTTGCAAGTCTGTTGACCTTCTTGTGTCTCAATTCATAAAGCCTAGCCACAACACTCGACTAGGCCAACCCGACCTCATTTTTCTTTTTCTTCAGGGGAGGAGTGGCTAAAGTCTCAATACCAGGATCATCCTCAAGGATGGGGGATTTCCTCTTTGAGCCCTCCAAAACAACAAGGGAAGGGTTTTTAGGGTTAATTTCTAGGGGTTCCAACTCTTCCATGCGCACAGTCAAGGTGGGTTTAGGAGGGACCAGAGCCGAATAGAATTGCTAGAGCCTATGGATTAGGCCTTGGTGCAGTGGTAAAGGAGGCAAAGAATCAAGGTTAAGAGTGGTAATTTCCTAAGATTCTTTGATCGAATTTTCTAGAGAGCAAAGCAAAAAGAAAGGAAAGCTAAGCAAAATCTTATGCCTTAAGTGATTTAACATCGATAAGTGGTAGAAATAAAATACCTTGAATCTACCCTCAAGGGTAACATATTTCATCATGGCAAGGCAAACCTTATCCCAGGGCTTAGGCAGCACTTCACGATCAAAACCCGACTGTTTTTTCATCGGCTTCTCATTTCCCTTAAAGAACATGTTTAGACTCACCAAGTCCTTCGTTCTGGTGTGTTTTTATAATTCATTCCCTCACATGAAAGTCCAGTAGCCTTACCAAACACCTCTTCATCAACGTCGAAAGCTATGCCACCCATGGTGACCCACCTATCCTTCCAAGAACTAGCAAATCGGGTCGACAACACCTCATCATGGCCCACAAGATTTTCCATAAGTGGTGCTAGCCCACCTTCCGAATAGATATGCCAAGCCAGTGGGTCTTAGTGAAACTCCTCACAATTATTTGGCTCAATTCTAAATCTATCTACGCCCATCGTGACCCACAACACATAGTTGTCTAAAGAACACTACCCGAAAACAGAATGATCTTCGGAGAGAATACCGTTGCAAAAATAAACTTTACAACACTAGTCAGGATGAAAAGGCATAATAAAGGCAATGTGACCTTTACACGCTTCGATAGTCAAATCTGATGACAACCGCCACACTGGCCCATAATCATCACAAGGAAACCCAAAATTAAAATAATTAAGAATAATAATGGGATCCAAATTTAAATCCCAAGAGCTAATCAACTTAAAGAAGTTACACACTTCCCAGAGCCAAATGAATGCAGGGAGAAGATTTGAAATTTTCAAGTACATCTAATAAAATCTAAGGTGAATTAAAAGATGCCTTAATTTGGAATTATTAAACAAGATGGTAGACTACATTCTTTTACAATAACTCCATGAGATTTGAAAATATGGGTTGTACCATTGGCAAGGTAGCTCATAAAGGTTAGGGGCCCCACCAAAGATGATTATAAGATTAAAAAAAAAAACTGTGGCCACCCACTTGAGCCTAGCCACCTTATTTGCCAAAGATTGAACCAACCAATGATCCATCAAGGAATGCCACCTGTACCTAAAAAAGAATGACAGATTAATCATTATTAATAGAGTAATTCCTTCGCTCCAAGAGGATTAACCTTTGAATAGACATCGGCAGAACATCTATCTTTCTCCAACATTTGCTAATCTTCCAGGTGGACCCCAAGTTGGCGAAGTTTTCAACCACCTGGTTACCCTCTCAAAATATATGAGCTAGGTGATACCTTTCCAATTTAGAGATTAAGATATTAATATCCAATATAATATTCCTTAAGTCCCAACCAAGCAGGCAACCTGACTTGATAGAGTCTCATAGTTTTAGAATCCCCTTCAATCTCCAGATTCTTAATGCTTAGAGTGGCAACAATCTTGGTGCCCTTGAGCAACGCCTGAGACTCAACCACCATAGAAGAGTGAATACCAATACCACCAATATACCCAACAACCAAGTTGCTTTGATTGTCTCTTATAACACCACCTATACTGGCCAGACCAGGGTTCCTCTTAGCTGCCTCGTCAAAATTCAGTTTAAACCAACCCTTGATCGGAGGTTTCCAAACAGTGTTTTTCCTAGCAAGAGATTTGGAGTTGTCAAAGGAATTAATGTCAAGCACAATTTTCTAGGATTTATCCATCTTGATCTCCCAAGCAGTTGGGGTAGTATCCAGTGCTTTCCACTTGAGCAAGCAGAGACTTTCTGAGATAAGTCTCGACCCGCAACTAAACACATCCTTTTGACTCTTCTCAATGTCATGAAACACCCTGTTGTTCCTTTCCTTCCAGATGCACCAGTTGATGATGGGGGGAATTTGCCTCCAAATTTCCAAAGGGGATACATCAAGCTCTTTTTTGTGCAGAGGTGGAAAAATAGTTAACCATTGTAAAAAAAATTCAAAAAATACCCTTTCCCTAGGTATTCATGTCCTTGTTTCACCTAAAAAAATAAAATTGGATTTTGATAAATACATAACATGTTAGGTTGTATGACACACATGTATATACAAATTATAGTTATAGTGACTTCAAAAATTAATTAAAAATATATATATTCAACAAAAAATTATAGAAAAATATACTTTCCCTAGATATTGATGTTGATAATCTATATTTCAAAAACTATAATTTAATCCTTTATAGAAAAAAAGTAATGTTATACGACACAAACGTTACTTTCTGAAAATGTTGTTTTATGTTTAAAACTAGTTATTAAAGGAGATGTTGAAATATTCATGATTTATTTTAAAAAGTTTGAAAAAAAAGTATTTAGAATCCACACACAAATTGCCACAAATCACTAGTTCATATCATCTTCAAATTCTTAACAGTTTAGCTGTTATAAGTCTCAGAAGATGAAGATTTAGTTAAAAATATTGATGTAAATGTCCATCTTGGACAAAAAATGAGACACGGTATTGTGATTTCACCCCTATCCAAGTACAAAAAATACATGTGGACCGCAAAGCAATACTTCACAACATTCACACAACATCCCAGAACATTCTAGCATCATCAGAATATTTTGCAACACTGCCACAACCACCTGAAACAAATATTGCTTTCATCATGTGCATCAGAATGCACTACCAAATGTTGAACTCCAACATAAGAACTGAACTTGCAAAGAAACTCAACACCAGAAACTATAAGGAAAGATAAATATATACAATATAAGAATGTTCCCAAATCCACAAGACATGAAACATCACCATAGAGAAATGTGAAGAACTCTCATTTCTCCCAGACAACCATCTTCATAGGCAAACACACTATCAAACACATCTTTCACTGTTGGATGATCCAAAACATGAAATTTTAGATATAGAACCTTTGAACACCTCTTATCATCATATTCAAACCACACAATCATATCTTCAATCATGAAGAAATGTGGAGCACAACACTAAACACGCATTTGTCACACTACACTCTTTTATTCAAATTTTCTCAAAAGCACTTAGAAATCAAGTGAACCAGCTACATCAACAACACCACAAACATCTCTTCAACATATCCACAACATTTGAAACACCAACACTCTCCACACTAGGGGTTAACATCAATGTGACATCAAACCACAACATATCCACACTTAGCACCAATACTAACAACACTAATGACAACACCAACAACAACTCCCACAATATCAATCTCCAACAATCTCCATATAGTTGACATCAATGACAACACCTACAAAATACTTGAAACAATATCCCCATTGTCATTGTTGGAAACACTAGCTTTGAAAAACATCAACAAAAAAGCAACTTCTACATCAAATAACACTCCCTTTTACTGGGGCATCTCTTACACTTCTTTTTATTGTATCTTTAGAACACTATTCTCTATTCTTTCCCCCTGTCTATTCTCTCCCCCTATGGGAGGAGTTATTCAAATATTACTCTCCCCCTATGGGAGGAGTTATTCAAATATTACTCTCCCCCTATATGTTTTTCAAATCATACTCTCCCCCTTTGACATCAATGGAAAAGGGCAACATCTTTCCCTTTGATACCACTTGCATAGAATTTTTTATTTTCTGTTCTTCCCCTTTGACATCTACATACATCACTTTAGGAAACACCAGCAAGCAACTACTCTCTCTCCACTGCTCTTCTCTATACAACTCTCACTACTATACATTCTTCACAACTCATTCTTCATTGCTCCCTCTACTGCTTGCTCTTTTCTACACACTCCCCTTAGGGACACAAGATATGTTCCACCTAACTACACTAATCAAAAAAAACAATTTCCTAATCCTCCTGAGAGGTATCCTTCAACATCAATCCAGGACCAAGAATGTCCATTGAAATGCTTCTTGGATAGATGCACCACTTATGCATCTAGTTGAAAGGATGGCAATAACCCATAACTTATGTCAGAGATACTCAAAAGTCTCTTTAGGAAGAGCCTTTATAAAAATATCTGCAACTTGATCCTTTGTAGGAACTATTGGTTCTCAGTTGTGATCATATGGTTTGTCCTTGATGACAAAATCCCTTTCAGTTGATTCTACTTGTTGACAGTTTCAGATTGGTTTCTCATGCTTTATCTTGGTACAGTTTTGTCTATATGGTTTACTTTTCTTGGCATTCAGTGGACAGTCTACATTCAGAATTTTAATATCTTATGGTACTAATCAGTTTGAGTTTCGTGCAGTCTCAGGTTATCTTATTTGTACAATTGTTTCGATGACAGAAAAATAACATATAGGCATGAGAATGTTAGGGTTTCCCCGATCCATTTTTCTGATAAACGTCTGTGTTTCCTTTCGGTAAGACATTTCTGATGTCATGATGATTTGATTTTACATACAGGCGGCTTTCGGCGTGACATTCACGTGGTTTTGGTGACAAAGGAAAGGTCTATCGGCGGGAGTTTTACCGTCGGTCTGAGGTCACAGTGAGATTGTTATGTCTCACCGACTAATACATGAGGTGGTTCATCAGCATAAGTAATCCCTATCGGCATGTTGTTTCATCGAGCGCTTTGTGTCTTGTCGACCAGCACAAGAAAGATCATATTGGCAAGAGTTGCGGCATCGATATAATGTCTTAGCGAACTCATCATGCCTCCCCGACCGGCAACAAAGGGTGCTCATCGGCGAGAGGCTTTTTCTTCGTTGTAACGTCTTGGCAAACTTACTTTAGTCTTGTCGACCGCCGTTGAAAAATTGTATATCGGCAGGAGGTCTCAACTTCGGTGTAATGTCATAGCGAACCCGTTAGGTCTTGCTGACTAAATCTTATGAGGGGCTTTCGACGAGAGGTTGGTATTGTCTGAGCAACTCAGAGTGGATAAATATTTTTGGTATGACATAGTGTGCTCTCTGAGAGGTCTCCTAGACATTGATATGTCTCGGCGATGCATAAAACAAAAGGAACATTTCGGTGTGACTCATGTGCTCGAAGAAAGGACTTGGGAAGTTTGAATTCTTATACCGACCGACAACATAAAGGTATGCATCTTGGTAAGAGTTAAGTTTTTCGGTGTGAGGTCTCAGCGAGTGACCTCCAGTCTCGCCGATGGAACACAAAAGGACATTGTCGGCATATGTTCTGACTTGTCTTAGCGACACAAAAGATGGTAGGTGACTTTCGGTATAACGAAGTATTATCTATATGAGGTCTCCCCGAGAGCGATATGTCACGGCGACAAGTTTGATCAGGTGGGTTTTCGGTAAGACAAAGGATGCTCTACAAGAAGTCACCCCAACTATGCATTGTCTTGGTGAAGGCGGATGAAGAATACATCTCGGCGAGAGTGTGTTTTTGTCACAGCGACTCATAATGGATAAAGCCTTTCAGTGAAACATAATGAAATCTACATAACGTCTCCCCGACAGCAAAATGCCACAGCGACAAACAAAGGGATGACTGATGGCGATAAAGTTGCCTTTGGCATAGGTATTGAATTGTCTTGGCAAATAGGAATGATCACGTGGTCTTTCGATGAAACTTAACGAAATCTACATAAGGTCTTCCCAATAACGATTTGTCACGGCGACCCACATGAGAATGAAGGTTACATTTCAGTGAGAGAACTATTTTGTCTCAACGACCAGAAGAACGTTACATGGCTTTCGGCGTAACATAGGATATTCGTTATGACTTCTCCCCGACTCTGTTGGGTCATGGTGAAAGCAATAACTAAGAGGAATGACTGGAAATTTAATTGCCTTCGGCAGGACTATCTGGATGTCTCGGTGAACGACTAACAAACTCTGTCACTGTGGCCGACATGTGATTTTTCTAAGTATAGTTGCATGCCGACATCTTTGGTTGGCATCGAATCTCTGGAAAAATTATTCTCTGAGATTTTAGAGGTTATGATTTTCTATTAGTGGGCAGTCGTGATTTTGATGAAAATCTATCAATTACAATTTGAAATCTCTTGATTCAGCGCATAAATTAAAGCTCTCTGGATAGGCGTTACTCTGATTTTAACCATCATCTACAGATTATCATGATTCAGCTTCATATTCAAAAATTAGCAAGAGAGTTTCAGAATCTTGTGAAAAATGCTTTTTGAAGATTTCTTCATAACAGACATACTTGAAATGTATATAAAAACCAATGTTGAAAACAGTGAAGGTGCTGCTGGCCAGTAATTTTGAGAGATAGGTATTTTGGCCATATCAAGAGATGTATTGGAAAACTCTGTAATACAAGAGTTGGATTCTTAGGGTATTAGGTAGATAAGAGTGTTGAGTTTCTGGAGCTTACTAGAAAATAGAGAGATCCTCTGATATTATTATTGTTCTGAAAATAATTTGAGGGGTTGGTGCTCCTTGAAATTGGTGTTTCGATTTGAGGGGTTGGTGCTCCTTGAAATTGGTGTTTCAAAATGAGGGGTTGGTGCTCCTTGAGTTGGTGCTCAGAAATTAGCCTATAAGGCATTGTTAACAGTGGTTTTTGAAGATTAAGCCAGTAAGGCAGTTTAGGAGTGGTTTTTCTACCCCAAGAGGGTTTTCCACTCGGTAAATCCTTTGTCTTATGGTCTCTTTGTTTTGGTGTCATAATTTTTCTTGATTGTGATCATTTTTATCTATCTGAACATTTTTGAATGATAGTTCCTTCATATCTACAAATATTTAGTTCAAATATCTTGCACAAGTCATTACTGAAGAGTCTAATTCAAAAGGAAGCTTAAAAGTTCTCATTTGATTCATTGCTCAAGAATAGTTATAATTTGCTAAAGGTGTTTGTTTTCTCAATACCTTTCTTGTCTTTAAAGCTGCATTCAAATCAATTGTTTAAGAAGTGAGTCAATAATGTTGATCATCATTTGCACAGTCTTATGAGTTGCACCTACACTATCATCATGCTTTGTTTGTTAATCAATATCAGCCATAACTGTTTTGGAAAATGCAAGATATCTCACTCAAATCACATTTTCATAAGTTGTCTAATAGACTGAGTTAATGTTGTCATATCTTTGTGCTTTCAAAAGTGATTACTCTACTCTAATGTTGAAAGAAAAGGAAATCAGAATTAAAAATCTTGGTCGAAGTTGAAAAAGTTTAGACACTGATTCACCCCCCCCTCTCAGTGTCTATCCATAACTCCAACAATTGGTATCAGAGCGTAGGGTCCTCTGATAGGTCTAAACCACCTAGGATTGTTCCTGGTTTCTTGGATTACTTTGGTTAATATGGGAAAGAACAAAAGGAATAAGGGAAAAAGATGTTCTCAGCAAAATTCTATTCATCATGTTCAACCTAAATCTAGCATAAGGAATAACGAGGAAGAGTTCATAAATAGTAGCTCTGAAATGGTAGAGTATCCTAGATCTGGAACTCCTCAGTTCGAAGGAACAAACTTTGTTATATGGAAAAATAGGATGGAAACATACTTACTTTCTTTAGGATCTAAAGTGTGGGCAGCAGTTGAAAAGGGTTGTACTACATCTGCAACATCTCCTTCCACTCTTGAGGAGAAGAAAGCACTTGAATCGAATACTAGAGCTATAAATGCTATTTTTAATAACTTGCCAAATAAACTCATTACAAAAGTCATTCATTACAGCAGTGCTAAGGAAGTTTGGGATAAGTTGACTGAAATGAATAAGAATAGTGAGTTACAAGAGGAGATATCTTTGGATACTGAAATAAGTTGTGAAACATCTGAGAGTGAAGAAGGTGTAAACCATCACAGTTTTGAAAAGAAGTCCAAGGAGATCATTAATGAATATTTAAATGATCAAGAAACTTGTGTAAAAGTAGATCAATCTTTGGGTGAAGTTAACTCTGAACAGGAATATGATGAACCAGAAAGTGAGGTTGATTTGGAAGGTGAACTCCTATGTGCTTTAGATACTATTAAGCAGCTTAGAAAAGAAAACCAATTTTTAACAAGACAGCTTCAGCAAGAAGAGAGTTTGGAAGTCAAGTTAAAAGACAAGGATGAATTGTGTAATACACTAGAAAATGAGATTGATTCTTTAAAGAAATGTTCAGATAATGATTCCTTGTTAAAAGAACTAACTCTTAAGGACGATATGATTATAAGTTAGAAAATTGAAATTGAAGAATATAAGAGGATAGCAGACGTTGTGAGTTCTAATTTGGAGATTAAAAAGATTATTTGTCTAAAACTTGAAGAAGAGGTAGTTTCTTTAAGAAAAGAGCTTGAAAGTATCAAGGCTCAATTTGGTAAAATTCAGAAATTTGATCATAGTACTAATATATTGAATGAGATGTTGGGCAGGAAAAAGCATTCTAAAGATCTTACAAGAGTGGGATATGAGGTTGGACAAAGCTCTGCAGACAAATCTAAAGATGAAACAGTGTTTACTACTTTAGATGGAAAGAATTTTACAGCCAAGCAAACACCAAGAATGAAGGTTGATCTTGGTTACAGTATTGTTGCATCAAAGGATAACATTGACACTAGAAGACAATCTAAAGGTATTCATAGAGAAAGGAAAAATGTCTTCAGATCTTGACATCCTTGGCATGATCATTCATTCAGGTATAATCATTATTTCCAAGGATATTGTTATGTTTGTAATGACTATGGTCATAAGGCAATTGATTGCATAAGATGGTCAAATAAGAATCATTCTAATGTCCCTAGAAATGAGGATGTGGTGTGTTACAACTGTAACAATTTTAGTCACTTGAGAAGAGACTGTAGAGTAAATACAAGTGATAATAATGTAGGGAACAATGCTGGAAATGTCTGTAGGAAGTCTTCTATTTCTCAAAACAATCACAAAGTCATTTGTTTCAGATGTAATAACATTGGACATAAAGTACAGCAATGCAGATTTAATAGAAAGACAAGTACTTTAAGCAAACAAGTGAAAAATTATTCATTGAAGTGGAGAAGAAAGAGCAATCAAGATGACAAGAAGAGCAATAAAGATGCTTCTGAGAAAACTCCTTGTGCACTCCTTGCACAAGTGTTGCCTTCCAGGTCTTGAGAAGAAGCAAAGACTCAGGGGGAGTCTATTATGGTAATATATTTTACCCCTATGGAGTCTAGAATGAGGTGTGACATCTTGCATTTGCTTCTGGTGGTATAAGATGTTAAGGAATGTTTTTGCTTGGTCTAGTGGTTGATAGTTTTTCAGAAGTTTTTGAAATGATAGTGCACTTTGTTTTTAAATGAACTCTTTGGATGCTTGGGTTTTGGAAATAATGGTATGACCTTATGACATCTTTGAGCGGTATGGAGACATATAGATGAGTTCCTCAATATTTTAAAAATAAGAAAGCCTTTGTTCTGAAGTGATGTCGATGTATTTATCTTTGGAGAATAGTGATTGAAAAACATGTTTGATGTTATGAGTTATTTATGTGATGATATTATTCGGTGTTGTGTGAGGGTTGAGATTAATTATCTTTGGTATTTTTTCATCATTCTTGGTGTGGTAATAGAAGTTCTCATATGGACTAAGGATGGGTGTACAAGAACAGATTGACGATGAATTATGCAGTATACATGCTTTCAAGTTATTTTTTTGTATGGGAGAAGAGTATCGAGACTTTCATGCATGAAGAAGCTGAGTTAAGATTGTGTGTTGAATGAAGATACTTACAATGTCTTTTGCAAGCTATTATGAAGGAATTGAGTGTTTTGGTCTTCTGAGTATGGTACAGTGATCTAAGTAGGTTGCTACAATAGTCTTGAGAACTGTGTATGTTTATGGGATATGCTATGATGTTTGTGTTTCGATGAAGGAAGGTGACTGGTTGTATTAACCTCATCGTGTATGGCTGGGACTTATTTTTGAACTTTGAAAATGAGTGTTGTGTGTGAAAGTGAGTGCAAGTTATATATATGAAAGTTGCTTGAATTCATGTTTTGATAGAAACAAAAGGAGAGAGCTTTGGTGTGCTGCCTTGAAGATAGATTATCTGCATGATGTTATTAAGTTTCTGATTTCGAAGTGGGAGTTATAGCACGGGTTGTTACTGCTAATTTCTCTGATAATTTATGTGCATTTGAAGTGAGTGAAGTTGTGTTGTTACATTATGATGCTCTATCTTGCATTGGTTATGTGAAGTTATTCAATATGTCTGTTGCACTATTGCTCTATTTGCACAGCCGGTTCTTATGGTATTTGGTTGGCTTCTCAGTTGTGTTTCCTGGCATTGCACATTCTTCTCTTCTATCCTTTGTCATTGAGGCAAAAAGGGCGAGAGTCATTTTTGTTTTTCCATCAAGGACAAAGGGGGAGTTTGTTGGTTCTCAGTTGTGATCATATGGTTTGTCCTTGATGACAAAATCCCTTTCATTTGATTCTACTTGTTGACAGTTTCAGATTGGTTTCTCAAGCTTTATCTTGGTACAGTTTTGTCTATATGGTTTACTTGTCTTGGCATTCAGTGGACAGTCTACATTTAGAATTTTAATATCTTATGGTACTGATCAGTTTGAGCTTCGTACAGTCTCAGGTTATCTTATTTGTACAATTGTTTTGGTGACAAAAAAAGAACATATCGGCGTGAGAATGCTAGGGTTTCCCTGATCCATTTTTCTGATAGACCTATGTGTTGCCTTTCAGCAAGATGTTTCTGATGTCATGACGATTTGATTTTACATACAGGCAGCTTTCGGCGTGACATTCGTGTGGTTTTGGTGACAGAGGAAAGGTCTATCGGTAGGAGTTTTACTGTCGATTTGAGGTCAAAACGAGATTGTTATGTCTCACCGACTAATACATGAGGTGGTTCATCGGCGTAAGTAATCCCTATCGGCATGTTGTTTCATTGAGCGCTTTGTGTCTTGCCGACCGGCACAAGAAAGATCATATCGGCAAGAGTTGCGGCATTCATATAATGTCTTAGCGAACTCATCATATCTCCCCAACCAGAAATAAAGGGTGCTCATCGGTGAGAGGCTTTTTCTTCATTGTAACATCTTGGAAAACTTACTTTAGTCTTGCTGACCGCCGTTGAAAAATTGTATATCAGTAGGAGGTCTCAGCTTCGATGTAATGTCATAGCGAACCCGTCAGGTCTTGCCGACTAAGTCTTATGAGGGGCTTTCGGCGAGAGGTTGGTATTGTCTCAGAGACTCAGAGTGGATAAAGATTTTTGGTATGACATAGTGTGCTCTCCGAGAGGTCTCCCCGACATTGATATGTCTCGGCAATGCATAAAACAAAAGGAACATTTCGGTGTGACTCATGTGCTCGAAGAAAGGTCTTGGCGAGTTTGAATTCTTATACCGATCGACAACATAAAGGTATACATCTCGGTAAGAGTTAGGGTTTTCGGCGTGAGGTCTCGGCGAGTGACCTTCGGTCTCGCCGATGGAACACAAAAGGATATTGTCGACATATGTTCTGACTTGTCTCAGCGACACAGAAGATGGTAGGTGACTTTTGGTATAACGAAGTATTATCTATATGAGGTCTCCCCGAGAGTGATATGTCACAGCGACAAGTTTGATCACGTGGGTTTTCGGTAAGACACGGGATGCTCTATAAGAAGTCACCCCGACTATGCATTGTCTTGGCGAAGGCGGATGAAGAATACATCTCGGCGAGAGTGTGTTTTTGTCACAGCTCTCATAATGGATAAAGCCTTTCGGTGAAACATAATGAAATCTACATAATGTCTCCCCAACAGCAGAATGTCACAGCGACAAACAGAGGGATGACTGAAGGCGATAAAGTTGCCTTCAGCATAGGTATTGAATTGTCTCGGCGAACAGGAATGATCACGTGGTCTTTCGATGAAACTTAACAAAATCTACATAAGGTCTTCCCGATAATGATTTGTCACGGTGACCCACATGAGAATGAAGGTTACATTTCGGTGAGAACTATTTTGTCTCAACGACCAGAAGAACTTTACATGGCTCTCGGCGCAACATAGGATATTCGTTATGACTTCTCCTCGACTCTGTTGGGTCATGGCGAAAGCGATAACTAAGAGGAATGACTGGGGATTTAATTGCCTTTGGCAGGACTATCTGGATGTCTCGACGAATGACTAACAAACTCTGTCACTATGGCCGACATGTGATTTTTCTAAGTATAGTTGCATGCTGACATCTTTGGTTGGCATCGAATCTCTGGAAAAATTATTCTCTGAGATTTTAGAGGTTATGATTTTCTATTAGTGGGCAGTCGTGGTTTTGATGAAAATCTATCAGTTACAATTTGAAATCTCCTGATTCAGCACAGAAATTAAAGCTCTCTGGATAGGCATTACTCTGATTTTAACCATCATCTACAGATTATCATGATTCAGCTTCATATTCAAAAATTAGCAAGAGAGTTTCAGAATCTTGTGAAAAACGCTTTTTGAAGATTTCTTCATAACAGACATACTTGAAATGTATATAAAAACCAATGTTGAAAATAGTGAAGGTGTTGCTGGCCAGTAATTCTGAGAGATAGGTATTTTGGCCGTATCAAGAGATGTATTGGAAAACTCTGTAATACAAGAGTTGGATTCTTAGGGTATTAGGTAGATAAGAGTGTTGAGTTTCTTGAGCTTACTAGAAAACAGAGAGATCCTCTGATATTATTATTGTTCTGAAAATAATTTGAGGGGTTGGTGCTCCTTGAAATTGGTGTTTCGATTTGAGGGGTTGGTGCTCCTTGAAATTGGTGTTTCAAAATGAGGGGTTGGTGCTCCTTGAGTTGGTGCTAAGAAATTAGCCTATAAGGCATTGTTAACAGTGGTTTTTGAAGATTAAGCCAGTAAGGCAATTTAGGAGTGGTTTTTCTACCCCAGGAGGGTTTTCCACTCGGTAAATCCTTTGTCTTATGGTCTCTTTGTTTTGGTGTCATAATGTTTCTTGATTGTGATCATTTTTATCTTTCTGAACATTTTTGAATGATAGTTCCTTCATATCTGCAAATATTTAGTTCAAATATCTTGCACAAGTCATTACTGAAGAGTCTAATTCAAAAGGAAGCTTAAAAGTTCTCATTTGATTCATTGCTCAAGAATAGTTATAATTTGCTAAAGGTGTTTGTTGTCTCAATACCTTTCTTGTCTTTAAAGTTGCATTCAAATCAATTGTTTGAGAAGTGAGTCAATAATGTTGATCATCATTTGCACAGTCTTATGAGTTGCACCTACACTGTCATCATGCTTTGTTTGTTAATCAATGTCAGCCATAATTGTTTTGGCAAATGCAAGATATCTCACTCAAATCACATTTTCATAAGTTGTCTAATAGACTGAGTTAATGTTGTCATATCTTTGTGCTTTCAAAAGTGATTACTCTACTCTAATGTTGAAATAAAAGGAAATCAGAATTAAAAATCTTGGTCAAAGTTGAAAAAGTACACAACTGGTGAAAGAACGTCAAGATCATTCACCTAATTTGAAAGTTATTCAAGTTCCAATTTCTGCTTTTTGACCTGAAAAACCTTCCGAGCTCAGTTTGAGGCACCAAATGATCCCGGATGGGCCTGAAAATTTGCGAAAACGCCAAAGTAGTCCGCCAAAGGCCTACTTTGTGGAAAATCGTCTTTTCGAGAGCTTTCCGAAAAGGTATTATCATTGAAGATCCGACGGTCGGATTAAAAGTTATGGCTGCCGGAAGTTGGTGCATATTTTAGAAATGTGCTAATTTTCAACTATGAATTTAAACTTGAATTTCAAATTGTAATTTTGGCACCAAACCGTCAAAAATCTTATCTCGAAGGTTGTTTTTGGTTCCAAACCGAAATGGGTCTATTTAGGGGCTTGTTTCTGATTTTTGGGTAACTTTTTGGGGAAAGAAGTTCGCATGCTGTGAAAGGGGATCTGGGTAATTTTTTGTAAGTTGGTAATTTGCATGTAATACAGAGCTTGGGGATTTGAGATCCTCTGCATGTAATAAGTTCAATATTTATGAATAAAATATTATTCTCTGTTTTGTATGAGCTGCGGTTCTGCCTTGCCTCTCGCCGTGGTATCG
>VDFB02256132.1:236593149-236635173 GCA_007258455.2 Sequoia sempervirens
GATGGAGGAGGTGATCTTGGGATATATGGACTCAAGATGGATAGAGTGGGTGGAGGGACATAAGAACCCAAGATGGATGCAATAGATGAAGGATGGGAGATTGTGGATGGAGGGATGTAAGGACCCAAAATGGATGGAGCGGATGAAGGAGGAATATGGACGGTTGTTTTGAGGTGATACGATAGAGGAGGAGGGATGGCAACATATGATTTGGTGGAGTGATGGGAAGAGCCGACATTTCTTTTGGAAAAGGCTCGTTGAGGACGGCTAGAGGTTGTACCAACGTGTTTAGATTGTGAGTCTTGGGGAATAGATCCAAGACCTTGCATGCAGATTTGTTCTTTGACTTGGATGGGCTCTAAAATACCTTGCTCGTGAAGGCCTAGAACTTTTCCTTGATAGTTCATGTTCTTGAGCATTCGATCCATGATAGGAGTTTTGTTATTTTGAAAACATGATGCGAGTCCATTATTAGGTGGGGGATGATGGGTGGTATATACACTGTGTTTTTCTTCTGCAAGGAGGCCACCATGGAAGAATGTGAGAGTACCAAGGGGATATGCAAGCGGTGTGGGGATAGCATTTTTAGGCGATGATGGGGGATCCTGAGAAGGAGATGATGGGATAGCAACATTTGGATGGGTTGTATCTGGAGAGTGAGTAGGGGATATGATAGGATTGGATTTTGTGGTAGTGGACTCATGCGATGGAGATGGAGATGGAGCGGTAGAATCTTGAATGTCAAGAGGATCATGGGATGGAATGGATGGGTGATTGTGATCTTGTGGTAGACTAGATGGGATGGTAGGATCTTGATCTGGAGAAGGGAATATGTTGGCATGCTTTGGATTAGACTCTTGGTATGACGCATCTTGTGTGGATGGAAGGATGACAGAGTGTTGGAGAGACTCTTCAAGTTGGGGAGATGGAAGGATGGAGGATTTGATGCAGTTATCAGAATGGATTTGGGCGTCGTGGATGGGTTCGATGACTCTCGGAGTAGGGGGTGGGTGTTCAATGGACTTGGTAGATGTGATGGTAGGAGATGGGGACTCAGTAGATTCAGAGGATGTGATGGTAGGAGATGGGGACTCAGTAGATTCAGAGGATGTGATGGTAGGAGATGGGGACTCAGTAGATTCAGAGGATGTGATGGTAGGAGATGGGGACTCAGTAGATTTAGAGGATGTGATGGTAGGAAGTGGGGACTCAGTAGATTCAAAGGATGTGATGGTAGGAGAGGGGGACTCAGTGGATTTAGAGGATGTGATGGTATCATCAATGATAGGTGTTGGATGGAGAAGGGTCTCGTCACTAACGACCATGGATGATGGCTTGGGATGGCATGGTTCCACGACTGCAATGTGTGGAGTGGGGGATGTTTCCTTTGTTATAAGTCCTTGGAGAAACTTGGATATGCTAGGCTGAGATGGTGAGGTGGGAGTTGATGAAGGTTTATGGATTAGTGGACTAGGATTAGATGGAAGATTAAGACTGGATGGAGGATTAAGGTAAGGATATGGGCATGGGGAATTAGGATAGGATGACATGGACGGTGGATCGTTGGTAGAAGATATGGGCGGCATGTTGTAATAAAGGTATTGGGATGGTGGATTAGGATGGGAAGATGCAGTGGTTGGATTAATATAGGGAGATGCATATGTCTGATTAGGGTAAGTTGATGGGTGTGTTTGACTAGGATAAGAAGGTGTGAATGTAGGATTAGGCTGAGTGGAATGGTATGGGAGATTAGGGTAGTGGGTGTATGCGGATGAAGGATTGAGATAGGAGGATGTGGACGATGGATTAGGATGAGGGTATTGTGATGGCAGACTAGGATAAGAGGATGTGGGTGTTGGATAAGAGGATGATGTAGATGTAGGATATGATGGGTATGATGGATATCCCTTGTCAAAGGTAGCATAAGGAGTCTGATTAGGCATGGATGAAGACATGATGGGATAACTCAATGGGGTGATTGGATTTTGGAATGTGGGTGGAGTAAGCTTACTAGCAATGATAGTGTCAAGGGGATCTATCTCGTATACCTCTTGATCAACAAGACTTTCGTTATCATCATCGACGTAATTAGGGTTTCCCTTGACCACTATTGATGGAGGATAAGAATTCATGATGATGAAAGGATAAAGAGGATGGATGAAAGATTTTGGATGGAAATGGACAAAAGCCCAAATCAGGATTTAGGACAAGCTCAGATCGGGATTGGATTAAAGTTCAGATTAGGATGATTGGATGATACGATGGGATTGATTTTGATGATCGGATTTGATTATCAAAGGATGATTACGACACCGAATCTGCTTTGAGATGGAAGTAGATTGATTGGGTCGAAGGTGGATAGGGATGCAATTGGATTGGATTGGATTGATTGATCGATCAATTGAAAGGTCAGATGATGGATTAGGTAGGATGACGAAAGGGACTATAAATCCTGTTCAGAGATTACCCTAGGTGACTTAGGATGCTGATTGATCAGATTAAAGGATGAATGGATGATTGCGGCACCGAATCCACTTTGAGATTGAAAATGGATTGATTGGGCCGATGATGACGATTAACTTAGGATGGATGACAATCCTAAGAGGATGTTAATGATGATGATCAAATCAGACACTTCGGTCAGTTTGGATAATAACCCGAGATGAAGCTTCGATTTGGGTGGGGAAAATGATGATTTGATTGGAGAAATGGATGAATGAATACTCAAAATGAGTAAATGATTGATCGGGACAGATGAACGATTACTCAAAACGAGTAAACGAATGATCAGAATGATGGAACGAGAGTTCAGAATGATGAAAGGATGTGTTAAATGGGTGAATGTTTACTCAGAACGAGTAAACGGGTGATTGGAATGACAAAATGAGAGCTTGGAATGATGAAAGGATGTGTGAAATGGATGAAAGTTTACTCGGAATGAGTAAACGGATGATCAGAATGATAGAACAAGAGTTCAGAATGATGAAAGGATATGTTAAATGGATGAACGTTTACTCAGAACGAGCAAACGGATGAGAATGGTAGGGTATACCCCCCTCGAGGAGGCAGATGGTGAAGAAAAAGGTGCCCCGGCGAACTTCTCAAAAGTATAAAGTGGTATATATCATCGGAAAGAGCACGAAAAAATGAGAAGAATTTCCTTTGAACGGAGTCAATCGGATAAACAGTGTGGAAATGGGCACCCCGAGAAGAAAGAGCAGAAGGTCAAATCCGCCACTGCATAAGGACAGGTCTGCCACTGCACAGGGACAGGTCTGCCACTGCACAGGGACAGGTCTGCCACTGCACAAGGACAAATCCGCCACTGTAGTAGGACAAATCCGCCACTGCACTGGGACAGATCCGCCACTGCACTGGGACAAGTCCGCCACTGCACTGGGATAGGTCCACCATTGCACTAGGACAGATCCGCCACTGAACTGGGACAAATCCACCACTGCACTAGGATAGATCCACCACTGCACTAGGATAGATCCGCCACAGCACGAGGACAGGTTTGCTAAAAGATAAGGTTAAGTCCGCCAAAGGATAAGCTTAAGCTTGGTTTTTTGATGGATGGCAAAGGCAAAGGACCCAAATTGTAGCAACCATAAAAAGACTTGGCCAAATCGATAATCACTGGTTTTTGCACAAGAAAGACACTTCAAGTAGCACAACCCTAAAATTAGTAGAAACGGGTATGGTCAACAAAGTCTTCTACTCTAGGATGCACATGGTTTCTAAGGAGTCCTCGATATACACCCAATACGTGAGGCCCAAACCGTGAACACCAACTCGTTACAAGCATGAGTCGGGAACCTTAGCGAGATACTAGAGGCTCGAACCAACTCTTCACGTCATCCCGACGCTTCGCCAATTACAACGTGGTTGGATTGGGGTACAGCTTTCACTCTCCCCCCTTTATATACCCCGCCGGTACGTGTGGTTGGAATTGTCCCTTGGGGTGATGAAATCCCCAAGCAGGTCCTGCTAAGAAAGTGAAAAATAGGTGACTCAAAAGGACTTGGAAAGCTACGATTTCTCGTCACCCAGGATCGCCAAATGGCACAAGGGGATTGGATACATCAAATAGCCTTCCCAAACACGCCAAGCAAGGTTTATTGACACCCCTTTAATTAAACTATGTTCCTATTTTACCAAAAGACAATTCGGGAAAACAAAAAAATTTACCTTCTGGAGGACAGTCGCCACTCTGTAAGGATAGATCCGCCATCTGTCAAGACCAATCCGCCACTCTGTCAGGACAGGTCCGCCATAGCAGGATAGGTCCGCCACGGAAGACAAATTGCCACTGTTAGGCCCAATCTGCCACTCTGGACGTTCGCCACTCTGTTAGGCCAGTCAGCCACCTCTGGCAGATCCGCCACTCTGTTAGGTCCATTCGCCACCTCTGGATAAATCCGCCACTCTGGGCCAGTCGCCACCCTACAACCTGGACCTTGAAAAATGCAAAAAATAGCAAACGTGAAGAAAATAGACCCGTTTGTGGGTCCCACCGGGCGTGCCAGAAATGTGATAGGTCGAATAGATGGTTAGAAAGCAAGCAACAAGTTAAAAGAGTGCAAATAAACAACTTAAAACAACCTACACTTCAAGATTAGCCTAAGTTGGAAACAATGCAAGACAAAGGAACGAAATGGAACTTTATACCTTGCGTTGAGTCGATCCTTTGGTTGGCCTTCAATCTTTGATGTGTATGCTCCTTGGATGGCAATATGCAAGCTAAATGATCTTGTGAGGATGAGTGCAAGTGGATAAAAATGAGAAAATGGCTAAGTATGAGTTGAGAAACAAAATTGCAAGAGTTTGGCTAGCACAAATGATCTCCCCCAAAATGAGAGAAAAGAGGGGGGTATTTATAGGATTTTTGAGAAATCCTAGGGGAAATGGACAGTTGAGATTGATCCACCAAATATCAAGATGTAGGGCTAAGGTGAGATAGCCCTAAAAGGTGAAGTGGACATGAGGTGGAAGGAGAAGGACATGACATGGAGGGGCACAAGGGCACCTTGGGATTGGACAAGATCTCCTCATAAAGGAGGTCCTTGTCCCATGTGGGTGAGAGGACATGTGAGGAATTAAAATTCCTCAAATAGTCCCATGGGGAAGAGGGAAGGAATTTAAAATTCCTTAAAATGCATTGGGGGATTAAAAAGTTGAATTAAAAATTCACATAGGGAAGGGGGATGCCTTGTCAAAAAAGAAAGGCATTTAAGAGGGTTGACTAAGGACACATGTCATAAAGGACATGGGGAAGAGAAAAGGAATTTAATATTCCTTGGAAGGATAAAAGGAATTAAAAATTCCTTGAGAGGTTGATTAGGTTAATGATGAGGGTTAGAGGAGGGTTAGGTGGCTAAGAGAGATTAGAGGCCAACTTGCAAAAGTTGGAGGATGTGACACTCCTAATCAAGGATTAGGCATGTGCACATCTAATGATGGGATTAGAAGAAGGATTAAGATTAGATAAAAATGATGGAGGATGTGACATGAAGGGAATTAAATAAATGGAATATTTACTTAATTCATTTGATGGAAGGAGGATTAAAGAGATAAGGTATTATTGATTAAATACCTTAGGGATTTGGCAGAATTAAAGATATTAATTAAATAATAATAGTATTACTTAATTAACAAAAATAAGACAAAAGGGGATGAATTTGGATAAATTAATTGTCCAAATTTAGACATCTACAGTTTCAAGTCATGTTTCTTGTTTGGGTTTTAAGTAACCTCAGTCTCGTGACCCTAGAGGTTGTTGGCAATGGGTAGTAAACTTGCATGTTAATTGTACTTAAACAAACAAAAAAATTGTATGTTTGAGTAGTAAATTGCAACTTCCTCTAGGGTTGCGTGTCGGGGCATTACAGAATATGTGTATATTTGTAATTGTTTATGTGATTGTTACTACAAAAAAAATTATATATTTATTTCCTCTCTCCATGATTCACTATTTGGATCTGCACTAAAGAAAGCTCCCTTTGTCTTTCAATTGATATCTTCTACCTCACTACGCTTGTACCATTGTCTTTCATTTTGACATTGTTTAACCAATGTTTGTTCATGTCTCACTAAAACGATCTGCTCCAAGCCATTTCAATTCAAATAATAAAATTGAATAACTAAGATCATGCATATATTGAATAAAAACAAACTGTCCATGCACATTAAAGACAATTGCATTACAAATTATTCATAAAAACCAAGCATTAAATTGCAAACTTTGAAGTTGCATATTAAAGAAAAGAAAATTGTATATTTATATATATGTATATACATGTATACATATATATATATATATACATATATACACAAGTACATGGTTGAATACCCTCTAATTGTGAACCATTGAATCCCATTCCATATTTAACCATTATATGGTAGAAAACCCTATAATAACACAATATAATAAGGTTGTTGTTTCAGGGAAGTGTTGACTGCAAGAATTGGAGACAAGTGTGGACAAAGAGGGATCTGATGTAGCAAAGCGCATAGAACATTTTTGGAGAAAACTAATACTTGAATGAGTTGAACCTAACAAAAAAAATGAATTCAAATCGGGTTTTACCTCTAGGGTAAAACATATGATTCTATTCATGTTTTTTGTTTGGGTTTGACTCATTCAATCTGGTGTATTGCACAAGAGGGAATGTGTTGTTGAGAAAGCAATAGATGTATATGATTAGTGTCTTTCCCCACCCTAAATGAAAAGTTTAGAGCAGTAATTGCTCATTTCATCCTTTGTTTCCTCCACTAACCAACTTTCCTTATGTGCTGCTTTGCATTTACTCAGTATGTCGGGTGTGTTAATCGAAGATCAAGGTTCATTCAATACTCCACATTCTTGCATATCCCGCTCACTCTCATTCCTTTTTTTTGCAAACATTCTTGGTTGTTCGTTTGCTTACTTACCCATGCATGTTTGGCTCTCCATGACTCATTTTTTTGCTCTACACACTTCATTGTTCAGCTTTGCACTCTCAAAAGCTCCCTTTTTCTTTCAGGTGAGATTTTTTACCTCACTAGGCCTCTACCAGTGCCTATATATATTAAAATTAACATACATATATATATATAATGTGTGTGTGTGTATGTTCACATTGGATTTTTCATTTAACCGAATATATGGGGTTTCAACGTACACTATTTATGAATGTGAATACATTTCAGTTCAATTTCATGGTTTTTTCTTAAGGCATATGATAGGGAATATATATTAGTTCTATGCATTGTCAATGTTTGTCACCCACCACCCTATAACTCGGCATTTGGGGTTTCAACTTGCACTACTTATGGATGTCAATTCATTTCAGTTCCATACATTGTGGTTGTTACACCATATCATGTTGGTATATATGTATAACTCATGTACAAATGTTCAATTTGATTGTTCAATTGCTTTCTTCAATTCAATGGTTCCATTTGATTATTCAATTGCATTGCTTAATTTGATTGTTCAATTGGATTGTTCAATTTGATTGATCAATTGGATTTCTCAATTGCATTGTTCAATTGGATTGTTTAATTTGATTGATCAATTGGATTGTTCAATTGCATTGTTAAAAGTTATTGTTCTATTGCATTGTTCTATTGGATTGTTCTATTGGATTATTCTATTTGATTGATCAATTGGAATGTTCAATTTTATTGTTCAATTTCATTGTTCACTTGCAATTTTCAATTGGATTGTTCAATTTGATTGATCAATTGGAATGATCAATTTGATTGTTCAATTGCATTGTTAAAATTTATTGTTCTCTTGGACTGTTCTATTTGATTGATCAATTGGAATGTTCAATTTTATTGTTCAATTGCATTGTTCAATTGGAATGTTCAATTTCAATGTTCACTTGCAATGTTCAATTTGATTGTTCATTTCAATTGTTCAATTTGAATGCCATATATTTCATGTTCATTCCTTCGCAGTTATTCAATTCATTTTTTTAGATATGTTGGTATATTCGGCTGACACTTGTAAATTTTTGTCTTGTTCAATCTTCTTCGATGGTGTGCTATTTCAATCCATTATTGGCTTCGTGATGGTGAATTGCATGCCAAAGGTAAACACAAAAGGATACTATACATTCTTATTGTAAGTTGAACACATTCCTTACTACACTTTTCTTATTAATGACTATTTTCATATATGTTTGTAGGATTCAATTGGAAAAATTCATCATAGCATTGGCCATCTCCAATTCATACAAGTGAGATTTTTAACCTCACTAAAGTTGCACCATTGTCTCTTGTCATTCCATTTTCTTTCTTATTTTCAATTATTTGTTTTGTTATGGGTGTGTTGTGTTACTTAAGGTGAATTTTATTATTCATTTTGTTGTTGATTCTGAACAAAATATTTAAAGTGTTTATTTGATTGTCCATAGATTGAAGGTTCTCTACCATTCTAAGTGCACCAACAATATGCTCCATGGTGTTTATGGTGTGTATGGTGTTTATGAACACTTCCAATACTTGTGTTCATAAACACACTCAATTTGTCAAGGAAATATATGGTTCTCTTCATGCATCATTGTGACTTTAATGGGTTTAATCCTTTCATTTAATTTCTATGTATACATACACTATAGCTTCCAATCTATATATCAATGTATGTATGCATATATCTATATATCTTTGTATATATATATGTACATGAAATATTTATATATATATGTAGGATTATATACATATATGTATATGTAGATACACATTCATATATTTGTAGATATACATTGACATAGATGTAGGTACACTTTGATATATATATATATATATATATATATACGTGTAGATACACATTGATATATATGTACATACATACATACATATATATATATACATACACATTTATATATATGTACATACATATTGTCCTATACATACATGTGCATTCATATGCACATATATATATATATATGTATATACGTATTGACATAGACATACATCTCAATATGTATGCACATAGATACATATGTACATCCTTATGCACATAGATATATATGTACATATGTATGCACATATAAGCACCATATATATATATCCTCAAAATGAAAACCAGTCAAACCATTTTCATATTTTGGGATAACAAACAAATGTTATAACCAAATTGCAGATTTAAAGTTTGTGCAATGATGAACATAACAATAGGGGATAGATAGAATCATATAGGTCAAATAGGTCACATCCATCTCTATCATTCACAAATCAAGACCGAACTGTAATGTACCAAAACAAATCTACTTGAGATAAGACATACATACATGTTATCTTTTGTAGAGGTATAGCCTAAAAGTAAATTTCAATTGAGCTACTGATATACAAAAGGATATATAAGATTATCAGCATTGAATATTTTTTATTTTTCATTGCATAACATGGGATAGATATGAGGGGCTTGATATATCAAAAAATCTAGAAAATAAGTGTTTAGCTTTAAATTGATAGATATTGAACATAGAAAGTGTCATGTTACTTTCTTGAATGAAATTGCAAATTGTAGTATGAAAAAGCCTATGATGGATATACAATTTCTCGAGGCACTATTAGAGAAAATATAGGTTCTAAAATTATGTATCTCTATGAGAATGACCTCTTAATTTAGATGCATCACTTTCAATTCATACCAATTGATGTAATTGGAAATCTAAACAATAAGAGTCTTATTGATATTATTGGAATTACTTTATCTATCACTAAAAGTGAGCTACATTAAGATGAGATGGAATTAAGTCCTAGGAAGAATCATGGCATCACAAGACATGTCAACCTTCATTGATCATGTTACCTCACAGAGAGATATGTTTCAAAAAGAATGAATTCAACTTCAACACATGCAAGTGTTGTCACTTGTGTAACCTAATTTTCTATAAGAATTCCCCCGCCCTCTTTCAAACTTTATACAAAAAACATATGTTTAAACTTGATATTTATCCCACAAGGTCTCATGTCTATATCTAAATCAAGCCCCTAATGTCTATCCCATATTATCATATTTGATGATGTGGCATCATATATATGTTGATAAGATATATAAGGTCTCATGTTTATATCTAAATCAAGCCCCTCATATCTATCCCATAGTATGTTAAATTATCAGCATAGACTGTATTGTATGAAATGTTGTATAAGATTATCAACATTGAATATTTTTTTCACAAATGTAGAATAGATATTATAAACATAGAAATTGTGGTAAAAAAAATTGAAGCAAAATATTTGCATACAATATATTTTCTGAAATGTAGATTATAAGACAACCATAAAAAAGGTATTGACATAATCATCAATGGGCCCGACACTAGAGCACCTTAATATGAAAATTCAACCAAGGTTTAGTTCAAAATAATAAACAGATTTAGTTCACATTTATAAACAGATGCAACACAATGAAAATGGCATCCACAACTACAACCCAAAAAAAATCCAAGATATAAGGCATTGTTTCAGTTGGTCCCTCCCAAACTCAGTTGAATGCTCCAAGGAAAGAATCTGTAGATGTGTTCTCATCTCCTACTGTTGCATTTAGACTTGCCATAAATTGATTTGCATTTTCATTTTTCAATTGCGTGAAACTTACATTTGAAGGCGTTAGTGGAGAAGAAGTCTGGCCAACTGGAAATTGAGGGCAACTAACTTGAGATGAGCTAGGACTGAAACACACATTGCCTACAGAAAATAAAGGGATGTCATTATTGGTTATATCTAGAAAGTAACTCTGGTTATTAGATAAGGGAGTTGTAGGACTACTTAATCATCTATCTCCCATCAATGCTCTATGGGCAGCCTCGATCTCCCTTTCCTTTTTCTCTTGTTCTTTGTGTATCCTCTCTTGCTCCTTCTGATCTTTTTCCTTTCTTTGTAACTGTTTCAGCTGCTCTCTTTCCTTGCGCTCAATTTCCTTTTCAATTTTCTTTTGTTCCTTCTACTCTAAGGCCAAAATTTTTGCTACCTTTTTCTCCTTAGTTTGTTTCCTCTTTCTGATTTTCAATTCTTTTTTACTTCATTCCTGTTCCATTATGAGAGTCATGTAATTATCAGCAATCAATGACTAAGACTGTTGGCTCACCCGAAGAGCACCACCAGCAGATTTTCTCATTCTTCCATTCACTCTGTGACTTGGTAGCTTAAGGAAGTTACTGATCTAAGAACCACTTTTAGTTTCAATTGTTTCATTGACTTGGGAGTTAGTAAACTCCACCTAGTCCAGTGTACCCTGACTTTCATTGCTGCAATCTACATAATAGTACACTATGTGTTCTTGAGGTGTGGGTGTTGGAGATGGGAATGTGAAATCCCCCATGTCTTCTTGTGCGGGCTAGTTTTCCATGTCCTCAAGTTGTTGCTCTGCACCTTCATGCACTTGACTATCCATTGGAGTTTGCAATGTTTGTGAAAGTTCATTTGTTGAAACATCAAGTCCCGAAAGACTAAGGATGTTCTACACTGCAGAAGCATCGTCGGTGTCAGCAATGTCATACATCTCACTGGGACACATGTCATCCACAAGAGCATTAGAATTGAGGGGCCATATCCTCGTCCTTTTAAAGCCAGCTTTTATGTTGGTTGGAGTTAAATCTCTTCTCAATGCCTTGCTTCCTAACTCCACCAATTCTACCCTTTTGATATCAATATTGGGGAATCTAGTGAGAAAATTTTCTCTCTGATTTGAAATATTGCTTGAATGGTGCAAACACACTAACATACAAAAGTTGTAGCACATGAGAAGTATGAGCGGGTAGTGTAAGGAAGTCAATTCCTAACCCCCTTTCCCTTTGGATAGTTGAAAATGCAACATGACTTCCATGGCCATAAAAAATTAGCAGGTTCCTATTAGTAGGTGAGACACCCCAGGAACTGACACAAAGAAATGTTCTAGCCACTCATATAAAATCTCCATCATCCAAGCATGTGCTTGGGTTGCCATAGTTGTGTGTGGTTCACAGTTCACAATGTAATTCTCTACCTTTTTATTTCCCTTGAACAGATAGAAACCAGGTATGGTTTGGCTAGATGCATTAACACAACATAGAATAGTTGTCCATCCTCTACTTTTTGGAATGATGTAGGAGACATTCCTGCTGCCTCATCATGCCAAGACCCTCATAGTTCCATTTCTGCTAGCTTGAATTCCCATTTCATCATAGTTCCAAATTTTGTCAAGACCGTATAGGGTACTTTCATATGTTGTTGTCAGTGTTTTATAAAATTCAGCTACTATATTGGGTCTAAGGTTTACCACCCTGTCTTTGTCAAGACCTTTAGTTGTGTGCAAGGTCAATTCTATATGGTTCCTCTTGAATCCAATCCACCATGATTTTCTAGGCAGCCCCTCCGTGAAAGGGTTGTGTCTAGTCTGGCATATCTAAGCAACCTCTTGCTTGAGATTCATAATATCAAGCCCGTGGCCAATATCTACCATATCTATGCACCACTTCACAATCAGACCCTCCTCCTCTTCTATCAGGATTGTTGGTGGATCCTTCTTTGAAGTAGAGCTCAGGCCACCTAACCAATTGCTAAGTATTGTAGCTAGGATTTTCCACTTCTTCACAATAGCTCTTGTCAGCATCCCATTCATTTCAACATCCTCCAGTGCCCTGTTCATGTCCTCTGATGACCATTCTCTTTCCTTTGATGCTCTTTCCCACAAGAATGGTGGTGCACCAACCTCCTGGACAACCTCGACAGGGTCTAGATTCATGTTTACTTCTACAACTAATTGTTGCACATTGGGGATTGCTACAGTGTCTTTCCTTGTATGAGAGGCCATCTTTGTAGTCTTGGTTTTAGTTTTGGACCTCATTTTACCTTTAGATTGCAGCTACAGATGTTAAAAAATATGTTTGGAGCAGTTAAATAAAACAAAAAATTGAACATTGTTGAAGTCATAGTTATGCATGAACAATTTGCATTTATTTAATATGCATCTTGATATTTTGAAATTCAATGCTCTGGTTTTTATGAACAGTTTGTAATGCAATTGTCCATAGTTTGTAATGGAATTGTCTTTATTGTGCATGAACGGTATGTTTTTATTGTCTTTATTTTCCTTGGTTTTTATGAACAATTTGTAATGCAATTGCATTTTTTGTGCATGTTGACAGTTTGTTCAATTTTATTATTTGAATTGAAAATACTTAGAGCAGATATGTTTAGTGAGGCATAAACAAACATTGGTTAAACATTGTCAAAAGGAAATACAATGGTACAGGAATAGTGAGGTAGAAAACCTCAACTAAAAGAGAAAGGGAGCTTTATTGAGTGCTAAGCCGAACAATGAAATGTGAAGAGACGAACATAAATATGTAAAACAAATTTTGTAGTAACAATCACATAAACAATTACATACATATTTATATATGAATATATATATACATGTATATATATGTGTGTGTATATATATACACACATATATGTGTGTGTGTATATATACATATACTTGTATATGTATGGAAATATGTCTATGTATTATTTTGTTCTTCCATGCATGATATATATATAGAAAAATACATATATATGAAGAGAATAATATAATTGCATGGCAGAATATCTTTGAATTGAAATCAAGTGAATCCATTTTCATATTTGGGAATAAAAACAAATATTAAAGGCAAATTGTAGAGTTATTTTGTGCATTGTGAAAGAGAGGAATACAAGTGCATGGTAGAAAACCATGTAATTGTGAACCAATGAAACCATAAAAATGTTTGGTAGTAACAATGAAATAAAAATTGTATTTTACAAACACAACTATTGTGAGTGGAAGAACAAAATAATACGATTGCATGGTAGAATATCTTTGAAATGAAAACCAGTCATACCATATATATGTATGGAAATATATAAGTATGGAAATATGTCTATGTATTATTTTGTTCTTCCATGCACAATATATATTTGTATGTATGTATGGAAAGACAAATACATATATAAGAATAGAATAATATAATTGCATGGCAGAATAACATCATAATGAAAACAAGTGAGTCCATTTTGATATTTGGGAATAACAAACAAATTTTAAAGACAAATTGAAGAGTTAAATTTTTTGCATTGTTAAAGAGAAAACCCTGTAATTTTGAACTAGTGAAACCCTTTCCATGTTTGGTAGTAATAATGAAATGAAAAAAGAATTTTGCAAACATAACTATTATGCATGGAAGAATAGAATAATACATAAACATGCCAAAATATCTTGGAAATGAAAACTAGTCATACCATTTTCATATTTCGGAATAACATGAGAATATTATAAGAAAATTGTAGAGTTAAAGTTTGTGCAGTGAGGAAGACACAAATGTATGTGCATGGCAGAAACTCTTGAAATGATAAACATTAAAAATGTATGAATATTTCCTAGTAACAAGAAAATATATTGTATCCATTTCCGTATTTTGGAATAACAAACAAATGTAAAAATAAAATTGTAGATTTAAAGTTTGTGCAATGACGATCACATGAAAACAAATGCATGGCTGAAAACTAGTCAAACCCTTTCCATATTTCATCGAACAAGTCTAATAGTAATGAAAAACCATTTTAAACTAGTCAAACCCATTTCATATTTCCTATAAGAAAATATGAAAAGAACAATAAATGTCGTGCAATGAATAACACAAAATATTGAAATGCACAATGTAGGGTAAATGTCATGCATGTAGAAGTATAGAGGAAAGGAAAAATAGTGAAAGCATGAACTTGAATTGAAATGACTTGAAATTCATATAAAGTGTAAGTTGAAACCCCATATATTGAGTTACATGTCAATGTGACAAAAATTGACATCTCATACAAAATATTTGCATTCACAGGCAGCCAAAATTTGTAGCAATAGAATACATGTAGCTTGTCAAGATGCTACTGTTGCTTCCTTTGGACTATCTTCATATTTATAGACCAAATTGTATAACTAATAATGAAAGTGGGACATGCTAAATGGAAATTGCAAGAGATTGAGTAATGTGTTTTTGTATTTGAAAATCTCCTTATATGTTCAATGTTGGTTTCATGTGGAGTCTTTAATTCCTATCCTTTTAATTTCAAATTTGAAATCTTCATCGGATACCTTCAATTGCTGAGTTTGTATGAATTAATGATGTGCATTCCTTGTTTTCTTAACAAGAGATTTTGGTGGATTTAACACCATTTTTTTAGTGATTGTAGGTGGGAAAAACAAGAGGAACCATTAGTAGAGAGGTTTTATTTGACAAATGGGACACATATGAATGATTGCTACTTGTTTGAGTGTTGTGTTGGTGGGAAAATGGGATGGGGGTTTGACTAGATTGGATTTGGTGATGGGACATTCTTGGCTCATAGTTCTACTCATGGCATCCCAAGTGCCAGAAAGGCGATTGTGATGAAATGCAAGTGGTGAAATTATAGGGGAGCTTGGGGTATACTAATTTTATATTTTGGGTTTTTGTTTTAAATCGAGGGGTTGGTAACAAGCAATATGGCTTGTATGTTTTTCATGTTAGATGTGCTTTGAATATTCTCTGACATGTAAGACTGTGAATATCTATTTGTGTATGGAACAAATATTCTTCGATTATAATACAATTTTGACGGTATAGTGATACGTGTACCTTTGTTAATTTTGGGGGTTTAACTAATTTACATTTTCATTTTAAGGAGGTCTACTGTGGGGCCCATGTGGGATTTGTTGATGATGTTTTTTGCACAACAACAACTCAGACAGAATATGAAATCCTATCTCTCTTGAAAGGTGAATCTCTATCAGCAAGCCTCAAGAGATAACCCCAAGGTATCTAATGTCAAGTCTTGACAATGCATAAACAACTCAGTGATAAATGTGAAAACGTTGGTAATCACAAAGGGACCTTACTACAAACAAATACTGAATCAAATCTGGAAATATGATGATACTTCAATCCTAAATCTAACCCAAATGATAAAGAAATAACAAAAGATTAGGGTTTCAGAAAGATTCCTAAATTAAAGTTATTCCTAAGATTAACAATGCAAATGATGAAATACTTGAGATGGACCAATCCCTCATAAACTAATTCCTGCTTAACCTAGATAAATTTGCTATCTCACAGAAACAGTGCAATCTTCTGAGGTATTAATATTTTTAGATCATGAACATTCATCCAAGACAACCCAATTGCAAAATTTGAAACGGATAAACTTCACAATTGAACTAAGCACAATAAATATAAGGTCCAGGCTAACTTTGCAAAGAAACTAACAATTAGCTAGCTACAAAAAGTATGGACCAAGGATTGTTGCAGAAACTTCAAGCACCAAACCATAAACACCATTGAATCAGATCTAAATCCAAATCTAACATACATCTAATAACCTTGAGAAATTTCAATAGATAGAACAGCAAGAACCATGCAAGATAATTCAACACAAAAGAGATCACCAGAAAATCACAATGTCTTCAATTGTATTGAATCACCGAATGACAACAACAATTCCAATGTTCTATGTTACAACACTTGCTCATAACGAACTAACTTCTAACTCTACTCTACTACTTAATTCACTCTTGTATTAGAAACTAGCTATCCTTTCTATCTATTTTTATATCCCTTACAAATGAGGCAGAATTCCAAATTTATAGGAACCCCCAAAGCATGTTGGCCCAACTAATGTTTACAATAATAAATGGCCACAAAACAGGTCAGCCAAGAAGAATTCAAAATAAGATAAAATAGAAATTAAATGTACGAACTCCATCCAGGTCGGCCTGGGATCTCTAATGTAATTTGGAACAATGCATACAAAATAATAGGGAAGCACAAATTCCAATGTAGCCTTGCATTAACTGCCCTCTCCTTATCCTTAGCACACCTCTCCAAGTTAGCCAATGGTGGAGTAACCAATACTTGAATTTCTTTCATAGATTTAACTTCATCTCCTGAGTGCTCAATGACCTCTTCCCAATAAATCTTAAGGGCCTAATATTAATCCATAATGGCAATATAAGTAGTTGCATCATCAAACTGGTGTTCAGCAACTGGGTCTTCATCGACTGGAAAGTATACATTTCGCCACCATTCCTTCAACTGTTATAACTCTATTTTCTTCTTCTAATCATCACCTCAAGAAAGAGATGCACCTACCATGAATATCAGTCAGGGAATCCTTAACCTGCCTACTCTACTTATATATCTTCCTCAGAACATTTTCCTTCCAGTCGTTGCCATGCTAGATTCAGCCTGCACTCAGCAAAAATTAGCATCAATATCCATTATAACATGAAGATCAAGTCTAGACCATCATCAGTAATGTATTCATCATCCAAATAAACCCAAGAAAAGATCAAAATCAACCCAAAAACATTGTTGAAGCACAATTTCACAATTTGGGATTTCAAGCCCTCCGCAGAATCCAGGCCAGAGGAGAATTTCGGGAAAATCCCAGCCAGGTAGATTCTAGCAAAATAAGCACAACATCAACAATAGATTATCAAAATGAATGAAGTATGCATAAATCATTGTGTAATTTATCAGTTAAAAGCATGGAATGATAAGTATTCATCATTAAACTCATCCAATTCACCTGATTTCCAAGTTCCACCAAGCATCACAAAGAATCCAAGAGAATCTGACCGAACCAGAATTTCGTGAAAAAGGAAAAGTTATAGATTTTCAACACATTCTGGGAAAATGGAGAGGACCAGGAAAACCAGGGAAATCTACCAGCGCAGGATAATCCTGAAATGAAGGAAAAACCTGAATATCGGCATCCTCTCACGATTTCGCTCAAATTGATCGAATGATCACAAATTTGAGGAGTTGGGCATGGAACCAATTTAACTTGAACCTCCTATAGATCTTCCTTGAATTCTAGGCTCACTTGAAAGAAAATTAAGATGCAATGGCGACGCCCTAGGCACGAAACCCTAAATTTTAACCATTAACGCACAGAGCAAGCCACGAAATGCCCAAACATATAGGAATTTGAACTCCAAGAAAATCCAAAATGACAAAGCACTACTTACATTCATCAATCAAAAGCAAGAAAACATGTACATACCATTTGATGAAGTGGAAATTGATCTCAGAAATAACAAATTACAGTTTATTGGCGCTCAGCAAAGAACAACAACAATAATGCCTAGGAAATCACCACCAAATCCAACAATTCACAAAGAATAAACTCCTCAACTCAATAGAACACAAATGATAGAGCATAATGGCATAAGAATCCCCAAAGATCGACTAAATACAACCCTCACAAATCATACAAAGCAAGACAAGCTGAAGAAATTCGAAAACCCAATGGCAAAACAGAATTTCAGAAAAATACGGCCTAGGCAGAATTCTGTGAAGAACCGAATTCTCTGAACTACAATGTTTATTCTCTTCAATGGGCTTTGAGTGGGATCCAGGAAAATTTGGATGGGGCGGATCCAGGAAAATCCGGCTGGGGCGAAAAATCCCAAAACAGAGCAAAAACCCAAATTTTGCCCAGAACTTAAGATTTCCAATATGCAACTTAGGGGAATCACTTGGGCAAGAAAGATAAACATTTTAAGCTCATGCTAAGGCAATGAAAATCCTCAAAATCAAAGGGTCCAAAACACAAAAGTGAAAGCAAAAGAGGGTCCTTGCTTTCAGCGAGGCGTGTGCGAAAACTACACAACAAGACTACTTTTGTCCTTGGTATAGGCTCTTGCCCTACTTTGGGCCCCTCTCCCCTAAAGTGATTTTAAAAATACCAAAAAAAAGTTAACCTTTTGAGGGAGCCACAAAAGTTACTTTGTTATATACTTTTGACAAAAACAACACCAATTTATGTGGCTCCCTCTTTTGGACCCCTTAATCTCTAACATTTTCAAAAAAAAATTAGTAGTTTAGAAAGTAGACTCAAAGCACTACAAACTTTTTTTTGTTGCATCTAAATTTTTTTAGTGTAACTATCCTCAATTTCACATCCAAGGCCAGTGTTTCCTGATTTCAAAAAAAAAGTGGCCACTTAAGACCCCCTTTTGGCCCCCCATTTTTTTGCACTTAGTACCCAAGTGCCAAGTTTTGATGAAGATCCCTACTTGAAATATGAAAATACAAGCCACCTTCAAAGACCATATTTTTATTTGTTACTCAACTAAACACCACAAAGATAAATCCATTTTCCCCCAAAATAATTTCCATATCTCCTAGATTCTAATTATTGTAGATCAAGGCCTATAAAAAAGGTAGAGAAATATGGACTCCCATAAATTCATAGATCATAGAATGCTCTTCCAAATACATAACATTTTCAACAACATCATCAAGATTGATCACCATGATCAAGTGATCCTTGCTTCTTTCCAAAAACACATTAGGTTTTAATCACATTCCTTGAGAATGATTAAATTTGGGTTCTTCTACTGCAAGAGAAAATTAACCACATCGGCATGACCAAACTTTCAAGAATATTTGTTGAAGACAACATCTTTAAAGGATAACAAAGGGGTGTCCCTCAGACCCCCAATAGATTTCATGCAAAGTTTGTGGGCATGAATACAAAGAAAGAGCACTAAAAAGATAAACATAAACAAAAATGCGAAAAATGAAGCTAAAAGAAACCAAACCCTTGATCCAAAAGTAGCAGGCAAAGACTGAAGGCACGCAAGAAGTAATAACAAAGGACCGCAGGAAAAATGAGTAGCAACATAAGACACCTCAACACCTCATGACCATGCACAGGATCACAACTACACTAATCTAGATTCTCCCCATCACCATCCCCGTTGCATTCCCTATCAAAAAATATTTGATTATAATAATTAGTATATTTATATTTTTTGTGGGCAGGATGGATGAAATAGGGTCCTAGGAATTGATATATAATTTTAGGTTATATATTTTTCATGGATTCATTAATAAAAAAATAGATAGAATGGATAAATGCGTAAGAGTTTAAAAAACTAATACTTTACAAATGGCATCTTTATATATAATAAAACACACCAACATGCATGTAATGTGAATAAGCGAAATTTGTCTCAAAGATATTCATGATTGCAACTCTAAATAATATAACACTTTAACTTTTTTTAATTTTATAAGTGCAATTAATACTCCTTTCAAATACAATAAAACATTAAAGTTATGAATTATGATCATGTGTGAATAGGGTTGATAATCTTTTGTAATTCTTTACAATATTTTTAGTTTAGTGGTAAGTGGTTTCTGAATTTTAAAAGGGTTATAGTAATCCTCTAGTTTATAGAAACTTACAAAATAAATATTAAAATAGTGACAATATTGAATTTGAGGTATTATAAATCATCTTCGTATTTCTAAAAAATAGTTTTTATATTGTATTTTAATAAAATATATTTGAATTGATAAATAATTTAAATATTATATTATATTTCTAATTTTAAAGTTTCAATAAGATATTTGATTTTTTTTATTAGTGTGTTGATGCAAGAGCGTCATAGTTGAAAGTGCAATCAACATCAACAAACATATTTCAAATTTTAAAATTTCATTTGAATGTCATGTTAGGAGGCCAATTTGAATAAGTTGAGCATAATTATATTTAATTAAATAAAAATTATTTTTATTATGCAAGTTAGCAACTGGGGATAGTGGAAGTGTAGTTGCATTTTTTGGAAAAATCAGAAAAGAAAACTTGGGTGTTGGGTTTACGGGAGTTACAAAAGTGCATGAAAAATCATTATTTGGTTTTCCAATTGGAGAAAAAATATGATTTTTGGGATTTTTGGTGAAGGGTTTTATGGCATGTTTTGGTTTCATTAATGTTGACTACAGGTTTTGGAGGTTGGAGATTTAGGCATGGAATTTCTCAAGAGGTTATCGAAGTGTTTTTTTGCAGGTTGAAAGGGTTATTGTAGCCATTGAAGGTTGAAGACACCACTGTTGAGAATTGAAGAGTTGCAATTGATTGTTGCAAGAGAAAAGGTATAGATTTTGAGGTGCTTATGAAGCACATAGTTTGGTTTTTGTTGTAGCTTGTTTTAATTTCATTTTCAGATTATGTGAAGGGCATATGTTTATATGCATCAGTCCTTTTTTGACTAAAAATGACATTGTAATCAGTTTTTCATAATGAGTAGATTTTTTGTTGTAAATTTCAATTGAATCTATGAGTTTTTGTTGCTGATTTGTATGCATTATTGAGGGTGTTTTGAGTATTTTTTTCAAAAAAAAGGTTGTTGATAACCCCTCTTTCATCAGTGGTATTAGATTAGGAAGAATTTGAGTGTGTGAACAAACTGTTGAAGAGAGGTAGTTTGTACCAGGATTGAGCTTGTGGTTGTGTGGAAAAATGTATGCAAGAGGAGCCCCACATGGTAGGGGTAGAAGAATAGGTGATAAAAAAATTTGTGACAATGATTTTAGATCCTTGAGAAGGCAGGTGGAATCATTACAAGAAGAAATTAGAAGATGGTTTGCACTGAGAAGAGAACCAATAAGTGATTAAGAAGAAGAAACCTTAAAGGATGCCAACCAAACAAGTGAACAAAGAGATGCAATAGTAGCTATGACCCATTATTGATTTCCCTATCAAGGATGGTACAAAGACAAAAATTTGATGTTCTTACATATAGGGGGAATTTGAATCCAGAAGAGTTAGTGGATTGGATCAATGAAATGGAAGAATTCATTGATTTTGAAGAAGTTGAGGATCCTGATAGAGTGGGGTTTGTAAAAACTAGATTAAAAGGGCATGCTTCAATTTGGTGGAGAGAGATTCAATTTGAAAGAGGAAGAAGAGGAAAGGATAAAATCACAAAGTGGGACAAAATGGTGGATAAAATGAAAAGATAGTTCATTCCAGTGGCCTATGAGCTTGAATTGCTTAAAAGAATACAAGGGTTAAAACAAGGGCCCAAAACAGTGAAAGAATATACAAAGGAGTTTCATAGGATACTTATTATAATAGGACATGTTGAGGAAACTAAGGAGAAGGTTGCAAGATATATTAATGGTTTGAGACCAAACATACAAGAGGAGATGACTTTGGTGAGATTTTTCACAATGGAAGTTGCCTATCAGATTGCCTTAAATATTGAGGATAGAATGAACAAAAGATATGAAAGTAAGCAAAGATAAAAGGGTAATGGAGGAAGGACTGGAGAAAGATCTTACATGAATGATGATAGAAATCCAAAAAATCCAAAAAATGAAGACCAAGGAAGTAGCAGAACTCAAAAGTATGATGATTCATATGGTCCTAGAGATAAAAACTCAAGAGGTAGGGGAAGATCAAGTAGAGGTTTTCGAAGAGGAACCCTCAAAGGAACCTATTTTTTAAGTGTGGAGAAGAGGGTCACTAAGCATATGAATTTCCTCATGAAGAGGAAAGAGCAAGAAGAAGATCAAAAAATTTGAATAGAGTAGAAAATGTGAATAGAGAAGATGCAAGATCATCACATTCTGAAGAAGTAGAAGATGGTGAAACTTTAATGGCTAGGAGAACCCTATTGAATGAAGAAGATAAATTAATTCAAAGAAAGAATTTATTTAGAATAAGATGTAAGTGCTAGAATAAGGTATGTAATGTAATCATAGATGGAGGTAGCATAGACAATCTCATTTCTGAAGAGATGGTGAGAAAATTGTAGCTAGAGAGAAGAAGGCATCCACATCCATATAGGAGAGCATGGCTACAAGATGATAGGAAACTTTTGATCAGCGAACAAATTTTGGTAAATATTAATATAGGAGGTTAGAGAGATGAAATTTTATGTGATATTATTCCTATGAATGCTTTTCATGTTTTGTTAGGAAGGCCTTGGCAATTTGACAGGAAGGCGATGCATGATGGTTATGCCAACACATACACATTGATGAAGGATGGAGTGAAATATAAATTGAATCCATTGAAAGAAGAAATGGGTTAGGTTTGCAGAAATGCAAGGTCTTGTTTGGCTAATGAAATTATACTTTTAGATGGTATGAAGCATGAATATGTTGGCTTTGTTAACACTAACCATGATGAAGATGAGAAATGTGATTTTTTGACTCAAATTGAAGTAGAGATCGCATGTGGAATGAAGGTAGAAGTAGAGGGTAAGGTAAAATATTATTTTATTGTTTCCTTTGATGAGAAAGAGAGTGAAGGAATAGATAATTTTATTGTAGAAAATTTTACTTTTGATAAAATTGAATTGGAAGAGTGAAGTGTGAAGGTTAATGAAGAGTTTTTTGAAGAATCCTTGTTTGAGAACAATGGAGATGAAAATGTTTTGATTATTGATCATGATTCCTTGTCAGGTAATGTGGAAATTGAGTCTTTTGATGGTAGTACTAACACTATTTTGAGTGAAGGAAAGTGGGTTGCAGCAATGTCATGTCTTTTAGAAGGAAAAATAGTAGAATTTCATGAAGGGGACATGGTGGAGAGAGATGGAAAAGGTAGAACAAAAAAAGAGGCAAATAAATACATCTTTTTTTATGAAGGAGGATGATGTAGGAGCATCCAGCCGAACTGGAAATTGACATCACCCAAAAACATTTTTTGGTTTAATTTTTAGTTTTGGTTTGTTTGGCTCTATTTTGGCCTCTCTCAACAAAGATTTCAACTAGAATGGAAAGTATCAACCTGTGTTAGCAATTGTGAAAATTGATTTTCATCTTGGGTTAAAAGATGTATTTACTACACTCCTATGATGGTCATCTATTTAGCTTGCGGTATAGCAGGAAACCGCACCCCCGCGTTGGTTGTCAGATAAGCTTGCGATGTTGCAAGGAGACTATACCCCCACAAAAAAAAAAGGTTGTTGTGGTATCACAGGACATCATATACCTGCATTCGATAGTAGGAAGGTCCTTGGTAACGTAGGAGTAGGTTGGAAACCGCACACCCATGGACAGGGGTTGGATTGACTAAAGTACTACAGTGTGTGGTTGGTGTAACTATTGCTATTATGATTTAACCGTCGGTTGTTGTAAAGGAATCTAGGTGGGATTGTGGGTTGGACTATGGATCATCAATCTCTTCTTAGATCAAGGGCCATAATTCAAATAGACCTAACTGAATTCCAACGGTCATAGTTTATTCAAGACAAACAAGATGGAAGAAGGGGGGAAGAGGGAGAGCTCGGAGTGAACCAAGAAAAGGGAGGAGAGCTCAGGAAGAACACAGACATAGAGAGAGAGAGAGAGAACTTGGGATAGAACAGTGATGGTGAATTAATAGATCAAGTAGAAGATTGCTTTTGTGAATGGCAGGATGTCAAGAGATTGCTATCATAGAATGGGAAAATCTATGAAGGATGCGGCCATGAAGGCCATCAATTGTAATGTAATTTTTGTTATTGAATGAATAAAATCAATATTTTTCTATTAAGTTGAGTCATGGGACTATGCTATGAGTTCCACTTTGAGTTTTGCATTTGAGTGGATGCAGAGGGGAGAACCCTCTTGCATCAATTGGTATCAGAGCAAGTTATCCTAAGTGTGGAGAGTATCCACCAAGATCATGGGTGAAGAGTTTGTGAGGAGTGAAGAAGCCTTGAGAGGTCATTGGTTCCATGGGAATCATGTTGAATGTCCTCCAATAGAGATGAGGTTGGGTAGAAGGTGCACAAATCTCTTCCAATGAGAGGAAGTGGGTAGAAGAGATAGTGAGGGTGCATCTTCCATAATCCTATTGGGTAGAGGATAGTAGTGAGAGTTTGTTACTGGGGGAACCTGTAAAGGTAGCGAGTGTTGATTCTAATTTTTTGGTGGTTGCAGATAGAGAATGTGTCATACTTGTTTGGAAAAATGTCTTGGAGATATGGAGAGATTTTGTGGATGAAGAAGGAATATTTGAAGCCATAGGAAGTGAAACAAGAACCTGTTCAAAGGAGCGATGTGTTCCAAACTATATGCAAGTCTAGAGGAAAATGTTGAAAAGTAATGGTGGATAGCAATAGGAGAGATAATCTAGTTTCTTTGGAAGTGGTTGAGAAACTAAACTTGAAGTGGATAAGGCACCTAAAGCCATACTATGTCTCTTGGTTGCAAGAAGGTCATCAAATTTTGGTAAGTGAACAAAGCATTGTGATTTTTCATATTGGAAAATATGAGGATGAAATTATGTGTGATATAGTACACATGGATGTTTTTCATGTTTTGTTGGGACAACCTTGGCTTTGGGATATGGAGGCTATGCATACTAGCAACAAAAACACTTATAGAATAGTAAAGGATGGGAAGAATTATTTGTTGAATCCATTGTGAGATAGACCAAAGGAAGTGGTTAACAAAATTGCATCAGTATGGCCCAATGAGTGTATGAAAGAAGAAAACAACATCAAAGTTGCAGTAGGTGAGAAAGAAGTGGTTGATAATCCTTTAAAGTATGTAGAGAAGAAGGAAATGGTAGCAGCAGGTATACAGACTAAAGAAAAAGAAGAGGAGGTCCTTGTGCAAAAGGATCAAGAGGAAAGAGAAGAGATTGTAATTGAGGTTGTGAAGGTTGAAGAAGATTTGTTGTTGAAGATGGTGGTGATAGAGGATAAGTGGAAGGAAAATATTGTAGCTGCCGAGAATGAAGATACAGTTGAGATTATAGATGTTGCAGTAGATGATGAAATTGCAATAGTGGGAGAAGAGGTAAGAGAAAATATTGGGAAGGTACATGAAGAAAGAATGAAGGTGCAAGAAAATGAAGTGATTGCTATAGTAGAGGATGATGTTGCAACAACAAAAGAGAAAGAGGTAAAGCTTAATTTTGAGTTTAGTGATAAGTTGAAATTTCATATGGTTGAGGAGAATAAATAATTATTTGGTCATGTGATTGCAAATTGGTGTATGGATAAGTGGTTACATATAGTAGTTGTGAAGGATGTTGCAGGATTTTGGTGGAGGTGGTCGGTCTGTAGTTGGTTGGATCCCATGAATGAGAAGAAAAGAACTAAGGATGTTTGGTAGAGGAAGAAAGTTCATGGTGGAAATGAGTCCATGAGAGGAAGGAAGGATGAAGTGGAGTATTATTGGAAGAAGATGGTGTGTGTTCCAAAGAAGTGCTAGAAGAAGCGAAAGAAATAATTTTTGGGCACTTGCTACAGTGATGGAGTTCGTCGTAGATTGTTTACAATCTCAAAGAGTGGTTCTTTCACTCAACTCCGCCATTGAGATCCTATGCTCACAATCTTTCTACATGGCATGTCTAATGCAAGAGCATCCAAGAAAACTGGAAATCGACATCACCCAAGAACATTTTTTAGTTTAATTTTCAAGTTTGGTTTTCTTTGGCTCTATTTTGGCTTCTCTCAACATAGACGTCAACCACAATGGAAAGGATCAACCTTTGTCAACAATGGTGACAATTGATTTTCATCTTAGGTCAAAATATGTCTTTACTACACTACTCCTATAGTGGTCGTCTATTTAACCTACAGTATAGTGATAAACTGCACCCCTGTGGTGGTTTTCAGATAAGCTTGTGATGTTGCATGGAGAACATACCCCCATAGAAGTTTGTTTAGGCTATTTCGATATTATGGGACATCACATACCCATGGCTAATTGTAGGAAGGTCCATGGTAACACAAGAATATGTTGGAAACTACACAACCATGAATAAGGGTTGGATTGACTGAGGAACTGTGGTGTGTGGTTGGCTAACTATTGTGGGTTAACCATCAGCCATTGTAAAGGAAGCTAGGTAGGACTACAGGTTGGACTATGGATCATCGATCTTTTCTCATATCAAGGGCCAAAATTCAAACAGGCCTAACTAAACTCCAACGGTCATAGTTTAGCCAAGAAAAATAGGACAGAATAGGGGGGAAGAAGGAGAGCTTGGGGTGAATCGAGAAAAGGGAGGAGAGCTCAGGAAAAATAGAGACAGAACTTGAGACAAAACATTGATGATGAATTAACAGACTGAGTAGAAGATTTCTCATGTGAATGGTAGGATGTCAGGATATTATTGTCATAGAACATGAAAATTTGTGAAGGATGTGGCCATGAAGGCCATCAATTGTAATGTAATTTTTGTTATTGAATTAATAAAATCAATATTTTTATGTTAAGTTGAGTGATGTGACTGTGTCGTGAGTTCCACTTTGAGTTTTACATTTGAGTTGTTATAGAGGGGAGAACCCTCTTGTGTTAGAGGAGGTATAATTTTAATTGTTAGTTCTGATTTTGATGAAGTATATGGGTTGGAAAACAAATTTGACGCTTTGAATTGCATGACGGGTAGTAGAGGAAGGATGAAACATGGTAATGTTGTAAGTTTGCAAAAAGTGGTGCATATAAAGATTCTAGTGGAAAAAGCAATGAGGTGGATCCAAGATAGACACAGGTTCTATAAAATTTTCTAAGTGAAACTCGTGAAACATTTCTTTCTACCTGGGGTGTCTAATGCAAGAGCATCCTAGGTGAAATTGCAATCAACATCAACAAAAAAAATTCAAATTTTAAATTTTCATTTGCATTTCATGTTAGGAGGCCAATTTGAATAATTTGAGGATAATTATATTTAATTATATAAAATATCATTTTTATTATGCAAGTTAGCAAGTGGAGATAGTGGAGGTGTGGTTGCATTTTTGGAAAAATCAAAAAAAGAAAATTTGTGCATTGGGTTTGTGGGAGTTAAAAAAGTGCATGAAAAATCATTAATTTATTTTCCATTATTGAAATCATTCAATCCAAGAGATATGGGCATGGGTTTTTCAATTGGAGAAAAAAATCTAATTTTTTGGATTTTTGGTGAAGGGTTTTGTGGCATGTTTTGGTTTCATTGTTTACTACAGGTTTTGGAGGTTGGAGAGTTGGGTGTGGCATTTCTCAAGAGGTTATTGAAGTGTTTTAATGTATGTTGAAAGTTTTATTGCAGCCATTAAATATTGAAGACACCGTTGTTGAGAATTGAAGAGTTGTAGGTGATTGTTGCAAGAGAAAAGGTGTAAATTTGGAGGTGCTTATGAAGCACATAGTTTGGTTTTTGTTTCATCTTGTTTTTATTCCATTTTCATATTATTTAAAGGGAATATTTTGTTAGAAACCAAGATCATATTTGGAAACCAGAATATCCTTCCACAGAAGAGAAAAACAAAAAAGCAAGAGAGGTTCCAAAAAGATGTGCAACATAATATTATTCGAGAATTCAATAATTACATGATAACGATTTGCTTTATAAAAGAAAAGATGCATAACCCTAATCTTATCTTGAGCAACAAGATATCTCAACAAGATAAGGATGACAACTAATTAACCTAGGAAATAAATAATTACCTAAGTAAACTTATGTAAAGTGTAATTAAATATTAATTACACCAACACCCCCCCATAAGTGCAACTTAGGAAGAAGAAAAATTATTATGCAAAGATGAGTCCTGGCAACAAGGCCTGATCAGGTACTCATGTACAAATGCAATAATGAGGTAGAGAAGGAAAACCCAGTGGGACAAAACCCCCCTACAATGTGATGACTGCTGCAACGAAGCACTGGAAGAACACTGTGGAGTAACACTGGAACTGCAATCTGACAAGCAAGGAAAGATACTTTTGTCTACAACTGAAACCAAAACCAAAATCATGATAATGTGACAGCAGACCCAATGCCACGAAACACCGAAAAACTCACAAACTGGAACAACCTTGGAATCTGTGAAGCAACTGTAGATGAAATGATGATAGAATTTGGAAACTGTGTATCTCGATGTCAATGCCAAACTGTGACTGAAACTCTTCCATGGGAAGGAGTACCAAAAAAAAACTCTAGAACATTAACCATAAAAACATGGCCCTCAAACTGAGAAGAATCTGAACCAATGAGGATCAAGAAACATAATCTCTCAACTGAAGTGTGAACCGATGAATCCGATATGTGTCAAGCTATAGAAAAAATGTGGCCAAAAGAAACTAGGAAACCAAAAAACCCATACGAGCTACCAAAAATTCAAAATGGATATGGAGATCAAAGTGCATGCACACTGTAATCAGATTATTATGCAACAAACCCCCTCTGATGGAACTTTATCTCAATTCATTTATTACAATAACCTAATGATTGTAAAAGGAGAGCATCCTAAACATGCATAAATAGAAAATAACATGATGTGGTACTGAAATGAAGTACAAATATTCAATTTTCACCTTTCCAACTGCCAAAACATCCAAGTAATCTCCAAAACACCCATCAATACAAATCTGGAATAACGTTAAACTTGGGATAGATACAGAAAAAAATTGCATGGACAGAAAGATAAAGCTCCTCAATACCTTTCCAACGCCTCAAACAAGACAAAAATCGGACATCGTGGCAAAAATTTATGAGCTCGGAAGCCCAAAATGAACATCTGACTTCAAACTGAAAAAAATAGTAGCAAAAAAAAAAATACTAAAAAATAAACTACACCACAGGAAAGTGCTCAAAACCAACTTTTCGGCGATATCTCATTTGCCTGATTTCGATACCGTATGCCCAAGTTATGACCAAAAGAAAAAAATTGCTCCTTTAGGAAAAATCAGGGCTAGGAGGGGGCAAAGAGGTCGTATGGCCGATGACATCATGCTGACATTAGTACTTCACAGGATTAAAATTGACGGCCATCTGGCCGTCAGGGAAAAAAATACCCCCCCTTGCCGGAAAAAAATTGCGGCCGCAAGTATATTCTATAGATGGACGGAATATTTTGTACTCGGCCTAGAATATTCTAGCACGGATGGCTGTGTTGCACAGGGCTCCTAGTCCCCATAGGACTGTCGAAAAGCTACAGAGGGACTAGCTGGGGGCTAGGCGCATAGCACCTGGGCCCCCATACAACCGAGGCCTAGCAGAAGGGCCCAGTGGGGGCTGAAAAGGCCAAGCGGCTGGCGGGTGGAGGAGCCCGGCAATAGTGGTAGGCCGATGGCCGCCCAGTGGCCGCCAGGCGGCTTATTCTTTTTGTACTGTGAGCACCGCACAGATTCCAAAAAAACATGTTTTTTTTTTTTAAATTGTACCTCGAAATGCATGTAGGGGAGGTCGTATGGCCCCCCCAGACAAAATTTTTTTGCCTCTCAGACCAACTTCACCAAAATCGACAAAACGATAGGTGTTCTTAGGATTTTTGGCCACTGTGAACACGATGGTGACCTTCGTTTCTACTCAAACTGCTCTAAAAAATTGGCTACCTCCAGAACTTGCAAAAAAATTCCCAGCCTAAAACCCTCACAGATCTGGTAAATGATGGCCAAAATATGCAAAATAAAAGCCAATCCTGACTTTTTCCAGCGCTTTGAATCCAATGGTGAAGCCCAATCTGATCCAAAATGCCTCATAAATGAACTCAAGGCATGATACCCTCGAGGAATCCCGAACGAACCCTGTAATGATTTTCTCAAAAAATATGAGAAGGGGTTGTAAATCAAGGCTCTGATACCATGATAGAAACCAAGATCAGATTTGCAAACCAGAATATCCTTCCACAGAAGAGAAAAACAAAAAAGCAAGAGAGGTTGCAAAAAGATGTGCAACATAATATTATTCGAGAATTCAATAATTACATGATAATGATTTGCTTTATAAAAGCAAAGATGCATAACCCTAATCTTATCTTGAGCAACAAGATAGCTCAACAAGATAAGGATGACAACTAATTAACCTAGGAAACAAATAATTACCTAAGTAAACTTATGTAAAGTGTAATTAAATATTAATTACACCAACATATTTTTTTGCACTCATCAGTCCTTTGTTGACTGAAAATGACATTGTAATCAAATTTTTATAATGAGCATATTTGTTGTTGCAAATTTCAATTGAATCCATGAGTTTTTGCTATTAATTTGTATGCATTATTGAGTGTGTTTTGAGTGTTTGTTTTCAGAAAAAGGGTTGTTGATAACCCCGCTTTTATCATGTGCACATATGTTTTATATATCAATTTTATGTCTTAAGTCTTTGATAGAACTATTTTTAACTTTTTAAATATATTGATGTATATTTTACCTCTTTATATAAATAATAACCATATCAAGTTGCACTTAGAAAAAATAATTTTAAATTACTTTTATTTATTTCAAAGAATATATTACAAAGGGGCTCTTAATACATGGTGCCTCAACCACAACTCATACATCACCATATTAAATGCATCATAGTCTAAAGGTGGTGTGTGCCATTGGAAATGTTTCCTAACTTTCAGAACATTATTTTGTAAGTTGTTATATTGTTTTAACCCTCTACTATAAAGTACATCTTTCAACAATGGAATGTCAAGAGTTGAAATAACAAGAGAGAATGATTTCCAATTGAGAATATCATTGAATGGAAGATCATAATGATCAGCAAATACAATTGGTACACACCCATAATAAAGAGCATCTCCAATCCTTGCTGTGTTCACTTCATATCCTTTTGCATGAAGACAAAATTTACTTTTCAACATAGCTTCAGAGTATGGGGTAGGGAGCCTTCCATAATGAACAAAAATCTCTGAATCATTTTTCCACACTTCTAATATTTTGGCACGGACATGGGAGTTAATTCCCCCTGCAAAGAAAGCCAATGTGTTTCTGCAAAATAAAATCCACATGGAAAATAAAAATATTAGTATATAGTGATAAGAAGTAAAAAAATTACTTTTAAAGCCCATATTTAAATTTTCATTAAAAATACATAATAGAAAGACACGATCTCATTAGTATTATAAAATAGTGTTTTTTAGGAGCAATGAATTTGTTTATTAAAAAAAATAAAAAATAAAAAAATTGTTTATTAAATTTAGAAGAAAGGAATACCAATGGTGATTTATTAAGACCATGGATACGTAAATCTCCCACTAATTTTGGGTATGATATTGGTATCAAATTTATGCTTTGAGAATTTGAATAAAAATATTATTTTAAATATTATATATTGAAATTTAAAATATTAAAAATATAATTAAGAGGTAGATAAAAAATTACAAACATATTTGAGAATGAAAAATGAAGAGTGATACATTGTTGAGATTATTAATAATAAGATTATACAAAATATGAAAGTATAAAATATCTTATAAGCTAGAGTGTAAATATTTGAAAAGAAGATTATGAATTTTTTTTATTGATAGTTTAAGTGTCATTCAATATGATAATGTAGAAAATTATATCAAAACTTACTAATTAAAATAAATGGATACACACCTAAATAAATATACTTTATCATACTCTTTATCATTTATATAATAACTCTCAATTTAATTTAAGGTTCATTCAAATATAATAACCAATACTATAACAACCACCAAAGTAGATGAAGTGTGTCTCATTATGGACCCTTCCTCTTTTAGACTTGAGCTTTTTGGTGAAGATTTGAATTAAATATTAAACATGATCACAATAAGATCCCTTTCATCTTTAATATTTTCTTTTTGCAATATTAAATTCTTTTATTAAGGGTATGTGCATGAAAACAGGGGACCAAGATGGGGTCAAAAGTGGCCACCTATTTTTTAAAATTAGTAAAAATTGATTGTGGATGAGAAATTAAAGATAGTCATGCTCAAAATTTGGAGATGTGAAAAGAGAAAATTTCAGAGTGCTCAAAATCTGGTTTCTAAACTACTATTTTTTTAAATGGTAGAAATTAAGAGGTTCAAATAGTGGGAGCATATGATGTGGTCCATTTTTTTAGAAAATATAACATGTTTCTCAGTGTGCTCCCCATAATATGTTGAGTTTTTAAAGTATTTCACAAATTTCTTTAGTATAAAATTATCTAGCATTGTATAATTTACATCCACTTCTACTATTTTTCAGTGAATATATGATTTTAAACAAAATTTTAAATTGGACACATCCTAAAAAATAAAAAAATTGAGTATCCTCCCCACCTATTTTTTGTTTCAAATTAAGATAAACAAAAAAAATGACACCAAAAATATTATACATAGGTTTCTGACAAAAAAAGAAGACACTAGCAAAATAAATTGAAGATCAAAATCTTAACATATGTGAAATGTAGAGAAACTTACATGGTTAGAAAGGTAAGATAACTCATGATGTTATTTTTATATTTTTTCATATCAACATCAAAAACTGTACAAACCTCATGGAAAGCATGCTTGGCATTTAGCTATTTTTCCATATTTTGTAGAAATAACATATTTGGGAATTGACATGAAAGTAAAACCATTTGGGTTGGATTTCCAAGGAAAATCCAACCCTAAGGTTTGATAGTTTCCAAATAAATTTATAACATGATTATGTTATAATATGCTCACATTATGTGAGTCATAGAAGAAAAAAAAAAGGCTCACAAAATGTGAGCATATTATAACATGCTTGCATTTTGTCAACTATTTTTTTCTTTTATGGCTCATATAATGCAAGCATGTTATAATGATCTCACACTATAATGTGTATGCATTATGGTTCAATAGTGAAAAAACATAGACTTGATTACTACAAAGTCATAATAAAATTGTGCATTATAATACAAACACTTTAAATGCTATATAGACAAAAAGTGATTTTGACCACTTTTTGGTCCCCCATTTTGAGCACATGCCTTTTAAAAACCTATTTTAAATAAGATATTTTTTGTTCATGTATATGTATTATCTAAAAATAAAAACAATCTCTCTAATGTGAAAGATAGAGTTAAAATAGGTTTAAGAATAAAGGAAACAAACAACAATTTCTCACATAGAATATAATGACTAGATCAATTGTGAGAGGTGCACAATTATGAATAGGTAGATCAAGTTTTAATTAAAAATATTATAAAAAAGGTAGTTATGGGGTTTGTAAAGAGGTTAGTATAATCAACAATCATATACCTATTATTTTTAATGACAATAAAAATGTAAATGGTCTAAAATATGTAAATTCGACTAATTTTTTATGCTTCAATAGTTGAAGAAAGGTTACAAAATGCACTATTCATAACTTCTCAATTTCTACATAAGTATTTATACATGTAATATATCAATAGAAATTTATTGTGTTAATCTAATATACCAGACATATATAAACCTTGATTCTCAAAATTCAAAGGTAGTCGTGTATTATAAATATATTTCATTATAATATTATAAGGGACTACAAGTTTACTAAGAAAATGTAGATATTATTAAGAATTTTTATAGAATTTAGATTTTATGGTAGTAAAATGGGATTAACATATTGGTACAATGAAGTAAATTTAAAGGAAAATAGATGACACCCTAAATGAATGCATGTAAAGATGTGATAAATTAATGTATAGGTGTACAAGAGAAAAATAAGTCATTTAAATGACATTTTAGATAGATCTATAAAAAAAAATCATATATGATTTAGGTGATGTAATAGATTAAGTGATAATGAGAGTGAGAGAAAATGAAAGATATTGTCTAGAGGAAAATATTATAAATAAAATACAAAAGATTAAATGGTATGTGTTAAAATATTATGATTTTGAAATATAGGAACCAAATAGCTAAAATATAATGAAAATAGTTATTGATTATGTCCCATAATTTAAAAAGGGGATAAAAGAAGTGTCACAAAATGTTAGTGTTCCTAAGGGAAGTATGAAACTTCTAAAAATTAGTGGTGAAATCATTAGTGACTTCTTTACAAGCAAGGTTAATACAAGAATTGAGTTAAAACCTAGAAATTGGCTTCTAATCATTATAAAATATTACCATATTTATCACATATAAAATAATAATTACAATATAAGATTAGACCAATTTAATACATTAAAAAATGAATAAATATTATGCTAGGGAAATGTCTTTCAAGTGTCATTCCTTATTATTGTGATTTTAATTGATAATGAGCTTCTCCTTGATTGTAGAAAGTTTACTTAGGCACCCATATATCTAAGGGATGATGTAAGAAAATGGAATCAATAAATCATGGAGAAGAGTTGAACAATCATCCAGTGGCTAGGTAAGAACATAAAAAATGATGCAGGAGCATCCAGTGGTGTGAAGGCAATCTTGCATCACCCAAAAAGATGATTTCCATTTTTGTTTCTGTTGTTTTCTTTTTGTAGATGTTTTTGTATTTCTGGATACCTTTTTGATGAATAGAGTTTCCAACTTTCAGAACAGTTTTTCTGCTTTTTCTGCTCAACTGCTATTTTTAGCAGGTTTGAATTTGAAGTCGTGGGAAGACATAAATTTATGGGAAGGTTCAGGATGGAAAAATACACAGTCTGGTGAAAGAATCAGGTCAAGATCATTCACGACTTGAAAGTTATTCAAGTTCCAATTTCTGCTTTTTGCCCTGAAAAACCTTCCGAGCTCAGTTTGAGGCACCAAATGATCCCGGATGGGCCTGAAAATTTGCGAAAATGCCAAAGTAGTCTATCAAAGGCCTACTTTGTGAAAATTGTCTTTTCGAGAGCTTTCCGAAAAGGTATTATCATTGAAGATCCGACGGTCGGATTAAAAGTTATGGCTGCCGGAAGTTGGTGCATATTTTAGAAATGTGCTAATTTTCAACTGTGAATTTAAACTTGAATTTCAAATTGTAATTTTGGTGCCAAACCGTCAAAAATCTTATCTCGAAGGTTGTTTTTGGTTCCAAACCGAAATGGGTCTATTTAGGGGCTTGTTTCTGATTTTTGGGTAACTTTTTGGGAAAGAAGTTCGCATGCTGTGAAAGGGGATCTGGGTAATTTTTTGTAAGTTGGTAATTTGCATGTAATACAGAGCTTGGGGATTTGAGATCCTCTGCATGTAAGAAGTTCAATATTTATGAATAAAATATTATTCTCTGTTTTGTGAGTGTATTGTGTCTGCTGGTTGCTCCTACATCTACACCTGCATCATCATGCTTTGTTTGTTAATCGATGTCAGCATAATTGTTTTGGCAAATGTGAGATATCTCACTCAAATCACATTTTCATAAGTTGTCTAATAGACTGAGTTAATGTTGTCATATCTTTGTGCTTTCAAAAGTGATTACTCTACTCTAATGTTGAAATAAAAGGAAATCAGAATTAAAAATCTTGGTCAAAGTTGAAAAAGTTTAGACACTGATTCACCCCCCCCCTCTCAGTGTCTGTCCATAACTGCAACAGGAACATACTCTAACTTCACCTCATTCTTTGCAACTTTCTCCCTTAGAAAGTAATATCAAATAGAGATATGTTTTGTTCTTGAATGCATTATTGAGTTCTTTAAAATATTTATAACACTTGTATTATTTCATAAGATAGAAATAGGTTCATCATATGATACTTTGATATCCTTCAATATTTGCTTCATCCACAACACTTGTGTACAAAATTATGTTGTTGTAATATATTTTTCCTTTGCAGTAGATAATGACATTGAATCCTGTTTCTTACTCAACCAAGAAAGAAATCACCTCACTTGTACTTCTTATGTTATTTACACAACCTACCCAATCTACATTTGTATATACACTCAAGGAGAAATTAGTATCCCTAGGATACCATAAACCAAATTATGAAGTGCCCTTCAAATATCCAAATATCCTTTTAACTACTACATGTGATTCTTTGGGATTTTCTTGAAATCTTGCCACAAGAAAAACTGCATGCATGATATTTGGTCTAATAGTAGCTATATATTGCAGTCCACCAATCATTGATTTGTACTTCCTCTTATTAGCCTTAGGAGATTCATCATTCTTACTCAATTTATAACCACTAACCATAGGAGTACACATTGGTTTAAAATTTTCCATTCCAAACTTCTTCAACATTTCCTTGACATACTTTTACTGAGAAATGAAAATACCTTTTTTTCTAATTGACTAATTTGTAATCCAAGGAAGAAATTCATCTCCCCACACATTGACATCTCAAACTCTTTTTGCATCTCATATGCAAACTTCTTACACATCTTCATTTCTAAAAATATTATATCATCAACATACACTACCACAATCAAGATTTATTCTCCCTCAACTTTGAAGTATAGGTTGCCATTTGTGGTACCTTTTTTGAATCTTCACTATAATAAGTACTTATCCAACCTTGCATACTAAGCTTTATGAGCTTGTTTGATTCCATACAATTCCTTCTTCAACCTAGGGACCGTATTAGCATCATTTGATAACTGAAAATCTTCTAGTTGTTCAATGTACACCTCTTCTTCTAACTCACCATTCAAGAATGCAAATTTGTCATCCATCTAATATACCTTGAAGTCTTTATGCACTGAAAATTACAAAAGCATTCTAATAGTGTCCATCCTTACCACCAAAGAAAAAGTCTCTTCAAAATCTATTCCTTCCACTTGTGAGTAGCCCTCACACACAAGTCTAGCCTTATTTTTGAGAAATTTTCCATCCTCAATCAAATTGTTCTTGAAAATCCACTTAGTTCCTATCACATTCTTATTTGTTGGTCTTGGGACCAATTCCCACGTCTGATTCTTCTCAATCTATTCCAACTCTTCTTTCATAGCCTTGGTCCAGTTCTTATCTTTGCATGCTCGAGCCACTATTTTAGGTTTTACCTCTGAAAGTAAACATAAGTTTACATGTTCCTCTGTCATAGAAACTTTTCTTCTTGTCAACACACCTTTTCTCTTATCTCCAATGATTTGATCTTCAAAATGATTCTTTTGCACATACTTGGGAGTCTTAGGGATCTTTTCCAGAGCTTCTTCCTCTTCAACTGCCATCTCTTTTTCCTTTTCTTCATTCTTTTCTTCTTCACTACAAGGGGTTTCATCAGATTCATATCCTTCTATCAAAATTGAACTATGTAGTGGTTCTTCATCCACCTTGACACTTGCACTCGCAATAATTTTCTTTAGTCTTTTATTGTAGCACCAATAAGCTTTACTTCTTGTAGAGTATCTAAGAAAGATTCCTTCATCAAATCTTGCATCAAAATTTCCTAAGTTTTCTTCATCTCTTCTAATATAGCATTTAATTCCAAACACTTTAAAATGTTTCATAGTAGGATATTTTCCATACCATAACTCATAGGGAGTCTTTGAACTGTTCACTCTTGCTTAACCTCTATTAAGTATGTACATTGTAGTATGATTTTCTTTTCTCCAATAGACATTCGATAGATTTGCTTCTTTCATCATAGTCCTTGCCACTTCTTGAACTATTTTATTCCTTCTCTACACAACTCCATTTTGCTGAGAAGTTCTAAGGGCTGATAACTGTCTCTTTATTCTATTATCTTCACAAAAACTGTTAAACTCATTAGAGGTGAACTCACCACCTCTATCATACTTTAAGCACTTGATTTTCACATCCATTTCATCCTCAACCATAGACTTAAATGCTTTAAATTTATCTAGATATTCTGATTTTTCTTTGAAAATTTTCACCCAAGCCATTCTAGAATAATCATCAATCAACAACATAAAATACATGTCATCATGAGAGCTCCTTATTCTGGTAGGTCCACATAGGTTTGTATGCACCAACCTCAAAGTCCCTGTAGTAGAATATTCTTTATCCTTGAACCTCTTCTTTGTTTTCTTCCGAACCTAATATTCCTTACAAATTGCGTTGATAGGCTTTGTAATTCTTGGCAGATCTCTTAGAGCATCAGTAGAACTGGTCTTCACTAGGCCATCAAAATTGATGTGACTCATTCTTCTATGCCATAGCCAACTTTCATTTATTTGAGATAAAGCACTTAGCACCACTTCCTTTGAGCTGATAAATATTACCTTTTGCCCTTGTCCCTATAACAACCAAAGTTCCAGACCTTCCTTTCATGATTTCACAACCATCATTGTGAAACTGTAACATGCCCATTGTTCTACCCAATAATTTTTACTATGTTTTACCCACAAGTGAATAATTTAAGAAGCAAACACTTAACAATAAAATTTATTTTCTAATTTAATAATAATATGCACATTTGAAATATACTCATTCCAAACTTTCCCATTGCATTACAACAAAACATTACAAAAACCCAAGTAATGATTCCATATTACATAATTTTATGATAACATTTCACATTTTATAATTTCCATAGAGATGGATACATGATTACATACATAGCTTCTAATATATTACCAAAATAGAGATACAAATGGTCTAGATGTCCCATCATTGGTGAATACATTCTAGATGTCCCCATTCCTTGGCACATATGTTCTAGTTGTCCCCAATATTGGTGCATACATCCTTAAATATTGGTTGCCAACTATATGAGGAGAAGCATCACTCAAGCGCTTTTTTGCCAACCACAAACTTACTACAATCCCTCACACATCTACCAAATTGGTAAGATGGCCCTACCCTTTGATGAAAAGATTGGCTTGGTAACCTTATAATCCTAGCCTTCTCTAAGCATGGTGTTGTGTCCTACATATTTAGAGCTACCATATAGTGGATACAACCTACATGTATAACAATCCCTACCTAGTATGTAAACCTGGATCACAGTGAATTGATAGTGTAAACAATGGCCACTTACACTAATTTGTCCAGAGTATTCATCACCCAATACTTCAAGTGGAGGTCACACACTCACCCACCTTTCTAGATCGATTTGATTTATGACCATTCATACTCTTTGCATACAATCCATTTAAAAATAAAGTGATGCCATACAAAATCGACTAACTAGGTTACACCCTTTCCCATGGATTATCCTAACCCCAAGAATAACCAAGCTAACCATCTAGATAAACATAACGTCACAAAATTAAGTGATTCCATTTCAAAAAGTATGATCTCATCAATAAATGACTTTAATTCAAAAGTAGGATCTCAACAATAAATGACCTCAAACAAAAGTATAATCTCATCAATAAATGACTTCAATCAAAATTATAATCTTCAACAATAAAACACTTTAATCAAAGATATAATCAACAATCAAATGATCAATCAGGTCATATAGGTTAATCCCAACCTATTTGCTTCAATTAATAATCAAGTAAACAACCCAACCAAATAGGTTATTCTCAACCTAGGGTTTCAATCAAAAGTGATGTAATGATCAAGTGATCATAAACAAACCATAAAACCTCTCTTTCAATATAACTCAAATATTCACATGTTTACAATGTTCACTACATTTGTATATAATCTAGAGGACATTAACATCAGAAGGGTTTTTGCTTCTGCACCTATAAGTCCTCTTCTCAATATGGCTTTGGGTTGCTAGAATGTGAGTCCTCTTCTTGAATTCTATGAATAGGAATAGACTCTTAATCAAAAAATAATAAAATAACATAATCTAAAAATACATTTTCAACCCTAATGTTTTAATATTGATATAACAATCAAGTACACACCCTAACCCTAGGGAAAAGACTCTCTTCCTACTTTAAGGAGATATAAGTAATCAATCAAGTATAGACTATCATCATGGTTTGCATAACATTACAACCTATTAATGATGGCATGTCTATCATGCCATCATTCTCATTGCATTACTAACCTCTTTATCCACAAAGATTTACCTAGCATCATAAGCTAACAAATCAAGATAACAACATATTCCAAATTTCACTTTTCACACAACATCCATAGAGTCTTGACGAACTAAGTATAGTTCCATTAGCATTAAAGCCACGCATACTTCAACATAATATAAAGGTATTCCCAAATAAGAGGGTTTCAATAATTTAAGACTCAATCAAGAATCACACAAGATTATTCCAAACTAGGAAATAACTAATTAAGTTCATAAGAATGAGCATATCATGCATTCCAAAAAACAATCTATCCCAAACAAAGGCATTTATAATCCAATAACCTTTTCAAACATAAATAATAGAGGAATAGGAATCATCATGCTTGTATTAGAAGCTCCAACTGATATTACTTCCTCCTAGCCCAACTCCACAAGCCCGCTTGCTACTTCTTCTAAGTTCAACCTAACTTCCACTTCTAGCCTCTTACCAATTCTCTCAACAATTGCAAAATCATAAAATAACTCTCTCCAACTCACAAAGCTCTCAAAACCCTCTTTGCATAGAAAATACAGTAGAATAATAGTGAAGAAATTAGAAAGAAAATGTGTCCCAAATGGTAGAGAGAGCACCTCCATATATGCTAAAATTGAGCATCCAAAGGCTACAAACAAGCTAACAATTATGCCACCTTCCTATGCACATGCATCGACTCATCTGAATTAACTCTCAGAGTGCAACACATGATAGTCCTCACATTTCCAATGGATGAGTTGACTTAATTCATGAGACAACATGACTCTTTTACTAAGTCAAGGGACAACGATGCCTTTCTACAGGTTTCCTATTTGATTTGAAAGTCAACTACCCTCACATATTTCTATATATCATCTTTGCATTGACTGAGTTTTGTGCTTATCTTGTGGATTTACCAAGAAATGGCACAGGTTTAGACTTCTATTGTTTCCCACATTCTACAATTTTTGGTGCCACATATTCATACTTTAGCGCCCTCTATTATAGCACAGTAAAAGCTTAGTCAATAATGTTAAATATGCTCATTTCTTCTTGCAATGTTTTAACTGTATTTCCTTTACTTTATGTGTTGGTTTAAATGCATTAAGACTTAGTCTCCCATGCGCATTGTACACAACAATGCATTGAATTGCTTATGTTTTAATAGTTGTTTAATGTTTATTCCTTCTCTTATACTATGTGTGGTCATTATGCCATTTAAATATGGCTTTTAATATGAACTTATTAGAACCCCTTTTAAATTTTACCTTCCTAAGCATGGAAATTTGCTCTTCAATATGGTTGCTTTAACTATTAGAATATATATATATATATAGACGATAGTTATTTTTAGTATAATAGTTTATAATTTACATATCAATTTTTATTTATATTCTAATATATTTACTCATAGTAATATATACGTTAATGAATTCATAATCGATATTTAATACACTAATATATATTTATTTATGATTTAACCATCAAATGTAATGACATATTAATCTACTAATGTAGATATATGTTAATATAAATATATTTATATATACACAATGATCTAATTGAAATATATTCAACTATATATATATATATGTATGTATATATACACACATATATATATGTATACATATATGTACATATATGTATATACATATATGTACATATATGTATATATATATGTATATATATGTATATACATATATGTACATATATGTATATACATATGTATATATATGTATATATACATATGTATATATATACATACA
>VDFB02256132.1:236636102-236723159 GCA_007258455.2 Sequoia sempervirens
ATACATATATATATGTATATATGTATACATATATATGCACATTATATACATATGTATATATATACATATATATACACATTATATATACATATATATGTGTATATAATGTGTATATATATGTATACATATATATGTATATATAATGTGTATATATAATGTATATATGTATATATACATTATATATACACATTATATATACATATATATGTATACATATATATGTGTATATAATGTCTATATATGTATACACATATATATACATATATATGTATACATATGTATATATACATTATATATACACATTATGTATACATATATGTGTATATAATGTGTATATATATGTATACACATATATATACATATATATGTATACATATGTATATATAATGTGTATATATATGTATATATATACATATGTATATAATGTGCATATATATGTATACATATATACATATATATGTATATATGTATACATATGTACATACATATATACATATGTATACATATGTACATACATATATACATATGTATATATATACATATGTACATATGTATACATATGTACATATGTATACATATGTACGTACATATGTACACATATGTACATATGTACATATGTATACATATGTATATATATACCTATATACATTGTATACATATATATACATATATAGATATATGTATACATATATGTATACATATATACATATATAGGTATATATACCTATATACATTGTATACATATATATACATATATACATATATACCTATATACATTGTATACATATATATACATATATACATATATGTATATATGTGTGTATATATATGTATATATATGTATATATATGTGTGTGTATATAACCTATTATGTATATATACATATGTATATATATACATACATATATGTGTGTATATAACTTATTATGTTTGCTTTATGAATATATGTATATATATATATTCATTATGCAATATTTATCTAATATTTATCACAAGGATTTTCACATTGACGTTCAAATTAACTACACAATAAAAAAGAATCAAAGTCAATTACTCAAACATTCCTATTATCCCAAGACTGGGTCCAAGGGTTTACTTACCAATTCTCAATCTAACTTGACTCTTCATAACCAACTAGGGTTTGAGTGTGTGTATGCCCAATTAGGCTCATTAAGGGTTACCGAATCAAGTTCTTCTCCTAAGTGATATTCCCCCTCTCTTCTGGAGGCTTGATTCATTTTCCTACATCCAACTTAGTGCATTGTGAAGGTAGTTAGCCGTTCACATGAAACTCATTTGCATTATCAAAGAATTAAAGTAATCAAATTGCAATACATATTCATTCATCGTATTTTCCATCAATATAAAATATTATCATTCCTTTAAAAGCAATAACATCTTAATGCATATTTCAATATTTCATTCACCTATTAAACATATTAAGGTCACAATTTACATTTATCACCATATTTACACATGAAGGTAAAAGTAACTTGGTAACTAAGAGATAGGGTGTAACATACTTCCCCCTTTGTGAATAATCTTCCCTGATGATTTAAACTACTAAAACATATAGATAAAGTCAAATAAAGGTTTTTCTTATAATTTTTCTAAATCATGTAAGAAATAGGTATATAACCAAATAATCTTCCCTCATAGCATGACCCTTTGCAATCTCGTCCTTCTTGGACCTTACACTGAGGGAATTTTCTAATGCTTAGGGAGAACTTATGTGCTTCACACATACTCTCTCTCCAAATACCTATATATCATAATTATATTGACTCATGTACATAAAAAGTACAATAGTGATTGTATCCTATATGACACCTATATCGTGCAGTGAATGGAGAAACACATTCTCATTGGCTAACATTCAATTATCCTTAGTGTAACCCAAATGGAAAATGAATTTTGGTGCATTACACACTACACCGTGGGTCCCATCCTTCCCTTTGGTCTTTACACCATCGGACAACTCATAAGTTGAGACCGTCCATCACTGACACTAATATTTACCTTTAGCATAATAATACTATCCCTTGACTACTATCAATTTCAAATATAAAAGTACTAGTTATTAATTTAAGCTTTGTATTAACTAAGTTTTCCTTGATCATTTTGATCTATTCTTCCATTTATGACAATATTTTTGGTTCAAGGCTATTCCTACTCCCTAGTTTATCCCAGCTTATAAGAATTCAACCCTTCTTCCTATATAATGTTTTAAATGGATCAAATTTTTAATGATAAAATTTTATTATAATAAGAATATTTCAAAAATCCTCTAAGATTTGATTTATCCCTTTTGGTCTGACTGGTTGACTCAAAGTAATAAATTGAAGATACATTCAATTGAATTTTTCAACAAGGTGATCATGGAATCTGAGATATCCTTCTCAAGAACTTTAAGCAGCTGCTTTACACAATTTTTTGTTTAAGAATAATATCCTACAAATTAAAATTTCCAATCAAAATTGGTTACCTTGGTGAGTCTATCCACCATAACATTATGCAAGTTCCATTGACATAGAAAGATCAAAACTATTCTAATGATCTGCCACTTCCTCTCTAGAATTTTATGAGAGTATACAAGTCTTGTTGATGATGACATCATGTCTTCACCCTCTGGCATACTGTACAACATCTTGCTACACACCTTGTAGCATCTTATTTCATTCCCTTCTAGATTATAGTGGTTTCCCATCAGTCAAATAATTTTTTCATTCCAATGTGTCCTTAATATGACATCAATTACCACATTTCATTCTTTAATCTCCTAGAATTTGGTACCTAGGTTCTTTCTCCAATTCATAATAGTCCATCTTGACTAAGTGAAACCTCTTCCATGGACTTATACCACATTTGATCCTCGAAATATAATGATTAGATATTTTTGTAGAGATATAAATCCTTCCTCTTAGGACATCCATACCTTGTCTTTCTTTCATCCTCAATCTATTTCCAAGGTCATAGTTCAATTTCCAACTCAATCCATCTCTTTTGATGAACATTTATATTATTTGAGTAACAATTCTTGTTAAATCTTGTTGGCTTGATATTATCTTCCAAAAGATATCAACAATTATTACATACCTTGTTACCAAGCATGAACATTTAGATTGATAACTCAAAATCATGAGTACATAAATCTTCCTTTTCCTATTCCATAGGCAATAATCTTGCCTTTCATGATTAAGCATATTGCCTATCCTTTCTAAGGTATCAATGATAATAACAAATTAATATTCCAAAATAAATACGTATAGAATTGTGTTGTAAATATTTCTCTCTCATTAGTCAAAAGCCTTTGACTTTTCCAATATCTTTTACTAGTAATTATGATACCTTAACCTTTAACTCTGACAACCTTGTTGTGGTCATTGAGTACAAGACTTTTAAGCATAGGGTTTTTGAACCAAATCTTACAAAAAGTCAAAGTTCTCTTAGACTGAAAATACATCATTAAACATTGAATCTAGGGAACTTTATTTGAGTACATCTACTCTCCTTCTTTCCCCCTTAGTGTTTCCAAGACATTAGATCAGCTTAAAGTTGAACTCTTAAAAATCACCCCTTTTCTCCAAATTGATTGAATTGATTTAATATTCCTTATTGTTGGCTCTCCATAGTTGAATGTTTGTTATTCACCTTACTTACCCTTACTAGGTATATCTTGTACATACTTTTTTTTTTCCAAAATTGGATTCATCAATGCCTTCTAATCTCTCAGAATAAACATTTGAATCCATAGTAACAAGATCTAACTTTTCCAGCTAAGAGATACTCTAGTATTTCATTCTGATTCTCTTTTCCATGTCTACTAATATCCTTTTAACCATATTCAATTTCCCATTGGAACATCTTCAAATGATTATTTAAGGATCTAAAAATAAGTTTACTTTTATTGACAAGTTGGTAAGTACAATTTGAAATTCAACCAATCTATGTTCTAACCAAGCTCTTGTCGGATTAGTCTAATTTAATTATTCATGCTTTTGCTTTGCAAACAAATTTTTAAAGAAATTTTGACCAAATTCTTGGTGATTTCATTTTTTTCTCATAACCTTAGACATTCGAAAGTTTGTTCAGTTTCTTTTCCCCTTTTTTCAATTAGAACCCCAAATTGATCTTGCCTATTCTGGTTGCCTATTCATTTTCTTCATGGGTTGCTTCTTTTTTTTACCATTCTGGTATCTACCCTTATTCTAAGGTATCAACTTCCACTCTTGGTCTTGATTAATATTTCAAGATCTTAACCTTGTACTAAATCAAGTCTATTAGATTCACAAAATGTTGACTTTCTACCTTGACTGAAGTCCCCAATTTACACTAGCAATTAGTTCTTCTAACTTAAGCATTTGTAAGAATAGGCATAATCCATATTCATAGATTAATAGTATCCTTATTTAATCCATAATCCTTAACTCTTTCCAACCAAAGTTTTCTATTAGACTAGGGGATTGTACTTTGATTTTCTTTCTCATCCTTAGATTCATTTAAACAATTTTGACATTGGTATTCCCCCATAACCCGAGCCTACTGAACCTTGTTGCATAACTTCCACAATCCAAAGGTGTATCTTAATGATATTTTTCAACTCTAGGGATGACTCCTTCCTAGTCCCAAATTTAGATAATTTTTACGAAGATTGACTTCCTTATTGTTTCCCTTGTTCCTTTTTTCCCTTGACATCCTAGCATAAGGTCTTTCAACTATTATCAACTAATAATGTTTACGTATTACTTACGTAATGAGCTCATAGGTTCCAATGCTAAACCTAGTAGCTATGATACCATGTGTAATATGCCCATTGTTCTACCCAATAATGTTTACTATGTTTTACACATAAGTGAATAATTTAAGAAGCCAACACTTAGCAATAAAAAAATTATTTTCTAATTCAATAACAATATGCACATTTGAAATAACCTCATTCCAAACTTTCCCACTGAATTACAACGAGACATTACAAAAACCCAAGTAATGGTTCCATATTACATAATTTCATGATAACATTTCACATTTTATAATTTCCATAGAGATGGATACATGATTACATACATAGCTTCCAAGAGCTCACCAAAATAGAGATACAAATGGTCCAAATGTCCCAAAATTGGTGCATAAATTCTAAATGTCCCCATTTTTTGGCACATACATTCTAGTTGTCCCCAATACTGGTGCATACATCCTCAAATCTTGGCCGCCAATTGTATGAGGAGAAGTATCACTTGAGTTCTTTTTTGCCAACCACATAATTACTCTGTTCCCCCACACATCTACCAAACTAGTAAGATGGCCCTACCCTTTGAATAAGATATTGGTTTGGTAACCTCATAATCCTAGCCTTCTCTAAGCATGGTGTTGTGTCCTACATATCTAGAGCTACCATACAGTGGCTACAACCTACATGTATGACAATCCCTACCTAGTATGTAACCTAGATCACAGTGAGCTGATAGTGTAAATAGTGGCTACTTACACTACTTTGGCCAAAGTATTCATCACCTAGTACTTTGAGTGGAGGTCACACGCTCACCCACCTTTCTAGATCTATTTGGTTTATGACCATTCATACTCTTTACATACATTCCATTTTAAAAGAAAGTGATGACATAATAAATCGACTAAATAGGTTACACCCTTTCCCATGGATTATTCTAACCCTAGGAATAACCAAGCTAACCATCTGGATAAACATAACATTACAACATTAAGTGACTCCATTTTAAAAAGTATGATCTCATCAATAAATTATTTCAATTCAAAAGTAGGATCTCAACAATAAATGACCTCAAACAAAAGTATAATCTCATCAATAAATGACTTCAATCAAAATTATAATCTTCAACAATAAATCACTTTAATCAAAGATATAATCAATAACCAAATGATCAATCAAATCATATAGGTTAATCCCAACCTATTTGCTTCAATCAATAATCAAGTAAACAACCCAACCAAATAGGTTATTCTCAACCTAGGGTTTCAATCAAAAGTGATGTAACAATCAAGTGATCATAAAAAACCATAAAACCTCTCTTTCAATATACCTCAAATATTCACATGTTTACAATGTTCACTACATTTGTATTTAATCTAGAGGACATTAATCTCATAAGGGTTTTTGCTTCTACATCTACAAGTCCTCTTCTCAATACGACTTTGGGTTGTTAGAACGTGAGTCCTCTTCTTGAATTATGTGAATAAGAATAGAATCTTAATCAAAAAATAAGAAAATAACATAATCTGAAAATACATTTTCAACCCTAATGTTTGAATATTGATATAACAATCAAGTACACACCCTAACCCTAGGGAAAAGAGTCTCTTCCTACTTCAAGGAGATATGAGTAATCAATCAAGTATAAACTATCATAATGGTTTGCATAAAATTACAACTTATTAATGATGACATGTTTATCATGCCATAATTCCCATTGCATTACTAATCTCTTTATCCACAATGGTTTACCTAGCATCATGAGCTAACAAATCAAGATAGCAACATATTCCACATTTCACTTTTCACGCAACATCCACATAGTCTTGGCAAACTAAATATAGTTCTATTAGCATTAATGCCACACATACTTCAACATAATATAAATGTATTCCCAAATAAGAGGGTTTCAATAATTTAAGACTCAATCAAGAATCACATAAGATTATTCCAAACTAGGAAATAACTAATTAAGTTCATAAGAATGAGCATATCATGCATTCCAAAAAACAATCTTTCCCAAACAAAGGCATTTATAATCCAATAACCTTTTCAAACATAAATAATAGAGGAATAGGAATCATCATGCTTGTATTAGAAGCTCCAACTGATATTACTTCCTCCTAGCCCAACTCCACAAGCCCGCTTGCTACTTCTTCTAAGTTCAACCTAACTTCCACTTCTAGCCTCTTACCAATTCTCTCAACAATTGCAAAATCATAAAATAACTCTCTCTAACTCACAAAGCTCTCAAAACACTCTTTGCATAGAAAATACAGTAGAATAATAGTGAAGAAATTAGAAAGAAAATGTGTCCCAAATGGTAGAGAGAGCACCTCCATATATGCTAAAATTGAGCATCCAAAGGCTACAAACAAGCTAACAATTATGCCACCTTCCTATGCACATGCATCGACTCATCTGAATTAAACTCTCGGAGTGCAACACATGATAGTCCTCACATTTCCAATGGATGAGTTGACTTAATTCATGAGACAACATGACTCTTTTACTAAGTCAAGGGACAATGATGCCTTTCTACAAGTTTCCTATTTGATTTGCAAGTCGACTACCCTCACATATTTCTATCGTCTTTGCATTGCTGAGTTTTGTGCTTATCTCATGGCTTTACCAAGAAATGGCATAGGTTTAGAATTTTATTGTTTCCCATATTCTACAATTTTTGGCACCACATATTCATACTTTAGCGCCCTCTATTATAGCGTAGTAAAAACTTGGTCAATAATGTTAAATCTGCTTTCATTTCTTCTTGCAACGTTTTAATTGTATTCCTTTACTTTATGTGTTGGTTTAAATGCATTAAGACTTAGTCTCCCATGCACATTGTACACAACAATGCATTGAATTACTTATGTTTTAATTGTTTTCTAATGTCTATTCCTTCTCTTATACTATGTGTGGTCATCATGCCATTTAAATATGGCTTTTAATATGAACTTATTATAGCCCCTTTTAAACTTGTTGTTTTACCTTCCTAAGTGTAGAATTTTTCTCTTCAATATGGCTACTTTAACTGTTAGAATAATAGTTTATATATATTATAATATAATATATATTAATATTTATACGATAGTTATTTTCACTATAATAGTTTATAATTTACATATCAATTTTTATTTATATTCTAATATATTTACTCATAGTAATATATATGTTAATAAATTCATAATCAATATTTAATATATTAATATATATTTATTTATGATTTAACCATCAAATGTAATGACATATATTAATATACTAATGTAGATATATGTTAATATAAATATATTTATATATACATGACGATAATAATTGAAATATATTCGATGATATATATATATATATATATATTACTTATTATGTATGCTTTATGAATATATGTACATATATATGTGTATAATGAGGGAAATGGATGTTCGAATCAAAGGATTCAAACTGATTCCAACATCATATCAATGGAGTTCTTGATCAAAAACACACATGCAAAATGAAATAACCAAGTAAAACACACATGCATGTAAAACTAAACTACTCCATTGCTCTCCTATCCACAAGATCTTGTGTTCATATTCATTGCTCTCAGAGCACACACAAGAGGCTATGTAGAACGAAATGAGAGATATTCAAATGAAACCCAAAATGTAAGAGATTCAAATGCTATGATGAATACTATTATGCTATGAGCAAAATTCAATGTAAAATAAAGCTAAAGCTAGGCTTGAAATGCAAATATCACTAAAATGTATAAAAGATCATGGAGGAAGATGCAAAGCATGATGATGCAAAATTCATGTGTGTGCAAAATGAGAGGAAAGTCCTATTTAAGTAGGCATCCTTAGGGTGAATGCAGGTTGTCGAAGGAATCTAGGATTAAGAGAGTGACTTGGAGCAACATATCCCACATGCATGAGGTGGGTGCAATAAAATAGGTGGAAAAGGATAAATGCATGATAAAAATGGTTATGGGAGAGGTTGGAAATATGATGAAATGAAGCATGATTAATTGATTACAATTTTATTAAATGAATATTATATATGAAAATATAAATGATGAAATGCTTATAATGTTTTAGGTGGATTAATGCAAAGAGAAATATATTAAAATGAATTAATTAAATAGATGATGATGTCCATTTAATTAATAGAAGGAAAATGAGAGATTTACAAGGATTACATTTTTAGTGTCTACAATATGTATGTCCACTCACACATATATATACATATCTATATTCATTATGCAATATTTATCTAATGTTTATCACAAGGATTTTCACATTAACGTTCAAATTAACTACACAATAAAAATGAATCAAATCCAATTACTCAAACATTCCAATTATCCCAAGATTGTGACTAATGGTTTACTTACCAATTCCCAATCTAACTTGACTCTTCATAACAAACTAGGGTGTGTGTGTGTATGCTCAATTAGGCTCATTAAGGGTTATCAGACCAAGTTCTTCTCCTGAGTGATACTCCCCCTCTCTTCCGGAGGCTTGATTTATTTTCCTGCATCCAACTTAGTGCATCACAAAGGTAGTTAGCCATTCACATGAAACTCATTTGCATCATCAAAGCATTAAAGTAATCACATTGCAATACACATTCATTTATCGCATTTTCCATTAATATAAAACATAATCATTCCTTCAAAAGCAATAACATCTTAATGAATATTTAAGTATTTCATTCACCTATTAAACATATTAAGGTCACAATTTACATTTATCATCATATTTACTCATGAAGGTAAAAGTAACTTGGTAACTAAGAGATGGGGTGTAACAAAAACACCAAATTGTATCCTCTACTACACATCTATCCTACACTGAGAAGATTATGTTGGAGACCCTTGATATAAAGAACATAATCTATTTTATGCTTTCCATCAAAACTAATTGAACCTTTTCCATAGATCTTAGTAGATATATCATCACCAAACTTAACAAGACCACCATCATACTTATGAAGTTTAAAAAACTTACTCTTATCACCTGTCATATGATTTGAGCATCCACAATCAATTATCCAGTATTTCCTCTCTTCTCTTGCATGAAAAGCAATCACCATAGTTCCTTCAATGTTGTGACCTATTTTTGAAGCATTTTCTTTCATACATATTTCATAATTAATAGAATTAGTTCAAAAATTTAGAGCCATGAGAAAGCATTCATCACTATCTTTATTAGGAAAGTCTGATTCCTCGTCATTAGATACACCATTGTCTTATTTAACATAATAACTCTTCTTGACAAATTTTCCTTTATGATCCTTATGTTTGTCATTTGAAACTTTGATTAGACATTTAGAAGCTTAATGACCTATATTTCCACAATTGAAACATTTAAAGGGTAACTTACCTTTGTATTTGGCAGTGCCCCTTTTCAATCTCCTTACAAAATTTTCTTCCACCTCATCAAGATCATCTAGATCCGATTCATCATCCTTCTCTGCCTTGTAGACTTTAAAAGCAATTTCTTTCTTTGTAGAATCTTGACCAAACTCTCTCAACTCATAATAAATTAAAGTACCAAACATATAATCTCTGGAATATTGATCTAAATTTTGATCTTCCTCAATAGCAGAAAATTTAGAGCTATAAGTTTTAGGAAGATTTCTTAGTACCTTTTTCACAACTTCACTTTCTTCCAGCTTACCACCAAGACCATTGATGGTATTAATAACTTCATCTACTCTGAGCATGTATGTTGTAATGTCTTCATCTTTAGACATCCTTAGGGTTTCAAATTTAGCTTTGTAATTTTGCATCTTTGCTTGCTTTACCTTATCATCTCCTTCATAAATACTCTCCAACTTTATCCAAATCTCTTCTATAATTTTGAGGCTTATCACTTTCCCAAGTTTTGAATTAGAAATTCCACACAATATAGCATTTCTTTCTTTGCTATTGTTATCATATTCCTTGATCTCATAATCACTTGTTGAACCATTAGCAGGGAAGGTATATCATTTTTCAAATGATTTCCAGACTCCAAATCCAAGAGAGACTAGAAAGGATTCCATCCTAGCTTTCTAGTAAGTATAATTTGTTCCATCAAACATAGGAGCTTTGATACCCTTCCTATATGCCATCCGGATCTACCTCAAGTGGTTAAGCTTTCTCCAAGGAACCACAACTCTGATACCAATTATTAGATGCACAAGACAATTGAGAGGGAGGGTGAATCAATTGTACATTAAAACATTCAAACCCTCATTAACTTTCAATCCCTTATCAAAATTTAAACCCTCATTAAGCATTAGTAGAATGCAAACATGTGAAACAATAATTCAAACAAAGTCATACACAAGAGAACACCATTTTTACATGGAAAACCCTAAGCAGGGAAAAATTGTGTAGTGAGGGTTAGCTCACATATATATGAATAACAACACCAAATATAATTAGGCTTACTACTAAGGGCTAACTGCCCAAAAAAGAAGAAAGGCTCACCACCCAGAAGAAAGAAGAATAGAAGAAACTATTATAGAGAGATTCACTATCTTAAAGCAATAGGAAGAATCCACCACTAAAACTCTATGCCATTTGCAACCTTTGGCTTACTACCTCTAGCAACTTCAATCACACTAAAAATATAGACACCTTCTGCTCATCGCATCTAGAGTCATAGGCATTAAGCTCACACTCAAATCACCACACTTAATCACATTCACATCTTTCACACTTTCCACACACTACCAACAAATCACCTTGCATTTATACCATCCACAACCTAAACAATTCCTTAAGGTCAGCCTTACTAAAACATATGCACCTCAACACATGCAACACCAAATAGGTCAACACCAAACACTTTTGTGATGGAAAGAAGTGAAGGCATACCATGCCAAGGGTTAACTAGGACCCAAATCTACATCACCACTCTACTCATCACATCCAAAAACAACACACAACCCCTGCAATTAGTGCTAGCATGCTAGGTCGACCAAACCTATACTAACACTAACAAGCGACCACATACACACTGTTAGGGTTCAGGTAGATTGGAGCAATAAATAGTAACAATTATATGTAGATTAAATAACCTAGAAATAACAATGAAGAATAACACAAAAGAGATCAACACAAAATTTTAATGTGGTTCACCCAATATGGGCTACATCCACAAAAACTCAACCATCCAATGATTTTATTATCTAGTGCAAAATATATTACAATCTCGCGAATTCCATATTGCAACATACATCCCAGCCGCTCATAACAAGCTTTTTGGAAGCTTCTAAAATTAGGGTTTTACAAAGTCATTTTTTTATTTGACATGTTAATGGGAAAACCTTGACGTGTTAACGGGAAAAAAAATTTTCAGGGTTGCACCCCCTAACCCCTACTATCGAGGGTTGTCACCCCCAAACCCTTGCTATTGGGGGATGCTGCCCCCAAACCCCCGCTCGGGGCCCAACCTAGCCCTGAACCCCAGCGAGGATACATTACAAGTGTACAATATTTGCATGATCAGTTTCCACATACTAACACACACTTCTCCAAGTTAAAAAACAACATGAAAACCACAAATCAATACTTCACAACATCCCAAAATATTCCAACATCATCAGAATATTTTGTAGCACTACCACAACCACATGAAACAAAGATTACTTTTATCTTGTGCATCAGAATGCACTACCATTGAACTCCAACATAGGAATTGAACTTGCAAAGAAACTCAACACCAGAAACTATAAGGGAAGATAAATATAAAAAATATAATTATGTTCCCAAATCCACACGAGAAGAAACAACAACACGAAGAAATGCGGAGCAATCTTATTTCTCCCAGACAACCATCTTCATAGGAAAACACACTATCAAACACATCTTCCACTACTGCATGATATATAACCTGAAACTCTGGATATAGAACCGTTGAAAACCTCTTATCATCATATTCAAACTGCACAAGCATATCTTCAATCATGAAGAAATGTGGATCACAACACTGAACACACCTTTGTCACACTACACACTCTTTTATTCAAATTTGCTCAAAAACACTTGGAAACCAAGTGAACTAGCTACATCAACAATACCACAAATGTCTCTTCAACATATCCACAACATCTACAACACCAAAAATCTCCACACTAGGGGTTGACATCAATGTGACATTAAACCACAGCATATCCACACTTAGCACGAGTACTGACAACACTAATGACAATACCACTAACAACTCCAACATTAGCAACCTCCAACAATCTCCATATTTTTAAAATCAATGCAACGCCTACAACATACTTGCAACACTTGTGGCTTCTCTTGCCTCATTTTTTGTGCCATCTTTCGATGTTGTCTAATTGTCAAACCTAGGGTTGGGGAGATTGTGCACCTAGCCCTGTGAATACTTGGGGAGGTTGTAATCCTTCTTGGTTGGCCTTGTCGATGTCCTCCACATCCCTCATAGGTCACAGGGTGTTGTTGAGTAGTATTCTTTTGCTTGTGTAATTTCATGCTACAACAAGACATCTTGGAAAGTGTGTGGTTCCTTAGAAGTGACTCGTCATCATTCCAGTTAGTGGTGAGTTGTGCCTCTTGGTTAGGAAACCTATTGTGAAGGTTTTCCCCTATGTTTAGGGTTGTGAAATGTGTTTAGATGTGGATTGGAGGTTGATGTTTCCCTCATCCTATCTTGGTGTGGTGTTGTGAGGGAACACGATCTTGGTTTAGTAAATGATCACCGTGTAGGTGTTGTCCTCTCTCCCTCTCGTATGTTCATCGTGGTGGATTTATCCCACAAGTAGTTAGTCTTCCACTATTGCCACCTTGATCATTGAATGGTGAAGTTGTATTATGGTCTTTGTCATTGTGTCATTGTGACACTTGTGCACACACATTGTGTAAGTGTGATATGTTATTGTTACATTATTGATGTTATTGTCATTGTTTCAAAAAAAAAATCAAGTTTTGTTCTGAGCATGTTGGCTTGGGGCATTACAGTGGGGGTTCAATCATCAATGCTAACATGGTATAAGAGCTCTAGATCTATAATTCATTTTTCTAATTTTTTAGGAGATGTGGCCTTGAGCTTTCAAATGATGCAAAACAAACATCACCATTGCATCTATAAGGCATCAAAAATTTAATATTGTCTATCCAAATGTTGAAATTAGAGTTTAAAATATTTGAGTTGATTTTTCATGGGTCTTGAATTTTTTAAGAAAATTCTATATAAATGTACAAATCTATATGGAATTATGAGATTAAACAATGTCATACCATGATTTTCTATTAATACAATGTGTAGTTGCAACACTTGTGTCATTGCTAATTAAATCCTTATCTAATTTTTGGTAATTTTTTTATTTTAAGATGATCACTTTTTATTAAATTTGGCATATGATTTTATATAGGGTTCACTAGCTAATGTCACCTTTACATCACTACCAACTAGTTTTTTAGGGGTTTTATAGCCTCGATCATATCACTGACTGAGGGTTTGTCATTTGATCACTAGAGGGGCTAGTGCAACCCCTAGTGTCTTCTAGCCTAAATGAAATTAGCACTAGTTAGTTGTGCCTTGAGCGATATTTCTTGTAATGTGCCACCATCACCCAACAAATCTATCTAGTCACCATCCAAAGATCATTGGTCCACCACTTAGCTCAAGTGGTGCCTTTTTTTCCCTTTTTAGAGCACTTTTACAAAATTAAACATAAATTGGCAACACAAAGTTATTTTTTTAATAAAAAATAGATGTTAGAAAGTTGGTTCCAAGCTCTACGCAATCATCCACTCATTTTTTCTATATTTTTACTAGGTACCTATTATTTCACTTAGAATTTAAGTTTTCTACTTTAGTTTAGTTTTTAGAAAAATATTAAAATATTAACTTTGTTTTGGAACAACAAGGTTATTTTCTTGCATTGTGATGGGTATATTGGTGTTTTTCTTCTATTTTCTATATTTTTAATTATACTCATGGATCAAACCCACATTGTTTCATTCACCTCATATAATTATTATGGGTGGAAAAATAAATGAAGATACATATGAAGAAATCAGTGTTAAACCAAGTTACCTTGGGTATAGAACTCGAGCCAACAACACTTGCAAAAAATAGAAAGTAGTATAATAGGTTCGATGAAGCCTAGGAAAATTATGCATGTTCGTTTCTACTAATCTTCTTTTTGCATTGAGTCTTGCACTACACCAAATTAGATATAGATTTAGTTGGAGAACTTATTTGGGAAGCATGATACTTTGAGAGGTTTTTAGTTAGAGAATGAACTCATAAGTTTGAATCTTATAGCATTTGACAACAACCAAAACTTCTTAACTAAACTCAAATCACTTAGATTACAATTGAAATAGTGTGGTATTAAGAAATAAGACACCTTGTTGATTCTTTTCGTCCTTGCCAAACTTGGTCCCGATTATTCAATTTTTATTTCCACATTATATGTTACTAGGGGTGCTCTTTCTATTGCATTTACATTGCCTTCACTTGATTATTCTATTAGATTACTCATTAGGGAGTATGAAAAATTTAATACAAGTGGGTATTTTAAAGTCTTCAAAACCACAAGCTCTTATTGCTTATCATAGCACAAATTATCAAAAGGCTTCAAGTAACAAATTAAAGAAATAAAAAAATACTTCAAGAACAATGAGCAAGTAAAGAGATCATCATCACAAGTTACTAGTTAGTACTCTTCCTCTTCTAAGGGGGAATCATCTAGGAAGGAGAAACCCAAATGTGCATACTACAAAAATAAGGACATGATGAGGATAAGTGTTATGAAAAATAGATTGATGAGTTGAAATACCTTCTTTAGAAGAACAATATCAATTGCCTTTATCTATGCCATCTAGTGCATCATCTTCTTTAACATGAGATGTCCTTTAGATTCAACCTTGTGGAATGATTTTATGACAAGCATTATAAATTTATTTGTAGAGTCACACATTTCCTATAAGAGGACACTCTTGAGGATATTCACTTACTCTTTGATGACAATTATAACACACCTGCTATCAAATTATGTATATCTTTAAAGATTATTCCTTGTGTGTCTTCACAATATTTTGGATTAGTTTCACCTAATTGTATTATGACATCCTTTGATTTAGACATGTGGACACTCAAACAGTTTTTAGAGGTACACATCATGAGATTTTTTTATCATCTCTCTTCAGGGAGTTTCTTCTACATCCACCATTGGATTTTTTCTTCCTAAGGGGAGAAATATTGTTTGTCATTTTTAGATCATCTTTAACATTCGTCTTCAAACATTCATCATTGGCACATGAAGTACTTCTTTATGGGGGATTCATAGTCTCATATTTTCTCTCTTATGGGGGGATATACATTGTACATTTGTGATAGAAGCAATACTTGGGGGTCATGTCGAGTCCTTTCTTCCATCACATGTAGATATTAGCTTGAATTTTTTCTCCCTCTTTTGGATATGAGTTTTTTTCCCATGATATTTTATCATTTTCTCTAGTTATGTGAGACTTATTTGTTTGTACATGGATATCTCATTAAGCCTTGTAGTTGGGACCCATCTATCATTCATCACTAGTGCATCTTTTCATTTCATCGTACTCCCTAGATTGCACTTAAGGGGGTTGTTAGTGCAAAAATGTAATCACCTAATTAGTTCTTATTAGGTCCTATTTACACTAGTATACTTAAGCTTACTTAAGTCATGTGATTTTTTTGTCACAGTTCATATGATTAAGACACATGACATGATCTACTTTAATCCTATCCTAGGGTTTCAACTAGGGTTTCATATTTATCCTTCTATCGAGGATTTCCATTCTATATTTTAATTATTATCTTTTTGCATCAAATGCAATCTTAGGCTTTGAATAACAAATTATTTGCTTCTCTCACGTGTGATAGGGTGTTTTGATTGCAAGTGATCCTTGGAGTGATATGAGGGTTTAATCATCAACTCCAATATAATTGGTATCTAAACATACTTAAAAATAAATTATTTAATTGGAGTAAATTTTTTTTTTTGAGCCACCACTTATAGTGGAGTTGGTTGGGGCTTGAGGTTTGCTCCCTCAAGGTCATGGGTTTGAATTTTCTTCATAGTGGGAAAGGTGGGGGTTAGTAATATTGTGCTAGTGTCTGCTCTATTGAACTGGGGTATAGGACTGAACTTTACCGCTAACCTTTTAGCTGCCACCTATAGTGGAGTTGTTTGGGGCTTGGGGTTTGATCCCTCGAGATCACATGTTCAAATTCGCTTCATAGTGGGAAAAGTGGGGGTTAGTAATATTGTGCTAGTGCTTGCTTTACTAACCCAAGATATAGGACTAGACTTTATCACTAACCTTTAAGCCACTACTTATAGCAGAGTTGGCTAGGGGTTGGGGTTTTCTCCCTCAAGGTCACAAGTTTGACTCGACTTCATAGTGGGAAAGGCGAGGGTTAGTAATATTGTGCCAGTGCTTGGTCTACTGACTCGGGGTATGAGACTGAAATTTATTGCTAATCTTTTGCCAGGTCACTTATAATGGATTTGGCTGGGGCTTGGGGTTTTCTCTCTTGAGGTCACAAGTTCGACTCTGCTTCATAGTGGGAAAGGCGAGGGTTAGTAATATTGTGCCAGCGCCTGCTCCGCTGACCTGAGGTATAGGACTAGACTTTACCGCTAACCTTTTAGATACCACTTTGTAGTGAAGTTGGTTGGGGCTTGGGGTTTCTCCCTTGATGTCACAAGTTTGACTCTGCTTCGTAGTGGGAAAGGCAGGGGTCAGTAATATTGTGCTAGTGCATGCTCCAGGAACTCTAAGTGCCTCAAATCTAACTTGGAAGATTTTCAGGTGCAAATCTGGGAAACTAAAACTGCAATATCTTTCCACCCAGGAATAGAAAATAAAAAACCGTAAATTGGGAATTTCATTATGACAAAAAGGGTATCCAAAAATGTAAAAACATCTAAAAACCGAGAAACTTGAAATTTAACTATTTTTGGGTGATGCAAGATTGCCCTTACACCACTGGATGCTCCTGCATTAGGAATCCTTTTCGTCCATGAAGAAATATTAACTAGGAAAAATAGGAGGTCTTTAACATCTCTGAGCCTGAACCTAGTCAACCAACAAAGAATTCAAAACCCCTTGGCAATCATTCCCTTTGGACTAAAATTGTCTCTAGCCTAAAGATGCCATTTTCCTTGCCAAACTTTATTCCTGTAATTTTTTTTTATTAGAATATCTTTCAACCATAGGTGGGGCACCCTTCAATCCAAAATCATTGCCCTTGTTCAAGACAATTTTTCAAAGAGATCCTCCTTTCCAAGAGAAAGGAAAATTCCATAATAAGAGAAAGAGGGATATGGAGAAGAATTTTAAAAGAAAAGAGACTAGAAAGTCATCTCAAAGAAATAAGAAGGTTCAAAAGAAGCACTTCTCACAAAAAAAGAAGATTTAGAAAAGGAAAGAGGGCCAAAAGCTTCAAAGCACCCAACCAAATCAATTTTCATTTGCAAGTTTCAAGAATCAAAAGCGAATAGTCAACATATCTCTACCAGACAAATTCCTCGATATGCAGGTTTAGGATCTTTGGTCTTCAACATTAATGTGTAAGTTTTGGGATTTCCTCCCTGATCTTGCATCTTTAAAATGTTCGGTTTTTGAACATTGGCCTGGAGCTAATCAAGTCTTTTACATAGATCAAGGAAAGGGTTTCTTTGTGGTTCTTTTTTCTTCTAAAGTTGATAGGGATGCAATTTACAATGTAAAATCATGGGTCATGGAGGGGTCTGGCTTATTTTTGCAACCATGGTTCCCAAATTTTAACCCTACCACCAAAGAAATAAAATTTATCATGTTTTGGTTACAATCCCATTTGTTTCCCCTTGAATACAAAGATCCACAAATTATTGAAATGTTGGTAAATTAGTTAGGCATTTTCTTAAAGCATGACTGGACTTTTTTCAATAACCCTAGTTCTCCAATTAGGGTTTGCGTGTTGTTGAACACTTCAAAAGTCATGCCAAAAGAAATTCATATTAAATCAAAATTTGGGACATGGGTTCAGTCTATTTTGATAGAATCCCCAAAAAATGTCTGCACATTTTGTCATATGGAAGGCCATACCAAAAGGGAATGTCAAATGGAGGAGGAGGTGATGATTACCAAATAAACTAGAGCATAATAAAGTAAACCAATAAGAAAATCTTAAGATTTTGTCCATGGGAAAGCTCTCTCAAGGAGATAGGAATAATTGTTCAAAAGAGGTGGGTGATATGGAGACAATTTTTGAAAAAGCCTTTGTTATTGATATGAACAAGGTATTGATTTTGACCAATATCTTTTCTCAAAAAGATAACAAAACTTTCATTCTATCAATACCAAAAGAATGGCAAAGGCAAGTTTTTTTTGCCTCTCAAAACTTTTAAGATATTTCCTTAAAAGATTACTCCCAATATCAAGCCTATAAACATCCAACAATTGGGGCATATTGCTAGGCTTCTCACTTTTGAGAATGAGGGTTACGTGATGGAAAGGGATTCTTCACCTTTTTTAAAGGATACAGATAATCAAGAACAAGATTTATCATGAATATTTGAAGTTTAAAATGAAGTAATGATGTTGTCTAATACTTTCACAAAGGATTTAGACATTATAAACTTCAATGAATTCAAAAATGATGGCGATCTAGAGGGTATAGTAGATGATGTTTTATCAACGGTTGGAGGGAAAATAATAGAGGAAATAGCAGAAGAAATAGTGAAAGAAGAGGATAATTTTTATTTTAAAATTCTCTCTATAACTTAGATGCCATGTGCATCTCCTCCATCTAAGAAAACACCTGGGAAAAGGGGGAAGAAACCACATACAGTGAAAGTTAAGGAGAAGATAGAGGTAGGAATTCAGACTACTCTGGATAGCAGTATTATAGTTGGCTTAAATAAGCAAAAAAGGTCAGGGAGAGCTTATTGCTCTCCTGAGTGCAATGAAGATAGTATCATGAAATGTTAGAGGCATTAATGCCTTTGACAAAAGTGCTCAAATCAAGCATCTGTTGGGTTCTTGTGGAGTAGATGTAGTAGTGCTTCAGGAAACCAAAACCTTCGATGTTACTTTTCAATCTATCACTAAAAAATGGTATAAATTATGGAAAACTCTTCATTCACTTGCACAAGGTGCTTCAAGGGGTTTCATAACTTTACAGAATACAAATTCTGTTTCTATAGAAAATGTTGTGTGTGATAATAACTGGAAATTAATGAAAGTTACTCATTATGAATTAAGCTTTTGGTTGATAAATGTCTATGCTCCAAATACTACTGTTGGGAAGAAGCTTTTGTGGGACATATAATCAAATTTTGGACCAGGTGGGTCAAGAGAAAGTTATACTTGTAGGGTATTTCAATGCAATAGTCTCCCTCCAAGAGAAAAAAGGAGGAATTTTCCCTCCTTAGAGGAAAATGGAGGATTTTCTCTCTTTTATTCAAGACAATGCTCTGGTGGACATTCAACCAGCCAATGGAAAATATACATGGACAAATAGAAGGAAAGATTTCCTCCAGATAGTAGAATGACTAGATAGATTTTTTTCTTCACCAAATTGGGTCATAGGAGATTATCTCTTAGAATCAAAAATTCTGCCTTTATCTACCTCATATCATTTTGTAATATCTCTCAATATTTCATTAAAATCACCAAGGCCAAATCAAAAATATTTTAAATTTGAAGTGATGTGGTTCTGCCACCTAGATTTTATATATTTACTTAGACAATGGTGGATAAGTGAACCTTTTTGTCATGGTTCCAAAATGTTTCAGTTGTGTAAGAAACTCAAATACATAAAGCAGTAAATAAAGGTCTAGAATGTGTAGGTTTTTAAAAGCATTTTTGTGCAAAAGGATCTAGTTTTCAAACAACTATCAGAAATAAATGAACACATAATTTCTCATGGGATGGATGTAGTGGCTTTTTAAAAACAAAAAAAAACTGCAAGTAGAATGGGGCGATTTACTGACACGAGAAGAGGTGTATTGGAGGCAAAAATATAGGGAATTATGGTTAAAAGATGGAGAAAGAAACACAAAATATTTTCATATTTCTACTCAAATTAAGAGAGCTAAAAATTCAATTTTTTATATTCATGAGAGTGCATTAGGTGTATGCCTAATGAAAGAAGGCATGCAAAATGAAGGGATAAAATTCTTCTCAAATTTGTTAACTGGTCAAATGAGTCATAGTTCTCAGAGGGAAAGGGAGAGAGAAGAGTTGTTAGAAGCCATCCATAAACTAATATTTGAGAATGAAAATGAGCAATTATTGAAACCTTTCACTCCAAAGGAAGTCAAATCAGTTGTCTTTTCATTTCCAATAGATAAAGCACCAAGTCCGGATGGATTTACTGTATTTTTCTTCTTAAAGTTTTGGGATTTCATGGGAAATGACCTTCATAGGGCAATGGAAGAATCAAGGAAGATTGGCACTATGCTAAAATAGTTTAATGTGACACATTTAGCAATTATTCCAAAATTAAGATCTCCAAGAACCTTCTTAGAGTTTAGACCTATCTCTCTTTGCAACATAATTTATAAAATATTTACAAAAGCTATTTATCTTATATTACATCCCTTTGTGTCTAAAATTATCTTTGAAGAGTAGGGTGGTTTTGTTCTAGGAAGGGAAATGACTGAAGGAGCCCTTGTTGCACATGAAGTTTTACATTCCATTAATACAAATAAGCTTTCATAGATATTATTATAAAATTGGATATGATGAAGGCATATGATAAGGTTGGCTGGTCTTTTCTCATTCAAGTTCTACAAAAGTTTGGGTTTAATACAAAATGGTGTAAGTGGATACTTTCATGCCTATTAGGGGGGGGAAATTTAGTAGTTATTAATGGTTCACCAGTGGGGTTTTTCAGTTCAACACAAGGGGTTTGACAAGGTGATCCTCTATCACCATTTCTATTTATCATTCTTATAGAGGCATTGAGTAGATCCATTCATCAATTGCATTATCAGAGCTCTTGGTGGTGGAGTGCAGTTAACACTGAGAGGGGGGGTGAATCAGTGTTAATGAACAAATTAATTTTTTTACTTTTTTTAAACAATCATTAGATCATGAATGAACTTATGCTAAAAAATGAAATGAACAAATAATGAACAAACACATTTAAAAGATTGACACAGAGTTTGTCTTGAGTGGAAACCCTCCCGGGGAATAAAACCACTTGAACTTGGCCTCACTAGCCTTATCTGAAAAATTATTCTTTGTACAAAGCCTCATTGGTTGATTTGTCTCATAGATAATGGAGCTATCTCACTGATAGTCTTATAATGCTACTATCTCACTGATAGTCTTGTGAAAATGTACAAATATGAAGCAATTTAAATATAGAGTTGATCTTTGTTTCACTAATCACATACTTTGTTCTATCATGACTTTAAAATCAAAGTTACAATGTTCCAGATCACAAACCAATATATATATTGTCTTTTCTGAAAGATATAATCTATGTTTATCAAAGCCTCTCATCATCAGCATATGAGCACAATAATACATTTTATTTATCCCCTGTTTTCTTCAAAAACAGAAAAAAGAGCTTTTGAAAAAACTGTTTCAACAACTTCCATGAGAAACCGAACCTCAAACTGCCTTTGCCAATTGTCTCAACTATAATCCATCAAAAACAATCTTGTCAAGAAAGTATTAAGAGAAAATAGTATATAACTGTCATATAGTTTGCAGAGCTGACAAAACATAACAAATCCAAAAATGATACACACAGCTAAACCCACAAACATAATAACAGGGTTTTCTAATGAAAGAAAACATTTGATATTTTAAAAAACAAACACCCTTAACGACAGACCCAAATCGGGTTCTTTTTAACAAAGTATATATAGATCAATTAAGGGGTAAACAAATACTTGTTTACAACTCTTCTTCAAAACCAAAACTGCCAGAGACCCGTGGGTAACCATAAACAACTTCAAAACTCAACATTAAGACTTTGAACAGATTTCCCAAAACAAAAATTGTACAGAATGCTACCATAGTCAATCAACAACATAAAGCCCAGAAGAACACTAATCCTGACTACACTTAAGATAATCACCAAAACAAAACAACTTAAAGCCCACCATTCTTTTGTTGTTTTTAAAGAATACAAAGAAGAACAAAACAAAAAACATGGGAACAGTGCACCTGTGACCAGCACAAAAAAACATCTTGTCTATCAAAATCGTTGTTCTCTATTGTTATTCCTTGTTCCAACGAAGACTAGCATCCAAAAACTATAACATATTTTCCTTATCAACATCGCCATGATTAGGGTAATAAGCCTTAATGGTTATAATGAAGCAAACATCGATATCCATCCAAGTCTTCAAAGACTTTTTCAAACCCAACATAATGATTTTCAAATCTGAGCATTTAGATGGGAAAGAATTCCCAATAAAGTCAAACAAAAATAATGATCACCGACAACCCTTTTCAATCTTTTCAAAAATAAGTCTTTGAATAAAACAATTTGCCACTCTTTTTATTTTAAGGATTTCTCCATGATGATGATGCTTTGTATATAATGTGTCAATATGCCCCCTCTTTGAAAGAAACTCTTCCATCCACAACAATTTCAAAAACAATTTGGAGAACAATATTACTTTATGAAAAATGTAGCAATGCCCCCTTTTAGAATATAGCCTTTATCACTGCACTTTACCAAAGATGTCAACAAATACACATATGTACTTTACAATACCAAACCGATCATAGACCAAACTAGCTATATCACCATGGAATTATACCAAACGCAGATGAAAATGCTAAAAGAATTAGTATGGATATATAAACTCATGCAAAACTGAAGGAAATCACCATGTGCATAACCTGTAACTTCAACCTTAGTGTATTGACATTAATTCCAAATGATACCGAGGGACAACAAACTCCCCTTTTGGCATTGATGTCAAACACAAAGGGTTATAAATAAGAACAGAGCTATAATATACTTGTTCTGAACATGATGACTGCATGAAGTACATACCCATCCATCCTGTCACATATCAAAGAAACATCAGATACAACTGAAGACTGAATAAACAAAGCAAATCACCATAAATACTGCATATCACTGTGCAACATAGCATTGCCAAGCACAAGTTGAACTGTACATGGCATCACAGGCTGAATTGTACATAGCATCATAGCATGAAATCTGATCATAACACAAGTTGAACTATACATAGCATGAAATCTGAACAAGCCAACAAAAAGAAACCAACAACATTCCAAAGAACCAAATCACTTCTACCAAATTCTCCCCCTTTTTTGACACAATGCCAAAGACAGAAAACTGAGCCAAACATAAAATGCACTCTAAAATGCCAAATAGATATTGAGGGACAAAGAAAGATGCATGAAGTGCTCCCCCTGTTTCCATGAACAAAAAAATTAACATGGAAGAGAACTGATAGAGACAACACCAAGCTTGTCTCATAGTGTTTCAAACTGAGCTTTAGGAAGGGGTTTGGTAAATATATCAGCTACCTAATCATTGGATACCACAAAATCTAATATAACTTCATTTGCCAACATCTTTTCACATAAAAAAATGATACCTTATATCAATATGCTTAGTTCTAGAATGTTGCACTAGATTTTTAGAGATATTGATAGTACTTGTATTATCACATAAAATGTGAACAAGTCTAGCAACATCAACCTGTATGTCCTTCAAGGTTTGAACCATCCAAAGCACCTGAGTACAACAGGTAGCAGTTGCTATATATTTTTCCTTGGCAGTTGACAAGGATACTAAATCCCGCTTCTTGCTATGCCAGGCTACTAATCTACCTCCAAGATAGAATGCACCCCCTGAAGTACTTTTCCTATCATCGATATTTCCAGCCCAGTCAACATCAGTGTAAGCAATCAACGTGAAATCACCGTGTTTAGGGTACAACAAACCAATTTCTTATGTTCCAACAACATACTTCAAAATTCTTTTTACTACATTCAAATGTGACATCTTAGGTGCAGATTGAAACCGTGAAACCAAGCATACAACTTACATAATATCAAGCCTTGTGGCAGTTAGATATAAGAGACTACCAATCATGGATCTATACATGGTATGATCCACACCAGGCTGATCAACTTCCTTTGAGAGTTTACAACTAGTTTCCATAGGAGTCCCAACTGGTTTACAATCAATCATCTGAAACTTTTTCAACATTTCTTTAGCATATTCTGTTTGTGAGATAAATATCCCTTTATCAAGTTGACTAACTTGAAGACCCAAAAAGAAAGAAAGTTCACCAATCATTGACATTTCAAATTTAGACTTCATGATTGTTGGAAATTCATAGCACAAAGCATCATTATTACTTCCAAATATAATATCATCAACGTAAACAACAACAACTATAATACTATCATCTTTCACTTTGAAGTATAAACTGTTGTCTACTGCACCTTTTGAGAAGCCTTGTTCATGTAAATAGGTGTCCAACTTTGAATACCAGGCTCTAGGAGCCTGTTTCAGACTATAGAGGGCCTTTTTCAACCTATATACATAACATTCTTTACCTGCAACAACAAAGCCTTTAGGTTGTTCCATATAAACTTCTTCTGTCAAGTCACCATTGAGAAAGGCAGTTTTAACATCCATTTGAAATACCTTAAAACCTTTATACATAGAGTAAGCTAGAAACATTCTAATTGCTTCTAACCTAGCCACAGGAGCGAAAGTTTCATCAAATTCCAATCCTTCAACTTGAGAATAACCTTTACAAACTAATCTAGCTTTATTTCTGACTATATTCCCTTGTTCATCCATCTTGTTCCTAAAAACCCATTTTGCACCAATGACATTTTTATTTTCAGGTTGAGGAACTAGTTCCCAAGTCTTATTTTTTTCAATTTGAGCAAGTTCTTCATGCATAGCTTTAATCCAACAACTATCACTACTAGCCTCAGAATATGTCTTAGGCTATATTTATGAAATCAAAGATAAATAAACTTGTTCATCATTACCTTTTGTACTTGGAAGTTGTTTTCTAGTTTGAAATCCTTTTGACATATCACCAATAATATGATTAGTAGGATGCTTCTTTTTCATTAACCTAGAAGACAACTGAGAGGGTTCATCAATATTATCAGGCACATTTTGTTTAGTGAACTTCTCAGGTTTTGTTGAACTTGAAGATTTATTTTGATCTTGCAGATTTGTATCAAGTGTCTGCAAAATAAATTCTTCATCATCATCAAACTTCTTTTGCTATTCACAATTCAATAAGGTTTCATCAACCTTCACATTGGCACTTTCCACAATTTTCCTTAATCTTTTATTGTAACACTTATATGCTTTACTATGTGTAGAATATCCCAAAAATATACCCTGATCACTCCTTTATTCAAAACTTCCAATGCTATCAGTGTCTTTCTTTATAAAGCACTTGCTGCCAAATATTTTGAAATATCCTACATTAGCAGTCCTACCATACCATAATTCATATGGTGTATGCTGTGTTTTAGTTCTTATCTGAACTCTATTCAGAATGTAAACAATAGTATGTGTTTGATAGAGTTGCATCATGCAACATAGCTCTTGCCATTTCCTTCACTATTCAATTTTTGCGTTCAACAACACCATTTTGCTGTGGTGTCCTAGAGGCTGAATATTGCCTCTTTATTCCATGATCTTCACAATAATCAACAAACTCCTGTGAGGTAAATTCACCTCCTCTATCTGACCTAAGGCACTTGATTTTTAGATCAGATTCATTTTCAACCATCTTTCTGAAAACTTTAAACTTATGGAAAGCTTCTCCCTTATGTACCATAAATGTTACCCAAGTCATACGAGTATATTCATCTATAAAAAGCATGAAATAACTCTCATTATTTAGGGACTTAGTCCTTGTTGGTCCACATAGATAAGTGTGAACAAGCTGCAAAGGTCTAGTTGATGTGTATTCTTTAGTTTTGAAACTTGCTCTAGCTTGTTTTCCTTCCTGACATTTTTTGCAAATTTAATTATCTGCTTTAGATATTATAGGCATGTTTCTAACATTTTAATTTTTACTTATCTTTACCAGATTGTCATAGTTGATATGGCCAAATCTTCTATGCCATAACTTAGACTCATCAATTTGACTCATAAAGAAAACATTACTTTCTTGCTTATTATTTGAGCTCTCTTGCATCTAATACACATTACCATTTGTTCTATAACCTGTTGCTACTGTTTTACCAGATTTCTTTTGAATTTCACACCCTAAGTTAAAGAACTTTATTTTAAAGCCATTGTCACAAATTTGGCTTACACTCAGGAGATTGCGAGTTAGCCCTTCCACATAATAAACATCATTGACATGGATTTCATTTTCAAGCAAAATAGTACCTTTTTCCCACTATAGGAATACATTGATCATTCCCAAACTTAACAAAACCACCAGAATAGTCTTCATAGTCTATAAATTTGTTTCTCTCACCAGTCATATGATGAGAGTAGCCACTATTGAGAACCCAAAAATTTCTCTTAACAAAATGAAAAGTTGTTTCAACTATCAAAGCTTTAACATCTTTAGGCCTCCAAACAAATTTGGTTCTATTAGCTCTATTTGACTGCACTCTTAAACCAAATTTACAAAATGTTGCTATATGACCTACTTCTTTGCATTTATAACATTGAAGATTAACAAGAAATTTATAGAGATTTCCATTAACAATATTATAGCTTCTCTTAGATAAAACCTTGCAAATACTGGACTTATGACCAAATTGTTTACAATTGAAACAATAACAATTGAAACTAGAATTATCATAAAAAATCTTACCTTTTCCTTTTCCATCGTGATTTGAACATTGACCCTCATCAGGAGAGACAAGCTGATTTCTCAGCTTAACAACTTCTGCCTCCAAAGAGCAACATCTATCCTCCTTATGTTTCAGTTTTTCTTGAGTTATCTCAAGAATTTCCTTTAAGAGTTAAATCAAAAATAATTTGTACACTTTTCTGATCTTTATCTTTCAAGGTAACTGCTTCTTTTCTCAATTTCTTAATTTCTTTGAGAGCAGATTTCAATTCTCCCTCATGATCAATTTATGATTCAGAATTTGATTCATCTTGCTTTATAGGAACAACTTCAGCCATTAATAAAATTTCTTCAGTCTCATCACAAGATTCAATTGAACCACTATCAATCACATCAACATAAACACTTTTCTTCTTTTTAAAGGCATTTTTCTTTTTGAAGTTTGGTTGCTTTTTCTTTGAGGTCCTTTTATCATTTTCATCATCACTGTCAAGATCTTTATTAGGATAGTTTGCTGCATAGTGTCCTATCTTTCTACGATTAAAGCATTTAAAGGGTAATTTCCCTTTATACTTTCCTGAGCCTCTTTCTAGTTTACTTACAAAAGATAACTCTGTTTCATCTAAGGCATCAGACTCCGTTTTATCATTATCCTTTTTAACAGCTTCAAAATCAGATTCCTTACTTACAAAGCTATGTTCATTCAATCTCATTTCATAAGCAGTGAAGAAACCATGAAGATCATCAAGAGTTACTGCATTAATGTTTCTTTCTTCAACTGTTGCAATCTTTGGATCAAACTTGGTGGGTAAAGATCTCAAAACTTTTTGAACAACAACCTTTTTAGGAAGAACTTCTCCAAAACCTCTGATTGCATTTACACTTTCTTGAACCTTCAAGAAAAAATCAGCAATCTTTTCATCCTCACCCATTTGTAGACTATCAAATCTAAACCTATAGTTCTAAAGTTTTGCTTCTTTATCTTTCTCATCACCTTCATAGATAGTGGACAATTTATTCCATATGGCTTTTGCATTCTTACAATCCATTATTTTTGTCAAGACATCATTAGTGATCCCACAACAAATAACATTTTCAGCCTTTGCATTGCAATCATATGCTCGTTTCTCATCAGCATCGGAAGGAGGTGATGTAGCAGTATATGCATTTTGTACTGTTGCCCACACATCATATCCTAGAGAGTTAATATTTTCTTCATCCTAAACTTCCAGAAGGCATAACCAGTACCATCAAAGAGTGGTGCTCTGGTTGTAGACAAACCTTCTTGTGTTGCCATTAGCACTCCTAAGCAGGATCCCCTAGTTGACTCAACAACAAGGTTTGGCTTTGATACCAATTGTTGGAGTGTAGTTAACACTGAGAGGGGGGGTGAATCAGTGTTAACGAACAAATTGAATTTTTTACTTTTTTTAAACAATCATTAGATCATGAATGAACTTATGCTGAAAAATGAAATGAACAGATAATGAACAAACACATTTAAAAGATTGACATAGAGTTTGTCTTGAGTGGAAACCCTCCCGGAGAATAAAACCACTCGAACTTGGCCTCACTAGCCTTATCTGAAAAAATATTCTTTGTACAAAGCCTCACTGGCTGATTTGTATCACTGACAACAGTGCTATCTCACTGATAGTCTTGTGAAAATGTACAAATATGAAGCAATTTAAATATAGAGTTGATCTCTATTTCACTAATCACATACTCTGTTCTGTCATGACTTTAGAATTAGAGTTACAATGTTCCAGATCACAAACCATATATATATATATATATATATAATCTTTTCTAAAAGATATAATCTGTGTTTATCAAAACCTCTCATCATCAGCATATGAGCACAATAATACATTTTATATATCCCCTGTTTTCTTCAAAAATAGAATAAAGAGATTTTGAAAAAACTGTTTCAACAACTTCCATGAGAAACCAAACCTCAAACTGCCTTTGCCAGTTGTCTCAACTATAATCCATCGAAAACAATCTTGTCAAGAAAGTATTAAGAGAAAATAGTATATAACTATCATATAGTCTGCAGAGCCGACAAAACATAACAAATCCAGAAATGATAGACACACAGCTAAATGCACAAACATAATAACAGGGTTTTCTTAAATGAAAGAAAACATTTGATATTTTAAAAAACAAACACCCTTAATGATAGACCCAGATCGGGTTCTTTTTAAAAAAGTATATACAAATCAATTAAGGGGTAAACAAATACTTGTTTACAACTCTTCTTAAAAAAAAAACTGCTAGAGACCCATGGGTAACCATAAACAACTTCAAAACTCAACATTAAGACTTCAAACAGATTTTCCAAAACAAAAACTATATAAAATGCTACCACAGTCAATCAACAACATAAAGCCCAGAAGAACACTAATCCCAACTACACTTAAGATAATCACCAAAACAAAACAGCTTAAAGCCCACCGTTCTTCTGTTGTTTTTAAAGAATACAAAGAAGAACAAAACAAAAAACATGGGAAGAGTGCACCTGTGACCAACACAAAAAAACATCTTGTCTATCAAAAATGTTGCTCTCTATTGTTATTCCTTGTTCCAACGAAGGCCAACATCCAAAAACTGTAACAAATTTTCCTTATCAACGGTGCCATGATTAGGGTAATAAACCTTAATGGTTATAATGAAGCAAACATCGATATCCATCTAAGTCTTGAAAGAATTTTTCAAACCCAACATAATGATTTTCAAATCTGAGCATTTAGATGGGAAAGAATTCCCAATAAAGTCAAACAAAAATAATGATCACCGACAACCCTTTTCAATCTTTTCAAAAATAAGTCTTTGAATAAAACAATTTGCCACTCTTTTTATTTTAAGGATTTCTCCATGATGATGATGCTTTGTATATAATGTGTCAATATGCCTCCTCTTTGAAAGAAACTTTTCCATCCACAACAATTTAAAAAATAGTTTGGAGAACAATATTACTTTATGAAAAATGTAGCAATGCCCCCTTTTCGAATATAGCCTTTATCACTGCACTTTACCAAAGATGTCAACAGATACACAAATGTACTTTACAATACCAAACTGATCATAGACCAAACTGGCTATATCACCATGGAATTATACCAAACGTAGATGAAAATGCTAAAAGAATCAGTATGGATATATAAACTCATGCAAAACTGAAGGAAATCACCATGTGAATAACCTATAACTTCAACCTTAGTGTATTGACATTAATGCCAAACAATACCGAGGGACAACACTTGGCAAGGGATTTCTATTCCAACTACCAATATAATGTAGCTACTCATTCTCTTTTTGTTGGTGACAATACTTTTTGGCAAAGCAACTATGTTAGAAGCAAAACAAATAAAAGGTATTTTGGATAAATACACAGTAGCTTCATAGAAAAAAATAAATGCAAGTAAATAAAAAATCTATCTATTCAATATAAAAACAACTATAAAAAGGTACATAGTTAAGTTTCTAAGCTTCTAACTAGCGGAGCTTCCTTTTAAGTACCTAGGCATACCCTTTTTTGCAGGAGCTAATAAAGTATCATATTGGTATAAGATTATTCAAAGTATTCAAACAAGAATTTCATCATGGAAAGGAAGGTGGTTATCACTGTTGGGAAGGATATTAATGATTAAGTCAGTGTTATCAACCATTCCCAACTATTACATGTCAGTATTAAAAAGCACCAAATTCCATTATTGCTCAAATTAAAAAAATGACCAGACATTTTCTATGGATAGGAACAATAAAAAGAAAATGCCTCTAATCTCATTAGAAAATATCTATATTGAAAATCTCAAAGGAGGGGTAGGGTTACACAATATGGCAACCAAAAAATTATCCTTAGGTGCCAAATTGGTTTGGAACATGTATGAAAAGCCAAATATGAAATGGTGTAAGATCATGCAAGAAAAGTATCAAGACAATTCAGCTCCAATGAGGATACTCACTATATCAAACCCCCCATCAGGATCAATCGTGTGGAACTTCTTAATAGCTTGCAGGAAGATCATTATCCCTTATATAACTTGGGAGGTGCATAATGGTGAAGAGGCACTTTTTTGGAAGGATTCTTGGAATGGGAATCCTCCCATAAATACAATGCAGAATTTTGAAGCAACAAATAACATATTATCAGAAAGGTGGGGTCCAAAAGTGAAGGATTACATTCATTATGCAAATATATTAACAAGAAAAGTTAGTTGTAAGGTTTTGTCAAATTGTTCTATTCCTGATGGTCAGAAAATTAATCTAAAACAAAATTAGATGAAAGGATAGTGTATCAGTTAGATGCTATGGATAACTTAAGACGAGCTCCCTCAAAAATAGAAATCTATTCAAAGAGATATGGATACAAGGAAACTCCAAAAAATGGTGACTAGTTGGAATCTCATATAGCCTTCTCTTTTTATTCGAATGCAATGGTTTTACCAAAGGCAGGTTGTTTTGTGTGGCTAGCATTCAGAAACAAGATCCTAACAAGTGATAGACTTTCAAAACTTGGGATTTCAAAATCATTCAAATGTGTGTTATGTGAAAGTGACTTTGAAGATACAAATCACCTTTTCCTTTCTTATCCTTTGGCACAGTCATGTTGGGCATTTGTAAAGGGTAAACTGAACTGGTAGTCCCCACTTCCAAATAACCTATGTGATTTATTCTCAAGTTGCTCGATGTTGTATAAAACACCTTTTTTGATAGTATTTGGAGGGTCATACTAGCTGTGGTAATATGAGAAATATGGTGGGTGAGAAACAAGTGTATTTTCAGAAAATAAAAGATAAGCAGTGAGCAATTGTTGATAAAAATAGAAAAGTCAATCTCATAGGTAGTAAATGCCTATGTTCAAAAAACTAAGCATGTAGGATTAATTTTTTTTGCTTGGGATGAAGACTTGATTAAAAATTGGTCATACCTCATCCTTCCATTTAAAGGAGGATTACATCAATTGACAAATAAAAAAGTAGATAGAAGCAAGATTTTATGGAAACCACTTCCTTTTAGTTATTATAAGTTAAACTTTGATGGGGCTACTAGAGGTAACTCGGGCATCTTAGGAGCAGGGATTTCTGTCAAGGATTGTAAAGGTACATTGATAAAAACTACATCAATATGCCTTCCTCCTAGCACAAATAATGTAACAAAGGCACAAGCACTTTTACATGGTTTAAAATTGGCTATAAATCTTAACCTAAATCAAAGATTCAAATAGAGGGAGATTCATTGGTGTTAATAAATGCATGCAAAGAAAGTATAATACAAAATTGAAAGCTAGGATATATCTTGCAACAGATCTAGAGTTTATTGGATAAGCTGGAAGACTGTCAAATCAATCATACCTTTAGGGAGGGAAATAAGTTGGCAGCTTGTCTAGCAAACTAGGGATGTGAGCAAAAGGAGGAAAAAATTATCTGACTCCACTACTACAAACCTTCAAGAGAATCTAAAAGTTATACTTGCAAATTGAAGGGTATAGAATTTGCTAAGGTTCTACATAATATAGTGCCCAGGAAGAGCTCCTCACAATTCTGCCAATCTTCACTTGGAAGCCTTCTCTCCTTTCGCGAAATGATGGTGGGGTTCATGTCCAAGGTTCAGGGTTTTGGGTGCAAAGTGACAAAATATATGAAAAATAATGGTAATCTTGTATATAAAATTTAGCATTCAAATTATGCTGCCATATTCAAAATGTGTTATAAGAGTAGTGTGAAGTACATGCTACAGATCAAAGAGTTCCCTGCAATTCCACCAGACTTCACTTGGAAGTCTTTTCACCTTCTTTAGAATGGTGGTACATACGTCACCCATCAAATTGTAATAAGTTTTTGGCACTGACCTTGTATTTTTTATAGGATCATTAATTACTTGAGTTTGGAGGCATATTTATTAATCTATCAAAAAATGTATCAAATCATGACTTGTTTCACATGTTTGGATGGCAGAGGCATACATCACATATCAAAATGTAATGATATAGAGCCCAAGAAGGCCTCCCCGCAATTCCACCAGACTTCACTCAGAAGTTTTTTCACCTTCTATGAAATAGTGGTGGCATATGTTGCACATCAAATTGTAACCAGTTTTTTGGCACTAAACTTGTATTTCTACAGAATCATTAATTGCTTGAGTTGGGAGGCATATTTATTAATCTATCAACAAATGTGCCAAATATTGACTTATTTCACATGTTTGGATGGCAGAGGCATACGTCACATATCAGAGTGTAATGATTTAGTGCCCAAGAAGGCCTCCCTGCAATTTCGCCAGACTTCACTTGGAAGTATTTTCACCTTTTGTGGAATGGCGGTGGCATATGTCACACATCAAATTGTAACAATTTTTTTGGCACTAACCTTGTATTTCTATAGGATCATTAATTGCCTGGGTTTAGAGGCTTGTTTATTAATGTTGTCAAAGCACATTTCAAAGTATTCTAAATCTATCAACAAATGTACCAAATATTCAATCGCATGTTGTGATAAGACATCAGTAATTAAGAAGATGGAACTCTTCGGATATACATTGGTTTCTTCAGATATACATTGGTTGGCAAGTTAAGCTGTGGGATTAAAAGGGCTTCTTTAACATTTCTTCACTCCATATCCTCCAGAGCAGAGTATTTTGCATATCATATATCAGGGTGGTACATTTTCTCTCTCTCTCTAGTGCTCAAATCAACTGTTGCTCCTCTTGACTTCAAATTATGGGTTATCAACCAAATAACCTCAGGGTGTCGTTTCGAGTGTAAAATTGGGAACAACCTTTTAATGGGTACCTGTCAAACACAAAATCGGGCCAAATCTTTAATGTTTATTGTCCAAGTGTGGTTGAATGCATTCATATCATTCTTGGTGAAGATATATACCGACCACAAGCTCCACGTCTCATTTTCCCATCCCAAGTACTATTGATTTTTGTCTCTAATATCCTGGATCTTGTGCAATGTTTTGAATATATAGAGGTCATAGTAAATGAGGTGGTTTGTGGGAAATTTATGGGTGATAATGGTTTGTTGCGCAATGTTCAAAAGTATGACTTTCATAAAGGGAATGGTTGGGTTGGTGGCCTGTTTCCAAAACACTACTTGAGGCACAAGAGAGTGTTTGCGGATGTTTACAATGCCATTAAGCAAGCTCTGCAAATGAACTATGCATGAAACCTCCATAGGATTCTGGATATACATTCTGAAGAAATTGGCAACCAACTGGTAAACAAAATAAAGGATAAGTATTTCATCATTTCTTTTCTCCATTCTCATTGCAGGCATCATAATGTGAACATCCCTCCTCTGCCGCCTACTTCAGTACATGAAAATGATGATGGTGAAACTTCTTAGGAGCGTTAGGATGAGAATTTCGTGGCAAATTATGATATGGTTTGAAAAATGATGATAATATGGTAGCATTTTGATGAAGCTACTAAGCAGATACATATAACTATTAATACCTGTAGCTTTTTCCTTTCTAAGATATTAGGCCCTATACCAATTATTATGCTAGCTTCTCTTTTGAGCCAATGTTCTTTGGTCCTAGAAAATTTTGTAATCAAATAGGTGACAACATTCTCCATCTGAAACTTTTGTAATGTTTTTTATTATATAATATAATATATAGGCTAAATGCCTTCCACCAAAAAAAAAAATTGAATGCATTGAGTTTAGAATAAAATTGAAAAAAATAAAATAAAAATAAAAATCTTATTCTAAACACATGCAAACCTTAGATGGAACATTGATTCATATTTTCTTGCACTTCAATGAAGGATTGTGGATGCTCAACTATTGTGCAAGCTTTTCAATAGCTAACAATGATATGATTCACATATTTATAAATAGACAAGAGATTATTCAAAGAGTTTCCTTAATTATTGAAAGGAATGGTGGATTTATAGATTTTAGGTGAAAATATGGATGGTCAAGATTGATTTAATCAATCTTTAGGACTACATATTTGATTGAGTTAAGTAGTTTGATTGACTAGTTAACTCAATTGATTGATTAGTTAACTTACATGGCCGACTAATTAAGTAGCATGCTTGATCAATGAATTAACTTGATTAAGTCAACAAATTTGATTAAGAGTTAACTTGATCAACTAATTTGGTTGATGGATGAAAGATAGAATTGACTAAATTGACATGATGAAATATGGGTGAGGATAATTAGGATTATTTATTTATTTAATCGGATGCATGTGTATGGATTAATTAGGACATAATTAATTAATTATGATTAATCAATTATTTAGACACAAGTAATATACAAAGGAATGCATTTAGTTAATTAATATAATATAATCAATTAATTAACAAGATGAATATGATAAATTGATAACGTGATGAGATGATGAAGACACTACAATTAGTTGTTTGACAAATGATAATAGAATTGATTTGTTGGAATGATGGAATTAGTTGATTAGGATGACAACATATTTAATTGACAAGGTGGCAAATCTAGGTGTCTACACTTTCATTAGCTAGAAAAGTTCAAGTTTTTTTGCCCACACATGTATACTTCTCATCTTGTTGGATGTTATTTAAAAAGGGTATGAAAATTTATGTAATTTTTTTTCATAGTTCCTATGGACCAAATGAGATGTTATTGCTAGTTGTGGAGCTATTTCCTAGTTTAAATGCATACAAACTAAAGCTAAAGACAAAATTGCCATTATTGATTGCAAAGTTCAAGGAGTTGATTTAGTTGCTAAATAGATCACTATAGTTGTTAAAGGTGATAAACCACAAAAAAATCTTATTGAGACATAAACTTGTTATTGGTGCATCATAGGGGAATGGCAAAATGTTAATTAGCTAGATAAGATCCTCCCTGCACCTTATTTTCATATTAGACCCTTATTTCCTATCCACTCTATTTGGAAAGCATGAAAAAAAAAATGCAATATATTCAAATTAGGAGTCTTCATTGCAACATGAGTTTTAGCTTTGCTTTTTTCATCTAGTGGAATAAGCCCATCTACTTTTAAGAAAAAATGTTATTATGATATTTCCCAAACAAGCTTATCTTTTGTTTAAGAAAGGTGTTAGACAATTCAGTGATAAATGAGACTTTTCTTCTTAACTATCAAATTGTGCAATCTTAGTTCCAACCAACTTAATGCACCCTAATCCCTTGCATTTTTTTTAACATTGTCATTCTTTGTCTTCTCAACACTATCTTCCTAAAACATCCCTTGTTCCTAGTCTCAATATAAAGTGGAGATATAGATATAGTCATATATATTGGGCCAAGTTGATTGCTCAAATTTGGAAGTCGAAGATTGATTTTGATACTCAAGTGCTTGCTTGGAAAATATTGCATTACAAATTTGCTTGTTGGAGAGAGATTAAGATGTCTACTTGTTCAACTAGTTATTTTTTTTTTGTCATATTAAGAAAACTACAAAAATTCTATTTTGGGGCTGCATGCTTACTAAAAAATAAAGGTTGGCTATTTTTAGAAATGTACTTGCATTAATTGATCATAGTCTATGTGGGAAAGAGGCTTTATTTGGAATAGGGTTGAAGAATAGTGTGCTTGTTGAGTTAGTTAGACATGCTATCCTTTTACATTTACAAAGAATCATATGTTCAATTGCGCTTTCTATTCTTCTATTCATTTAGAAATTACAATTTCAAGACTTTACTCTTGACATTTTCTTAGATTGCTTTGTTTTCTTCTCAATTACATGTAATGTCAAAGAATAAGAAGGCGATTGCCTACCAATTGGAACAAATTGATTTTCAAATTAGTCATCTCCAAATTAGCCAACAAAAGATTATGAAATGATTTCAGCAAAGTTTAAGTTCAGTTACACTCCTAGATAGTTGATCTTAATTGTTATTGATGTTGATCCATTATCGTTGTTGACCTATTATCGTTGTTGACATTATTGATGATACTATTAAATGTTACACCTTCCTAATAATATTCATTTGATTGTTTAATTAATTTTTGTTTATATATTTTTTATTTTTAACCCCAAATAAAATCTTTTCTCTTATATTTTACTATTTCTTCCCAATCCTCACATCTGCCTCCTCTCTTTTATAATTCAACTTTGCCATCTCTCTTTTATAATTCAACTTTGTTCAATTAAAAAAACAAATTCCAGCTAAGAAATTTTTAAATTGTTAGAGACGGCCTACAATTAAAAAAAAAAAACCATGAAATTCCACGCTACTTTAAAGTAAAACAAGGTTTAAAACGCACAATCGAAATCAGGTATGGAAATAACTTCAACTTCCACACGACTGAATTCGGGTAGGTATACAATCCAGTTTTAAGAATAAGCTCCAGTAGTTTTCAGACAATGTGATTTAATTAGTTTTTTAATTGATTGACACATGAAGTTACAGATGTTTACTGTTTCTAACGAATAACAAAACCATGACAAATGAAGCTACAGATGTTTACCGTTTTTAATAAATGACAAAGTCAGGAAGCGACAAAACTGTTGAAGAATTCTGCTGCCATTAAGGTTGAAGTCAAATTGTCCATGAGGTCTAATGGTTGACGTGGGAAATTTTTGGTCCGGTGGAGAGAGAGTCAGCTAATACGCGGTGAGAGAGGAGAATCACAATTTATTACATATCTCATCATAATTATACAACACATAAATACTTCTACATGTACTTCCACGGCATCTACTTGTGCGAGACTTTTCCACGTAGCATAAACTTCAGGCAACTTCGACGCCAAGGTTGCTGACTGTGTCCGCATTTCTCGCTTCCTAAGCCGTCGGATCAGACCCTGGTAATGAAAAGTTGTGCTGCTTAAATTCTCTGTTGAAAGACGGCCGCAATTTATCTGCAAATCGGATATGGATATTCTGCAGTCAAGTTGCTTGGGCACAGGAGTTGCCCGTTGCTGTTGCCAAAACTCTTCAGTGAGTTTATGAGGATGGCCGATAAATTACGGCTCAAAGATTGGCGGTATTTTCTTTTATATTATTTAGGGGAAGAATTCTCAGAATTTTTAATGTTATAACTAGGGTTTTTTTATTTTTCTCAATAAAAGTGTATATTATGGCTGGTGAGGCTCACGGCTCAAAGGCAAGCTCAATTGTATTAGCAGCCTGAGTTTGAAACTTAGAGCCAATGTTGAAGATCTTCAACAGGGGATTTTAGAAGGAATTACTCCAGTTCCGCCAAGGGTAAAAGCCCAATAGTCCCACCTTTGCAAACTGGACAAGAGGGTTTGTCCTATCCAATTGGGATGTTCCTCTTGCCGTGGTCGAGGATTGGTTCGATGCTGAATTCGGGGTAGAGTGCCAGAGTTTTATCGGAATTGCAGGTAAGGACTGTAATTATGTGGTTTTGTGCATGGTGCTTAGAAAATTCAAAATTTTTATGTTCAGAGGTTGCAGATTTAAGCAGCGCATGGTTTTAATTAGAGATATTCTGGAATTAGACTGTGCGATCGTCTAAGCTATAGCAGTTAAATGATTGGAAACCATTATGGGGTTTGATTTTCTTGGTGCTGTTGGATATTTGTGGTCTTGCTTTCAGATTAGGGATTAGGTTTAGGGTTTTGTGGAATTGGAATCAGTTAGGGACATAAGGTCTTTGGGGATGTGGAGTTGATTTCCATAGCAGCAATCATTTTTCTTCAAGTTAATATTGGGTGAGGTTATGTGCCTGCCACTAATTTCATGTGGGCTAAGCTTGGACCGCATTGTTAAGATTATTTAGTTGTGGTTTTTAATCCTTTTCTTGGTAAATCTTTGGGTGAGGTAATCTTGGATTGCATTCTTATGGTAATTTGGTTGAAATTTTTGATGTGATTTGTGTCTTCTAATTACATCAATAATTTTTTCTTATTTATTGGGATTGAGGGTTACTGAAATTGAGAGTGATTGATACTGATAATAATTAGGCTTTTATTAGAACTGAGGGTAATTGAAAGTGATGCTCATCTTTGCTGATTAGAAAGAGCCTTTTAAAGAGTTGCTTAAGATCTCGTTTGTACTTTTTCATGTCTTGACATTTTTTTTGTGAAAAACATGGCAGTGTTTCTGTTTAACTGTAAACCCTATTTTTCTTTACAGAGTCTGAAGTTGCTTGTGAATACAAATTAACCTGCAATAAGTGATGGTTTGTCTCACTAGAACAGAAATTTCTTTTCTATAGGAGTCTGAACAGTTCCCCTGCTGAGATGATGCAGGGGCCTTTTCAGGCAGGATGTTCCTTGTCTTTTGGTTCATTTATACTGCTCTCGCTATTGATAGCTGTCTGAGTGACCATGCTAATTTTGGGCTGTTTAGATGCATTTTTGAATTTGTTTATGCTTTCATACGAGGTCAATATGCACACAAATGTTTTCACATTTCAATTATCTTATATTCTTACAGTTTCATGATCAATGAATGACATTTGAGGTTAATTGTACCAGGTTTGCTGCCATTGCTCAATTGCTGGACATTCAAGGTCATTTCAGTTGCCATTTATTGATTCCAATTGGTCCTGCAATCAGTGATAGATAACCAGTTACTTGGCTCTTGTTTTTATAGCTTTTAAATTTGAATTGGACTCTTCTGCAAGGTACTTATTTTCAGATGATGACCCATGGATATCACATGGGCCCATCATTAAGAGATCATTGGGCCTTATGCCAGTTTAATTTGTGTTCTAATCAGTATTAGTCCACATGATTTGTAGATATTCCATTCTCAGTTTTGGCGTCTGAAGCTTGCATCTCACAGCAGCAGCCATTCTGAGAATTTTGAATTCTCTTTTTGTGCTTACCTTTGGAGTCAATTGGTAAATGTTACTTATAGTTCTCCCCAACTGCAAGCGAATCTCATCATCTAAAGGATATTTGATGGCACACAGGCAACTTTCAGTAGGAAGTTTATGGTTTCTTCAACAGGTTTGCCTTTTGTGATCTATATCTTGGTGGCACAAACACAAACAGCTGGGATACGCTAGGGTTTCCTGACGTTCTCTATGATGGGCACAGGCCTTGAGCTGATTCCTGTTGGTATACTGGTATCTCAATTGTGTGATCAGCTTGCCAAGATTGCTCTTGCTGCACAAGATATACGTTCTGAGAAGAGTTTCAAGCAACTTGGAGATTACCTAAATAATATAAGAAAGCTGTTGTCAAAATTGAATGCTCCCTCTGAAAGCCCAGCTCTTGTTAGTGCTTTGAATAGTCTGAAAGAAGAATTAGATAAAGCAGAAAGGCTTGTACTCAGGTACAGAGACAGTTCATTTTTCTCAAATATATTACATTGTCGGTCAATTTGTGACACACTTCAGAAGGCAATGAGGGACATAGGGAAATCACTTCGGTTGCTAGGTGATCTCTGCAGTCTCTACGACGTGGGGGTCAAGGATTCTACGAGGAATGCTCTAATGCTTTTGGAGAGTGAGATGATGCGAGCGGAAGTTCGTGTTTCTTCTGAGTCTCTGCAGATATTAGAGGTGTTGCAGGATGCAATTGATGAAGAAAGATCAGACCGGGTTATGGCTGTTGAACTTTTGGAAAAAATTGCATTTACTCATGGTGTGCTACCTGAACCCAGAATGATGGACAGTGAACTTTCCAAGTTCAGAAAAGATATAGAAGAAGCAAAAGAGAGGAAGGAACGCCAAGAGGTAAAGTACATGGAGCAGTTGCTGTCTCTTCTTTCTCTTGAAGATTCTGCAGTGGAATTGGAAGCCTCCGAAAGAATGTATTTTGAGCAGAGACATAAAATTATTGATTCTGTAGAAAATTTCTCTGTAAATGAACCTTCATCACAGTTCATATGTTCTCTAACAAGAGAAGTTATGGATGACCCAGTTATACTAAAAACTAGTGGCAAGAGCTATGAACGAAAGGCTATCCAAACTCGTTTTGATGCACATGATTTTACCGATCCTGCTTCTGGTCAGCCTCTGCAGGATCATGATCTTAGGCCAAATATTATATTGGCTCATGCCATAAAGGTATGGAGACAGCAAAATTGTGCTGCCCGAATAATTCAAGCAAGGAATAAGTTGGAAACAGGAGAGGAAGTTGAGCAGGAACGAGCCCTTATTGATCTGATGGCTCTCTGTGAGGAAAATCCTGATTGTAAAGACTGGATTGTTTTTGAAGGTCTAGTTCCAATTATTTTGGAAGTGATAAGGGCTCGAAACAAGGAATTGAGAGTGCTGTGCTTCTCCACACTAGAATTAGTGGTTAAAGATAGAGATCATGCCAAGGTTGGGCTGCTAATCTGAATCAGATATTAGAGGGTCCTGCCATTGATTCTGCATTTATCTCTTCCAATTTAGAATTAGTTTCTGACAAATATAAATAACATTTTGGCACTATCATACTGAGTGCCTGTTTTGCACGTTTGAAATTTGTGTTTCTAAGTTATCTATTTTCTCTGATGAACAACTTTATCTTTTTTGATCAGGATAAGCTACTTCGATCTAGAGGGCTAAAATGTATAGTTAAAAATTTATCAGCAGGTGGACATACTGTTTCAAGGGCAGCCATATCACTGCTGTTAGAATTTATCAAGAACAAAACTGCTGTTCTCACTCAGTTTGGTCAGGAGCGTGGTGCAGTCTTGTTGCTTGTAACAGTTTTATTGAGAGGTGACCATGCAGACAGGGCTTCAGAAATTGAGCAAATGCTGGATAAGCTGGCAGACACTCTGGAAAACATTCAAGCTATGGTGATGGGAAACTGGTGTAAGCCATTGGTTGATCGCCTTTGCAGGGGTGAGCATGATCATTCTTTGTTTTCCTTTAATTAAGAAGTCATTCTTATCAATATTGCTCCTGGCTGAAGTGATTTTTTTTCCTAACAAGGTTGTCTTGTTTTGTTTCCCATGGTTTATGATAATCTTGGTATCTCCCTAATTCTATTTTTACATCATTGATAGCTGCATATTTCAACTATATGTATCATTTTCCCTTTCCTCATCATCAAAATGTTCTGCAAAAAACACATTTTGATTCTTGAAATGTGTGAAAAGATTGAAAGAATGATCTTGCCTGGTGCTACTTTCTCAAATTTAAGTTTTTAACTGTCATCCTTCCTTCATCTCACATAATAATTGGCAATATGGTGCAGTGATAAGCTATAGAAGCATGTTTTTGGTTTCTGTCTTGTGACTTGTATAATCCTTGAGTTATAGATAGAAATAATGATATCTTTCTGCTGTTGTCTTTTGAAGCCACTGGATAAAATATTTTCCTCTTTCTATTCATTGTTTCATTCTATGGATCTATAATGCCATCACGCATAAGGATCTCCTCCAAGCTTGCTCCTCCTTTTGTGAATGGTTTATATCTTTTATTTAAAGCAATTAGAGGAGATTTTCTTTCGAAGAAAAAGATGAGTGAAAGTTGGTACATGTTCTAGAATGCTTTGATTTCTAATTGTATTTTATTTTTATTTTTTTTCTGCCAGTGACTTCTATATTTCACTTAAACACATGTTTTTGATAATGGATCATGGAATGTGATCCAAAATGTTGATGCTACAAAAGACTACACTGTTATATCAAGAAGCATTAACTAACATTACTATGGACTGTGGAGATTTTATGTCTCTTCTGTGCTTTTGAAATTCTCAACATGGAAGTGTATCTTATGACCTAGCCAAAACTATTAACATAGGCAAATTAGCGATAAATGGCTAGAAATTTGACCAGAGTATCCAGATTTGTGGTCCACTTCTGCCCATCTGATTACCTGGAATGGGTGGTATAGACATGATATGGCTGAAATACGGCTTGGATGCATTGTATGAGCATATCCATATATGAGCCTGTAACTGGGCCATTTCAAATATGCCTAGATGTAACTACCCAGTTGTCTGCATTTAAAACAAATGAAAATAAAAAAGGACCTATGTTTTATTTTATTTTATTGAAAAAATAAAAAAATATACACGAAAAAAGTGAAAACCTAAAAACCTGAAACATAATAGCCAGAAAACAAAAACACTGAAAGCTTTAAGTTGAAAACCAAGAAGACTTCTGGTGTCTGTTGCCTGCAGAAGGTATTCTCATGGTTTTTTTAGGGATTCATGATCTTTTATATTGCATCTGTGCAAGGTCTGGTATGGTCTTTGTTGAGGCAGCTATTTTTCGCCATTTGTGATGGCAAGATCAGATCATTAAAATACAGTTCTTATTCAAAAATTAGGTTTTGTTTTCAGCAGTACTGGGTGATTTTTTTTCAGTGTCAATAGGGGCAATCTTTTCCCATGTAATCAAAGTGTAGAGTCATAGCCTCTAAAATAGGGAATTATAAATATATATTTTTTTAGCACAATAATATTACATCATGCCATATTTATTCTTTAAGATGATCATATCATTATCATCAATGTCATGAATAGATGTATAATAAACATTACAATATTAGGCTTTTCATACAAAATTTTATATTAAAATTTTAAGATAATAAGTAAACAATATTTCACAATAATCATAAGACAAAAAGAAAAGTAATATAAAGCACTAAAGTTGAAAACAAGAAGACATCTGATGATTGTTGGCTGCCGAAGGGATTTTTGGTGTTTTCGAAGAGATATGTGACCTTTTCTTATGTGCATCTGCAAACTCGAGATACATTCACTTGTTGGTGCTGCTATTTTCACTGATTTTGACTGCATAGTCAGATCATTCAGCATGGCCAATCTAGCTCATCAAGATACAGGTTCCTAATGTAAAATCTAGGTTTTATTTTCAGCTATACTGGGTGATTTATTTACAGTTTCTCTTTTCCCTTGTAGTCCAGCTTTAGAGTCGTAACCCCTAAAGCAGGGACTACAAAACTAAAAATTTAACACAATAATAGACATTATGTAACACTACATTTAGTTTTAAAGATGGTTATAACACAATAACCAACACCATATATTGACATATAATTAACATTAGAACAGTTAAAAATTCATACTAAACAATTTATAAAATGTCAAAGATAACGAGAAAATAATATTAATTTTTTGTAACACAAGCGAGTCAGTGACAATACTAAACATCATACTGATCTATTAAGATAATAATTATGATATTAAGCATTACATTGTTAAGCAATAACATTACATATTGATATTATATTAAAAGTTTAAAACTATATTGAGACAACAATTAATTATTTTATATCAGTTTTCTAAGACTAATGAAGGTTATACTGTTTTTTTATTGGTAAATTGAGTGTTCTATTGGAGCCCTCTCCCATTAAAGCATAGATGCAATAATACAAAGATCTGTAAACCTGAGAGACAATGAAAGCTGGGTAAATGCAGCTGATGGCTAACTAAACAAAATCTTGACAAAGCAAGACCCAACACAACTGATTAGGCACTACCCGCACTACAAACAAAGGAAAACCCCAAGGAAACCAGTAGAATTGTTCCCAACTAAAAGAACCTGCAACCAGACAATCAGCAGACAGACGCAAGGCCAAGTCAACAATTTAAGGGACCTGGACTTGCTGCTGGTTATCTCTGATTGCCAGCTGGGCTATGAGCTTAACAAAGATCAATTTTTGACCCGAATTACACCACCTTTGGAAATCACGGGTAGGGTGAAGAGGCTAGATATTTGCAGGTAACTGTCTTGCAAGATAACATGCATACCATCTAAGTACTAATCCAAACCCTGACAGTACAAAGCCAATTCTGCTTTCTCTTAAGAAAAGGACAGAAAATCCTTATGAAGAGCTTCCAGCTCATTCTTGTGCTGGCGGGCAAGGTCTGCATTTGCATCTAACAGCAAACTCTCACACAGAAAATTATCCTCCTTCCTGGGTAGAATCCTGGTTCCCAACTTTAAATGAAGTCATCCATGATTGAAGACTTTGGTGTGAAGGACACCGGTGTTGCTCAGATCATTCACTCCCAAAATACCCCTCATAAATTTCAGCATAGCTCTGTTAGGGATAATGAGTGTCCTCAGTTGGCAATCAGAGGCAACCACACCATAGGGAAAATCTTGGGGAAGGAAGGCTGTGCTGCTTGCTGGAGGAAAAAACCTGCCTCTCAAGGGATGCCTACCTGCCAAAATGACACCAAAATATAAAAGTGCAAGGGGCTGGCCGAGCTGCCTTAAATGGCAAATCACATACTTAACATTGAACCAACTCCAAATTGCACAAATCTCCAGCAAGCAACAATTTTTACAGCATGTACTACTGACACAGAAGTTTCAAATTGGAGAATAAAATAATTGTGCCCACACAAATTACCTTAAACAATCATCAAACAAAATTGGATAAGGTTAGGGGAAGAAAAAGTTAGGATCACAGACCTTCCCTGGAGGAAGGAGATCTGCATGGAGAAGAGCCAGAAGCTCTTCGTAATCAACCATGTGATCACTGCCTTTAGTGGCGAAGTGAAACTGATTGATCCCAGCATTATCTAGGCAATCCACCACATGGGCGCATTCCCTGAAACTTTGTACAAAAGCAATCACCTCAAATTTCTTAACCATGTGGCAAGCTTTTGCAAGAATGTTGTTAAGCTTCTAAATCTTTGAAGAGCCCTTAGATATTCTGAAATAACTGCCTAAGAATCCTCTTCTACGATCGGTGTCTTAAAATTATAGTTGCCGGGATTCTCCATTATGGGAACATAGACAACGTACCAGTCCCCGTACCCAAAATTTCCGGTGAATCATTTACATATAAAATAGCTGTCTCCTTATTCATTTAACTCACGTACCCTAATTTGATTGGCATCCCCGTCCCCGTACCAGTACTAGTACCCTGCGTCTCCTGGCAAGTATGCTTAAATTCCAAAGCCATCGTAAGGTCCTCTAATATCTCACCTTTGCATCCTCTTCATTATTTGTCCGGGGTCTCAAAAAGAAAGATTCTCTCTAAAGGAAAAGACCCAAAGGAGAGTACACCATAGCCCTTGTGCTGACCAAACCAGGATTACCTGTAGCTGCAACATCACAATCTAGTTCCTTGATTATGCCATCCATCAAGGTTCGAACCCCCAAAAGCATGATTGGGCTAGGTTTGCCCTTGGGTAACTTTGAGGGATGAGATCCCCCTACTTATCATGTTGTAATCCACTTGTATAAGAAAAGGGCAGAGATGCTGATATCTATGTAATCCAGTTGTTTTCATAAAAAAGAAATCTAGTTTCAAGAACTCTTCAAGGGATTGTTCCAAGAAGCATTTGAATACTTGATATGCTTGTCGATTACCCCATTAAATGGGGATTTTTTTTTTTCATTAATCAATGATGTGTCCAGCTATATCAGTGGTCTTCAAAATGTCTGCATTCATATCAAACGGTACCCATATCCATATCTTTTTTCATACAAACTTGAGTTTAACCCTTAAGTGGTTTGAAAAAACCAAAGGGACACTGATTGATCAAAGAATTTGTAAACTGGTTCTGAGCCAAGATTTGAGGCCTCAAGTTACTAAATTAAAGAACGTAAAATATCAAGCATGATTAAGGTGCCGATTGATGGAGCCAGTTGGTTTGTTGAGGATATGGGAACCCGGCATACCCTCATATTATTGTGGAAGTGAAGTTATGTGCACCCTTGATCAATTTTTTTATTTGTAATTATAAGAAATCACCTTAGAAGAGAGATATGGTAAATTTCGAACTGTTTTTCTTTGTGTATAATTTAGTCCTCTTCATTCTAGGGAGGTTTAAGCAAATCTGTCAAACCTTTTCTTGGCACCAAGATTTGTGTGACAAGGGTGGATGACGATTATTCTAAGGGGGAAATGAAAGAAAATAGCTATGCTGTGTGCTTAATTGATTGCCTTATTGAGTTTGGTTCCAAGATGTAACCAAGTCAGAGGATTTGGAAGTGTAAGCATTACTTACTTTCTTTCCATTCAAACAAAATTCTTTCAGAATCATATTTAGTTAAAGGATTTGAAGTGTAGAGGACTATCTTTTTCTTTTTTTACTAGATTCAAAGGAGTTTCGTCTGTAGAGAGCCTTCGCTAATGGGAATAATTGAGTCACATCATATGGGAGGCACCTTCTCCGGTTGGGTGAGCCCCACAGTCTTGATATTTATAATATGCTCTCATATACAGGGATACCCTGACTCCAACAGATTTGTATCCTTAATTCACAGTAGATGCACGATTGCCATTGACTGTGGCCTTGCCAGCAGGTCTTCATTATTCCACAGTCTTGATATTTATAATATGCTCTCATATACCCTGACTCCAACAGATTTGTATCCTTAATTCACAGTAGATGCATGATTGCCATTGACTGTGGCCTTGCCAGCAGGTCTTCATTTTTCTCATCAGCTCCCCCTTGGTCATGTTGTTTTGACTTGTACTCTTCCTATTGCTTCACAGCCCAGTTTATCCCCTTTCCTTGGGAATGCCCAATATTCACTGTATTATGATTCATTTTGATGCTTTGTACATAGATCCTTTTAATGCTCACCTTTCTGAAATGATTTCTGAGCATTATTTCCACTTTTCATAACTAAGTATTAAGTTATCTTGTGCCCTTTTAGAGGTTGTACTTGACTTCTTTCTTCATATAGCAGTTTACAGATCAACTTTTCCCTCATGATACTTACCTATGAACTGTTGGTACAATGGGGAATTTAAATCTATGCATAGGAGGCTTCATCTTGTTCTACAAAGAAACATGAGTTTCATATAGTAGGTGACATGAGCTCCTCTTGATATCGTACCAAGACATTTTGGTGGATGCAATCATGCAAGTGCCTTAAATGCTCCTGCCTTACTGATTTTCCTGAGGGGTTGCAAAGACTGTAAAATGCTCTTAATTACTTATATAAACTGCTTCAACTTGCTGATTTTCCTGAGGGATTGCAAAGACAGTTTTGTGCTTGTGTTTATGAGTGTCTTCATCTTGATGATTTTGCTGAGAGTTTGCAAATACAGTTAAATACCCTTTCTTTCTTTTCTAAGTTTCTTCAACTTGTAATAAATCTTAATAAAACTAAACTCATGATGTTATGCCTCCAAAATTGCTCTAACAAAGGTCATCCATTGGAGATCATTACAACCTATGCCTACTTCTCAATTCAGAACCTGCTTCTGTATTGCAACTTTGCAAGGGATATGCCTTCTTTTCTATTTTGGAACACCAGTGCTTTTGGGTATGTTTCTAGGACATCCCTTTAAAGACGAGCCTCTTCAACATTGTCATTAGAATCACTGTTATTTACGGGTTAGAAATTTGGAGCCCCTGTTTAGGTTTTCTTGAGTGGTTGCACATCGAGAAGTTACAAACTTTCATGCTTGACTGGATGTTTATTTTGCAAATATAATGCCTTGTCAGTTTAGTTAACAAGCAGATTTTGCTGCCCAACCTCTCCCTCTTAAGTATGTCTTCAAGATCATTTTCTATCTCTACAGAGTCCAGTCTCTAATGGTTCAACCTTATAAGGTTTTGAAACCTTCCAACTAGCCTGCAAAATCACAAAGACGACACCTTGACAAACTCATATGAATCTTCAGTTATGCAAAAAAATGGAAACATTTTAATCAACAGAAGTGACAATGTTACATGACACAAATACTGATTCTCCCGAATACACAATTATGCAATCTAGATGTGCTCAAGTAGGATAGTGCATTAGCTAGCTACAATCAGTGAAACAAAAATCTGCAATAACTTGCAATTTATTTTGAGTAAGCAGCATTTGGACATATTGGCTATCCAATCCGAATTAGGTCACTGATTATTTTGTAAATTTGGGCACAATTCCCAAGGCAGGTAAAATCAGAATTTAATTAGAATCACAATTTAATCAAGTTTTCGGAAAAACTAGAGATTTAATCACAAGTATTTGGAAAAGCTTGTGAGTAATTTACAAGAAACTTGCCTGCTCATTTTTTTCTCAATTTTTATGAAATTTTCAATTTTTTATAAATTTCTCATGTTTTCTTGATTAAAACCTGATTAATTGAAAAAACTCAATCTTTTGGTTTGACTAGACAATACTGAAAAATATTTTTGGTACTTATGCGCAATAATAGAGACTAGTTGATTTGTCAAGAAAGGCTCCAAGTCAAAGCTTATAACACACTGGAGTTGCTCTCAGTCCATATGACATGGTTGATTAATCAATCAAATCGAATTTACTCCTGATCGATCAGGATATGATTAACTTACAACAATACATTCAAGTTTTTGATGGTTAACTAAACTTCCAAAATATTTAAGATTTGTTTAAATAATCTTGATAAGTAGGAGGTATTTTCCATCTCTCCTTTTTATATATGGGTCAATGAGTTTGACTCGTAAAACTACATGGTTGAATCCTGATAGCAATATCATAAATAATCTTATTCTCTCAAACTTTAGGTGCATAATTAGTCTGAAGTAGAGAAGCCAGATATAGAAAAAAGTAAAAACATTGTCTGGAAGTAAGGGGCCTTATCTCAATGGAACAGGGTAAGTGAAATGACATTGTTTCTTCCCATCTCTCCTTTTTATATATGTATGAAGAGGAGGTGGATTAGTAAGGCCCGCTTTATTCCTGAGCTTGGTCACTATCCCAAAATCAAATGGCTACAAAATATGGCCAATATGTAAGGTAAAGTTAAATTGTCCACTTCTCCCTACAAGGTGGTCTCATATACCTAAGAGGTATGTTGGCTAAATTGGGGCCCATATATAGAGAGAGGGAGAGGAAGAGGGAGATCATGTGTACGCACTTTTCTTTATCCATAGTTTTTTATTGTTAGAACATTTTACAAATAACAAATGCACCCTCTTAAATATTGGATTGAGAGTTAAATCAATATGCTATTTAACAATTTAGTAATCTATTTTACTTAGTATTTAGAGTTATGCAGTATATACTATATATTATTCAATTTATTTTAGTATTAGAATAATTGGTTTTCAATACTTAGAGCATTTAATTTTTCAATATACTGTGTTGGATTTTGTTAATTTCTAGTATTAAGTTAATATAATACTTGGAGCATTTAATTTAATTCTTGAACATAAAATTTTTCCTGACGGAAGAAAGAGGGACTGACCTTTCTCAAATAGGTCAGACTATCAGAGAATGGATGTTCACTGGAGGAATGGTGATTCAGAAAGGATATTGCTGGAGAAATGGTGGTTTTCCTTTGTCATGCAATTTCACTGAAAGTTTTATGGCTGATAAGTAGGTGTTTATTTACAAAGTTGCAAGTGGACAAAGAAGGGACCGTCAACTCTTATCTCATGGGTTTAAGGATTTAGGTGGTGTGGTTCTCCATAATACAAAATTTCAGGTTGGAGGTTCAAAGTTTTGATTGGATGGAGAAGAGACAAGCATCCTTTTGACTTGGAATAGGTTGGATCTGAGAATGTGGTTTGGATCCCTTTGAAGGCCTTTCGATTCCATATTGAAACCCACACTGCTGCTGCCATTATAGAGGATTGTGCCACTATTAGCTTGGTGTCTCAGTGCTCTTTGAGTCCTTTAGATCTTTGATTTGCTTGAAGGTTTCTGATGAGATTGTCTTTCAAAAACTCTGGCAGCTGCTTCTTACAAGTTTGGAGACTTTGTTATTCTCACGCCAGTTTCAGTATGCATATATCACACTATCTACTGTGGCCTGTAAATATTGAAACCGCTATTTGAAGGCCATTTGATTCCCTCAGAACGTTTTGGTCCATGTTTAGGCCTCTTTGTCTGTCGTCCTCTGAATGAGCATGTTATTCTTCTTACCACCACCTGTGCCTTTCTCTTTTGGTCTTTTCTCAAAAGGAGCCAAGCTTGGAAAATATGAAACAGCTCTTTGGAGTAGCTTCAAATTCAGACTATGTCGTTCAGGCTTTGCTTTATTGACCTCTGCCTGGAATGAAAATTTGGTTTCTACTTTGAACTCCTTGCTGCTCCTTTACCTGAAATATCATGCACTCTGGCTGACCAAACAGAGAGAGTGAAATCATATTGAAAGAAGAAAAGACTAATTCAAAAGATATTTGTATGATTTATCCACCATCTGAAAATATAACTTTTTAAAAATCATGCAGCCACCTGGTCTGATCCATGTGGCCAATTTGTAGTAGAACACAGGGCAATCAATTGTAGCTTTTTATCGTTGAAAAATTTAAAGGTGCATAAGCTGAAGGTTTAGCCAGATTGGCATGGGAAGGAGGGATGTGGCAAGTTCTGCTCACCACATTGTTTTGCATAGGAGGCTGCTTTGACTTTAAAGAGAATAATCAAATCAGAAAACCATCCCTGTTTTCTATTATACAAGCATTTTTTAAAATAACCAAGTAACTGTCATTTTAAATTGAGTCAAAAGTGGGAGTGGGGATCGGCAAACCTTCTCTACAATCTATCACAAACACTGTCTCCACCTAAATGAAAACAAATAAAACAAATAATGAAGAAAGACTAAAACTTTTGAGATGAGAGGAAACACAAAATATCTAACAAGGAGATTGATGAAATTCATATGATGACTAAGATTTATCCATGTTGAGATTATGAAGGTTAAAACTCATGAAAGTGCTTGACCTTATTACAAATGTCATTATTCATGTACAATATATATCAGTGCATCCAATACCTCATAGGGCATTGCACTTTGCTCTCATTTGACATTTTACATGGTTCTTTGGAATCTCTAAATTTTCAAATTTTGGCATCTACACTGTTATATACAGAGTAGAACTATGATGCTTTTGAACAATCTCAATTACAGTAGCAGATGTCATTCATGGATAAATAGTCAATCGAAATATTCACAACAAATTATGATAAACATTTTCAATCACATAAAACTTTTGGAAGGACAATACAGGTATCAACTTAACAACACAATATGGTTGCTAAATAGAATTTGTCTGGAATCAGAAGTGAATCTAACATATCTCGATAGTAATTGTGCATGTCCTGCACCTACTTGTCCTTCATTTCCATACCTGTTACACAGGGATGATGATACCGCATTTCATAATGAAAAAAAGTATCCATTGTCCCTAGTGAATCTACTGTTCTTAAAATAATAGACAAGGAGGATGTAAACTACAACAATGCACAATGCCACCTGGATACAACTACTTTCCCTTACAAAATTTTTCTAAAGAAAAATATATATTAGAATCAGAACAACCATATGAGAGTAGTTGTTACTATTGGTGGGATTTACCTGGAACAACAACATTTTTCCTTTTTTGTGATATGTGAATTTGGATGTAGGGGTCCACTCCCTTTATAATATAAAATCAATATACCAAAAAGCTTTGTTGCCACAAACTGAGATGGCAACAAAGAACAGAGACGGATTATCAAGTAGCAATAAACACTCAGCATGTGAAAATTTTGTCCAGCATCTAGAAACTGGGGTACTTTGTGCAGCAATTGGGGTACTTTGCACAGAAAATAGATGTTGTTGCACAGCAACATAGAAGCTTTGTGCAGCAACTGGGAAACTTTGCACAGCAACTGAGAGCCTCCAAAGAGTAGCCACCTTCCAAAATAGTCTAAAATTGTTCTCTATAACAGCAAGTCCAATCTGCATTCTTCAAGAAGACCATAGTATTTTCTAGGAAGCCATGCTAGATGGATCCCATTTTTGGACCAAAATCCTTCACATGAGTTTACATCATCTGAAATGAAAAGTGACTTGCTTTTCTCAATGGCTAGATTTGAAAGGAGGATTACCACTGTATTCACCTCCCTAAAGCAATGACAGTTAACAATGAAAGAGTCCAGCAGATTCCATTCCTTCAAAATATTATTCATCTTCCAACTTAGAGCCTTTTTTCCCCTAACTGCATTAATTACGATTCATCAAATTTCCTTCGATTACATTATGTGTGATGCCACATTGTCTTGCCACTGAGATCCCAAGGACTAGTGCCTATGCTTCTACCCCATTGTTTGTCCCCCAATTTGATTTCAGGGAGACCACTTTAATTAGCAAACCTTGTGAATTTCTTATCACGCATCCTGCTTCAGAGGACCTTGGGTTACCTCTGGAGGCACCATCAAAGTTGATGCTTGAAGAAACCATTTAACCTTTAATTTAACCTTCAATTTGTCATTAGCCTTTATCTTGGCCTCCATAGAACCATGAATAAGAGGAAGGTTGAGGTGTTTCCACGAGGATAGGATTTTCTGGTCCTAGGAAGAGAACTTTTGTTCTTTTAGGAGAGTTGGGTTACCCTAGTCATCACTACCTCTGAAATGGCCAGTTCCAATTTGCAAACCATTTCTTCCCAATTCTTTGCTTTATCTTTGAATATTATTATGTTCCACCCCCTCCAGATGTGCCATATAGGGAAGGAGCAGCCACGTAGGTACAATCCAAAGTAGCCTTTGATGATTCCTAGGCCACCATTGGAAGGGTTGTAGAAGAGTGTTAGGAAGCTTGCACGACCAATTAAGTTATGCACACAACTATGACTAGTACCTCATTGCAAAGGGACAACTTACCAACAAATGTTCTACTGTTTCAATGCCATTTTTACACATTAAAAATCCGAAGGGGTCAACCTCCCAAACCTCATTAGCTTATCACTTATAATAATTATATTGTGTAGAACCAACCAAGCAAATGTCCCATGCCTTGGGAAGTCACACCTGTCCAACATAAGGAAGCTGGCAGTCAACATTCTCCTACTGAATTTGTGTAGCCAAATACCCAATCTTTATAGAGTAAGAACCATTCGAAGGACCCAACCATTGAGTAGTGTCATCAACATCATTGAAGAAAGTCTTCCTACACTTCAGCTCATCTCTCAGTCCAACCTTTTGGCACTTATGGAAATGGCAGCTTGACATGTCTTTCCACACAACTTTAGGAAGTCCTTGTGAATGATCCACCTCGAAGTAGTCCTTTACACACACACCCCATTCTACCGCCAAATCAATTTTTGCATCTACTAGATCCTCTCTTGCTAAATTTGAGTGGCCATATGAGAAATCATTTCAAATCTTTGCTTTTTAGTTTTTTCCTATTTTGAATTTCCCATATTAGATGATTAGTAATTATGGGTCTGCAATGAATGGGGGAATTCCGTAGATTCAAACCTTTGGGTAGGTTGGCAACCGAGAGAATCCTAGCCCTATCCATGGAGTCTAGATATTTTCTTTGTAAAAGTTGACACCATTTGGTCTCAGGATGTGCAAAAAGGCTACAATCCAGCTTTAGCTCCTAGGGTCATATTTTGCATTAGGGTGCAGTGCCAACCTGTTCCCTCCCTCTTTTTGAGTTTGTAGACAATATCCCATGCAAGGAGAGCGTTTTTTATGTTTGTACCTTGCCAAAGAAAGTTCTTCATAGGTTTCTCCATTGAGGCCACTGACTGGAGCTTGCAAAATTGACATCAAGAAAGCAGGGATTGCGGCCAAAGCCAATTTGATCAGCATTATTCTTCCAGCTGTAATCAATCACTTCCCTTTCCAAGTTGAAAATTCAAATTAAAAGGTTTCCTCCAAATTTCCGTGCAAAGACACTTTGCTAGCCACCACAAACATTAGAAGTCCTAGATATTTGCTATGGAGATAGCTAACTCTGAAACCTAATATTTGCACAATTCTACCATGCAACAAGTGGGGTTGTTAATGAAAAACACCTGAAATCTATCCTTATTCACAAACTGACTTAAAGTGGTGCAATAAGTGTTGAGGGCGTGTTTGGTGGAGTTTGCTTCTTTGATGCATGGTAGACTGAAGAGCATGGCGTCATCAGCAAATAGTTGGTGCATGATTACGTCCAATCCATCAACAATTCTTAACCACTACCATTGCTCATTTAAATTTGTAGTGTGAAATGCTCTCGCAAGGGCCTTTGCCATCAAGTTGAAAAGGAAGTAGAAAGCCCGCCTTTTAATCCTCTTGAAGCCACAAAAAAGTTGGTCAGGCTTCCAATTCCGAAGTACTGAAAAGATTGGACCAAAAATACAACCAAAAAAATCACGCCATTCCTTGTTAAATCCAAATCTCTCTAGCACTTTGAAAATAAAAATCTATTTTAGTCAATCACAAGCTTTACTCTTGTCTAGTTTGATGAGCATTTACTTTTTGAAGTGATCACTTCACGAACTACTTCATGGGTTGTTAGAATGCCCTTTGAGATCTCCCTTTAGGGAACAAAACCGCCTTGTTTAGGAGGGATTAGTGGGGGAAGGAAACTCTTTAAATTGAAAGCTATAGACTTGGTAATTATCTTGTATATGGTATTGCAAAGAGATATGGGCATGAAGTCCAAAAAGATTTTGGAACATCATTTTTAGGAATAAGGGTGATGAATGTGCAGTTAAAATCTCTTAAGATTTTGTTTGATTTCTCACACTCGTCTATGGCCAACCAAACTTGCCAATGATGCTCCGACATTTCTGGAAGAAAGCAGCTAGGAAGCCATATGGGCCAGGGGCTTTGTCTCCCTGTATAGACATTACAACTGCTTGACATACAATTCAGTCCCTAGACTCCCTACTGAATTTCAAAGCTTTTGTAAAGAATTAGAGCCATTTGAAGTCCTACTCAAGAATGGCCCGTTTACCTGGACTAGTCGCAGAATGGCTTCTTGTAAAAAGCTGAGAGCATAGAGCACTAAGTAAGTCTCCCTTCATGTTTGAATTAATGTGGTTCAAGAAACCATCCTTCATGGACAGAGTAAAAGATTAGTACACTCATTCACTCCCTTCGAGATTCGTACACTAGGTTCAATGTTCTTTGGGCAACACTCCTTGGGGGTCTTTAGAATTGAAGATATTGTCTTGCCATCAATTGTATCTGAATTGTTAGTTATTCTTGCCAGAGCATTATTTTAATTTGCCTTCTCCAAATTTACCTTTTGCACCATGAGTGTAGATGGGAGAACTAGCAATTTCAAGGGAAGATCCAAATAGGTAGAATTTTCCACCACTAGCACTTAATGAGAGAGTAATGGAGACTTATTTAGTGCTCTATGCTCTCAGCTTTTTAGGAGAAGCCATTCTGTGACTAGTCCAGGTAAAGGTGCCATTCTTGAGTAGGACTTCAAATGGCTCTAATTCTTTACAAAAGCTTCAAAATTCAGTTGGGACTGAATTGTTTGTCAAGCCCCTGTCACTTTTCACTGGCTAGTAAAAAGGCATTGAATTCTCCCCGTAACACAATATGCTCTTCTCGATTGTTATCAAGGAAAGTATCTAGCTGAGCCCACAAAAGTTTCTTCAAATAACTTCCAACTGGTCAATAGATGTTGAAAATCAGAAAATTGAGTTTTGAATCATAGATCTGTACCTTGCACAGTTTCCAGTTCTGTCCCAAATCAATAGCATACACTTGTACAGCAGTGGGAGACCATAAATTCCACAATCCCCTTGATGCCCCATAGCCTCAACAAATAAATACACTTTGCCATCTTTGCCACCTTTTAATCATAGAGGAAGCGTTTGTTAATACTTAAATTCAACTTTGTTAGAGGCATTGATGCTTTTGAAATCCCACGAAAATACCTTCATTGCCCCCGAGGAGGGATTTTTCCCTTGATCTCATATCTTTGAGGGCAGTCTACTTCTCACTAGTGATGTCCTTTAGAAGTTTGTCCTTTACAGACTGCTTTCCCTTTCTCTTCGAGTTACAATCAAAATTCATTTATAATTGTGTTGAGGAAGCCTTCCTCCATATCACAATCATTCACTCCCTTCGAGATGCGTACACTAGGTTTGATGTTCTTTGGGCATCACTCCTTAGGGGTCTTTAGAATTGAAGATATTGTCTTGCCATCAATTGTATCTGAATTGTTAGTTATTCTTGCCAGAGCATTATTTTAATTTGCCTTCTCCAAATTTACCTTTTGCACCATGAGTGTAGATGGGAGAACTAGCAATTTCAAGGGAGGATCCGAATAGGTAGAATTTTCCACCACATTTTTAAAAAATTTACATTCTGGACATTGATTATCGCATTGTTTTGCTCAAGAGCTAAAGGATTGGCAAGTTCCTAAGGAAGGTTTTTCATGTTTGCCATTTTTGCTTTCCATGGCCATCTTTTTTTTTTAAGATCCAAATACATGTTCTTGAGACTTCCAAACTTTTGGCATAAAAAACATATTGGGGATGAGCCCTCAACCTGAAATTTTTGCCTCCATTCCCCAGCTAAATAATTCCTAAGGATATATGGCAAGATATGCTTTGAGGTGTCCATTTTGACACAAATTTTGATAAATGTTCCATCTTCTTGTCAATCTCATTGTCATCTACCGTTAAAAATTCTCCATTTGAGTTGCCCATATTTTGCAATATTTACTTCTCCTATTACTTGATTGGGAGATCGTAGAAACCCAACTAAATCAGTGACATTGTAATTTTGGCTGTCACGGGGTCAAAATTTGGCAAGCACTTGTGGACGTAGAGATCGACACCATTCAAAATCTATGGTCCTCCTTTAAGAATTTTGTACCTTGACACAGGATCCATCAAGACAATAGTGAGGAAAGCCCCAAGTAAGAACATAATTTGGATTTCCTCTCCCTAACTTTTATTTACCCAATCCTCTAGTTGCTCTTGAGTTGGCCATAATTTCCAAAGCCTCCCGATTGGGGCCTTGATTGAAGATCCAGTATCCTAGAATTAATATCTGTATTTGCTAAATTTATTTTGATTGCTTCCTTATTCTTCTTAGTAGTTCCTTCATGGTTTTTTTTCCCTTCATCCCAATAGGATAGAGTTAACCCTTGATGCAACCTTATAGCACCATATCTTTCTTGCTAAAATTTGGACAATTTACGAACTCTTCCTGATCTAAATCTTGCTCCTCTACCTAGCCTTTAGACCTTGTGGAGTGGAATACATGTAAAACTCATCTCCTCTACATAGCTCTACTTGCGAGAGAGAAAGAACTCCACAATTCCTAGTTCCTTTCAGATCTATTGGGTTGACTCCTAATTTGACTTGGACTCTGCGCATATCTATACCCTACTCTACTCTTTCTCCTCCAACCTATCTCCGAGACTCCCTCTTGCTTCTTGCTAGCTCTTTCTTCATTCAAGTTGGTTTTTGCTTGCCACACTTTTGTCTTTCTCCCATTTGCTTGTTCACCTTTGTTTGCTCCTGCTAGCTTGTGTGCCTTTTTTTCTCTCTCCAACACCATGAGCAAGACAACATTACAAAACTTGTAATGACAAAGCATTATAAAAGATAATATGGTGTATTTTATTGATGTAGTATACAATTATTTACAATAAGAAGGTTTATTTTATAGCTTAATCCATTTCTCTAATTATTACTGCCCATAACTTCTAAACATGTTAAATTTGTCATGTGACCAATTACATCATTGAGTGTTATCTCCTTGCACCTTCTGTATGCCTGAAACACTTTTAACTACTATTAATTCCCTCTTAAGAATCTACATTGCAAAAACTTGGATGATTCTTGAGTTAAAATTATTTGTCTTGGAATCTTTTGTCTTCAAACTTTTCCCAGCACTCTTAAATATGTACCATCTTTTGACTCTCCGAGTCTCCATCAAATTGATTTAATCAAGATGTCATAACCCCTATCACTCGAGAGGTAGAGTCCTATCCATTTCAGTTTTTTAAATATCTTGTAAATGCTTTAGTTGGTTGCTATCATTTCCATAGAGGTAGAATTCTGCTCATCTACACAATCATGATATCATCCATGTTGAGCCAACAAATCAATCAAAGTCTTCTTAACCAACAATTATCACAACCTTTTAAAAAAGCACACCATTTATTGCCACTATTATTATCTATTCTAAGAGGGATGATTGCTTAATCTTGAAATTGTTTTCTTCTTGTTAATTGTACCTAGGGGTCTAATTTAATCATACCAAACTTAGACTTGGTGTAAACTCAACAAGCTGATTTTTGCCTAGGCACTTGTACTCAATAAATTAAAAAAACTATGAAATATACAGATTTTAAAGGAGTAATTTTTTCTTTCTTTCTATGTACACTTCTCTAAATCAACTTTAAAAACAGAAAAAACTAATCAATTACAAACTATTTTGATCACATACAAAAATATACATAGAACAATTGAGCTGAAAGAAGGAATTTTTATAAATGGATAAAATTACAGATATTCTAGTGTTCCATGGAGTTTCCTAACGTGGGGACGGGTTTTAGGGATGAGGGGACCAAGGGTCTAAGTTTGGGGACGGCAGGGGTGGTGTTGATATACATATAGTACTTGAAAAAATAGTTATAAAAAGATGTATAAGAACTACAATGTTGAATTTACCAATGAAATTTTGGCAAATTATTAATTAGTAATTACTAAAATAGTAAAATTAAAAGTAAATACTAAAAACTAAAATACTATAATACTATTAATAGTAATACTACTTAACAACTAAGTTATACACATTGAAGTTTCAACAATGAAAATGTCGAATTTGAATTTTATATTCAAGATTTCATAATGATAATTACAATGAGTACACTGATGTCAAAATAACAAAATGGAGTGAAGTGAGGCCTCGAATTATCCCCAAACTCCTCATCACTAGAACTGCTAGAAATGGACACACGGTCAAGCTCCGCCAAACTAATACCAACCAGCCTTGCCCGTGTAACTGTAGCATCCTCATCAATTTGTGCTAGTTCCTCTAGCTCTACATCCCACCCTTTGCTGGAATCTCTTTGTACACAAGTGTCTTGTGGTCAATAAGATGCAAAGCACTATGTACAAGCACAAGCTTCTTTGCTCTCCTAGAGGTAAGTTTGTTCCTCGTAAGAGAGTAGATGAAGCTATAAGTAGACCAATTCCTCTTAGTAGAACAACCAGAAACTTGAGATAGCAATCGAATGGCTAGAGTGGTAGTCAAAGAAATTGGTTCATGGCATTTCCACCACAAAATTTGGTCCTCCTGTGCCATAGTTGCCATATCCATCTTGGTCGCCTTAGAATAACCCCTAAGAGTGCAACTTTTTCCCACTCAGTATGAATGATGTCGGCCTCTACAAAATCATACATCTTTTTGATGGCCTGAAAGAACCCAGCCTTCACCTCAGCATCATGTAAGGGTGTAACTCTACCAGGCCTTTGCTTGCACCTCTTGGGGTTCAATGCATAGGAAACCATGTGCAAGGGAGTGTTGAGCTTCTCCCATCTCCAATGAATGATTGGTTGGATGTGCTCATTGTAGAATGCTAATGTGGGGTCCTCTCGCACGACAACCCTCATTTTGTCAAGCATACTATCAATGCACTCATACACCTCTCCAATGTTAGGTGCATTGGCATCCCCATATCTAATCACTTGGAAGATTGGAGTAATTATGCAGACTATATTTTTCATCACCCCAGAAAACATCACTCTTCACTACATTCCTCATCTCTTCCTCTGCTCTGTCTTAGAATCGAGCCACCGATTCCACTCTGCTATCATAACCATTAGTTGCAATGCCTCTTGCAACTCAAGCGTTCTCTCCAAGAGAATGAAATAGGATGCATATCTAGTCTCAACAATTTTCAAGAACTTCTTAGAGAAGCTCTTGCAGTGTGCATGTGAAGTGTGGTGATTGCAGATAAACATCTACACATCTCTAGCATCATTGACCACTGCATGTATCCAATCAATCTTTCCCATGTCCTTGAGTGCATTATTCATGGCATGCACACAACAAGGATTCCACCAAATATGTCTATAAATTGTCCCAATCAATTTCCCTACAACTTTGCACAGATGGGCTGCATCTGTCACTACTTGGACCACATTTTGTGTCTCAACTTCTTGAATAGCATCTTTGAGGGTCTGAAACTGAAATTCAACATCTTTGCGATGTCCTAAATAGTCATTTGCCTTAAGAAAATATGGGTCCTCTGTACATGTAACCATGATATTGATGAGTGGATGATGCCTAATGTCCGTCTACTCATCCATGACTATACTGCATCCACTTGGCACCCAAAATTCCTTCATTTTCTCCATTAAATCATATATCTTGGAATAGTTCTTATCCAAGATTGTGGTCCTCAATTTTGTCTCCCTTGGTGGCACATATGATGGTCCTCCCCTTGCTACCATCGACAACATCTCCTTATAATAAGGAGATCAAGCTACATGGAATGAAATGCCATTGGCAAAGAAGAATTTTCCAACAAAATCATCTATATCATCCTTCAACTGCACATTGAATTATGTAGCTATTGGGTTACCACTACCAACATCACTTGTCAACTTGTGTTTCCCCTTAGCCTCTACTGCATGGGCCTTTGAAGAAGAACTTGGCATATGTGCAAATTACCTTTGCAAAGAAGAAGTTGAATCGTGTGGCTGGCCCTGATGACCTTGCGGCCTATGAGACAAAGTAGCAGATACAAGTAGCTACATTGTCTTCACTAACACCCCATAGCTTATATATCTCACCTCTGTATTTCATGTTTGTTGGTCTCCCCAAAAACTTACATGCTTCCACACCTTTTGCTCGGATATGAAGGAGGTAGGCATTAACTTTGGTAATGTAGCAAAAAAATTCAAGGCCACAAAAGTGGCACTTCCACAACCTTGTGCCCCCAAATGCCCCAGGCCTGCTCGGTAATTTTGTTGCAAATTGTTTCAAGGAGACTTACAATCAAAAGGACCCTTAGCATCCTCTGCCAGTAATGTGGAGGGGCAATTAATACTTTTGGTTGCACTTGCCATGGAACTAGTGGTTTGGATTTGATCATCATGGCCACCCCTCCCAATGTCAACGTCAAGTGCATAATCAGATTTGGTACTTTCATTGTGAACCTGAACTTCATCCTCACTCATGTCATGAGAACTCATTGCGACACTACAATAAACAATATAAAATTTATAAGTTATAATTCTAAAATTAAAATTCAAACTATGCATGCAAAAGATTAAGACACAAAGATTTTCTTTTGTTTTTCTTACTTTAGGTCGCACGAAGCGTAGAAGCAGAGGATACACAAAAGTCTCAGCCTAGTTTGACAAACTTTAAGATAAAATTTAAATTTCAATGTTAAATTTTGATGACAATATGAACAATGAACAATGAACATTCCAATGAATCATTGAATATGCACTTGCAACCATGTTATGAAATTATGAATAAAATTAAAATTTGAAAATGAAACTAATAAATTTTTTTTCAAAAAACAGTCATAGAATCCTACCTTATGCTTGAAAAATCCTTCCAACTTGGTCTAGAATCCATCTTCTTCCTCTTCTTCTTGCTCCTTCTCATCCCTCTTGCATTTGCAACACTTCAATCACACTTTTTCACTACACTCACTCTTTTGCTCCTCTTTAACCTAGCTGTTGAAATCAAATTGAGTAAAAATGAGGAATTTGGAGTGTTTTATAGAGTTTAGGAGGCATTGGTGGGGTCCATTGGCCATTAAGGTTCGGCCCTAGGCTCTAAGTTCAAGAAAAAAATTAAAATTTTATAATTTTTTGTAGCTTTATCCCCTCATTGCCGTAGGAGACTTCTGGGCATCCTCGAGACAGTCGAGGGACGCTTGGCCCTCCTTGGGATGTCCTAGAAATGTCCCTATCGTTTCGACAATGTCCTCACTGTCTTGGTGGCGGTGGCGGTGGCGGTGCGGTGAGGGGGGGGGGCGTGTCCCTGTGGTTCATTGAAATATTTTCAAGTGTTTTTGGTGTACAAAACTCGAGGATTATGATGTCCATAACATTAAAAATGAAAAACACAACATAGACTCATGAACTATGGGAGAGAGGAGCATTTATCACTTGACCCAGTATCAATATTGCTATAATGGGTTGTGTGCTTGTGTCTCGAATAGGTCCTTAATGTTGTTGCATATTTGATATAAGTGCATTTGTCAACAACATCCAAGGGATTTGCTAGTGTCCTCTTCTCCTCCTTCACCATGGCTATTGTCCCTGCCTCAAGCTTAACTTGATGAACCCATGCATGGTCATCCTCAATAGAGACAAAATCCTAAACTTCGGTGATCAAATTTGATTAGGGATCAACCTATTCTAAGTAATGGGAGATAAATTAGAGCCTCAAATTTGCATTTGGTTGAGGCAAAGATTGTAATGAACATAGATAAGGCCATTCAATTGTTGCACCATCAATCTATCGTGCTTCTTGGAGTGTATGTGCTTAAATATACTCCCATTATATTTGCTTCTTGAAAGGCTCCGTGATTGTCTCAAGACACATATGGCAATCCTTCGAAAATTTGACACCTTAACACCAAGCCTCCCACATCATGCATTTGAAATGAGAAAACATAATGAAAATGAATTCATCATTGTTAAGAAATGTAAAAGTACAAATCTTAAAGTTTAAACAACTTTTATTTGGCTGCAATGCCATCCTAGTTGCCTTAAATATATCTTGCACAAATAGGTTCCCTTGTGTAAGTCTGAAGATCTCAATTTTTGGAGACGATTGTCTCTTTAAGTTAAGAATCTACTTCGATCCACTCTATGACTATGTAGAGCCCACTCAAAGCCTCCTTTTCAGCTTTGAAATCTGAGCGGAGTTAGAATATTGGATCAAGAAAATAATCAGTTGTATGTAAAGACTTATGAAGCTGATGGCGTCATCACTGATTAATGATTTCTAGTATGGGACAAGATTTTCCTTAAAACCTACCATGGATGGCATCATTGGTCTCCAAATGGTCATGTTGGCACTATCCTTTCCATCATGTACAACCCATTGTGGGCTTCTCCCCATCAACAACATGAAAGAGGGTAACTAAAGATGTTATGACTTGTTAGAAAATAAAATAAATAAGTAGTTGTTAGATATATATACCATAGAAATGGTAAATAGGAAAAAGAAATGAAATAAGAACTTACACCTAAAATCTACTTTGTCAAAAGCCAGAAGTGTTGTTTATCAAGAACCTAGTTAGTAATGCCAACCTTGACAATGGTCCTCAAATATGAAGTTTGGGACCACACCTCACAAACAAACGCATGCTTTAGAGAAGCCATTAATTGAAGCAAAGATTGCAATGTGATAAAATTTGTTGCAAATCATGCTACACTATGATAGACCAACTCCTATGTGTTTTCGTTTTCTCATTAAGAACCCAAACATGGCTGTATATGCATACACAAATATTTCAAGTTTCAATCATGATGCAGAATGGTTATCCATGAAGGGTTGCTAAGATCTTTCCAATACAAGGTCAAGGCAATGTGTGGAATAAGGTATGCAAGAAATAGATGGGCGATTCTCTATTATAAGTCTACCTACAACAACATAATTTGCTACATCATCTATATTCACTTGCACAACATAGTCTCATCCTCCTTGGCCATGACTTCCTCAAAATTCTCTCAAAGAAAATTTATATAGATGCTATTTTTCTTGAAGCATTAGTGAATTTGAAAAAAAAAATCACTTGAGGAAGAAACAGGGAAATTAAACAGTGTCATATTTCTCTTATATGTCTAACCATCAGACATGATGGTTAACCTTCTTTCGACATATTTTACACTGCTCATCAATAATGGACTTCACATATGCAACTTTTTTAGATAAAATTGTTTTAAATCACTAGGGGTTTCAAAACCATTAACAACAATAACATCCACTAAAATTTGCCAATAAAGAGATTTAAAAGAAAAAATAAATTATTTTAAATTTGGAAAATCATTAAACTTTAAAATTTAAAAGACAACAATTAAAAAGAAAAAATATCTAGCTATGTGAAATAACATCCTATGATAGAACCAAAAATTCCAGCCAGATTCTTCCAATCCATGCTCTTTGAAGTGATAGTTGAGAACTTGGAGAAGTGTGTGGTGCAATATACAAATCTAATTTCAATTTGTGAATTCTGTCCAACATTAGGCTCGAACTTGAACGGAATGGAGGAATCATATAAGAGTTCCTTGACCGATGCCTGCCATCTCTTCCCTTTGTCTCTTTCTAAGGTCTTTTTCCTCTAAGGACTCTTAACTAATTTCAGACTTTTTGCATAACTTGAGGTAGAACTTATGTGCACAAAGAAGCATCTCGGCTAGGTAATCATGTAAGGTGAAGTTTTAGGTGATTAATGCCTTCCACACTAATTTTCATTTTGCAATAATTGCAAACTAATTCTCCTTCTTAGCTCACAGCATGGCATTTTTCGAACACGGGTCCTTTTAATTAGGGGTTGACATCATAATGATCTTTAAATTGTGAGTAGGCTGTAAAAGAAAATAAAGGGAAAATTATTTAACTTTTGTACTTTGCAGTTAAAATTTTAAAAATATAGAAATAAGTTGGAAAAAAATGGAATATATTTAAGCTTTTGGGGATGATTGTTTCCTATCTCTCCAGTACTCCTCAATTTATGCTTTTTGGGAATTTTGTTCCCACTACTTGACTATTTGTATTGGTTTCTTGGCCATGTATTAGTGGTCCACAGCTATATTGCATTTTTGTTTTGTTCCTTCCCCTTTTTGGTGCTCCCTAGGATTTACTCTTCCTAGAATTTCTATTGTATACTTATGTACTTTTGTATCCCATTGACCTACTTTTGGTCACCTGTTCTATGTTTTAAGTTGAAATTTTGGATTTGTCTTGAGGAAATCTAAATATACAATACAAGAGTGCCCAAAGGAGTGAAAACCATCAATGTTCAATTAATAGAGTATAATTGAACATTAGTCATAGGATGGGCTAAAAAATAAGGTTCATACTTTAATTAATTTGTCTATAATTCTCAGGTGTATATATGTTTTCCAAGCTTCCCTTTTTTTATGTCTATTATTTTATCATGTTCATTTTGATGTTAATATTGAGAGTTCCTCATATCTGTTGTATAACGGTCTTCTTCTGCAATAACCTTAGCATTGTTAATGCCAATGTGATGATTTGAGTTCTATGAATGTTCTGTGACTGCTGACTGTTTCCAACACTTGTGAGCCATATCAGTGAAGTGCCTGTTAACCTTGACCTGAATCAATCTTCCTGTTTCACATATGTAGGGTTTCCCAGAAGATCATGGGACCAAATAGACTCTTATAGCCAGATTGAACTCCTACCTGTCCTTACTTAATTGGAAAGATTAGAGCAGTTTAATTTGTCACAACTAAGAGGACGGTTTTCTTGCCCATGAGGACTGACTCATAAAGTACCCCAATATGGTGAGGAAAACTGATTTCTTTTTGACTTTTTGAGGATTATATGCTGAATATGTAATGAATAGAACTGGAGATAATTTATAGGGATGACTTATTTACACACGTTTTCATGACTATTGATTTTTGAATGAGACGACGTGTCTCTATCGTTTTGTTAATATAATATAATACACTGTCTTTTATGTACCCTTTATGGATATCCTGAAATAAACCTAGTGGGTCCACTGCAAGTGGAGTTAGAGTCCACTCTTTTAATGACCAAAACTTGTTGAGCTATTTATATCTCTGGTACCCATGGCCTACAAATTTTATATAAAGATCCTATCATTTCATTGCGCCTAAAATTTTTGAGCCATCTTTCCATAACTAAAGTTGTATCTATAATTTATCATATAAAAGTGGAGTCATTTTTCTCCTTTTAAACTAGATTTATAATTAAACTCAAATTGATGAAAGACTGAAAAATACAAGTAGACGGAATTTTGAGACAATCATACTTATTGATTAGGACATTTTTTTGTTGTAAACTTTATCATAAGCCACAAATTTGAGAATTTCAATGCAAGGTAATCACATAGGCATTTCCCTACAAATCAAAGTGAATAAAGTTGCAAAGATTGAAAGTACAATCACAAAGATTAAGTGGATGAAAATTGCTGTTGGCACTCAAACCAACAGTGATACAGAGTTTTTATTGGGAAAAATAAACAAATTATAGTAATGTCTACAAGTGACCTAAACAGGTAAATGGAGCTTCAAGCAATAATAATGGAACCAGAAATGAAAAATATCCAGAAGAATACATGTCTACACGCTGAAAGCTACTAAAGACATGACAATAAAGACTCTAAGTTATTAGGCCGGCTGAACCTAGAACATACAAATCCAAAACATGGTAGAGAAGATAATGTCATGTTTTACAAACATTACAAATAACCGAGATGGACCCGCCACCAAGAAGGCTAATTGAGGCAATTGGTTGAGGCAAAGGTTGATCTGTATCAATAAATCAATAAAGGATTGGAATTTCTCTTTCGTCAACCACCACGAAAGAGCCAACATAAGAGTTGTTAATTTCCATAATAGAATGGCCTGGACTAAGAGAACTTGGCTAGGCAATCTTGAGGAGCACAAAGAATGTCTTTTGGAAACATTATCGATGGTCCTCAAATTGTACATAGGAAGCCAAGAATACATGGCCGACTGAATCTCCTAGAATGTGAATGAGGAGGGCTAGTGCCTAGTAGACTCTCTAGGCCAAAGAATAAATAAAGGGCTAGCATGAGATAAGGAAGCTCATGGAACATGTGCTCCTACTGATTTATCATCGTTGTTGCTGGCAACTGTTGCATCCAAAGGAGACGTGATATGTGGCCCCTATAGAACTTAAGGTGACTTCTTTTTGGATATAAAGAGCCAAGCACTTCTGATCAGGATAGGGGAGGAAGGTAGCGAGCAGATCTTTTGATTTTTTGTAAAAGGAATATTGTCTCCCTCAGATCTCACAGTAAATGAAATTAAGTGCTCTGCTGTCTCCGTGTCTCACAGTGAGAGAAGGCAATAGATTCTATTGCCTATGGGAATCTGGTGATCAGTATTGATAACAGTTGAGAATATTTTCAATGGAACAAAAGGAATCCTGAGGTAATGAGGCCAATTCTATAAAGTATAGTTAAGAACTTAAGATGGATGATGTTACCATGAACAATCTTAAGGAAATACTTGGGATAGAAAATCATCGTAGTGCAGAGAGGCTTTTAGGAAGACATCCAATAGAGAACCGAACATAGAAGTTCTAACATCTTTCAAAATTCATACGGTACATTAAGAAGTGTTCAAAGCTAATTTTTTGTGATCAAATCCTTCTCAAATGTGATATAAACAAATTATTACCTGAAGAAAACCTATGAGATTTTTCATGAGGAATTGGTATGTATAATTAACATCAAAACGAAAGCAAAACTAGAACTCATTGGAAAAGAACCAAGTTCCTTGAGTGTTGCACAGGCATTGAAAATAATTCATGTTTCTTAATCTGCAAGTGCTGGCTTGATGGAACTGGCACAACAATTTCTGACAAACTAACTACTTGTTCAGGCCAAGGGAGACAAAAAGGCAATTTCCTTTACAAAGCGTCATGAAGTGTGCTCGGTCCTTTCTTATACAGGAACGTGCTCTGCTCAATCTCATGGTGAAGTTATATTGAAGGATATATTGATAATTGCTGGCAACTATCCTAATGTATTCGTTGAACTACTTGGGTTTCACTTTTTCAATGTAAATTCTGCTTGGTAGATAATTGCAAGGGAATAGCTTTATCTTGAGGACTTACTATATGCAATTCAATTTTGCGTGCTCAAAGTTTCTTAACGATCAGAATTGTCAGAGGAGCAAGAATTGATAGAACTGGTTTTCAGCCCCTTTTGTAATTTTTTTAATTCATATAATATGTTTTTGGTTTATCAAAAACATATGATTGTCACATAATGGATCCATGGGTACACTATGATCTAATGAAGACACACCCCTAGCCTTTTAGAATACTGCTAGGTAAATCTTGGCCCTACTATGATTTGGCTTGAGCTTGTTAGGTCTTGTAGTACTTACTGGATGGTCAAAAGTCCACTCGGCCTCAAAAGTCCACTCGGCCTCATTTTCACTTGACATTGATGGTCTTTGAGAGAAAATTATGATACTAATAGTGGAGTATGTCATACCGAACAACTGATTTATTTTGTTTAGACTGTATAAATATACTTGTGTATATTGCCATTGATGTCAGCCTTCAAAGCAATCCAGATATTCTGGTAAAATATAGCAGTTATACTTGCAGATGTTTCTTTTTTGCAATTCAAACGAGATCAAAACATTGATTCCTTTGCAATTCAAGTTGCGTAGCTAGTAAGTGCTCCTGTTAATCTTGCACGTAGTTCCTTGTGTTTTGGTTGGCAAATTTATCCTCTAGACGCACTTCTTTATCATTTTTTGGTCTGAGAATGAGAATGTTCTGGGAATCCTTAAGATTAGTGATGTTATGCTACTTTTGGCTTTATATTTTCCGTTCAAAACAAAATTATTAATTTTCAATAGTTTCATCCATACAGATTGAATACAACTTTTTAAAATTTTGAATAATCTTACAAGAAGCATAGAGCTGTGAACATCATGTTAAAATATTTCTTGAAACAGGGTCAGCTGAATCGAAAATGGAAATGGCAAAAGCACTTGCAAAATTTGACCTTGATGACAGCCGAAGAGAGTCATTAATTGATGCGCATGTGATAGAGGCTTTAGTTGACATCCTGAAATCAAGGCAACTTGAATCAAAGCTTGCATCTCTTAAAGCTTTGGAAAAGCTTTCATGCCATGACAAAGCCAAAAAACACTTCGCAGAATCAGGTGCAGTTCCTTGGGTAATTGATTCTGTAAAAAGGCCCGAGCAAAAATTGAAGAGCAGTGCTGTGGCTATTTTAGCAGATTTGACAGCAAACAATGGGGAGAGTTTTCTGGTGGATGCAAATGGAACGCCAATTCAAATCACAGAGATAGTGGAATCAGTTATTGAAATTATAAGGTCTTTTTGCTGTTTAACATTGAGAACTAATTCAGCTAAGGTCCTCTTGAATTTGGCAGCACCCACTGATTCTCATGACGTCAGAAAAATAATAAGCTCCAGTGATCAATGCCTTGCAACCTTTTTGCATTTGGCCAAAGTTGCAGAGCCTCCACTGCGGGATGTTTCTGTACTGTTGCTGTTTTCCTTGTGCAACAATTACATGGATGCTGTCTCTTTTGTCAGTGATGATAGGGACTTCTTAAAAGCACTCCTGTTTTTAATTAAAGAGGATTCATTTGAGATACACTTACGGGCAGCAGCGGCAGGAATTTTCTCAAGGATTCCGTCTAACAATAATGTGGACAAGCTAATGATTGTCGAAGATGCACTTCCAGCATTAGTAAAGATGATTTCTGGGAAAGATTTGGAAGGCCAGGAATATGCTATTGGAGCTCTGATAAGATTTACTACTTCAGAGCATGTTGAAGCAAAACGAGTCTTGATAGAATTAGGTTTATTTGATCATCTTAAACAAGTATTGCGATCTGGCAGAAAAGGAGCAAAAACAAAGGCATGCATAGCCTTGGCAAACATTTCCAGAAACACTCCAAGATTAAGCATAGAGCCTCAAAGGAGGAGCTTCAGACTTAGCAGGAAGTCTTCTATCAAATGCAAGGTTCACAGTGGGAGGTGCAGTTTGAAGGATACTTTCTGCATTGTCGAGGCAGGAATACTTCCAGATATTGTGGAAACTCTGAAAGATCAGGATGCAGATGTTGCTTTGGCTGGGATGGAGGTTTTGGAAACTCTGTTAGAGGGAGACATGCTTATAAATGGAGTACAAGTTTTGCATCAGTTTGAAACCATAGAACATCTTTTTCCTTTGATGAACTTGAATTCTTCTATATGTTCTGAGAAGTGCGTCGATCTGTTTGATATGATCCTGAAGGTGTCAGAAATGAAGGAAAAATATGGACAAAGAGTTCAAAGGACATTGACAAGTCTTTTGGCAAGCAGGAATTCATCACTAAAGCAAAAGGCTTGCAAACTATTTAGGGAGATTGCAGACTAGTAGTGATTATGTTAACGTGAAAGATTCCTTTGTGATCTGTCCTTATCTGTCTTATACGATCCTAATATCTTAAGAGGGATGTGGGGCCCATTTGAATTGTAATGATTTCTAAACACAGTGCTTTACAGGTTCATATAAGGCATTAGTCTCACACTATGGGACAGACTACACTGTAATATATAATATTTCTCTGTCCAAAGTTAGGAAAGCTTTTGACAGTAGGGTAAATGTTGTTTGACATTTTGCAGAGTAGAACGGTAATGATTTGTGACATAAGGGTGATTATTTCAATCTTTATTTTATATTAAGGGGTCTCCAGAAAATATCTTCATAATAATTCCTAGAGATGTGAGACCAATTGCAAATAACTTGAACTACCCTTGTCGTCATTTATATAGATATATAAACATTGGAAATATACATTTTAGACTCGTTTAAGTATATTGACATAATGAATCCTTTTCAGAGAATCAAATTTTATTGCTGTAATGTATCGTTAGTTCTATATTACATTTATGCTCAAGGAAACAAATTGAACAGGCAATTCTCTGGCAACATGTATGACTATAATGAGTCTACACTTTTGTCCAACAGTACTTGTATCCTGAGAAGGTGGAAATTTACAGTTCTTGGGGCAATCCCAGCCAAGGGAGAACACATACTTATATTTGTAAGTTGTGTATGGTTAGAGATAATCACATTTAGAGACAAAAATTGCCAAATTCGCACCTTCAATCAGGTACACAATCATGGGCCCTTGGAAGGCATATAAGAGTTAGCATGGTATTGAACTTTTTGTGCATCTTGTTCATGTGTATTACTATTTAATTGGCAGTTGAGACAAATTAGCAAAGTTTGCCTGCATGGCTCTGAGAGAGCACTTGAATCTGTAAGCTTGATAAGAAAATTACTTTAGTAAAATAAGTTTGATCTTTAATTGTTTCCATTACTTTCTGTGTGTTCAAAAGTTCTTGTAGGAGGTGTGTTCATTGAGCTCGGATATTCTTCTTTTATCGCTAGGATTATGCTATAATCTCTTTAACATAAATCACATAAACATGTACAGTTATGCTATTTAAGCATGTTGACTTACGTGTGGCGAAGCCGTTTTCTTTTCTCTTTCGTTTGTTTAAAAAACAGATCTGAACTTTGCATCTGCATCAAAACTTGGTGTGACCGACATGGTAAATCCTTGAAATTTCTATCGGCATTAGGATGATAAACCGGAGCACAATGCACTTCTCATTTATCTTCCCAATATTTGTATGCCAAGGATAATCATAAATGTATGGTGTGATTTATAGATCTTTTATGTGATTCTCATTTTCTGAGTTATCAAACAAGATTAATTGCTTTGATGTGATCATTGTTTTTCTTTTCCATACAGATTATAGCAAGAATATAGTGTTTAAAACATGGTTTAAAAGCTCAGACTAGGCAACAACTTGATAGCGGACTCATTTTTAAATCCATGAGGGAACAAGTTTACGAGGAAAAAAGAGAATTTGACCAACAAATTGAATTTTGTTTAATGCTAACTGGTTAGCTTGGTTAAAAAAAATGGAAAAATTAATTCAGTACTGTGCTAGAATGAGTTTCTCACTGGTATGCAAGATCTTGGTGAATTTGGTTGTAATGTAGTTTGAATTTGGACTAGCTAGAGAACTGTTGGTGTTTTTTAAATACCCAAGCTGATCTCACAGATAACCTATGGATTTGCCATTTCCAATGGTTAGCTATTTGGAGGGATTGGCCAACGAACAGGTGAAAGTTTGCAAAACTTTCCCTCTACTTGGGCTTTGCAAAACTCAGGAGGGTTTAGCCAACAAACAGGTGAAAGTTTGCAAAACTTACCCTCTACACTTTGGGCTTTGCAAAACTCGGGAGGGTGATCCCTACAATGTAATTTAAGATACTCTTGTGCCAATTATCTCATACATTGTAACATAACAAATATATTCTCTTATATGCTGCTTGATAAAACCTCAAAGATCTGGCTAATCCTTTACAACATTTAACAGTCTAAAGCATGAGAATATGGTAGAATTTCTTTCCAACATAAATTTCTGAACAAAGAGTAAAGATTTAATAAATTGAATGTGTTGGTTCTTGAAAGACCAAGAAGATGCAATATAGACACAACTTAAAGTGATCAGTGTCAGGGTATGGAGTCTTAACCAATACAATTGAAAACATATAACAATATTCCACCTAAACATAACAGAGCTATTTAATGATGCATTACACCATTTCTAAGGCATTACACCATTAAACTTAGAAATCTAAGCCAATAATACTTAAATGATCCCTACATACATTCACATAAATCTTTATTTTTGCTTTAATCTAAGCCAATAATACTTAAATGATCGCTACATACATTCACATAAATCTTTATTTTTGTTAAAGCAGATTTAACTCATTCTTTGAACAAGTGCATTAACAGTAAATAAACATTTAAAGTGTCAGGGTATGGAGTCTTAACCAATACAATTGAAAACATATAACAATATTCCACCTAAACATAACAGAGCTATTTAATGATGCATTACACCATTTCTAAGGCATTACACCATTAAACTTAGAAATCTAAGCCAATAATACTTAAATGATCCCTACATACATTCACATAAATCTTTATTTTTGCTTTAATCTAAGCCAATAATACTTAAATGATCGCTACATACATTCACATAAATCTTTATTTTTGTTAAAGCAGATTTAACTCATTCTTTGAACAAGTGCATTAACAGTAAATAAACATTTAAAGGAAAGACAATGAAGATGAATTCAATGATATTTGATTCATTTCATTCATAATTCATGCAAAGTATACAATGGAGAACATTGGCTTTCAAAATATGCCATTTGTATTCCAAAAATCATAGTATTGTTATACAACATTAACAATTTACAAAGACTCAAAACTCAAAACCTAGAATAAGATTCGGACATGGAAAATATTTGTGCTATGTATTACAAAAGCTCTTCTAGAAAATCAATCAAAAACAACCTATGTAAATGGCCTTGAATTCCCTTTATAAAACAAGGGAGCAACAAGCTTCGGGCCATTACACATGTTGCATTTTCATTTGACACTCATTTACATTTCAAAAAACAAGTGCAATTGCAAGCTTGTAGAAGGAATATTTCGAGTGCAAGGCAGCTACAAAATTTGTTACGTCCATCATGCCTTCCCAAAATATATGAAACGATTAGTTGATGCCTTTGCCGCTTCCTTTCTTCATTCTTCTTGTTGTGGACCTGGAAGGCTGAGCTGTCAAGCAAAGGGAAAATCCTGTTGTGGAAGATGACAAAACACATTTGTTGGCGCCCTTGAAGACCTGTGAAACTACTGAATATGCAAAATAGACAAAAAATTGTTGTCATATCACCATTGAAGAAGATTACAAATCAGGGATATCATTGTACTTCTTGTCCCAAGCAGCATAATCCTCTTTTGTGGGCCAATTGAAGGCCATGAATTCATCCAACTTTGTTATATAAGGACCATACCTTGTCATTATTTGATTTGCATCTTTGTCAAACACCTCAAGGAATATGCTAGTGATAGGCGATTTGTTTATGCTATCCTTCAACATATCTATGTTGACATCCCCATGCTCACAAATTAAAGTAGCTTTTGCAGCAATAGTAGCATCCATATGAGCTCTCCATTGTTCATAGGTCTTGACAACTCCATTATTATCAAGAATGTCTAGCAAGAGGCCAAGATCATTCTCATCAAATTGCCGAAGCAATGCCTTAATCCTCTTCTCTAGTGGATCTACTAACCCTTGGCAATCAATAATCTTTTTCACCATCTTGTAAGTTGGGGAAATTTGCAATGGCTTATTTTGATCATGTGTTGACCCTATAACCATGCTCTTCAATGCACCCAGCCTTGGAACCCATGTTTGCATCAACGTAATAGCAATTGATCTATCCCTCTCAAACATATTTATTGAATTGAACATTAAAGAATAATTTGAGTGAACATTGTTCACTCTTTTTATTGCCTTTGCTAAACAATGTTCCAAAACATTAGAAACAATAAAAATGTTGTTATCATTGTACAATGCAAACAATTCTTCGTATGCTTCTACCTGCTCAATTAGTTCCTTTTTGCTTATTTTCTTCCTTGGTGGGGGAGGTGTTGCTGAAGTACTTGGAGCAAGATATGAAATTGGTACATTTTCTTCATTGTACACCACCATTTCCAGAGAAGGTGGAGGAGCTGAGGGGATGGGAGGAGGTGGTGGAGAAGATGGAGCATCATCCTCCATTTGTGGCACTAATTGCCCTAATTGCAATGATTGCAGTTGTTGCTTTAGCATCTCATTTTGCAGTTCTAGTTCTCTAATTTTTTGCTCATCCTTATTGTAGGAGATCACCAAATCATTGTATCTCTTTGTTTTGACATCACACTTCTCTTGTAAGGATTCAACAATGGCCTTGGTGAATTGAGCCACATTCACTGCCATAGTAGCTACTTCTACTGATGGAGTTTTTGAAACTCTCTTTATTATCAACCCTCCTCTCAAATCTGTAGCAGGCTCTACAACTTTAGGCTTGCTAGTCTTTGGAGCTAGTGCCCATATTGCCAATGTTTTCCATTCAGGACCAAAGGCTGACCCTTGCAATGCACACATTGCTTCCTCATCTTTTGCAAAAACTCTTGAACCTTGTCTTCTCACTATATCAAATGTTATGGCGGATGCCATATCCCATTCAGATAAGAGAAGCAAACCATTTTCTCTTACAAGTTTTCTGCCTTCAACATGTGTCATCTCCTTTTGTTTTTCCTTCATCTCAACAAGTACTCTTGATGCAATGACATCTCTTGGAAATTTAGGAGAATTAACTATCCCTTCTTTCACTTTATCATCATACTCATCCCTTGTTTTCCACACAAATTCTTCAAAAACCTTTTGACTTTACAAATGAGTCATCATCCATAAATTCCTGGGAAGCTCTCTCCCTCACATCATCACATTGTCAATTCTAGTTAGAACAACCTTACACAATCTGAGTTGTTGAATTGGCAAGTTCACCTCCCTTGGGGGTGATGGCATGTTTTGCATTACCTCATTGGTTGTGACAACAATCTCTTCATTAGAATATAGGGAATAATCAACCAATCCTGCTGACTCAACTTTTCTCCTCTTTGGTGAGGGCTCTCTTGGTGGTGAATCCAAGTTAATAAACTTTTGAACAGAGGATGGAGGTGATATTGGAGGTAGAGATGGTGGCAAATGGTGTATGAGGGAAGGTGCTCTTGAGTCCTCTGAATGAGTAGGAGTAGCAATAGTCTCTTCTTTTCTTACAACCTCCTTTTGTCTTCTTGAGAAGACATATAACTTCTTAGGTGGTTGATAATTTGGTCTTTCTTCAACCATTGGGGAATTTCCCTTATTAGGCACTTCCTTTTGCTCTTTAAGATGCCCCACCACCTTATCAAAATTCTGCAAAATTGTCTCCGCTCTCAATATGTCATCATCAATATCCCTTAAGTTCCCTTGAAATTGGGATCTTTCTCCTTCTTGGCTTGCTCCAATTTGGTAAATGCTAACCATTTTACCTTTCTCTCCTCTGCCTTTACCAAGTCAAATTCATTTCTAATTGTGTCCTCAGGGAAGAAAAAATTGTGCCAAAGCTTCCCTCCTCTGATCCTTACTTTCAATGCTGCAATAAACCCTTCAGGATCATGATTCCTTGGTCTATAGTTCTTCATGCCAAAAATGTGTAATCATTTTAAGGACGCTTTTCCACCCATCCTTTATCATGATGAAATCAGAAAATACAGTGTAAGTAGGGAAAAGATTCCCTTTTTTTTGTCCTGCTAGGTGTGAGTTCAACTTTCCCTAGCTGCCACATAACTTCCAAAAAACCAAGTCTCAATGACACATTCCTTGGGAACATGTGGAGAAACATTTGTGCCATATCACCCCAAAAAATCATGCAATTCTTTAGGAATCCTTGGTGGACTCCTCACCAAATACCCTCTCAACCTTGCACCAAACAAATTTGTAAAGGTGACAAAACTAGAATTTGCATCATGCATATCTAAGTGGTGAGTCCATGTTTGGTTAGGGAGTTCATTTCTTTCACCTCTCATTTTCAATGTCTTATCCTATCCAAAATACTTCACACCTTTGAATAAAAACATGTGCAATAACAAGGAGTACCACCAAAACCTTACTCATGTCTCACCAGACTTAAGAGCCACCAACCCTTTATGAATTTCACCTGACAAGTAAGTGGAAAAATCATACAACTTATTTACCATCATATGTTGAACGTTGGCTGAAACATACATGAATGCCACATGCATCCTCTTAGGGGGGTCAAACCCTATGATCTGGCATAAAGTATAGTAGGACCTCTCAAAGCAAAATTCAAACATGTTTTTTGGGAAGGCTTCCTGATCAGATGATGTAAGTCTTATCTTGATCCTCCCCTTTCTTTTTCCCATGAAATTAGGCCTGATCGTGACCTTGAAAGTTGTCTTATTGTTCTCATATTCTTCCTTCAAAGCATTCGGGTTAATTGGCTCGTTGGCATCAGGGTTCAAATTAAAAACCTCAATTATTCCCTCATGGGTGAGGTCAATCATCTTGACACCAGTGTGTGACCTCACGACCCGAATATTGGGGTCATAGTTGGAAGCTGTAGATCTTAGTAGGTCAACATTGAGATACACATTTGGGACAACAATTTTTCCCATGTCAAGCCTCCAATCATTGCATGTGGGGACATTGGAATTCCTTTCTCCAAACCAATACTTAAACAAATCCCACCTAGTGACTCGCACCTCAACATCCTTGATGGCATGTTGTTGTTCCACAATACCCTTGTCTGTTCCAGCGCCTTGAAACATAATCTCACCCTAAATCTTGTCCATGGTCGCATCTGAATCCTTCAATTGGTCCAATATGTCCTCATGAAGGGATCTCTTAGGGGTAGAATCAGAAGCTTGGGCCTTTGGGGGTGCCATTCTTAATATTTTCACAACGTAAGGTTTTCTAAGATGCAATTAGGGTTTCTTGTAAGGTGGTTCAGGTGTTCTTAAAAAGACACACGTAAACTAAGGCGAAATCAAAGCAGTTGGACAACAATTCAATGAACATCAAACCTTAAAAGAAACCTATCTTGCAATTTTAGCATAGAAAAGAAAAATGCACACAAGTTCGAAGGAAATTTGGTATAGAGGATGTAAAATTCATTTACTGGTGTTTGCATTGCCGAAAACCCTAATTATAGACCGAAAAAAGCTTGAAAACATTGCAACCGATCTCTGGATACCTTAGAAAGCTCTGGTGATATCAAATTATGCTTCAACTCTTTTTATGGTGATAAAGCCCTTTAATTCGATGGGAAAACATCATATCCACCATTACTGCTCGCTCGCATGAACCAAAACGACTCTATTAACCTAGTTTCATAGTTTTAAAACATAGCCGTTGATCTTGTGATGATTTGGATCATTGAACGGGTTAGATAGAGTCAATTGAGTTTGAAAATAATGACTCAGATTGAATTCAACATCAGACCAATGAGAACATGCCATGTGGAGAAGCCTTGCATTGTCACTATGGGCTCGACCATCCTTTGGAAGCTTTAGAAATGCATACATGTCGCTTGTCCACTATCCCACATGAGTATGCCGGGAAGCAAATCAAGGGTTGCAAGTTGGTAGGGAACGGTTCAAATTAAATCCGTACATTCCAACTTGTGCACCCTTTAACATTCCAAACTTACACCCACACTTACAAAATTTTTAGCATGTGACTTAAATCTTTGCAAATTGAACGGTTGAGATTATATCATCTCGACTACCTTTTAACCATAATGCTTTAAGTCCCTTTAGTAGCACGATCTTTAAATTTCCTAAGTTGCTTGAAATATTTGGTGAAATATTTCATTTTGCTCCACAGTTCATTTAACGTTTAGGATGATGCCACGTGTCAACTACCCACTGTCCCGCAAGCACCTCAAATCTACTTAAAGACCTCCCACGGGATGGCAGGGAATGGTTTAGATTGATTCAGTATCTTTCACCTCAACCATTAGATGAAGGGCCCACCATCAACACCCTTTATAAGCTTGTCGGGCCCATTATGAAGATGAGACACGTGGCACATGCCCGCTATCCCACACTACTTTTTCCTTTCATATTTTATTGTTGTGGGCTAGCATGGAACCAATCAACGTTGAGTGTCTGACAAAGTGGGGCTAGGATGAGTTATTAAGAGCCTCTTAATGCACACACTTTAAGTTTATAACTTAAAGTGGGGCCATCCCTAGGATTTTTGACTTAGACAGACATAAAATACTTCAAACATATGTCCAAAGTTCAAATATAACACATGAAATATATTAACTTGCTAGACTTAGGACTTAGGCAAATATTTCAAGATGAATGCGACCAGTATTTGCTAGGACAAAAGGGATGATTTTTTAACAACAAAGATGACTCAAGTCATGACTTAAGTAACTAGGAATGGGTAAACACAGGTCAATAGATGATTAGAACAAAAGGTTAAGGCTTTTGCATTATTTAGGGTTTTAAGAGGGTTTTAGCCCTAAGGATGAACCCTAGTGAATGGAAAATGAAACCCTAACCCTCAAATGACCAATGGATGAACAAAATTTTGAAATGTAAGCATGGAACCACAAATTTTTTCAAAGTTCTATCAAGAACATTGGACGTATGCAAGTTTTGGCAGATTTTAGAAGTATGGACTTTGTTTGAATTTGGACTATCTAGAGGATATTGGATGTAATATAAATGTTTTTTGGAATGAGGGGGATAGATTGAAGCAAACAAGGAGTCCTATCTCTATTTGTATGCCCTACTATATATAGGGATATATCTGGGCTTAGGAGAGAACACACATGCACACACATGATGAAAAGTTTCTTGGAATGGAAGGGATGCAAGCAAATGGGGAGATCTATCTATCTGTATACCCTACTATCGATAGGGCTGGATATATGCTTAGGAGAAAAATAATTTTGAAAGAACCATTTCAAGCTTGTGGCGGGTTCAAAAGGCCCATCTGGGTGTGGTGTGGCCCGACTTTGGCAATGTTATGTTGTGTATCTATTTTGACAAGTTATTGATAAGATTTGTTTAAACATGTTTTTCCAATTGGGGCAATGAAAAAATTAGTAGAATACATAGTTGTTTTGTTGACAAGGTTTTGTCTGATTGTAATGGAAATGATTTAGGAACATCTAGGCTCATAGTCAATCCCACATAACCAAAAACATTTCAAGTTTTATTTTCAGTCTTCATGTATTTTTGATGTTTTGTGGCATTTTTTAATCTTGCTTCTTGCAAAGTGATACAAGAAAGTTTCAATGTGATGAATAGACATTAGTCTTGTAGGTGTGTTGTATAATGTGTATGGGTTGTTCTAGATTATTTTCATGATTCTAGAAGATAGTTTTAATGGGTTTATAAGTTGCTTCATGATGGTTTTATTCGAACCACATTAGAAACTTTTACAAGTGGATTGTGTGTTATTCTGCTTCAAGAGGTCTATATTCAAGTGTATATACCTCGACATTAAGTGGTGATAGGAATTAAACAAAGTCACATGTGACGAATAAATTTACAATTGCTATTGTGTAGGACAATATAATGGAATAAATATTGTATTTTACTAAAGCATCAAAGATTTTCAAAGTGGTTATTATTAGTTGTATCTATCGACGAATCATAAGCTAGAATTTTTTCTATACGAATCAAATAATTATCTTTTGCCAAGTTGTATAATTTATAATTAAAAGTATTCAAAAATGAATTATCCACAATCTAATTAGCTGAGGAGTTTCACCTTTTTTCGGATCCCATGTTCAAGAAAAATAATATTTTTTTAGCTGATAGGCTATATATGGTGCGAGGTTTTGACTTGAAACCTGTCTCATGTTGTCATACTACTAAAGCTTTCGATGAAACTGTTAGTTGTCCAAATTTGAATTTTATGCCAAGTTATGAAAGAACTTAGCAAATTTGGACTAACATGGGACTCCTTTCAAGTTGTGGGTATCCTATTGTGAAAGTAGACCTCTAGATTATGGCCTGGCTCCCCTTTTGATGTCACCTAAACTAATGATTTCTTGAGGAAAAGGGTAAAAAGATGCATGAAAATGAACATAACTGAAAACTTCAAAGGGTGATACACCAAAACTAACTAAGACCTGCAAAACAGCCTATTCGCATTCAAAACAATGACAAAAAACCTTGTTTACACAACTCATTTTACATGCATTCTTGCATAAGTAATTTATAAGGAGGTTTTTAAGCGGGACTCTTAGAAGGAAAAAATTCACAACTAACAACCTTTGCATTTAATAACACAACTTATAACCTGTGACAATACATTTTTTTGCTAAACAGGTGCCTAACAATGAGACAAGACTATAAGGAAAGAGATAAATTTCACAAATAATCTGATCAATCACTAACAACACACAATAAAACATGAAAATGAGAAGGTAAATGTTCAATTTCATTGATTCAAAGTACTCAACTGGTATACAAGCCTATCTGAGTTACAATACTACTCTTGCTGAAAAAGATAACTCCAAAGCCAAGCTATCACTCTACTGGAAAGAAAGAACTAACTGAAAAACTCAAGTATGAAGATACTTAAACAATTTTGAAACAACTGTCCACACAAGTCCTAGAAACCCTAGTAGGATGCAACATAAAGGCCAAAAAAGAACCTTCCAAAACTCCTCCAAAACGTCTTCCAAATGCAGAAAAGTCAAGCCAAGACCCAACCATACCAAAATCATGACAAAAAATGCCTCCAAAATGGTCCCATTTCCTCCAAAAGCCCAGTCAAAGACAACTCTCACACTTTCCATATGTTGGTCAATATTCCTCCAAATTGCTCACATGCCTCCAAAATATTTGACTCACACTTTTGGTGTGCAAACATGTCTTCAACCTGATCCACTATGTTTGGAAGACAAATATTCAACTAAACCTCCAAAAGCATGTGTTGAAAGTTCAATGCATTTAATTTTGCATTAAAAGTAACATTTAGACTTAAGTGATTTATAAATTATCACTTAAGTTAATGTTTTACATTTTTCATAATAAATGCAAAATAATAACCATTATCTCAACCACCCCTAAATACATCAAAGTTAACTCACCATTGTCTTGCATTTTAAAATAACATTTGTAATTAAGTGATTTATAAAATATCACTTAATTAAAATGCCACACATTTTAAAATCAATGCAAAATAGAAAATAAAGCATGGTCTCAATGGGAGATAATGCAATAACATAAGTCTTGAAAGACTTATACTCAAAGTGATGGGAGGCTGGAAACAAAGTCTTAAGTCTTGAAAGACTTGCAACTTTCAAAGAGACAAAGAGAATCACCAAGGCACGTATGATGAAATCTTCAAAAACATTAAGGCATGAGCCTATGTTTTAAACTTCATCAAAGCCCACATAACACATTAGAATGTGTTGCAATTTTTAAAAAACAAGGCAAAAAGTACCTCATCAGCCTCCATAGGGTTTCTAACCCTAAACAAAACATGGAACAAAGGAAAAAGCTCATTCATTTTGCATCGAAGGTTCTGGAGAAAACTTCTGCCACCATGGAGTTTCTTTGAGTGCACAGAAAATGGTGTTTTGGCCGACCCTTGACTGGTTTTTTGGATGAAATTTGTGGTTTCCATAGAAAATAATAGGTAATTGTGGTTTTTTGAAAAAAATCTGTTTTTCCCACCATTTGAATGCCATTTTATGAGCTAAGGCTGCAGCCATAAGCATACTTCTGATCATTTTTATTGTTTTATCTTCTCTCTATGGGCCATTGGTGATTCTCTGAAACTCAAATGGAGGCTTTTTAAGTGACAAAATCTTGCATAAACAAATGAAAATGAGTAAAAAACACTCAGGGAAGCTTTTACTAGACCCATTCTTGATTTTCCTCCTGTATTTTAGTGAATAAAAGTTCGAAAGGAGGCTTCTCCATTGTCAAAACGAAGCAAAAACTAGCTTTTCTCTGTATTTGAAGTTGAAATAATCAAACTTCAGATGGGTTTTGTGATTTGTGAAGGAAAAAAAAACTTCATGGCCACAGCCATGGAGAATAGCCTAGGGTTTTGACATACCTTTGTTTTTTGCTTCAAAAATCTCCATGATAGCTTTTTAAATACTTATGTATTTGCAATTTTTTCCACAAACTCCCAGTGGGTTTTTTGGATTTTGACAAAAGAACCATATTTTGAAGAAGAGAAAAACCTTCAGGCCGCGGCCATGAAGGAGGTACTGGTTTTCTTTGACATTTCTTCTACTCCTTTCTAAAAGAAAAAAATCAATCTATTCCTTTCAATATCTCTATAATTGCACTTTTAAAACAAACCTAGATGGGTTTTTTGAATTTTGAGGGGAACCATATTTTGAAGAAGAGAAATACCTTCGAAGTTGCAATTTTAGTCACAAAACCCAGATGGGTTTTTTGATTTCTTTGTGTTATGTATTTTAAAATAAAACCCCAAGTGGTTCTTGCCTTTTGTGAAGAATCCTCCTTGTTAGGCCACGATTGTAGAGAAAAGTTAGGTTTTTGAAATGTATTTCACCCCTTTTTAGCATTCTCTGTTGGTTTTGAATAGAAACCCCAAGTGGGTTCTTACACTTCCTCAGAAACTTGAACACTTTGCACATTATGGAGGAAAATACTTCACTACTTTCTGTATTTGCAATTCCATGAACAAACCCCAAATGAGTTCCCTCCATTTTCTATTTGCTCTGACTAATTTAATGAACTCTCACTTTCAAAACTTCTGAAGCTGTAATTTGAATCACAGAAACCCAAATGGGTTTTCTCAATGTGCAAGAAAGTGGCTTTTATCATATGAATAATAATAGAATTTCTCAAACCATGTTGTGATAGTGCTCTTTTAAAATGGATTTTGGTCATTGTTCTTAATTGTTGTTTCATATGACTCATGATTGTAATGTCTATCCTTGTACTTGATATTCAACATTGTGTATCTTTGCATTGTGATTGAATATTATCATTTACGAATATCTATTGTAGACATAAGCAAAGGATTGTTTTGGCTTCCATGTAAATTCATATGATTATGAAGACATACCTTGAACTGTTCTACTATATTTTGCAAGCTTACTGCTTTATCAACTGTTGGACAATAGTGATTATCCTTTCCTTGGCACCTTAAATCTATTCATATGACTTGACTGCTGTCCTCTTCACTGTTTGATTCCTTTTCATGCATTGTCTTATATCTTTCAACACCAAATCTACTTAAACCTTATTGTGATTACCATATAAAAAAAAGATTGATTCAGTACGCAAAACAAAGTCTGTCTTTCCTTCATAGTGAGTGAACACTGTATTCTTACATTCAGAGCACTTAACAGGGCTATTACATATATTTGTGCCTTCAGTAACAATCTGCCCCACTTCTCTTGTAACTATGTGGACATTTGTATTCAGAAAATGAGAAACTCCTTTTTATTCAAGAACACACCTGCCTCAAGATGATGCACACAAACAACACTCCTGTGCTTTCCTGAGTGTCTTGAAACCAAAACTCTGTTGGCTTGCATTCCCTCTGTTCTTTAATCATCATCATGCTTAAGTGACTTTGCTTTCACTCTCACAAGCGCCAGTGAGTTTGTCATTGCATTTAGACTTTCCATGTTACAAAAAGATAAAAAAGCAATCTTGAATGTAGTCCTAGATCTTCATTTTTTCAATTGATCTTGTACAAACATAGCTTGCTTGTTTCCATTAGTTGTTGTCCACATCTCATCACCATGAGATTGTATCCTTTGGGACTGATCAGTTGATAATGCATGTTCACTTCACTATAGTTATGGATGGCCTATTTTCCTTAGACATGCATGGACAATTCATGTATTGACAAGGCTATTACCATGGCTACTGTTATATTGTTGACTAGATCATGTAGTGCACCCTTTCATGCTCCCAATTTTGGATACTAAAATTCTGTTATTGCTTTATCAATACACATATCTAGTTCCTTTTTAGGCTGCCATCTAAAATACTCTTGCTTGCATTTCCTTACATGATTGTGCTTGAATGTAAATGGCTGCCCACTTATATATTCCATTTTCAACATGCTTGCTTTGTTCTTAAATAAAAGCATTGTGGCAACATCCCACTTAACTATTTGAAAAGAAACAATACATATGAAAGAAAGATGCTTATCCTAGATACAAAATAGAACATGTTCAATACCTTTTGCTTCTCAAATTGAGCATCTTTTAACATTGTTTCCTTTGGTATGGTTACTTGATGTATATGGCTGATCATTTGAATGTGAGCTCCATTTTTCCGCACTATCTTGCATCTCTTGATTTTTAGCAATGCTTTCAAATGTTCAAGTGTTGGCATCATTTGTGAAACACATTTTCTGTACATAGGTCTTTTGATGATCATGCTTAGGGGCTACTCCATTGGAAGACATTATTGTTTGAAATGCATTATCTTTTGAACCTTGCTGTCCTATAGCATCAGATGGCTGTTTCATGCCTCTGTTGAGTGAATGATCATTGATTTGTTCCATGTGAAAAGTGTATAGTTATTTGAGTTCATGGAGACTTGTTGTACCTTAACCTCACTGTTCTTTTGCTTTACTTTGCATCTTGCTCCTGTCACACAGATTATCATTGCTCATTGATTGTTGTTGTCCCATATGCTTCTTTGATTGTTGTTGTCCCTCTATGAGATGTAGCATGAATTTTTCCTTTAGGACTGCCCCAATCTTCATGTTTTATCTAAAAATTTCTTGCTGCACCCAAAGGTTTTTGGAACATAGATTTTTGGCACCTACTTGCTTTCTCACTCCTAGGGTTTTTCACCTAGAAGGAGAAAAGTGGGTCAAAAATGCTTAAGTTCTCATTAGAAGAAATGGAAAACGGGGTGTGAAGTGTGTGTGGATGTATTTAAATGCTGAAAATTTAATGAAAATACAGACTAAGGAATGTAATTCTAATCTAATGTAAAAGTGCTGAAAAACACAATGTGTATTCAAACTATTTGACAAGAAATGCAAACAAACTACAACAGAAAGTAACCCAATTGGAGATATGTACCTGGAAGTTGGAAGAGGGTGGAATGAGGCTCTGAACACTTGAAAAAGATACCATAAATTCTCACTAGGACTGATTCGCCATTCTAGGCGAATGAGTACTGTTTTTTCCATAAAGTGTCGAAACTAGTTTCGGGGAATTGGGTATCCAAATCTATAGAATTCACTGTTCAGGCCTAGAAATGGGACTAATTCGCCATCAATGGTGAATGAGTCCTCTTCTAGAAAACAAAGAATTTTGGACAAGATTCTATGGCTTATGATCTGCAATTTTGTTTCTAAAGATTCCCCAGATCTAAATTTGCAAAACTCAACCTGTAGACTCTTTCTAAGCTTGAAATAGGGCTTGAGACACCTTGAATGACTTTGATAGGATTTGGACACCTTTTCTCACCTTTCCATTTGATAAAATATGCATACACAAACACATACAAAGGGGAAAAAGTGTTAAGGGTTAGGATATAAGGATTTGCCTTGGTCAAACCCCACTTTGGTAATCAAACCCTTGAAATAGAAATATAAATGAAATGGAAAGAGAATGATGAATACACAACATGAAAATGTAAATACTCACCAAACCCTTGTTGGAGAAGTCTAAAGATATGTCAATGGTTGCTCCAAGATGTCTGATTTATGCTTGACTTGATGATGTAAATGCTTGAATGCTTGAGTGAATTTGATGAATGGGTGAATGAATGAGAGAATGGGGGGTTGAAATGGATGTTAAAAAACTTATTTATACAATCCTGTGCCTTAGTTACCCATTCATACCTCATCATAGGCTGACATCAAGTGTTTTTGAATAAAAACCCAAAATGAAAA
>VDFB02256132.1:237396624-237469056 GCA_007258455.2 Sequoia sempervirens
TTTTTCCCCAAAAGATTTTTATCGATATGGTACAAACAATGCTTGTACCAAAAAAGGGAGGTGCATGGGTACAAGGTCAATGGTGATCAATAAGATCACTATCATGTACACATTTCCATTGCCAAGAATGGATAACCTAATGGACTTTTTGAGTGGAGCAAGATATTTTGCTAAATTAGATTTGAAGAGTAGTTACCTTCAAATCAAGATCAAATAGGATGATGAATGGAAGACAACATTCAGAACAAGTGAGGGATTCGATGAGACTAACACACCAAGATCATTCATGCAGCTCATGAATGAAGTATTGAAGCCTTATATAGGAAAATTTCTGATTGTATATCTGGATTGTTAATGTTTACATGCAGCGTTGTAGCAACTTCCAGCGATATCATTCCTTGAAGAAATTAGATTATAGCTAAAAGCTATCTAATTTATAAGATCTCTAAAAGGCACGATTTAAAAGTCATCTCAATTTGCTAATAAAGATTAAATGATGTTTCAAATATCATTTATTATTCAAAAGGTGCGATTTATTTAAAACAAACGACTTCTCTTATTAGCGCGATTTTTTTTAAGAGGAGACGACTTTGCTTGAGGCCGACATTGTATATTGAAAGGGTCACATCCTTTGGTTTGATTCTATTGACATCTATATAAGGAGATCTAAATTATTCATATCATATCGATTATCAAGCAAGTTCGAATTATTCCTTCATTGAAGTGCGAATTCTTTCAAGAGCAGATTGCGAATTTCTCTAAGTGCAGATTCAGTTTACAAGGAAGAGCAGTGTAACTTCTGTTATTGCATCTAGAGTTGATGCTGGATATTGGCCTTGTATTGGGCTCATTGTAAAGAGAATTATTGCCATTATTTATATACAAAAGAGAGATCTTTGTTGCTGGGTTTTTCTCCCTCAAGAGGAGGGTTTTCCCAGGGTATATGCTGTGTTTCTGTATCTGATTTTTGAGTTAATTTTCTGTGCACTGATCTGATCACTAATTTAACATGGATGATGTACTGATTTTCAGCAAGACCAAGGAAGAACACTTGGCACACCTGTAGCCAGTGATGTAGAATTTGAAAGAAGAAAAGCTACGTTTAATAACATTTTGGGGACATCGGCAGCAGGGGATGCCACTCCAAGGGAGCATTTATTGGGGATGGTGCAAGTTTAGATATTCACATAATGTATGAAATTTGATATTTAATGTAACATGTTCAACTTGATTCAAGTATATCAGCAAGAAAAAATAGAAATTTCTAATTTCATTGTTCAATGTTTTCATTACAACAGAAGACCCAAAGGATACAAAATCATATATGAATGTCTAATAAGTAACATACATTTCTTAAACTGTATGCCATCACACTTCTGCTCATTTTACACCTCATTGATGAAAAGAGTAACAACTGTATGATATTATTCAATAGAAGTATGTTTTCATTCAATAGTTGTACGTAGTCATTCAACAACTGCAAATTTTCTTTCCACAATTGCATGTGATCACAATTTCCATTGATGAAAAAAGTTAGAAATTTATGATGTTATTAGATTTCATTCTGCAGTTATATGCAGTCATTTCACAGTTTTACACTTTCATTCCAAAGTTTTATGTTTTCTTTTGACAATTTATGCAATCATACGTTTGCTCTTTGTATAGTAGATTTGTTTTTGGGGTGAACAAAATTCAGACCCCCAGGGATATGTTTGATCTTCCTTGAGACTGTAGAGGAACGTCTTAGATGTCCATCCCAAGGATGTTAGACCCCTGTGGACACCTTCCTAGAGACGCATCCCTAATTTCCCCGATGACAAGGGACAGCCAAGACATGTCCCCTGACATCCGACTATACTGGGGATGCCAAGTGGTTGCATCCTCAAGTAACATAGAAGAAAAGTTGTTGACTAATTTGAAAAAGCACAGTTTCATGATAGAAGAGCTAGCATATTTAGGGTTTGTGATTTCAAGAGATGTACTTAGGATGGATTCTAAAAAGGTGAAAGCAAAGTGGAATCACACTATCATGACTTGAGTAATAGAATCAGTGACATATAAAAGTATGGAAGAGGGAATTACAAAGTGGACTTGAAAGGACATAGAAGAGACCTTTGAAGTTGACCCATAATGGTGGCATCCATAATAGCATCTTGTAAGTGGTTTGAATGGACTAAGTTGGACTGCCCAAGTTTGGTGAGTGGCATATTTGACTCTAGGAGTTACATGATATTCCTAGAAGGTGGACTCATCCCAACAGGTGTTGGAGTTTGAAGAGACCAATTTGGGCACCCAAGTTGGGTCCCTTGATTTGGCCCATGATTTAGGAAACCACTTATGGTTTCTTGGTTTGCCTTGCTTTATATAACGGATGCTGGAAGATGGAGATTGATGTTCTATTGCTAGAATTTCTCAAGACATAAGTTGAAAATCTATATTGAAGAGTTAATAATCTAAAACTGTCTTATAATCCAAGAGTTGTGACTAACACATTGAGTGCTCTTTTGATGCTATATTTTTTTCTCGAAAGGGTTTTCCTAGGATATATCTTGTGTTTTGTGTGTTTAATTGTTATTAAAATTCTTATATCTAGATCTATATGCATTGTTTCTTTCATAGGGTGAGAATGAAAATTAGATAGTTTTTACCTAGTTTCCTTTCAATGAGTTCCTATACACACGCTTTTAGATATGTATTTACATGCATTATTTCTCTCAAGGGTTAGTGTGGAAATTAGATAGTTTTTAACCATAATTACCAAGAGACTCATACCTTGACCCTTGGTTCTTGTCTCCCATACCAAAAACATGTCCCCCACCTTGGAGACCTATATGGATACGTCTCTAGATATTAGGAGACTTCAAATGAAGTTTCTTTGCATCTCCTATATGTCTCCTATAAGCATCTATTAAAAATAAGGACACTTCCAAAATCAATTTCTCAGATATATCACATAAATTACACTAGATTTTCATAAAGTGGTAATATGTGATTGACAAAAGTTAAAAGAACTAAACAAATACGCTAATAGACTTACAAAAGTTAAAAGAACTAAACAAATACACTAATAGACTTGTAATTTTCTTTTTTTCATAAAAGTTAACAAGTTTTTTTGGTGGAAGAAAATTTCCTTATTAAATTCCAAAGAGGTAAGAATATAAAGTGAAACAATAGTAAGGTCTACAATGTGTACATGAATTGAAGTTTTATCAATTTATTGCAAATATAGTCATCTCAAAGATCCCCCATACCATGTTTTCAAAAATAATGGAATTCCTCTCCTAGTTTCTTTGTCATCTCTGGGTAATTATGGTTTTAATTTATTTTTTCCATCATCATGATGATTATCAAATGACAAATATCAATATAATTAATATATTTCAATACTTTTAAATGTTAGTTTTATTTTTAATTTTAAGCATTTTTAGTATTTAACATTCTTTAAAAATATCCAGTGTTTGATATATATATATATAGCCATCATCAAGTACCCATCTCCAACCTTTTTTAAAAATGGCATACAAATATCCATCCTCGTCTCTCATACCAATACCAATACCAATACCCATCTCCTGGTAACTATGTTCTTAATTATTTATCTTTCAATGAGTTCCTTTACAAATGCTTTTAGATATATATCTACATTCATTATTTCTTTCATAGAGTTATTGTGGAAATCAGGTAGTTTTTACCTAGTTTTTGTTCAATGAGTTCCTTTGCATATGCTTTGCATTCTAGATCGATGCACATCTTCACTCATTTGAAATGCTTGTTCCGAAGCTTTTCTATCTTCTTTCCTTAGCATGCAAAAGGATGTGCCACCTAGAGGGCACCATTAGTGGAGCTAGAACATGGTATTTTGAGGTTGGCATAAGTCTATTTGGAAAATATAGCATGTCATCAACCATTGTGTAGGCCTAATTATCCATGAGATTAAGGATAACATCTTGTAATACATTTTATTTCATGAAGGATTATCCCCTTTCATCAGGATCATATAACGACTTTTCAAAAGCCCTCCTATATATATGAAAGGATGTTGCCTTCGTGAGGTAGTTCAAGTCAGAAAGAAGTTCACTCGCCCTAGTTAGAAAATATTCATAATATTCATATTGATTGACAGAGAAGAAATTCAGCTTTGTGCCAAGTCATATCCACTATATTAGAGAAGCATATATATTCTAAATCATAATTTTTGTTATTCATATCCGGTCTGTTGTGTATTTCACTTTTGTGTGTTGTGTTGTTATCTTATTGCTTGGTTAGCCAGCCTTTAATTGGGTTCTTGCGCCACCAACTTATATTAGGAAAATTTGTTATCTTGTAATGTCCCCTTTTTTCTGGGATCTGTATCTTTGCAGTGGTTTGCTTACTATCTGGTTCCCATAGGCTAATGAGACATTTAGGGGACCCTTTAAGGGGATTCAAGGTCTCCAGCAAGTTTGCGTATTCATTCCTGCATTTTCAGCTCAGTGATCTAGTTGGTTGGTAGGCCTTTCAAAGGCAGTTCAGGGCTTATCATTTCTACTTTCTATTTATAGAAAGTTATACCAAGTTCGGTGGTTTCATGCCTGCAAAGAGGTTTTGTGTCGGAGGCCCTCTCAAGAGATTATTGTTAGTTTTGGTCGAGAGCAGGCACTTTAATTAAATTACTAAAGTCGAATTACTTTAATAATATTATATTATTAAAGTGACTTTGTAATTTAATGTTATAAAGTAACTTTGATAAAGTACTTTATAATATGGCGTAATAAGGGGATAAAGTAACTTTAATTTTAAAAGATTATATTTTAAGTTACTTTCTGATTTTAATTTAAAAGGCACATCTTTCGAAAAAGCAAATATTAAATTTAATGTGCAAAAAGCCAAGATTGGGGGGTAGGGCTTGGAGAAGGATAAAAAGCAAAGAAGATCATTTTCATTATCCAAGTTATCATTTACAAACAAAAAAAGCTGAGCACAGGGTTGCAGTATGAAGTTTCAAGCTATTAAGAGGATGGAAACCCTCGAATAGGACGAAGTCTATAGGTGTGAAAGATCACCCAAGGTCTTCTTGTTCGGATGGTTTCACATAGAGATCATCATCCAAGCATTCACAGATTTAATTCAGTAGATTCAATCAGCAATTTCAGTATTTCATCAACAGATTAGAAATAAGACTGAGGTCAAATCAGCACTTGCACATTCAAGGGTTTACAGAGTTTCCAGGGTTCAGTATGAAGATTGTTGATATTCACAGCTGTTGATCAAGCATTCCCTGATCCAAGATTTATGTTGTTGATTCTGGGTATGGATTTTATGTATTTCTTGAAGCATTAATAAAAATTATGGTTATTTGTCTCTTGCATTTGTTTGGAATTGTTCTTTTGCAAAATTCTATATTATCTGTATTGTTGGCGAAATTCAAATAACCCAGATCGGGGTGGGTTATTACATATATCCTAGGGTTTTCCAAAATGCACATAACAGAAATATAATGATAATCTCTTGTTTGCAATAATCACACACTTGTAGGAACTAGAAAGTATAAATCAAAGATTCACACACAAGATAGTGCCAAATTATCAACAACAGATTTAGATCTGTCCTTTCAATAGAAATGGACACATACAGCTGATGTTGCAAACACAATTAGTGGAAAATTGTAATTGACCTGATCTGCAATAAGCCCTTAGATCCTAACTGCACTCACATGTTGGAGGGTGACTGAAAATACAGGTGTGCTGTCACCTAAAAGTGCTTTCACAACACACTTTACTTTTCAGAAATCGAGACGTGAAACTTCAATGCCTCCGGCCAGACTGAATAACTCATGTGCAGGGAGTGAAATGAATACCACTGTGCCTTTTAGGGTAATCGTCAGTTGTGGTCCTCCTTCCAAGCTCAGGATCTGACCTGGAATTTTGTGTGCAGACCTCAATATACCTCCACAAATGTCCAGACCTGGTGTTGTTTGCTAGTGAATGAAGAGTTTGATGCCCGTCCAAGGTTCCCAAAACCATGGCCTCCTAAGATAGGTAGTTTGCATGTCATGCTTTCCTCAGATCTGATTTGGACTGTTGAATCAGGTCACTCGAGCAATCAGCACAATTCCAGTGATGGGTATGTTGCAGCAGTTCAGACAATGATGTCACCCTTTATGTATGAGCGCTGAGCTAAAGTGTCCTAGTTCGCTGGGTGCTTCCAATGTAGCTCCAATTCTGCTCAGATCTTCGAATATAACCGGCAAGGGTGGGGGATAGGGTTGGCCTACTACCAGCAGCTCATGAAAATTACATGTCCAAACACCTTCACATGATGGTGCAGCTCCTGGGCACAATTCAATACTGAGTTACAATGGAAATTCTCAGGGCAGAATGAATGCAAATCAAATGGAGTTTGATAAGATAAGGTCGGGGTTTTTGTCCAAACCTTGATTTGACTGCTAGGATGGGTATCCCAACAGCAAACTTGGAAATTAATCCAAATTGTTACCAAAATCCCTTCTGCTCCTCCAGCGCCCACAATGCCCTATTAATAGGCCTCCAATTGAAACATGGGGGCCCAAAAGTAGGTGCCCAAAAAATTAAATTATATTTATTTATTTATTTAAATTTAAAACTCAAATATAAATATATATATATATAAATACAAACAAGTCAGCTGGAAATTAAATCAAAACAGGTTGGCTGGAAATTAAATAAAAACAGATCGGCTTGAAATTAAATAAAAAGAGGTCGACTAGTAGGTGCCCAAAAAATTAAATTATATTTATTTATTTATTTAAATTTAAAACTCAAATATAAATATATATATATAAATAAAAACAAGTCAGCTGGAAATTAAATCAAAACAGGTTGGCTGGAAATTAAATAAAAACAGATCGGCTTGAAATTAAATAAAAAGAGGTCGACTGAAAAGGCATAAATTTATAAGGACATGACAAAATCAATATCCTTCAGCATGCACCAAGGACACTCTAAAAATGCCTAACTCTCAGCAACACTATTTTGTTGTGGAGTACACAATAATTTATTCGATTTAATACCATTCTGTCCACAGCATGCCTTGAATTCTTTTGAGGCATATTCGGCACCATTGTCTCACCCTAACCTCTCTAGTGGATTGCATGTCCTTTTCCACAGGCTTTGAGCAGTACAAAAACACTCATTGCCTCTGGCTTTCCTTTCAAGAAATAAGCAAAAATTCTCTTGAAAAATCATCAATGAAATACTTATCTCCTTCACGTGATAAACTTTGTGACAGGTGACAGCCTCCAACCTTTCTCAGGGTTTTTAACCACCTTCCTTTGTAAAGAGAAACCAACACCATCAACTCACAGATTCAAGCTTCACAAATTCCAAAGTGTAACTGATGTCACTTTCCGGTTTCCAAGCAATTTTGGGGAGCCTTGTGAAGTAGGATGGACACCAAAATACAGAGATAAATGATATCCCCCACTCAAACATATGGACAGACTGAGCAATCAATCATTCTCTCTCAGAGTCTCATACATTTGTTGAGCGGATATAACCAGCAGAGCCCCAAAACATTGGATGAGAGTCTGTCATGAATCTAGCATTGCACAAACAAATTTATTCATACCTCAACAACATTATCTCCATTCGAGACATGTCTGGGTTTCTTAACTGAACTGCCATTTTCTACCACATTTGAGCAGCAGAGTTCATCAGAGGATGCAGAGAACTGGGAAAGCCACTAAAGATGTCACAACTTCCTAGTTGGGTATTTGGTCTGGCTACATTTGAGCAAAGATAGGCTTCAAGGACAAAAGAAATCACTTCAAATCAATTTAGCATGGACCTTTATGTAGCTTGTGGTAAATTGAATCAAATGCCTTCAAACTGGATCTGCCTCCATACATGCACATGCAAATTTTGGCTTGTGCATGAACTATAAATACTTATTTTAGAACCACAAATTAGCGAACCTATGAAAGTAATCTTTGTTTGCTTCTAAAATTTAGATATTCATGATTTTCTGACAGCATTTTCCTAGAATATGTGAAGTTATTTCTACATGCATACATTATCCACCTGAGGTTATGAATCAACCAAGTAGTTAGATAATATATTACTTATAAAAGTAAAAGAGGTCAGTAATTACCTCCTCCATTGTATATTGTTTGTTCTACACTTTAGCCAGATATGAGCGAAGCTGGAAATTTCTGTGTTCAATGAACTTCTATAGCCCTAGTTTAAAAAATTCAAATGTAATAACATACTGAAGTTCTCAGTTCAAATGGGAAGATTCAACATAAAGCATACATGAATAATTTACTCTTTAACAATATAACTCTAATGTTCATGTCTAGGAATTGAGCAGTGGGTGTGACTGTTTCTCCTAGGGTGCAGTTTTAGAAGCCAAATGACAAAAATAATCCATCCATACCGTTCTAGTTCATTATATTCCACAGTTCCCTTGTTTGCAAAAATTGGAAGACAAAAGGCAAGATATTGACTTAATGGTAATGTGCAAAATATTTAAACATGCTGTAAAACCAATATGAAAATTCAAATCTGAAAATAGAGAATATAAAACTTTTAGTTTACTATTCAAAGAATTGCTATGTTTGTACCTCAATGGTCACATTGCGATCCAATTGTACAAGTGGCTTAGCAACATAATCCATTGGCTTGTGTTCTTGAGATGGAATAAGTGATTCATCCCAACTTGCAAAATAAAGATCACCATCAAGATCGCTACCAGAGCACTCACTTGGGTGGGGCCTGCATACCCAGAAGTATTTCAAATAACTTTAATGCATCAGGAAATTTCGAATTCCCAAGAAACAGTTCAACTAAGATACAATTTGAATGCTGACAATGATTAAGACATCATTTTACTTTATTTTAAATAGACAAAAAAATAACAGAAATTTGTGTCATCTAAATTGATAATGACATTCAAAAATTAAACAACTCAAGCCATCCAAAAAATAAGCACTCACTTGGGTGGGACCTGCATACCCAGAAGTATTTCAAATAACTTTAATGCATCAGGAAATTTCGAATTCCCAAGAAACAGTTCAACTAAGATACAATTTGAATGCTGACAATGATTAAGACATCATTTTACTTTATTTTAAATAGACAAAAAAATAACAGAAATTTGTGGCATCTAAATTGATAATGACATTCAAAAATTAAACAACTCAAGCCATCCAAAAAACCTGCAATCATCATCACTCTAAATGCAAAGAAAAACTGAAAACATCAGACCAATGCAACTTAGGCAATGAGACCAAGGAAGGAAGAGGAAATAATGGAAGCCCCCTCCTTGATATCATTGCCTAAGTTACCAGTTTCTCAGGAAAAATTCACCCCATAGAGATTGTCATTTGAAAAGAAAACTTATTTAACTTTTGCGAGGGTACTGCAAATTTTCAGTCTCCCATGTTTAGCAACCACTGAAGGTCTCCTGCCAGAAGTATCAGTTGTTCTAATTTGAGGTAAAGATCTTGTTTATTCCTGTTGTTTTGTTTTGGATGTTTCATGGATGATAGAATCACTTGCACAGAAAAAATAGTAATAGCCAACTTTGATGAGACTGTGTCCTTGGGGATTTTGGAGTGGATTCAAAAGGAAAAATGCCTAAAGATCATTATCCACCTGGTTGTCTTCTTTGAAGTGTGCATGGACTTGGGGCATCCTTCTACTATGAGACAAGTTACCCTGCAAAGAGGTCTCAATAATATAGCCTTTCACAAAACAAGTATGTATATTTATTATTACCAGAAAGACATCACTCATTAGTGGACATGTACTGGTGGACAAGCCAACATCAGATAAAAAGTGAGACTCAACTCCAGTGGAAAGTGACTTTTGAAAACCAAAGTATTTCAGATACTGCCAAGATATAAAAGAATAATATTGGCTTCCTTTTGAGTAAAAATTCTCAGTAAGTCTACAATGAACTAAGTGAGTGGGAGCAAACATAACATTACTTCCGTTCAATGATTTTTTATGATGAAAACAGGATGCTAATGTGCTAAATATGTAGATGACATTGCAGGAGAAATCAGAGAAACAGTGCATTCCTTGAAGGGCTTGAACCATTGCTATTAACTGCGATAACATGGCTCAGGTCTAAAAGAGAAAATTTTCAAACTCTTATTCAAAGAAAGTAGAGTTTAGGGAAAAGGAAACACACATACACTGCTCTGATAGGTTCTCAAATTTTACATAAGAAACATTATGACTTTGGATCATAATCTGAGAAATTGGATTTTAAAACTTGCCACTCAAGATATTATGAAGAACCATTGCATCCTATATGGTTCAAAATGTGAAAGTGGGAAGGTCACAAAGCCTTTATGACCATACAAGTGGTTCAAGTTAATGTAATAATAATAGAACTTGCTAAGATTTTGGGAGCTAAAGAATAGGTTGCTTCAGCTTATACTGCTTGGGAAGATATCCTCAAATGTGTAATATTAATATATCAAAATAATGAATTTCTACTTTAATTGTTACTAAGTAATGATGTCTCTCACAAATGAAATTAACTTCGTATAGATAACAAGAATAGCAGAAGCACAAACTCAAAGTTTTAAGTCAGTAAATTTTCTATTTGAAGACCTTGCAAATGCATTTGGACAGTTTTGTTGATGTACCCATGGAGCAGTTGGCAGCATTACTCCTCTTTCTATAAAAGAATATGCAATTGAATCCTTTAAAAAATTTAGCAGTCTATGCTTGAAAATAGAATTGAGGACAACATATCAATGCCTCAATGGGATTTCCAAATGAGAATTCCTGACAGTGCCTAGAATGCAATAACAAGGAATAATGATGTTACATGATGGTAGCAGCAGAGAATAAAATAAAAACTGAAACAGTCAAAAAACAATAAGGAAAATTATCATGACACTCATATTCTTTACCTTTGTCCACGCTGGGGGAAAACGATACAATCAACCATATGATGGAGCTTCAATGTGTTCTTTGCCAAGAGGACACGTATATCACCTGGATGAAGGCAGGGGTTTTTTGCAACAATTACTTTTCCTTCTATTATGGAGTTGGCATGGCTCCCAGTATCATGAAACTGCTTGTTTCCTGGAGCACAGGAAATTTGAATAAACACTTCACCATAATTCAGTGTTCCAGTTTCATCCAGGCATCCCATTAAACATCTTCCCTTAGGAACAAAAATGCGTGCCTTGCTTTTTAACTTTTGAATTTTAGATGCTCGAAATGCTTGAAGCATCATTGACAAGTAAGGCTCTGAACTTGGACAGTAGCCACACAATAGCATGTCTGTGAGAAGATGGTGACTTTCACCTGAAAAGAGAATATGCAGCACAGCAAGAGCATCATCTCTGTTGGTCAAAAGTTTATCCAGGTGTGCCACTGCCTGTTTCTGCAGAATCTCAAAGTTTTCATCTTTAACCCCCAAAGTAGACAGCAGAGTAATAATTTGACGGTTTAAGAAATAAGGCCCATATTTTGTCCAAGAAAGGACATCAAGGCTTATATTATTTGAAGTGTACTTCCGCATGCTTGGCCGCAAGGACAGTTTGCGGCTAGATGCTGGATCAATAGCTACAACACCTTTGTAGCCAGCATACCTTATTTGAAAAGCAGAGGGTGTTTGCTTACATCCACACTTACGAGCCACCTCTTCTGCCAAAGAAGAAGATATTTTACCAATTCCATCTGAAAAAATGTATTTTTTACCACTACTATGAACCTCTATGTCGAAAGGAATGTATTCAAATTCATTTGTGGTAACATCAACTGTTTCAATGGAAGTGCTAAATGACTGTCCCATTCTTGTTGCACACTTTGCAACACATTTTAGTGCCTCAAAGTTACCCAGCCATTTTCTTATGCCATCTGCGCTAAGTGTGTCAGTTGACGCAAACATCCACAATGAACTTTCACGTAGCTGACTTGAAGAGAAAGCAAGAAACTCAAACTTTTTATTACCTATCACAATGCCTTCTTTCAAAACAGACAGAATCCTCCCATATATTTTTGTATGCTTCTGTGGTGCTTCACGGCCCATCCATCGAGACAAGTCACGAGAACTAAGTGTGTTCAAGTTCTCATCAACAAAGGAAACACGAAGAAAGTTGTCAATGTAGTCTACAAAGTGTCGTGTCACACGATTAGAAACATTAACTTCAGGTCCACAGAAGTAGACTTTTGAAGGAGTAATTTGTACCCTGTTGATACGCATCTGACCATTATCCAGAGATGTTTCTTCAGAATGAAGGTGCCCTTTTGATTTTTTCAACATATCTAGTTGCCTTGTGAGCCAATCTACAGGTTCATAGCAAGTGTTCCATCCCGAATTACTAAGTTTTGTTAAAGCCTGATATATATGAGCAAGTGGTCTTCTCTCAGGCAGTAGCAAATTGAAGAATTCCTTGCCAAGAGTCGGCCAACTAAGAATGCCTTGTTGAACAAGTGAATTCATTTTGAACATTATTTTGTAGGGTATGTCCAAACCTTCTGGAGGACTTATGATTGGCACCAAAATTGAAGTTGGATTACACGGTCTTCCTTGCTCTAGCAAAATTTTGTCTTCAATCTCTTTGTAATGTGCAAACTTGTTCTGGATATGAGAAATGTTAATAGAATTGGGAAGCTCCAAACTAAATGATGAAGATTGACCTATACTACAACATTGTGTAAAATCCGTTGTTCGGATCCACTGAGCATCTTTCAAATCTTTGTAGTTGCAGCCACTATTATCACATTGTAAACCTGGGGACATATTGCTGTAAATCCTTGGAGCATTCCGCAGCTGTCATAGTCAAGCATATCAGCTGATTAGTGAATGCACTGGATTCCTCAACTTACAATCATTTCACAACAGAAAATTGTTTTTTGATGCTTCTTGTTTTTAATTCTAAATTAAAAAACAATTACATGTTCCAGGAACTTTCTTCACATTAGCTGCAGATATGACCATGCCTATCCAAAAACTCCTAGACGATAAGATGTTCAATTGAAAGAAAGAACTCGATGCAAAAGTTTCTTACATTTTATTGTCTTTGCAAGACATGACAGGAAATTGTGATTTACTTGTAATACTCACTGCCTAAAAGCTTCATTCTGGATATATCTAAATTCCAGACACAAGACACTGAATCTAGATCTGTAAAATGAAACATTTCAGTGCTTTTCAGGCTACTATATGATTGTAATTGTTACTAAGCTAGCTTTTCAAATTATTCTCCATCAGTATTTCAGATTTCCTTTTAGGATTTTTGAATGACCCTTATCAAATATTATTTTTTACTTTGCTCATCTATACTTTTGCTGGTAACTTAAGGTCCTTGATAATTTGCCAAGAAACAATTCAAACTAAGCAGATGGTGCTACCCCCCAATAATCCAGCACTGCCTCAAAGTCGAATGCGATTTTCACATCAAGTTCATCATTTATGCAATATTTGAACAGTCTCAGTAATCAGTTTTAGCCCCTACAGCTGCATTAAGAATGCAAAACAAAGTAACTTTGGATCCCTCTTGAGTATATTTTGAGGTGGTTTAAAGTCTTCAATTCTATTCATATTTACATTGTTCTAAGTCAATTTCGATCCATAATTTCCACTAAAATCCAGCTAGAAACTACAAAATCAAAGCTAAATGCTCTTGCACTACTTGCACTTCAAAATGACAGTAATATGTGGAGGAATTAAAATGCTGTCACACAGTGAAATGATGTACTGAGTTGAGAAAACAATGCAACAACACAAGATTTATCCTGGGAAAACCCCATGAAGGGTGAAAAAACCAGATTGGTAGTGGCAATTTATCTTCTACCATTGTGAATTGCTCAACTAGACAAATATAAATGCAAATACAACCTCTGCCAAGCCTATCTTTCCACTTTCAGCGTGTTCTTCTACTCCTTGTAGATGCAACAACTTCAATTCTCCCCCACTCTTGTGTGTGTGCACCCTCTCAATGTCTTCATAAAGAATGCCGGAAGACTCCTACATGTTTACAAAGTCCTCTTGCTACGAATTCAAAGAGACGGGGTTGCTTAAAACACTTCATATTCTTATTTCAGCTATCGTGACTAAACAATCACTTTTCTTGAGCCAACAATTACAAAATCACCCTCTGTGGGAACTAGCAGTTTCTAAAAACCAAGTTCTGGAGATGATTTTTGCACCTGAAACTTGCTTAGGTGTCTTCATTTGATGATGAACTTTTCTCATAAATCTGAGACATCTATTTTGTGCTTTTATTTGACCTTTTATAGTTATTTGGTTTTATGACAGAAATTTTAGCATAGGTTGCTAACATAATACAGTGGCGATAAAGCTGGATTTAGTTAATAGAGTACTTTAGTAGATCTGAAGGACTCTCACTAGATGTGCTATTAGCTTATTTGAATGCATTATAGTTACCAAATATTGCAGATTTGGGACGACATCACACTAGATCCCCCTTGTGTAACCAACAACGCTAAACACCATTTTGTACTGCTTGGTCACCATAAGTTGTTGTCTCTTCTACAACCAAGAAACCTTGTATGGTATGGGGTGTGTGACCTTTTTCATTGCCAACTTATGAACCCTCTCTATAGATGCTAAGTTATCAATGTTGCATCCATTAGTAATCAACTTGCAACACTTACCACCCAACTTGCACTTAGAGCAAAAGATGTTTTTCCTCAACCATGGTTCTCTTCTTGAGCAAGTTTGAGAAAAACCTTGTGCATTATCAAATTCTCTTGTGCTTTCCATGGTACTGTCTTCTTCTTCTTCTCCTTGTGCAACATGCACACAGTTCTCTGCACAACCTACTCATGCTCAACTCCAAAACTACCAACTCTTCTCTCTAAGGAACAGCATTATTAAATAATTAATCATGGCAGCACTTCAGATGCAGCCACAAACTAAGCATACAAGAAGAAATCTACCCAATGTCAACAAACAAAAAGAAAACTCGCATTCCAAGAAGAATACAAACTAAACTTCAAGAGTGTCCCTTTGATTCCCAAGCAAGAAACCACGTGCATGTAAATTGCATTAAGAATCTTATATCAACTAACAGATTTACAAGTTATCCATAGAGAATTATAGAATTGAAGCAAGTGTGATTCACAAAATCTAATCCAAAGATCACACACACACACAAATGAAAAACAAGGTGCAAAGTGCCAAAGATGAAAGTCAACTTTGTAGCTCAAGAACTATCCAACAAAAGTACAACAACATGTGTGGTAATGCAACAAAATGTAAAGGTTGCATAGCGGCTTGTGCAGTAGTGCACATGGTGTGCAAGCAACAAGCACAAGCCGACACTTGTGTAAAACACATTCAACAATCTATATTCATGAACAACTATGGAAGGTGCATAAAACAATTGTGAATGAGCCAAAGGTGCAAGGCACACTAGAGTGCATGGGTTCAACACCTACCCAAGACAAACATAGAACAACACAAAAAGGAAAGGTGGACAAGCATGCAACAAAACAACATGAAATGCACATAAACAATACATTATTTATAGAGGATGAAAGAGTGCTTGACCCTTAGGATGCTTCTACATCATACACCCCAAGTAACAAAATTTTGAGCATGGTGCTTAAAATTAAGGCTACACAAAAGACTATTTGGCCACCCAACTTGACTTCTATTTTTGAAATCCACAAGTCTTCTTCAAGCCCTTTGTCCTTCTAGTGAATTAGATATTCTTTCTATTTAGTCTATCAAATTTTCTTGGCAATGCGAGAAGCCAAAATCTATGCAATTTATCACTACTTCTCTAGCATTAATTTTCTCCACCTTGACAACAACTATGCAAAACTATCAAGACTAGGCACATGGTAAAATACGAATTGGAGACAATAAATATAGGTGATATACAATTCTTCTGGCCAGTCAATCTCATTTGCATTTTTTGAAAAATTGGGCAAAACACAACATGGACCAATTTTCTTAGGTTTCAACTTCTTGTAAGTTCCTTTTAAGAATTCTTCTTTCCTCAAGTGCACCACAACTAATTCACCCTCTCCGCGAGTCTTTTATCTTCTATGCTCATTTGAACATGCCTCATATTTGGCATTGCTAGCTTTTAGCTACTTCTTGACTTGCACATGTGCTTTCACCATAATATGTTATGCAAAGTTTTTAGTCTCTACACTAGTGTGCCTACCAGTTTATACTACCAACAAATCTATTATACCTCTTGGAGAAGATCCATGCACCACCTAAAACAATGTCTTGGCTAAAGACCTATTTACTAAATTTTTGCATGCAAAAACTACTCATGCCAACACAGAATGCCACTATGTAGGATTATCGCCTATTAAACATTGCAGTAAGTTGCCAAGACTCTAACTAACAAGCTCCATTTGTCCATTTGTCTATAGATGATAAGAAAGATTGTAATTGAATTGCATACCCAATTTCTTCTACAAAGTGCTTGAAAAATGGCATAGGAACTTTGTATTTCTATTTGATGTAATGCTTTGTAGTAACCAATGTAAGCGAAAATTTTCATTGAAAAACAAGTTTGCAATCTTGGACACATCATTTAACTTCTAACAAGAAATGAAGTGAGCCATTTTTTAAAACCTATCAATGCCAAAGATGGAGTAATTACCTCTCTATGTACACGGAAATCCAAGGTCGAAGTCCATGGACAGTTCCTCCAATGGTCAACTTCGCATGCACAATGGCTTATACAACCTTATATTCTACGCCCTCCTTTTGGTCTAACATGTTTTGCAACACTCTACAAATCTGCACAAATTTTTGCATGATTCAAGGAATATCTCTCCTTTCATATTGCATGTGCCTTGTCTACACCAATATAGTCTCTAAGTCCACCTCATTGTAACTCACAAATAAGCTTCTCCCTCAAAAATTATATATGATACACAATTGTTGTCTTCTAGACAAGCACCCATCTTGCAAACAATAGTCCTTGAATGGACCTTTGTCTCCTACCAGTAGCTCCATGCATGTGCACCATGCATTTGCAAAATTGGGATTGATGGAATGCAAATTCTTCATCATCTACATGTTTACTAGTTTTATTATCATAGTAGACAACAATGCCCACCTTCTACTTAATGTGTCTACGATTTTATTCCTCTTACCAATGCACTGCTCCAAAACAAAAGAATACCCCTACAAGTATTCTACCTATCCATGTGCCTCTAATTCAGTTTCACTTGATTGTTTATGAACATCAGCACCTAACGGTCTGTGTACAACACAAACTCCTTGGATAACAAATAATGCCTCTACTTGCACAAAGCTTGCAGAATCACATCATAGAATTCTTGGTCATAAACTGAATATTTTTACCTAGAGTCATTAAATTTCTCGTTGAAATACGCAATAGGCCTACTGTCCTGGGTTAGCATGACATTAATTGTGCTTCCACTAGCATCACAATTCATCCCATCTAGCATAATATAACTCATAAAATTCTTTGCATGTCTATTTAAAATAGCATAGCATGCTAATTCTTAGCTGTTCCATTCCTTTCTTCTGATAAATAACCAAGGAGTTTTTCCTGTAGGTGACTTATGAAGATGAAATTTGTTCAATAAAATATTTTCTTCTCTACCAGTTATAATAAAGAAAACAAATAATAGTTACAAGAAATTGGTATTGTGACATTTTTAACTGTTATTTATAACTCTTCAAATTTCAGCCAGTGTTGACTGTGCATGAGATCTGACCCATTTTTTCAAAATTATGTGTTTCAATTGCATCATACCTTTCTTCCCAGATAAAAGACAACAACCATAATACTGACAGCAACAGTAGGAGGATTCCTTGTTGGGAGTCAAGGGTGGAGGCTTTAGGATCAAAGGGCTTTGAATCATTCACATTTGCTCTATGCCAACAGCATCAAGAGGAAGAGGAGGATCCCAACAATTACAACAAAAGGGGCACGAAGTCAGGGGTAGAGGCTTTATGGTCAAAGAGCTTTGAATCTTTCACATTTGCTCTATGCCAACATCACCAAGAGGAAGAGAAGGATCCCAACAATTACAATAAATGGGACACTATCACCCTTCTGTATGTTTTTGGTATCATCGCTAAGTTTTATTGCTGGATAAATTACAATTACAACAAAAGGGACAGCATGGCACTTTTGTATGTTTTTAGTATCACGGCTAAGTTTTATTGCAGGATAAAATTTATTGCTATTAAGGATATGTATATTTGTTTGTTCTTGATATTTGGCTGCAACTAGGGTTTCAGTTTTGATATATAATTTTAGATTTTTATCTTTGGTACACGTGAAGGGAAAAAAAATGTAATGTTAATGAGTGAAAGTTTGCTGAGAGGTTCTGCGCAAGTTAGTGGCCAGATCAAAGCAGCAAGAAGGTAAAATAGAGCATCGGAGCATTCAGATCTTGAGCTCATCCGCAGTCAGTGCTGGAAATCAAATAGTTTCAATCAGCTTAATTGTGATTTCGATCCCAGAAGCCGCACAAACTCCATATAAATACCAAACAGAACTTCACTATGAGACATGAGAATCAGCATTCAAATAGCCCAAATCATTCTAAAGAGGATTGCTACAGCTCGAAATTCAATACATACATTTATCATCCCAATCAATCTTAAACAATCATTTCGAAAATGATTTAGCTAGGGGATTCTCACATGCTTCCCACACAATTCAAATAAATTTGGCATGATTTTCTCATTGAGATCCTTTTTAAGATATGGAATGATAGAAATAATGTTATTTTCACTCACTGATATATGGACACTTCTTTAACTATGGCTCACAAAACAATGACAACCTGTAATGCTATGTTATAAATCCAGGTTCAAGCTAAGAAAGTACGACTGGAGATTGAGCACCTCCAAATCTTATTTGGATATTGAGGAATGCCCCTTGTACCATGAACCATATAGTTCCAGATTATCCCTGTCAAGCTGCTTGTGGCCATGGCTTTAGGGCTAATGGGTATAGGCATCACATGAGTAGTCAATTGGGGTTTTCCTTGTCTTACTGTGACAATCACTGCCTCATGGTGTTGCCCAATGGGCCCTTCCTCCCCACCACAAGAAGTCTCCTTATCTAGCTGTTGTCATCTCATTGGATTGAACAAAGGAAATGGAAAATAAAATAAAAAAGATGATGCCCAAGGTTTAAAGTCCATGCCTAACCTACACATCCTTCTAGTAGTGGTAAATGAAGGAGCATGCAGGATAATGTGTTTTAGCCTCCAGCAATTTTAGGGCTCGTTGCTCCCATTGCTTAATTTTTTCTACATAAGAATTTGCTTTTACAAATGTCAATGATCCATTTCTACCTATACCAACTCTAGGGCTTGTTGCTTTCATTGCTTAATTGGATCATTATGCCTTAGAATTGTAAATTTTATATAATCTTTGGTAATTATTCTTTGTTCTTGCTAAAGTGTGACTTTTTAGGTGTGATTTTCCACCCTTTCTTTGTTAAAATATGGATTTTATATTATTTCTGAATATATATAACATTATTTCAAAATTAAAATGTGACTTTTTAGGTGTGATGTCTTTCCACCCTTTCTTTGTAAAAGTTTGTTGTATTTTAGATTACTAAAAGAGGGGTAAAAATTTATTAATACAAGAAGTACAGCGCAAGGCTTTAAATAGCCCTGTCAAGCTCAACTAAGTTGTTCACCTCATGAAACAAATCTAGGGGTAATTGACCCCTATCCACAATGTTCCAATTTTGCATATGATCAGAGGCCCACTTGGCCAAACAATCCGCAACAGCACTCCATTCTCGAGGAATATGATTGAAAGTAACCGACTCCAAAGAGGCACAACTATTAAGAATTTGCTTAACAACCGAAGCTAAATGCCAACTAACATCCTCTAAATCCCGCCTATTCAACAGATTCACCAGCACCTGGGAATCAGACTCGCATATGATCCTTCTCCACCCAAGCTGACAGCCACACGACACAGCATATAAAATGGAATGAGCTTCCATTAAGTTGTTGGTATGAAGACCCTTGTAAACAAAAAAGATAAACTGAACAGTCCCAAAACTATCTCGACCAACTCCGCCAACGCCAACATGACTAGGGTTTCCCTAAGAAGACCCATCCGTGTTGATTTTCAATACACCCTGAGGAGGAGAAGACCAGCGTCCCTCCCTATTTATCTTCTAACGAGAATGTCTACCACGACTGCTTATGAACTATCCTTGTTAAGGAGGAAGATGAAGACGATTGCACCAAACAACATCTTGAGGATCCACGACTTCCGTCAAATCACATTTTGACACAACAGTTTCTCCCAAAGAATGAAGAATTTTCCACCACAAACGATGGGCCACCATCATCACATCTTGAAAAATCCTGCGATTCCTTTCCAGCCATATGTGCCAAATAATAAAGGAGGGGCCAAGAGCCCAAGCAACTTGAAGGAAAGAAGAAGAAGTAGGGGCCTTGCCCACTAGTCAAAACATTCAGCCAAAGATGAGACATGCCAACAAGACATGTTCCACACATCCCACCACAAGTGCCAAATCTCCCTAGCAAAGGAGCAGTGGAAGAAAAGATGTGAAACACTCTCCTCATAATTACGGCACAACACACACATTGAAGGGCCCTAGAAACCACGCTTGCACAAATTATCCCAAGTAAGACACCTATTGTGAACCACTAACCACATGAAGAAGTTACACTTGGGCCACAAAGACGAGTGCCATACTTGTTTCCACCAAGGGACCTCAATGTCTCCAAACTGCCTACCAAGCTGCCCATATCCAGCAGAAATAGAGTACTTCCCAGACAAATCACTGCCAGCCCAAGCCAAAACATCCTACCCCCCCAAGGCATTACATTCACGAGAAGCAAGAATATGAGCTAGCTCACGCCTATCCACTTCAGACCCCCCTAGAGGCCAATTAGAAGAGTGCTTCCATCAAAAAGTAACAGCCAACCCACAATGCTGAGCAACCCTATAATTCCCAACTATGTCCCAACCAGCAACAGTAAAAATATCACCACGCAGACCGGGAGGCGGCGACGCGTTTATTGTGGCGGCGCCCATCCCGCCAAATCCAAACCGATAACCATCAATGGGTCCAATGAGTGACCTTCCCCCACAACTTATCAAGCAACTTCTACCAAGAGGACTTAGGTTGCCTACCCACAGCAAGAAGAATGCCCAAGTAGACAAAAGGAAGAGATCCAATCTGAAACCTTAAGGTAGCCGCAATCCGCCTTTGAATAGCCTGAGGAGTATTAAATAAGAAAATAGAAGACTTCTGCTCATTGACCTTTTGTCCTGAAGCAGCTGAATAAGTATCCAAAGCCTGCCGAAAAGATTCCGCTTCCCGAAGACGAGTTAACCCCATAAGATAAGTATCATCCACAAACTAGAGATGAGAAAGCGTTGGTAAACCATTGCCCCACTGCCACCCATGAATCAAGCCTTGAGAAACTCGAAGCTTAAGAAACCAGCCCAACCCCTCAGCCATAATAATAAACAAATAGGGAGAAAGTGGGTCCCCTTGGCGAAGGCCCCTGATGGCACCAAAAAGCTCTGAAGGTTCTCCATTCACAATAACCAAAAAAGAAGTAACACAACTCATAACCCAACTCACCCAATCAGGACAAAATCCGAAGGCCAAAGAATCTTCTGAAGAAAACGCCACTTAACTCTATCATAAGCCTTAGCCATGTCCAACTTAATGAACATAGATTTCTCCTTTGAAGTCGCCATAGAATGAATGACTTCCGAGGCCACCACCACACCATCCAAAATTTGACGGCCCGCCACAAAACCCCCTTGCTCCTCAGAAATTACAAGAGGAAGACACGACTTTAGCCTCTTAACAATCAATTTAGTAATAATCTTGTATGCCACATTACAAAGAGCATTAGGCCTGAAGAATTCAAGCCTATCAGCACCTTCCTTTTTAGCAATGAGAACCAAAAAAGTAGCATTCAAGGCTCGAAGCATCTGTTTACTATGGAGAGATTCCCGAACAACCTCCAACAAATACAGATTAATAATATCCCAAAATTCCTGGAAAAATTCAACGGGGAACCCATTAGGACCAGGAGCTTTACCCTTATTCATCCCAAACACAACTTTTTCCACTTCAGACATAGAAATCGGTTGAATGAGAGAATCATTTATCTCATTGGAAATCAAAGAAGGAATGCAAGCAAGGACCATATTCTCATCAACCTCAACCAAAGGCGGATCTTTCGTAAACAGGGCAGAGTAAAACTACCAAGCCTCTCTAGACAAAGCCCGTAGAGAAGAAATCGTAATACCCTCAGAATTAACAAGAGAAGAAATATAACTCTTATTGTGACAGGCCTGCACAGAATGATGGAAGAAGGCAGTATTCCTATCCCCTTCCTGAAGCCAATCAGCCCGAGCCTTTTGTTTCCAAAAAATCTCCTCCCAAAACTCCCACTCCTCCACATTTCTCAGAGCCTAGGATTCAGCATTCCTGAGAGCATCTGAAAATCCCAAGTCCCGAATTTGGCGAGTAATCACATCGAGGCGTGCCTGAGCTTCCCTTTTCTTAACCTGAAGATTACCAAAACACAACCTATTCCATCTCTTAAGATGATACTTAACATATTGCAGCTTCTTAACAAAAGCGAACATAGCAATACCATAAGCAGGGTCCCCATCTCTCCACCACTGGGCAACGAGATCATGCAAGGAAGAATCCCAAAGCCACATAAGCTGAAATTTAAAAGGATTCTTTGGAATGGTAAACAATGAGGCTGAAAACTTAATTGGCCAATGATCTGAACCCCTCCAATCAAGAATTTCAGAGCAAATGACGAAGCGGCCACCCACCCAAAAACTGGAGACAAGAAATCTATCTAACCGTTCAAAGATCACATCTTGCCCACTTCTTCGATTATTCCAAGTGAAAATCCCATTAGACGGTTTCACATCAACTAAAGCAAGAGAATCCACATTAACCTGAAAGAGATCAGAAGTAGGTCCAAGCCTAGCCAACCCCCTCTTTTCTCCTCCAAACTCAACTCATAATTGAAATCGCCAACTAAGACCCAAGGCAAATATGGAGCACATGATCGAACATACCTTATATGAGTCCAAAGCTAAATTTTACCACGGATATCAATCGGAGCATAAACATTAGTAACTAAAATAGTCTCACCAGATTCCAAAGCAAAAGCAACCATGGAGATAGAAGAATGGCTAGAGATCCACCAAAGAGGAACTACCTTATGTGGATCCCAAAAAAGAGCCAAACCACCAGAGCTACCCTGAGAGCCAATACACTGACACTGACTAAAAAACCAAATACGAGGAGCATGCTGAAGCATGATGTCAATAGAAAGCTTAGTCTCCTAAACAAAATAGGTCAGGAAAATGAACAGCAACCAAATCATGAATAGCCTTTTGATGGGAGGTGTTATTCAACCCCCTTACATTCCAGGAAAGAATAATCATGGAGGAGGATGGGAGAAGTGAGCCTCTATGGGCTTAACAGACCCAGATTCCACCAACAATTCCTTAGTAGATTTAATCTTCTCCATATCCTTCTTACAGCCAACTTTAGAGGAATTATCAAAATGACCTTTCTTAAGGGGGCGTTGTTGCACACCCAGAGCCTAAGAGGACCCCCTTCCTTTACCTGAAGTCAAAGCCTCCTTAGCCAAATCCGCTAAGCCAATATCATCCTACAACCCTTCAAAGTCCCCAGAATTTCCAAGCGCCCCCTACTCCTGCACCTGAGGCTTATCTCTAACAACAATCCCCTGCTCTGGCACTGTATCAAAAACCATAGCATTAGCCGCAGAAGAAACCTCTACAGGAATCCCCTCCTCCAAGGCCAAATTATCCAAGACCTCAAAACGGTTGAAACCCGCCTCACTCTGCCTATCCTTAAAGGACCGCTTCTGACCTCTCCCTTTAGCCCAGGGCTTGACAGGAATAAAAACATCCTTATCAGGCGCACCATCTGTCATAGTAGCTTTACCTCTATCCCCCTTCTCCATCCCTGGCTCCGAAGGAGGAGGAGAAGAAACCCCAGCCGATTGGATAACCCGAGGGCATTGGCGCTGCAGGTGTCCATATTCATGACAAATCTGGCATCAAAAAGGAAGAGACTCATAATCTAGCAGTTGAACCCAAGAAGCAGAGCCAAGGCAAATTTCCAAAGAATCTGGCAAAAGGTTATTTAAATCAATCTCAACACAGATACGAGCATAAGAAAATACCTTTTCAAAAACAAAATTGAATGTTTTTTCATTAAATATTTGATATAGATATTAGTAACTCTATATTAGGAGAGATTAGATAGCAAGCTCAATTATACAAAATACCCATGCTTTGCAAATAAATAATGTTTTTAATCAATTTTAATGCATATAGCTTTTATATTTTATCATGACTGTTTAGTTATTAGTGATGCTGCAAAACCTTGTTATAATTAAGTTCAATATTGGTTATCATGGACACTTTGAAAACTCATTCATCTGGAAAAGGGATGCATAATATAAGCAGTCTGATGTATAGTTGGACTACAACAATACATTCACTTGGAATGACTAGTGAATCATATCTTCCATATATCTATAATTTTATTGTGTTTATATATTCTTATAAGCATCTTTTTAACATCTTTTGTAAGAAAGACAAAAAAAATTGGTGTTCTTGAAAAGCTATTATATCATATATAAAATAGCAATTAATAATAACTCAATATTTTTTACATTGCTATACAATTTATATCTTCAAACAATTATCCCTCATGCAATTGATTATCCTCAAAAAAAATATATAAATCAAATATTATATCACTTTTTATTATAATTATTATTAAAAAAAATTGTTTGTCATAACCATTCATATCAAGTCTAAAACTATTATCCAATATTATTGAGTTTTGCAGGAATCTTGATTGAAATTAAAGTGGTCAGACCAAGTTTTGATTTTGGTCCAAGTTTATCCTAAATTTGACACAAAAATATTTAAATTAAAAAACTAAACCTAACAAACATCTTTTCTTAACCTTAAAGAATGAGAAACACAAGACTACTACATAGCAATTAATAGAAGTGGCACCAATACTATTTGTCCTTACAATTATATATATAACCATTTGGACTTATCTTTAACATTTAACAATTAATATTAAATTATCATTTATCAATTTATTATATATTTAATTTTACAAAATCTTATACAAATTATATCTATTTATAATTTTATATATAAACTTAGCCTATCCGAATCTAAGGAAAAAATTGACGATCCACCAAACCTGAATCTCGAACCTAGTGCAACAATAAAGACAGGAGGATTAAAAAAAAATTAAGGATGAAAAATATCATGCCGTCATCGAAATTACGTGAACAAATTCCCATCCCTGAACATATCCCCACATCCCTTATCTGGTGATCCTGAAGAAACACTGGTAGATTGGAAGAAGATAAACAAAAAAATGTCTTAGGGTATGGTTCCATGGAGGTGGATTGATTAAAAATTGTCAACGAGTGTTTTCAGGAATATTAGTAATCTTTTTAAGTAAAGGATTTTATTAATTTTTTAATTAAAGAGGAATTCTCTGCTGCAAATCCTATTTTAAGAGACTCCCCTACCAGTTGGCAACATGTTATTGATTAAATCTGTTTAGAAATTCTGTTTAAATTACAGGTTCCCTAACAAATTACGGCACAGTATATATATTAGAACTGCTCTAACTGCTAATCAGTCATAGAATAATTCAGCAATCAGCCCTACTGAGAAAATAATGAAACCCCCTTGCGTCGGATTCAACCGGTCAGAGAAAAGTAATTGCCTTAAAAATTAAAATTTTGAATGTAAGGAAGGGAGAAAGCTAACCCGAAAGAGGAGGAGCTGAGTATCCTTTCCTGTCGCCTGCCCTCTGTGAATGTAACGAATATCTGGGTACTCAATATCCATCTTGTAGTCAATCCCACTTTCCCTTACAAAGAGGCTAATTCTCTTACGACCATACTCAAACTCTGCAATAACTCTTTTGAAAGAGCATAACACATAGAATGAATTCTCAGAAATTTCGCAGCCAATATGCAGATCAATTTCCTCCAAACAAATAGGGGAGACCTTTGAAGCGGACGCTTCTTTTGAGCCACACCCCACTTTTGGCTCAGAATTTGTTTTTGGCACAGAAACTTCTCGGTGTGGAGCACTATTTGGCTGAGCAACAACTATTGGTGCTGAAATCGTTGATGCTGGCTCATAAGTGCTATAAAATTTTAGAAGAGAAGCCTTTGTTTCTGAGATTGGATCATACACTGGTTTTGGCTCAACAACAGCTTCGTTTGGCTTAGATGTGCCAACAACGTTTAGCACAGAAGCCTTTATCTCTAAGAGAAGTTGTGGCACAGAAAGATTTGAATCATACACGGGCTTTGACGCAGCTTTTGGGTATGAAATCTTTGCTTCAGACACAATTTTTGCCTCAAATGCATCAAAAACTTTTAAAACAGAAGTCTTTATTTCTGACAGTTGTGGAATAGAAAGATTTGTATCGTACACAGGTCTTGGCTCAACAATATCTTTTGATATTGAAATCTTTGCTGCAGACACAGCTTGTGGCTCAAAAGTGGTGAAAATTTTTGGCACAAAATCCTTCGTCTTCGAAGGACCTGGATCGGCAACAACTTTTGATTCGTACACTGGTTTTGGCTCGAAAACATTTGAAACTTTTGGCTCAGACACAACTTTGGACAGAGAGACGTTTTCCTCTGACACATCTTTTGGGGTAAAAAGATATGCTTGGCTACGAGGTTGAGGCATAGAAAATTTTGGCTCATTAACAGCTGAAACATTTGACTCGGGAACAATTGCTGGCACAGACATGTTGTTCTCAGACACATCTGGCACGGAAAAATTTGGCTGGCTGAAAAGTTGCGGCACAGAACCTTTCGACTCATAAACATCTTCAACTTTTGGCTTGGACATAACTTTGGGCAGAGATGTGGTACTCTTGGACGCATCTTTTGGCACAGAAAGCTCTGGTTCGGAGTGAAGTTGAGGCGCAGAAAAACTTGGGTCGCACGTAGCATCATTTGAGTGGGGCAAAACCTTAGACTCGGACAGAAAGTCCTCATTGTGCACAAATTGGACTGCTAGTTTAGCGCACCAGAAGATGAGAAGACCAGCCTTGGCAAGATCACTAAGTGTCATTGCTGATTCTGCGCTCTCTGTTTCAACAAGGGCGCTCACTTCTGCGTCTTCTTGGCTATGCATTGAGCCTTGCGTGATCAGCCTGCAAGCTCGCACATTCCCCCGGCCAACTGTTTCCTCCAGAAAATCTACCAGAAATTTCTCGTTCGGGATAAATGGTACGCGTGAAACCTGAATCATGCGACCGGCCATGATAACTTACAATTTTTTGTAACTGCGAATGAAAAGCAAGTCCAAATGTAGATTTCAAGCTCTACCAAGGAAAAACTTCTGCTATGCCTTCACCCTTTATATCCTGCCTCCCAGCATTCTAGCTACATTCCTCCAGTGCCTTCGTTGCAATGCTGTAAAAAGCCAGCCAAAACTTAGCTTCTACGAAACCACGGGGAATATAGGCTAATCTCCACGCCATGATGGGACGACATGACATACGTCCATATTTGTACGTACGGAGCTGCCCCACGGATGTCTAAAAAATATAAAAGAAAGTGTGGAGGCTGCTTCCTTGCACTCAACCATCGGGAGAATATCAGTCCTTCTACTTTATAAAGATTTTCTTGGCACTGCTACCAGTGCGGAGTGTCGAAATTAAGGTATCGCCCAGCTGAAAATGCCGAAAGAAACCGAGGAGAATAACGTTAAATTTGTAAAAGTAAATTGTCCGGAAATGGTGTTTCGCAGAAACAGAGTCATTGCTTTCTTGTTCCACGTCTACATCATCACTGTTTGACAATTAATTTATTCCTCAAAAATAAAGTTCGGAACTCGGTAGTTTCCGTGGTGAATTTCATTGAGGATTTTTTTATTTACTAAATTTTATGAGAGCTGTACCCCTCGAAGAAATTCAGACAAACATTCCAAGCAAATTTTATTGAGTGAGGCATTAAGCTAATGGTAAAAATTCTTGTGCACTTTCTTCTCATTTTGGTAGTTTTTTTTGTTTTATATTGATCAAATTTAAATTACATATGAAGAAAAAAATAGTAGTATAAAAAAATCGTGAAGTTAGGGAGAATTATCCAAAGAAATACAATGCACAATTTCAAGAGCATTGAAACAACGATTAATAGAGTAGTCGATTATAAGTAGGACTTGAACTAAGAGATTCTACATAAAACATCCAAACTAGAAAGTAACAACATCAACAGTCTAGCAAAAACATGGCTGGCCCAAACTTTTAACCTGCAAGTAACCAACAATTTAATCCAAAGAAATACAATGCACAACCTCAAGAGCATTAAAACAACAATTAATAGAGTAGCCAATTACAAGTAGGACTTGAACTAAGAGATTCTACATAAAATATCCAAACTTGAAAGTAACTACAACAACAGCAATCTAGTAAAAACATGGCTAGCCCAAACTTTTAACCTACAAGTAACCAACAAGATGATCCAAGAGCATGCTCTTGAAAGAGTACAACTTTTATAATTGAAATTTGAATAAGCTTTGGAGTTGTTTAGAACACCGAATATCTCCTTCGTGGAGCTACAAAGATTGGTGTTTAATCTCCTCCAAAAGCTTGTTGTATTTAGCATCAAAAGCTTGTTGTGTTTAGCATATTATTTCAACTGAAAACATAAAGAGACAAATTGTAGCATGATGTCAAAATAAAACTTTAGCGTTTCTACTTCCCGATGAATAATCTGATTAGAAAACACAACTAAACATCTACTTTTCCATATATGAAGAAAAATAGTTTATCTCATAATATCAACAACAACATTTTTATGAAGCATAATACCCAAAATAGCTTCTTTTCAACCCAACACGTGATAAAAAAAATAGCAGGGAAATGACCAAATATAACATTCCATTTTATTTTTTGTCCCAAAAATATGTTTTAAGCTTTCAATGCGCTAACAATAAGGATGCTTAGCTAGTTGAATCTTCAAAGATTTCAAACTATCTCTCATAGGAAGCTTGTAGTGTAAGATTTTTCAAGTCAAAATTTGAACATTTACCTTCACTTTAGACCTCCAACTTTGAGTGCTCAAGTTCTTTCACTTCTTTTCTCGAAACCTACAACTCCATTTTGTGTTAAGCATTGGATTTAATTCCATTTTTGGAAGGAGTTTAAGATAGGTCTTCTTTAAAGGGAAACAAAACATATTGTTATTTATTAAGGCACAACCAGTCTCTGAAGAAATTACATTACAAAGGCATACAAATCTTCATAAGAATATTCATAGGAACCATTGATACAATAAAAATCACAAAACCCTTAAACATCTTGTTTAAACAAAATGTACTTTTGGTGTTACACCCCGAGTGCTGATACCCAATTACTATTACCTTGATGGGTTAAAAATGTTATATTTATTTATTTATTTATTTATGATTGTGCTTTGTATATGAATCTTGATGGAAATATGATGAATGAATGTTTAATCAAATTGATGTTTTATACTGTTCTGAAGATGAAAATATATGATGTATTTGAATGTATTGTTATCAACTAACTACTATTATGATGTACTAAGTTGGATGCAGGAACGAGTTCAAACCTCCAGAAGAGAGGGGGAGTACCACTCACGAGAAGAACTTGGTCTGGTAACCCTGATGAACCTAATTGAGCATACACACACTCACTTCCTAGTTGATCTAGTTGATTAGGATAGTTCGGGAAATGGTAAGTAACCTTCCATCTAGGTTTGTGAATGTTCTGTATTGGGTTATGATCTTGTTCTCATAATGTTTTGATTACGGGTATGTGATTGCATCTTTATGTGAAGAATAAGTTCTTCATGTGTTCATATTTGCATGTTAATCGATGAAGTATATACATAGAATGTATATATGTACATGTCCACGATAATTCATACATGTGAGTATATGTGTGCACGAGTATACATAGGTAGACGTACCTACGCATGTTCAAGAATGGATAACCCATATGTATGGGAGTATCGATTCGACAAATGTGACATGTATATATACACACACTTCATGTATATACATCGATCAATGAGTACGTGAATATGTGTTTAAATATGGTGATTGAAATATTGATATATATTATAATATATATTAATATATGTATATATATATTAATATATGTATATGTATATTAATATATGTATATGTATATGTATATATATATATGTATATGTATATATAATATATATATATATATGTTATTATTATATGTCATATATATATTATATATATATATAATATTATATATACATACATATTATTATATATGTAATAATATATATATATGATTATAATATGTATATATATTATTATAATTTATACCATAGATATATATATATATATACATATATTAATACATATATATATATATATTAATATATGTATATATGTATATATATTAATATATATATGCATATATATTAATATATTAATATATATATATATATATATTATGCATATATTAGATATACATTATATTAATATATATATATATATATATATATATTAATATATGTATATATATATATATAAATATATAATATACATATATATATATATATATATAATAATATATACATATATATATACATATATATATATATATATATATGTATATATATATGTATATATATATATATACATGTATATATATATGTATATATATATATGGTATATATATAATCTGGTGAATAACTATATATATGTATTAATATATGTACATATATATTTACTTAGGGATTATATATATATAGTTTGGTATATATATTAAAATGCTTTGAATAAAGCATGGTGCAACAACAAAATGTTGTTGTTATATATATAGAAAGTGCATTGTATTAAATATAGCGCATTTTATAACACTGCTTATATGAAAAGGTTAGTGCATTACATAGTGATGCATATTTGAAATAATAACCAAAGCTTATATGTTACGCTTAAGACATTTTAAGAATAAGTCAATGAAGACTTAAAGGCTACGCATGAAAAGGAGAAAACAATCTATATGTTAAAACTACAATGAATGCAGATTTCATAATATTGAATAGTCTTGGACTACGCTAAATTGGAGGGCGCTAAAGTATGAATATGTGGCACCAAAGTCTGTAGTATTTGAAAACCATTAGAAGTATTGAACCTATTCCATGTACAGGTAAAGCAATGTGATAACCATAAAACTCAGTCAAAGTATAAATGGCAAAAATATGAGACGGTAGTCGACTTGCAAACCAAATAGGAAACCTGTAACAATGCGTTGATGGGCTTTGACTCAGTAAAAGAGTCATGTTGTCTCAAAGATGAAGTTGACTCGGCCATTGGAAATGTGAGGACTATCATGTGTTGCAATTTAAGAGTTTTAATCACCTGAGTCGTTGCATGTGAGTAGGAAGGTGGCAAAATTGTTAGCTTGATTGTAGCCTTTAGAAGCTCAAATTTTAGTATATATAGAGGTGCTATGGACCTACCATTTGTTACACTTCTCATTTTGATTTCTTTGTTGTTATTCTGCTGTAATTTCTATGCAAGCATTATTGTGAGAGTTTTAATGAAGGAGAGAGAATTGTTTTGTAAGTTAAGATTATTGAGAATTCTTAAGAGGAGGCTAGAGTTGGAGTTTAGTTGAGCATAGAAGGAATAGCATTTGTGATTGTGGAGGCCAAGGTTGGAAAGCAGTATTATCAATTGGAACTCTATATCCAGGCATGTTGATTTTTATTCCTCCATTAATATTTTTTGAAAGGTTATTTGATTATAATACATTCGTTTGGAAAGATTGCTTTTTGAATGTATGATATGCTTATTCTTATGAACTTAGATATTTCCTTGTTTTGGAATAATCTTGAATGCATGATATGCTTGTTCGTATGAACCTAGTTATTTTCTTATTTTAGAATAATCTTTGGGATGCATTATATGCTTGTTCTTATGAACTTAGTTACTTCCAAGTATGGAATATTCTTGTGTGATTCTTAGTTGAGTCTCAAATTAGTGAAACCCTATTATTTGGGAATACTTTTATATTATGTGAAGTATGTGTGGCTTAAATGCACTAGTAGAACTATACTTAATTTGTTAATTCTATATGGACAATGCATGATGTGGAATATGTTGCTATCTTATAGTGCTTTATGAAAATATTATTTTGAACTTAAGAGGTTAGCATGGTTATTTCTGGGGTTAGAGAAATCCATGGGAAAGGGGTAACCTAGTTGGACACTAGTATGTGTGCATGTATGATTAGTGTGGTTATACTTGGGGTTAGTGAAATCCATGGGAAAGGGTGTAACCTAGATAATCAGTTGTTTTGGACTTGGATATTCCTAGGGTTAGGATAATCCATGGTTAAGGGAATTACCTTGTTGAACATTTTTTTATGTTATCACCTTAGATTGAATGTGTGTCATGTTTATGGTCAATACGAAATCGATCTTTAAGGTGGGTGTATAGATGACTCTCACTCGAAGTACTAGGTGTTGAATTATTTGGCCAAAGTAGTGTAAGTAGCCACTGTTTACACTATTAGTTCACTGTGATGCATGATTGCATTCTAGGTAGAGAAACCAATATATGGTAGCTCTAGATATGTAGGACACAACACTATGCTCAAAAAGGTTAGGATTATGGGGTTACCAAACCAATCTCTTTGTCGAAGGGTAGGGCCATCTTACCACTTAGGTAGATGTGCAGTGAACTACAGTAAGTCCCTGGTTGGCGAAAAAGCACTTGAGTGATGATCTCCCTCATATAGTTGGCAACCATGATTTGAGGATGTAGCACCAATTTGGGGACACATAAAATGTATGCACCAATAAGGGGACATATAGGAGGTACATGCACCAACACTACCATGCTCATGTTGCCAACAATTTTGACATCCAAAAATATGATAGAAGTTCATTAAGATAAGTCTCAAGGGAAAGAAGGTGGTTCACCTAAAAGGTCATAGAAACTTGAGATATGAGAATAGATCCAAGCACCCCATAATTTTTAGTGATCACATTTCAATTTAGTCCACTAATGCAAGTAGTATCCATTAATTTGAAAAACATAATGTAAAAGGTTGAAATACCAAGGCTAAGGAAAAGGGTTAGAACTCTATCTTCCGTAACAACAAATGATATTGGTTATAGGATAGCTTAGGTTTCCACACAAATCATATAGAAATACATATAAATGATATGACTCTTATGAATCACTAGCCTGACAACCATAAAATTATGATATTCAACTAGAGATCAAGAGATAGTAGAATTAAAATCCAATGTGGAAGTAGCAACATCAAGGATGCAAAGGGATAAAAATAAATAAACAAGAACTAAAAATACAAGTTATAGAATTATAAAACTATATCAAATAGTTGGTTAGGCCATATCAAAATCTAGGGCAATTGCCATCAAATCCTATCTTGCTTTCACAAGATGAGATATCTTCTCTAGAAAAAATGAAACATATAATAGAAACATAAAAAAATATTTGGATGAAGGAGATGATATCTTAAGGGGAGGATACACTAAAAATATCTATAGATAGATATAAAGAGGCATTTGATTGGGAAAATAAGAAAACTAAGCTAGTGAATAATTGTGATGACTAGTTAGGGAAAAATGATATAGAATTGTCAAGATTGTAGGTAGTGGGAAAGATAGATGATGGATTACTATTAAAAGAGGGAATAGTAACAAATTAAACCATTACTAAGGTAAGAACTTGGATTGAGAAATTGAAGTTAGAAAAAGCATATGGTAGAAGAATGCCAAAGTAAGATATAAGCCCTTAAGTAAAAGGTAATAGATTTAAGGTATGAATTTGTACATTTGTAGCATATTGTTAGTAGGCATCCTAGCCTCAAGCCCATAAACTAATTCATATGGTGACTACCCTTTTTCCCTTTTAATGGTTACTCTATCAACCCACGAAGCTTGCTTTAACTTGGAGTCCCAAGCCCTTTTGTTCTTCTCTATCACCCTTCTGATAATCTTTATTAAACTCTTGTTACTGGACTCAACTTGTCCATTTCCTTGTGGGTGATAAGGGGATGAATATGAGAGTGATATCCCATATTTTTTGCAGAAGTCAACAAATTATTTTGACCGAAAGCACATGGCATTATCAATTATCAGCTTCTCGGGTACTCCAAACTTGGTCAAAATGTTGTTCATCAAAAAGTTAGTAACCACTTTACTAGTGGCCCTCTTTGTTTGAATGGCCTCTATCAATTTTGTAAAGTAGTATGTGACTACTAGTATCCATGAGTGTCCTCCACTTTACTTCTCTGTAATCTCACCAATGAAGTCAATTGCCTGTTGTTGAAATGGTGTCTACACTGTAATTGGCCTAAAAGGTAAGTTTCTAGAAAACTTCAACATACTAGCAAACCTCTGGCATGCATCGCATGCCCTTATCAATCTCTATGCATCCTTGAAAAGTGTTGGCCACTAGAACCGTACCCTCAAAATCTTATGAGAATTTTTTTTGGCCATATAATGACCACCACATATACCATTATGCATCTCATACAAAAATTCTTGGGCCTATTGCCAATTTACACATTTGAGCAATACTCCATCCATATTTTTCCACCATAATTCATTATCAATGATTACATATTTGATGGCTTCGAGCTTAAGTGTCCTTTTTTCATTATCTGTCATCCCCTCAGGGCATGAGAAATTTTGCTAGTTTACAATATGCCTATACCATCCAGAAGTTTGCATATCACAAATAGGATATACATCAACAACATCAACATAGTTTATCTGATTGGCTTCTAAATTTGACTCAACCATTAGTTTTTCCAACCCTTTCCCTCTCACAAACTTTGTAATCTCAATGTTAATGTTGAACTCTTGAATCCAATTGATCCATATGCACCTTCTACCAGTAACCTCTTGTTGAGTGAAAATATCTTTGATAGCAACTAAAGGTACATATGCAATAATTGTTGCATCAACCAGATAGGTTCTAAAATTTTTGATTGCCTTTGCCAAATCACAAGCTTGATTTTCAATCATGTCATACTTTAACTCTGTATCTTGCAATGATTTACTAAAAAAGGAAATTGGCTAGTCATATCCCTCATCATTCTTCCATAGCAACACTGCAGCAAAGTGTGAAATGAAGCAAAAGAAAACAGTTGAAAAGGCTTAGAGAAGTCAAGAGACTTCAATACTTGTGCTTCTTTAATAGCCTTTTTTATGGTTACAAAAGCCTTAGATGGATCTTCACTCCATGCTATCTTCTCATCCTTCTTCAACATTTTTGAAATGGGTCTAGTGATCTATACAAAGTTTGTCACAAATCTCCTTAAAAAGTTCACTTGACCAAAGAAAGATTGTATACCTTTCACACTCTTGGGCTGAGGAATTCTATCAATTAAGCTACTCTCTCTAGATCAATTCTCACTCCTTCTTTAGACACTATATGTCCTAGTAATTTACCTTCAGTATCCCTAAAGGCACACTTCTTAGGATTGAGGGATATTCCATACTCCAAAGCTCTTATGAAAATCTTCTCTAAATGCATGCAATGTTCTTCTTCCTTTATGGAGTAAGTAGTTAAGTCATCTTAATATACTACCATGAAGATGTCTATGAATTCAGAGAAAGCTACATCCATAGCTCTTTGAAAAGTGGCACCAACATTTGTTAAGCCAAAAGGCATTCTAACATACACATAGGTGCCCCAAGGAGTTGTAAATGTAGTCTTGTACTACTCAGACTCCTTGACCTTAACTTAGTTGTATCCTAAAAAACCATCCATCATTGACAATAGCTTACAACCAATCACCTTTTGTAACATGGCTTCCATATTTGGCAATGGATAGTTGTTCTTTAATGATGGCACATTGAGATTTATGAAGTCAACACATAATCTAATGCCACCATTTTTTTCTTATTGGGAATAGATTGGACACCCAAGTTGAGTGTCTTATTGGCTTAATGATGCCTACATCTCTTAGCTTCATCAATTCCTCTTACATTTCAAGTGATAGGGTAGGGTTAATAGTCCTTTGTTTTTTCCTAAAAGGCTTAACATCTTATTTAAGAGGAATCACATGTTGAAACAAGTCCTCTTTATAGGCCTTTAGGTCATCATATGACTAGACAAAACATGCCTATACTTTTTGAGTAAAGAAATCAACATTGCTTTAACTTGGGGCTTCATCCTTTTTCCCACATACACCTGTTTTGGAGCATTTTCAGTACCCAAATTCACTTCCTCTAAATCCTCTTGGTGTGTGGGTGCTTGCTTGGAATTGCTTTTTCTAGGGCCGTAAAAAACCCTTTCCAAGGCTAGCAGACCCTTTGGGATCTTGTTAGTCTTGAGCTGAATTATTTCATTACCAAATACAATTTCCTTCTCATCCACCACCTCAACAAATGATCCAAAATCAATCTCCTGAATCTCATATTGGTCTATACATTTCAAAAACTTTAATATGTCTTCATCATCATTAAAGACCTGCTAGTTTTGTACATTGTCAAGGATTGATGATCTTGTTTACACCTCAACTTTGGATATGCCTACAAAGGTTATGTCATATGTTCTGAGAGCAATGTTGGCCAACAAATCTGCCACTTGATTTTTAGTCCTCTCTAACCAATCAATGCCGAAAGCATCAAATTTCTCAATTGAATCCCAAGCTGCATTCCTATGTTATTTCAACCTTTTGTTTTTAGATGAAAATTTGGATCTAACTTGGGAAACAACCAATTTTTAGTCACCAATAATTTGCAGCTTCTTGATTCCATGCTCCTCAACTAATTTCAACCCTAGTAGCAAAGCTTCATGATCTACCACATTATTTGTACATACAAATAACAAAGAAAATGAAAATTTAAAAGTTTTGCCACTAGGAGAAATAAGCATCACTCCTACACCTGATCCTTCTTTTGAACAAGCACCATCAAAGTACATAGTCCATAATTCATCATTGCTTGCTTGTTTCAAAATTTCCTTTTCCAAAGGTGCAAGTTGCTTGTCCTCCCCATCATGTAACTCTTCAATCCTAAAATTATCTATACCAGCATCCACAAAATGAATCCTATCTTCCTAGGGAAGGTATTTTATCATATGTGGAACTCTTGAATCCCTGATGAGTTTGATATCTTTACCTTCAATGGGAAAAGTGCCATATGACATGTCACACTGCATACTCCCTCCCATGGATGCACTCCACTTCCTTGATAGTAACATCCCATAGTTGGGTGGAATGCTCATCACTATGATACTCATAGTGAATTCTTTATCAGGGAATGCAACAAGTTTAAATGGAATATCTATGATAATTCCAATGAAAGGTACCTCTTTGGAGTCCATGGAATAACACTTTCCATATGCACTATTAATCTTCAATCCCATTTCTTTCATTATTTCTAATGGCATAATATTTTATGAAGCTCCTGAATCAATCATGCAATTCTTCACCAATTTTTCATCAATAATAAGAGTTACATAAAAAGGATCTACCTGGTTTGGACAAGCTGTTATGGTAGAACCTAGGTAGATCTGAGGGATATCAGTTATTACACCCTCTACTTCCTCACTATTTGATTCCTTTCTACTCACTTGAGGCTGAGTAGACACCCTTTTTTCATCACAAGTTGTAGTCGCACCATTAATAAGGGTGATTTCCTTTTGTTTGTGTTCATCAATTCTCATCATCTCAAGCAAAGGGACTGTAAATTTGACGTCTGATAGCAACTAAAACATATCTACAAAATTATACTTAGGTAAATCATAAGGTACTATACTATGTTCACCAAATTTATCCCTTTGTTGTTTGAACACTTTTCTTTAGTCCTTTTGAAGTCATCCTTATTTCCTTGTTCCATCTTCTGCTTATGATCCTTTGCTTTCATAGCTGAAGACACAACACCATGATCAACCTTTACAGTCTCATTTTTCTTGGCCCAAATTTTATTTCCTTTATTTTCCTTAACCTTGGGCTCATCTAGTTTGACATCTAGTTTAGTTCCCTTCTTTTTTGCACTTTTCTCTTTGATGAAGACACTACCAGCCTTACCCTGATCACCATGTACAAATTTGTACCTCAAATGGTAAGTACTTTTGGCTTGTGCAATAATGACAATTGTCATTATTTCAATCTCCTCATTTGATGGTCTTCTCAAAAGCATATTTAACTCATCTATCTCTAAAGTATAGACATTATGATCATTATCATTCTCTTCATCAGAAAAAAAAAAAATTGTTGGTGATAGGCATTTGAATTATGTCTCTGATTATCCACATCTACTTCATTTGATTCCTCATCAGAGGAACATTCTTCACCAATGAAATCTTATCTGCTCATGAGCACATTTATTTCTTCATCATTTATGTGAGGCGAGTCATATCCATCAGGTGCATTTTGCTCTTCTCCCAAAGATTTTGATACTACACACTGATTAGAAGAATGTGGTAGCTGACAAGCAATGCACCATGAGGCCTCATCAGCAAAATTAGCATAATTCTTTTGTAATAGGTCCGGGGGAACTTTACCTTGTGTGTTCTTTTAATTGTTTGGGATTGGCTTTCCATTATATGAATTGATGTTGTATGGTTGATCATGTAACATAGGAGACCTTTCATTTCTTTGAAAGTTAGGCTTGTCATTTCCCAACCCCTTTTCTTTCCTGGCTAGACTATAGTTCAAATCCTTCACTAAGCTCATGATCTTATCTAATTTATCCTCAGTATAAGACCCTTTTTATGTTGATCCCTTATCCTATTTTGGATTCTTCAATATTTTAACATCATCTCTTCTCCCTACCTTTCCAGAAGCCCTTCTATTACTCTCGATATGCAATACAATTTTGAAAGAATCCCTCAAATTTTGAGGGCTCTTGTCTCTTAAATGATAAATCATATTTGAATCAGAGGCATTATAGTAAGTGACTAAACACACTTGATCATTTGGCCTCGAGCCAACAAGTAGCATATACATTACTTCTGAAATCTAGTATTGAAATCAAAAACAATTTTATTTGAACCTTTAGAGATGTTAAATTCATTTAGTATGAAACTAGGATCAATCTTATCACCATACTGCTTCCTACATACCCTTTTGAATTCCTCCTGTGACCCAATTCTTTCCACTGGAAAGCCTCTATACCAATATCTAGCATCTTCAATGAGTGGTTACATAAAATAAATTATCATTACATCCTCACTCTCCACCTCAAAGTCATCCATCATATTGTTAAATAACCTTAGGTGGTCTTCACCACTTATAGCATTGTTGCTACAAAATTTGACTAGCACATTTCTTATGTCATCTATGAGAGGATTTGGATAACCAAGTATTCCAACAAAACATAGTTGTCTGTATCTATCCAACTACATAGATATTCTAGTGAATTGATCTCCCTAACCAATATGGGATCCACCACCACCTTGACCACCAAAATTCTGATTTTCAAATTGGGTATTCTTTCCCCCACTATTTTGGCTTCCACTTCCACTAGGAATACTCCCACCAGATTGAGTGCTTAATCGTTGGGAAATAGGAATTGAGTGACTAGATGTGGAAGGGATGTTCATACTAGTAGTTTGTGGTGTGAAATTAGGTGTATTTTGAGAACTAGAGGGTTGTAGATCTAGAATTGACAAGTTTAGGAAAGCAATTTTCCTTTCCATTTATGCATTTCAACAACAATCTACATCTTACCCAATTCCTTTTGTAATTGCTCATTTGCTAATTGCAATTTAAGAATTGCAAGGTCATGAACTATACTTGTAGGGATAGTACTAAATGAAACATTAGTACTTGCAGTTGTGGTTGTTCCTTGAGGTTGATTACAAGTATTTTTCCAGTATCTATAGGTTAAGATTTTTGGGTGGTATTGGAAGGCTCATAAACTATGGTGATTACAATGGAACTTGTGTACATGTGCTTGTAGCGGTTGTTCCAACAGGGATATTCACTTTTAGATGTTCCATATTTGGAGTAAGGATAGGCTGAAAAGTGGTAGTAGGAGAAGGTTCTTCATCAACAATTTTTCTCATTCTTTCTACCCTTCTCCTTAGCTGATCTCTTTCATGCATGGCAGCCCTTAGTTTTTCCTCCTCTTTTGCTTGTTTGGTTCTAAGCTTATCAAGCCTTAAGGATTCCTCCTGAAGTGTTGTCATATCCTTAATTATATACTCTACATCTTCCAAATTAACATCTGATTCAAAACACTCAGGAGTGTAATTTGTGAGGTTCAACACCTCCCTTTGTGTAAAAGGTCCAGGAGTTCCACTTCTAGATTTTTTTTCTTGGGTTAAAATCATGATCATTGTGAATAGTAGTAGCCCTAGGATTTTCCCTTCTGGCTACCAACTTAGGATCAAAATGTTTATCCCAAAACTTCCAAGGCTCAAATTCTTTTGAAATCTTAGGACTAGAGCTAGGCTAACTAGTATTAGTAGCTTGATTAGCAGTAGTACCCTCTTTTGTAACAAGGTTTTCTTCATTTTCAAGGGGCATACCATATTCATACAGATTACTTTGAACATCTTCATTTAAATTTATAGTAGTTAAATAGGAGGATTAATAGACTTACTCGTTTCTACATTATTTTCTTTCCATGATGACCTAGTGTTGCATGGCAGTTCTCCTTCCAATGTTTGTTTAGGATGCTTCTTCATATTACTTCTAGTTCCTTTCATGGCTCTAAATGCCTCTTGCAAATCTCTCTCTTTCTTTGAAATTACCAATGCACTGGCACAAGAGATTTCAAAGTCACCACCCACTCAATGGAAAAATAAAAATATAAGATAAACTTGAGAGACTTTTTGTAAATACTGAGAGAAATTGAACACATCCTAACATGGAGCAAAACGAAACCAAGAACCTTGACTCACATAATGCAAAATTAACTTATGATGAGAGTTTGCATAAAGATGTCCTTCTCATAGCAAAGAAGAATAAATTTTAATGACTTTGACTGTGTATGATCTGGAACTAGAGACATTAGACTAGCTTTGTCCCCAGTAGAGTCGCCAATCTATTGGTGTTTTTTAAATACCCAAACTGATCTCACCAGCTACCTGTGAATTTTCCAAATTCAATTATTAGTAACCATGAAGGATTGGCCAACAAATAGGTGAAAGTTTGCTAAACTTTCCCTTTACACTTTGGGCTCTACAAAACCTGAGAGGGTGATCCCTACAATGTATCTTTAGATACTCTTGTGCCAATTTATCTCATTCATTGTAACTTTAACAAATCTATTCTCCCAAGTACTATTTAATAGATGAAAACCTTAAAGATCTAGTAAATCTTACAACATTTATTAGTCTAAAACATGAGAATATAGTAGAACATTACTCAAAACATACATTTTGACATAAAGTAAAGATTTAATTTGATTTTGAATGTACTTGTTGTGAAAGACCAAAATATATAACATAGACACAACATGTGGGTCAATGCCTTGTCCTAGGGTATGAAGTCTTAAACCCTGCAATTGAAAACCTATAACAACATTCTATCTATCATAACAAAGTTATTAAATGATGCATTACACCATTTAACTCAGAGATCTAAACCAATAATACTTAATTATCCTTGCATACATTCACATAAACCTTTATTTATGTTAAAGTGAATTTAACTTATTCTTTGAACAAGTGCATTAATAATGAACAAACATTCAAAGGAAAGACAACGAAGGTGAATTGAATGATCTTTGATTCATTTCATTCAAAATTCATGCAAAGTATACAATGGATAACATTGTGTTTAGAAATATGCCATTTGCATTCCAGAAATGATAGTACTGTTATACAACATTAACAATCAAAAGACTCAAAACTTCAAAACCTAGAAAAGACTTAGACAAAATAGTATCTATGCTTTGTATTACAATAACTCTTCAAAATCAATCAACAACAACCCGTGCAAATGGCCTTGAATTCCCTTTTATAAAACAAGGGAACCACAAGCTTTGGGCCATTACACATGTCACATTTCCATACGACATACACTTACATTTCAAAATTACAAGAGTAACTGCGAACTCATTGAGAGAATATTTCAAGTGCAAGGTAGTTACAAAATTTGTTACATCCATAATGCTTTCCCAAAATATCTGAAATGGTTATTTGATGCCTTTTCTACTTCAATTCTTAATTCTTCATGTTGTGGACCTAGAAAAGCTGCGTTGTTAGGCGAATACAAAATCCCAGTGTACAAGATGAAAAAACCATTTGCTAACGCTCCTAAATACCATGAAGATCACTGAATATGTCAAAATAGACCAAAATTGATTCCACATCACCATTGGAGAAGAATACAAATTAGGGATATTGTTATACTTGTTGTCCCATTTTGTATAGTCCTCTTTTGTAGGCCAATTGAAGCCCATGAATTCATCTAATTTTTTCCTATAGGGACCATACTTTACTATTATTTGATTGGAATCTTTGTCAAACTCCTCCACAATTGTACTAGTGTCTAACAACTTATTCATACTATCCTTCAACATGTCCATCTTAACATCTCCTTCACAAATTAGAATGGCCTCTAAAACAATGACTGCATCCATATGATCTCTCAATTGCTCATAAGTATTTACACCTCCATTATCATTAAGAATGTCTGGCAAGAGGCCAAGATCACTCCCATCAAACAACTTGAGTAACGCCCTGATCCTTTTCTCCAATGGATCCACCAATCCTTGATATTCAATCATTTCCTTCACTTCTTTGTAGGTTGGAGCTATTTGTAGTGGTTTATTTGGTCATGTGTGGATCCAATAACAATATTCTTCAACATACTCAACCTGGTGACCTATGTTTGCTTCAATGGGAGTGTAATTTCTCTATCCTTTTCAAACATATTTATTGAATGGAACATCAAAGAATACTTAGAGTGGACACTTCTCACTCTTTTTATTGTTTTAGACAAACAATGCTCCAAAATATTAGTAACAATAATTTTTATTTTTTTATTGTATAATGCAAACAATTCTTCAAATACCTCAATTTGTTCAATCAATTCCTTTTTACTCAATTTCTTCTTTGGAGGGGCTACAACTGATGTCCCTAGGGAAAGATATGCAATTGGTACATTGTCTGGATCATTACCACCATTTCCATAGAATTTGGAGGGGGAGAATAGACATGAGGAGGTGGTGATTGCACTAGAGAAGCTGGTGGAGATGGTGTTAGATTATTCTGCTCCTATGTCACTCATTGCCCTAACATTAATGATGGCCTTGACTGCAATGATTGTAATTGTTCCTTTAACAGTGCATTCTCCAACTGTAGCTCTACAATTTTATGTTGATACTTATTGTAAACCACCACAAAGTCATTATACTCCTTTGCATCAAACTTTTCTTGTAGAGATTCACCAATAGCCTTGGTAAATTGGGCTACATTCACATCCAATGTGGTTGCCTCAACAACTGGAGTATCAGATACTCTCTTTATTATTGTAGAAACTTAAAATATCCTGAATGATATCATACACTCAAATCAGGTATACTAACACCGTTTCATCCTAAAAAACCCATCCTCTTTTCACTTAATTAATTAAATTAGCCTAGCTATTTAGTTAATTATATCATTTTTCATCCATTAGCCTAATTAATCTAATCAGGTTAATTCACCCCTTTCCATGCTAACATTTCATCTTATTAAATTAAATACATCAAGTTATTTAATTTAAAATCCCTAAGTCTTCTTATTTAATTAAATAACTCTAAGTTATTTAATTAAATATCATTTCACTTTCCCCCTTTTCATTAAATCATTTATTTAATGAATATCATAAAATTCCCCTAATTGACATAATTAAAACATTGTTTTAATTATCAATTACTAATTAATCTAATTCCCCCCACTTGCAAAGGAATATTCCCATGGAATATTCCTTCCCCTTTTGCACATTAAAACTTTGTTTTAATTTGCTAAATATCTATTTCCCTCACCCATGAGAATATTCCAAAGAGTATTCTCTTTCTTCACTCATTTGAAAAACTTCTAACAAACTTACAAGACTTCATGTGCAAGTTAACTTACAAGACTTCTTGTGCAAGTTTTGAGTGTGTTTGTTTGAAAGAATATCAACCCTTGATTATTTCCTTGATCCATGTGATCATTGATTCTCATTCATTGATAAGAATCCATGATCCATGTTTCATCTTTCCTTCATCCTTCACCATTGATTAACCTTTTGATCTCAACCCTTCATTTCTCATTTGTCCTCCTATAAATAGGTCACTATTTGGAGACAAAGGGATCCATCTTTTAACAACAAACTTATGTTGTTAAAATCACTTGCACTTGCACTCATATTTAGCACTCATTTAGCATCATTTTAACTTAATTTACTTGCATAGTAGCTTAGCTTCCATTAATGGCTTCCATGGTAACATAGATGCTTTCATTTAGCTTATTTGGTAATTAGGGTTTCAATCTTTTTAGCTTAAACTCCATTTAGATTAGCTTTGCATACGTCCATATCGATCATCTTAGCATAAATCATGTTAAAATAGATTGCATCATGTTCATTTAGCTTTAAATCATGTTTTCATACACATCTATAATTGGTTTCATCGATTCTCTTCAATAGAATCAATCGAAATAAGCTCATTATCCAAGGGATTGGGAAAGGGTCACCATTCCACATCAATGCAACACCACTCCCCCAATAGGATAAGTTTCAATGGATTATAATAGTTATTTCTAAAGCTTTCATAGTTTAATATGTTAGTTTTAATGGATTCCTAGTTTAGTCTTTATTGATTGATCTTATTGGGATTGACGTTAGCGACTTGAATATGCTCCATATCCTCATGGATCATGTGTATTTAACCCATACTAATTTGTCAATCACAATTATCAATCCACCTCTAAGATTTTTTGTTGGTTATACAACTTTAGGTTTATTGGTGTTTGGGGCCAATGCCCAAATGGCCAATGTGTCCCATTGCGGATTGAATGCAAACCCATGTAGAGAAATTGTTGCTTCTTCATCAGTGGCAAAAATGGGAGAATCATGTCCCCTCACTCTATCAAACATTATGGAAGATTTCATGTCCCATTCTGGAAAGAGGAGCAAACCACTCTTCCTTACTAGCTCTCTATCCTCAACAAGTGTTGTTTCCTTATATTTTTCTTACATTTTTGCAAGGACTCTTGAATCAATGACCTCCCTTGGTAAATTTATATTTTCAATCATCTTCATTTTCACTTTTTCATCATAATCATCCCTCCTTTCCCTCCAAACAAATTCTTGAAAAAAATTTATTTTGACAAAAGAATCATCATCCATGAAATCCTTGCATGCCTTTTCCCTAACATCATCAACATTGTTGACCCCAATCAGATCAACCTTACTCAATATGAGGATTTGAACTAGTGGATTCACCCCCCTTGGGGGTGAGGGCATACCTTGCATCATTTCATTAGTCGTGATAGTGATCTCTTCATCGGAATCAAAAGGATAATCTACAAGTCTAGTTGATTCACCCCTTCCTGCTAACTCCACTTTTCTCCTCTTCGATGTAGAATCCCTTGGGGGTGAGTCAAGCTCAATGACCTATGGAATAAATGACATTGGAGGTGGAGATGGTATAAATTGAGGTGCAGGAGAAGATGCTCTTGACCTCTTTGATTGAGTAGGGGTAGAAATTGTTTATTCATTTCTCATTGTGCTCTTCTTCCTTGAAAATACATATTGCTTTTTGGGTGGCCGATATGTTGGTATTTCTTCTACCATTGGGGATTTTAACTTGTCATGCACTTTATCTATTTGAGCTTCCCCTTTGTCTTGTACTTCTCTTTCTTCTTTTAGGTTCCCCACCGCCTTGTCAAAATTTTGAAGTATTGTCTCCATTTTTAAGATTTGATCATCAATATCATAATACATTCCCTTAAAATTCGGATCCATATCTTGTTTTTCCTTCTCCAATTTGATGAAGGATAGTCATTTCATCTTCCTCTCCTTTTCCAATTTCATATCAAATATATTTATAATTACATCTTCAAGAAAGTAGAAGTTGTAGTAGATTTTTTATCCCTTAATCCTGTCCTTCTAAATCATGAACCTTGCTATGCAACATTTCATCCCCAGAGGCTTAATCTTTGGGAGAATCTTCTTCCATTCATCCTTAATGAAAAAATCTAAGAAAGCAGTGTATGCAAGAAAAAGAGTTATTTTCTTCATTCCAACCAAATGGTTATCCTCAACATTCCCCAACTGCCACATGACTTGAAGAAAACCAATCCTCAATTGCACATTCCTTGGAAAAACATGAGGTGTGATATTTGTGCCATACACTCAAAGGATGGTGCAATCAAGATATGGGATGATATCTCCCCAATTATGCTGCATGCCTAATTTAGGCTTCCTCTCCTTAGGTCTTAGAAAATCATGTGAATCCTTTCGAATCATAGGTGGATCCATCACCAAGAATATTTTCAATTTAGAAGAAAACACATTTGAGAAAAAAACAAAATTGGAGTCTTGCTCATCCTTGTCCAAAACATGAGTCCATGCTTGGGCAGGGAGATCCTCATTATTCTCACCCTTTTTATCAAATTTCATATCCTCTCCAAAGTAATCAACTCCCTTGTATAAAAACATGTGTATTAACAAGGAGTGCCACCAAAACCTCACTCATATTTTACCAACTTTGAGATATGTCAAGCCTTTGTGGATCTCATTTGAAAAATATGTTGCAAAATCATATAATTTGTTGAGCATTACATGTTGAATATTCACTGCCATGTACATGAAAGTTGTTGGCATCCTTGTGGGATGATCAAACCCTAAAATCTAACATAAAGTGAATAAAGCCCTCTAAAAATATAATTCAAACATGTCAACTTGGAAGGGCTCCTTATCAGATGGAATGAGTTTGATCTTGTTTCCTCGCTTCCCTCTTCCCATGAAATTTTTCAATATTGAAACCTTGAAAGTTGTTTTTATCTTTTCATACTCTTCCTTCAGTTTCTTCTCACCAATCGGCTCCTTAGCATTAGGGTTCAAATTGAAAACTTCAATAAAACCTACCCAAGTAATATCAATCATTTTTACACCAGAATGTGTCCTCATGACCCAAACATTAGGGTCATAATTAGCTACTATGGCTTTCAAGAGATCAATATCAAGGTACACATTTGGAACGACGAGTTTTCCCATGTCTAATCTCCATCCATTGCATGTGGGGACGCTGCAATATCTCTTCCCAAAGCAATATTTGAATAAAGTCCACCTAGTGACTGGTAGTGTAACATCCTAAATGGCATGTAGTCAGTTGACGATGCCATCTTCTATTCCAGGAGCTTGGAATATTGTTTGACCATCAAATTTATTAGTTGTGGAATCGGGTAATTGGTCCAATATATCTTGGAATAGGGCTCATTTTTTGGAAGTAGAACTAGAGGGTTGGGCTTTTGGGGTGCCATTATAATGAAAAATGATGTGAGCTAGGGTTTACTTAGGTGAAGCTGGGGTTTAAATTTGACACAAAAAAGCAAAGCAAATTTAAAATAATTGGAACACAATTTGATGAACATCAAACCTTAAAAGATTCCCTAGATTGTAAATTGAGACATAAAACTAGTAATTGTACACAAATTCAATGAAAATTTAGCACACAAAGAAGCAATTTCACTTACAGGTGTCTAAAACTTGGAAACCCTAATTATGGATGTGAAGAGCTCAAGAAGCGCTGCAATCAATCTTCAGACGCTTGAATATGATTTTGTGAATCAAATTATGCTTTCAATCCTGCTTTTATGGCAAGAAAACCCTTTAATTTGGCAACAAAACATCACATCTGCCATTATGAAAAATGGCTCCATCAGCTCTATTAGCAAATTTTGAATGTTAGTCGTTGATCTTCTAGTGAGTTGGATCGATGGATGGCTCAAATGGAGTCACATATTTTTGAAAATTTGACTTATGTTGAATTTGACATCAAGCCTGTTAGATTCTTCCATGTGGAATTCCTTCCTTGTTGTCAATACATGCTCCACCATACCTTACGAGCTTTGAGAGTGTCCACATGTTGCTAGCTCGCTATCCCGCATGGGTCTGTTGGGATAGTGATCAACACCTACGGGATGGTGAGCAATGACCCAAATCAAACCCATACATTTTGACATGTCCACCCTTTAACTACCAAGCCTACTCCCATACATAGAAACCTTTTAGCACGTGCTTAATCATTCTACTAGATGAACAACTGCTATTATAATATCTTGATCACCTTTTCACCCTAAAGCCTCAAGGCACTTTAGTAGCACGACTTTTAACATACCCTTTAGTCGCCAAAATATTTAACCCCTTCCAAAAGTCCTTTGAATGGTTCAGACTATGCCACGCAGAAGCCGCCTGTGTCCCGCATGGTATCAAAATCTTCAGACAGATTCCCCATGAGCTGGCGGGGAAAAGTCAAGATTTAATCATCAGAAGCATTCTAAGCCTTCAAATCTTGGACCCACTATCACCACTGCTTTAGAAGTTTGTAGGACCCACTAGAAAGATATGCCACATAGCACATGCTCGCTATCCCGCATTGCTTTTTAAATGAATATTTTAACAATGTGGGCTAGCAAGCAACCAATAGAAAACAAGTTGTGGGGTCATGCCGCTTAGAACTTAAGGAAAATTGATGCACGTGCTTTAAGTTACAATATAAAAGGGGACATCCTAGGCATTTAGAATTAGGTATTATTTATGAAATATTTCAAACCTCGCCTAAAGTGCATATTTAAAAATTTAAAATATTAGCCCGCCTAGACTTAAGACCATAGGAAAATATTAAAAAGCGCATGCGACAAATTATTTTGCTAGGAAAAAGGGGGCCAACTTACCAACGATGTTAATGGCTCAAGTTATAACTTAAATGACTAGGAAAAAGCAAACACATGTCAATGACAAATTAAAAGAAGGTTAGGGATTTTGCATTATTTAAGGTTTTAGGAGGGTTTTAGCCCTAAGATTGAACCCTACCAACTGGAGAACAAAACCCTAACCCTCAGGAGACGAATGGATGACCAAAATTTTGAAATTTGACCATAGAACCAGTAAAAAAATTCAAATTCCTATCAATTAGTTAATGGTTTTGATGTCAATACCAATAGAATATGCTTCCAACTATCAATATTATAAAGGTGTAAATTTGGGGAAGAATATGCTACATTTCAAATGCAAAGATGCTAATTCCCAAAGAATATTCCATTGTTCCAAATCAAAGATGTTGATGCTAAAGGAATATGCTACCATTTTCTGAATTGTAACCAGGATCATTTTCATGATGTAATCTTGACCATTGATCTTGTAACTAACTTTGGCACCTTGTGTTTGTAAAAGGGACAACATTATTCTTTTTTGGGAGATTGTAAATTGCTGGTAACTATGGATCATTTAGTTAATGAATTGTTTATTTTTTCTCACTTCATGGTTTCCTCTCACATAGTCAGTGAGATCACTTGTATATTCTTGTAAAGGTTTATAAACTTGAGGCCAACTATAGATCATATTCTAATTATAAATCATTAGTGACTATAACACTTACCATTTTTTGAAATATTAAATTATTGCACCAACCTTTGGGTTTTTTGATCAATTTATTTATTTGATAAGTTTCCTTTGAAGATTTACATCATCTATGTGTAGTTGTGAATTAATATTATAAAGAATAGATTGATTTTAGGTCTCATTTCATGATTCTTGAAGGATATTCATGTGAAATCACTAAAAACTCAATCTTTCTAACCCTTCCCTTCCTTCCCTTTTTTTTTTTTCTTCAAAATATATTAGATAGTTTCAAAAAATATGATCAAGGTTATTCATAAATATTGTAAGTTTATCAAAATAAATTCCAATATTTGTACAAATAAAGGTGAAATCCTAAGTGTTTAGTGAACTATCTTGTGAATCCATTTCATCTTAAGTTCCAAGAAGTAATATCCTCTATGTGTAAATGTAAAAAACCTACAACAAACTTTGAGTGAACCTAGTGCATCAAGACTTGACTATTGAAGCCTTGGGATGGTAAATTCTATTTAAGAGTTTAAAATATTTCAAAGAGATAAAATGTAATTTTTATATTTATCTATGTTGTGTGTATACAAACCACATCAACATTGTTGACAATTGGTTGTCAAAATTGGAAAAATATTTTATGTGAATCACTTTTTGGATGTCAATAAAATTACATTTTTCCTCCTCAAATTAAGAATGATGTCAAAAAATTATGGGAGGCTAAGTTGTACCCTAGAGAAATATCAATGGTCAATAATTTGATGTGGAGTTGTAGGAGAATCCAACATAGAGATAATTTTTGGAATACATCAAAGAAGAGCACTTTCCTGAGGACACATATGAAGAAAAATATATGCAGTGATAGCTTCCTCAACAGGAAAAGGACCAATCTATTCAAGGATACAACAATACCTTTTATGCATTAACAAAAAAATTTGGCATCCAAGATTCAGAGAAACATTGGTTCTTGAAGTATCTCAGTTGGCTTCATCAACATATTCAAACTAAGATGTCCTATTTAAATATTGAGACATTGGAAAATACCTTCAAATATGTGATAAATATTGAATAAAAATTTAAACAAAAGGTGAAGAAGGATTATTTTGAAAACAATAAATTATCAAAAAGTGAAGATAGTAGCAAGTTTGCAGGAAATCAAACAACTGAGGAATTATCCTCGACAATAAAGAAGGGTACCAAAAAGACACAAAAAGATACATGTATGTGTGTGAAATTCGTAAGAGTCCTTGGCATAATACCAAGGATTGGTGAGCTACCAAAGACCTAATGATAGGGACACATTACGGAGATTGAAGCTAAAATGTTGTGCTCACAAATCCTTTTGATCAAAAGGATGATTACATTGTTGAGGAAAACCCATGTACAACAATTTTTATTACCAAAATATTGGCCCATGAAGATAAGGAATGTCTATTCCATTACCAAATGTGGGTAAATGGAAAGGGCCTATATTTAATTGTTGATATTGGAAGACAAAATTTTTTAATAATATATTGATTTTGTGAAGAGGATAAAACTGAAAACAAAACCCCATCCAAAACCATACTCTAGGGGATGGGTAAGCTAAGGGAAATATATTTAGGTAAATAAATAATGGCATTTACACTATTCCATCAAACCATTCAAAGATAAATTAATTTGTGATATGGTGCCTTTGGATGTGTGTGATTTATTGTTGGGGAAACCATACATATACAAGTTTCATGGAATCTATGAGTCTAGACAACATAGTGTCATCATCAATTTGGGTGAAAAAAATATCAGATACATGAGATAAGTTCTATAAAATCTACATCTTTAATCAATGCAAAATAGTGTAGGCATTTGATTTGTTAAATTGGAGTGTTTGTACTACTAATGATTCAACATGAGGAAGTAAGGTCAGTTACAACTAATGCTCATGCCAAAATATCCATCAACACCATAAAAAAATTAGATAGATCAAATATTGAAAAGATACACTAGTAAGGGTATCATTGCACTATGAAGTCAATCATTCAATTGATCTAATTCTAGAGACACCATTACCAAATGGGCCACTATATAAAAGGTCAATTTTGGAGAATGATGAAATCATTTAAAAAATTAAATAATTAATTAAAAAGGGACACATTCACCCAAGTACCTCACCAGTGTGGAAGACCAATTGTTCTTACTAAGAATAGGGATGAAACGTGGTGAATTTGTATTGATTATCAAGATTTGAATAAAATAATTATAAATAATATGTATCCAGTGCCTCAAATTGATGATTTCTTGAACCAAATTAAGGGATTTAAATTATTCACCAAAATTGAATTGAATTCTAATTACCAAAAAGTTTTAATCAATCTATTTGATGTGTTGAAGATTTCTTTCAAATCCAAAGAAAGTTTGTTTGAGTGGCTATTCATGCCTTTTGGCCTAAGTCTGCTACCACTTTCATAAGGATGATAAATGATGTACTCAAGCCCTTCACTAATTCCTTTGTTGTGGTAGTTTTGGATGACATACTCATATTTATCAAAACATGGTATGACCATTTGCAACATATTCAACAAGTACTTTCAACACTACAACAACATAAACTTTATGCTAATAGAGAAAAGTGTTCTTTGGGTATGGAGAGTATTCACTAATTGGGATACATTATAGATATTAATGGTGTTTGTGTTGATCTTGAAAATATACAAGTAATCAAAGATTGGGCATCTCATAAATATATTTTTTTTTATAGTTTTTGGGTTTGGATAATTTATATAGGAGGTTCATTCTTGGGATTTTACATTTGGCATGGCCTATTAATCAAGCACTTATGGGAGGATACAAATCCAAATTCATTTGGATAGAGGCACAAAACCGAACATTCATTAAAATAAAAAGGAGGTCAAATTTAACACCAATATTGGCACTTCTAGATATGTAAAAATATTTTGAAATTGAGATAGATGCTTTTGAGTATGATTTTCCAAGGGTATCACTCATGCAACATGGACATCCAATCACGTACCATAGTGATTTTTTTTCTTATATAGTATGTAGGTATCCTACATATGACACAGAGTTGTATGTCATTGTTCAAGCTTGCAAACAATAGAAGAACTATACATTAGGGAAGGTGACGATCATCGAAACATACCACAAGCTTCTTAAATTTGTGTAGACATAAGGGACTTTGTTGAATGATAGGCATCAAACATGGTTTTCCTACTAGAAAAAAATTCACCTCAATATTCACCACAAGGAGGGAACTATTAATAAATTTGTAGACTACTTAAGTAGACCTTCGATAATAGCTATAATAGTAGTGTTAGATTCTCATTACCACAAAATAGGATATTGGACCCTATTGTATGAAATTGATCCTATTTTTTACTAGCCTATAATTTAGGTTAACAGAAGGTAATCAAGTCCCTAATTTCTACTTGCAAGATGGAATTCTCTATCACATGGGTCACATATGTGTTCCTATTGTGGAACAATAAAAAATGATATGTGAATCACACTATAGCCATGTTGTAGGACTTTGGATTAGGAAATATCATTTTTGTACTTTACAAGTATTTTTCTTACCAAAAAATACATCATGATGTTACTTTTAATATTTATTTATGTACAAATTGTGTCATTACAAAACTTACAAATCACAAACAAGGATTGTATATGCCTCTTCCTATTCTTGATAAGCCTTAGAGCTCATTTTAAATGGACTTCATGTTGGGCCTTTCCACTACCAAACATGTTCATGATTGTGTATTTGGTGGTATATAGATTTTAAATAATAGCCATCATGGTAGCTTGCAAGAAGGGGATCTCCACAAAATAAGTTGCCAAGATTTTCTTTGAGAATGTTTGGGTCCATTTTGGTTTTCCATAGAGTATCATTTTTTACAGTGATAGTATGTTTCTCGAAATATTATATTCATCCCTATGGGCCATGATGGACACCAAACTATAAAATTCCATTGCATTCCATCCATAAATAGATGGGAAAACTGCAGTGGTGAATATGATCATTCACATCTTGTGAATGTATCATTCATAGTATCCTCACACATGGGATGATAATTTACCATATGCACACCACATATATAATCATGCACTACATGGCTCAATGGGGTGTATTCCATTTGAAGTATATCTTAGGTACCAACCTTTGACTTCCATAGAGGTAGAACTATTAGTAATTCTATGTGACCTTTCACCACATGTTGAGAAGGAGGTGGATAATTAAGGAATCATTTATTGAAAGGATTCATAATATCTAGAAACAAGTTCATGAGATACAACAATGTACCAATTAGAAGTATAAGGAATGACATGACCATAATTGTATACCTCATATGTTTCAAGTTGGAGACAAGGTGTGGCTTCATCTACATAAATGGTGGCTTTAGGGACCGAACATGAAACTTCACCCTCTTTGATATGAGCCATACTCCATCCTAAAATATATTGGTGAGAATGATATTGAGCTCAATATAACACCATTTCAAAATATACATCTTGTTTTGAATGCTGTGTTGTGGCATCCATATTTTCCACCATTATTGGACACCTTGGATGTTGATGATCACATTCATAGAGCATATTTGAATATAAAAAATATTATTCCACTAGAAATATATTAGATCATTGAATTTCTTGTCAAGACATTGAAGAAGAAATAGATACCTCTCTATCGCATGGTATAGGTTGGACAATTTCCTCACTAGGGAAAGTGGTTCACCAAGGATAAAATTGACAAGAAATTTATTCATTTGTCATAGATCATAGAGGCAATAGGGCCCATTTCCTCTCAAGAGGGAATAAATGATCCCATATCAACTCAAGAGCGTTCTGGTGGCATTTGAATAGCCATAAATGAAAAAGATCAAAAATCTTTTTTTTGGTATTTTCTATGTTTCATAGTTTGTATTTTCAAAGGTCTTTGGAGTGGAATCAACCTTGATGACTTTCACTACTTGATTAAGAAGGGTGAAATTTTTTTCCTTCCAAGAAACTCAAACTATTTCTCTTGGAGATGGTTCCAATGATGTCAAGAAGTCCATTTTTCACCCAATGAGCTAGGAGTTATAACCTTGCCAAGTTGGGGCACCAAAATTAAATATTTTTTTTTGTAATTCTGAATTTTTATATTTAATTTTATCCCTATCCAATTATTGGTTTCAACTTCCAAGAATGACATAGGTGTGGTTGCTTTTCAAATCCTTGAAATTTTATAAATGACTAATTTTGAAGCTAATGAACATAACATTTTGGAGGAATCCATCTCTACTAGTGAGTTTTCTAATTTATGTTTATTTTATTATTAATTTTTGTATGTTCTATAATATCATTGATTCCTCACTAAACATTTTCCCTTGAATTATCAGTTAAATTTGGATCATTTTAGTAAAGTGATGTGTATAAAATAAATTTGACAATGAAATCACTAATATTATCAAGAGGCAAGATGCACTATGGATTTAAATAATATGGCATATTATAATATTGATAACTATTACATACAAATGAGAGAAAGAAAGGTCCATTTCCCCAGAAGAAAGGGGAAATAATTAGGAGAAATTAAGCACAAGTAGGAGGCTCAAGGAAATAAGTAATTACTTTTGATTTTAAAATAAAACCAAGTAAGAAATTAAGTATTGTTGCTTTAGAAAAGGAGGAGTAATAATGGAAAACCTAGACAATTTTGAAGAGCTAAGAGAGTGGATATAATTCAATCTCATCGATTATAAAAGAGATAAGAGAGAAACCTTTATTACCATAGAAAAGAGATGCATTAACAAAAGGATAAATTTCCAAATGATGATGTATAGGCCAAGAATAATTTGTTCAATCTAAAAACCATGGAAGTTAAAATAATCTTTTTTTAGTAAATGATAAAAAATTATATCATATGTATTAAATAATAGTTAGATATAAAAAAAAAAAAGAATAATAAAGAGTGATTTGAAGTTGGTAGTGATAACTACCAAATTTTAGTGTAGACATCTAAAATTGAAACCTTGTTAATTCTTCTAAAATTGATCATTTAATTTGATAAATTTTCCCTATTTCTCAATATTTAAATTAATTAAATAATATTTCATTATTTAATTAATGTTTCTTGGTAATCTATATATACTCCTATTCTTTATTTAAAATTATTTTTCCCATTCATCCCTAAGTTTTAACCCTTGGTAAATAATTATTTAATAATGGTTTACCTGGACCCTTTATCCTCTTCCCAAAAATTAAATAAATATTTTATTTAATTGGTCATTTTGTCCTCTTTCTATTATTTAGCCCAATCCTCCATTATCCCCTAATTATTCTCTATTTATGTGCACATGGGATAATCAACGATTAGCCTTGGATTGATCAATCAAAGTTCCCATAAGGATCCACTTCTCATACCAAGTACTTGTATGTAGATGAAAAGTGATACTCAAGGGTATTAATAAAGCTTTTATTCCTTATTTTTTAATTTTTCCTAGGTACTTGGGACATGGGGAAAATCTACATCTTTTCAATAAATCCTAATTTTGAATTTCCCATGTCCTTGGAAGTATGGGTCAATCCAAATTTCCACTTTTTAAAAATCCTCCCAAGGTACTTTGTAGTGCCCCATAAAATCCCATCCATTCACTATCTCCCATGTCCAATCCCTACTATTGATCCTTCGATGGTCTTATATCCACCATTTTCATCTAATCCCCATTTTCCATTTGTCCAATGCTCCTTGCTTGAGATATCTCATCAATTATGAGACCTTGATCCTTCAAGCACATCCTATCCCTCCATCCAATCATCCAAAAGTCTATAAATTGGAGGTCATCCAATCTATTTTCATCCACCTTTTAAATTCAATATTATGCTATTGAGATTGAGCACTAAAATAACTTGGGAAAAACCACATTAATGGTGGAGCTAGGAGATTAATATAAGTTTCTTTGCATACTCATATTTTTTTTAATATTATAATAGCATAATCGTAAGTGTTTATTATTGTTTGTGATTTATAAATTTAGGTTGTTTGAGGTTGCTAACTTAGTGCCACTTTCAGTTGCATATAGTTAGTTTCATCACAAATTGGCCTAAATATTATTACTATAAAAACCTACAATAATCTTGTTCTAAATTGATGGAGATAGGGAAAGCAAAAAAGGGAAGGCACAAGATCTTGAAAGGAGGAGATAAAAAATTGGGAATGTGATTGTTATAATTTTTAACCCCTAAAATGGATCCAAGGAACACCTTTTTATTGATAGAATAATAGTTTGTAATAAAAAACGTTATTAGCTTATGGTTTTGAGTATTGAAGAGGGAAATAAAATACATTAAAACATTTTTTTTAGTGAGGAAAACTAGCATAACCAGGATAATTTTAGCATAATAATGGTAGTGTCAATATATATATATATATATATATATATATATATATATATATATATATATATATATGATAATTTAAGGTCATAAAAATGGGCTATGGATGAATTGTTGCTAAACCTTAGCAATTAAATGAGGGAAAAGGCTTAAGAAAATAGTTATATGTGACCTATATCACGCTATAAGAGCATACATCAAAGGATTAAGATACATAATGTTGAAGTTGCAGGGTATGCAATTTCCAACATTGAGTATTGCTTAATACATTATTAATTTGGGTGGATATTAAAGATTAAAATTAGGACAAAGCATTGAATGATTCCCAATTTTACTTAACAATATCAAATTAGATGCTCATTTATGAGCAATGAATTCATCTAGGATGGATTTAACTTTTGTTAGGTCATTTTAATTTAATCAATGAGATATGGTAAAACAAAATAACATTTTCTTCATGAATCCAAATATAGATTATTAAGATCATATTAAATTTATACTTACAAAGTTGAGAGAAAAGGACACATAATTTTCATTGGCGATCTTCCTTTTTCCTTGATTTTACAAGAATGTCATCAACATAGATTCCTATAACGTCATGGATAAGATCATAGAAGTTATGGTTCATGGCCTTCTACTCATGGTCCTTACACTCTTTAAGCCAAAGGGAATCACCATATAGTAAAATGTTCCCTATGAAATGATGAACACAATTTTTTTTATCTTTTTCTATGATGTAGATTTTATTCTAACCTAAAAACCATTAATGAGAGATAAGTTTATAAGTAAATTATTTTCATTCAATATCATGTATATTGATGGGACAAGAAAATAACCATTAGGATAAACCTTATTAGTGTCTCATAATTTTATGTATATTCTAATCTTACCTATCTTCTTGAAGACATATAATGTTTTTAAAATGCATGAAGATTAATTATTCAATTTAATGAACCCAATATTAAATATTTTTCTTAATTATTTTGTCACCATAGTAGATAATTTTATCTTTATTTATAGATCTTGACCTCATTTAATGTTAAAATCACACCAATTTTCATTTTTATGGATTTATGCTAAATATTTTACATGTTCATAGCATTGTTACATTTATTCTAATGTATCATTGTATCTTATAAATGTTGGATTAGATTCATAGGCCTCACTCAAAACATAAGAAGTGCATAGTTACTACATTAGAGACTCATGTGATCAAGTATTGGTTCTCAAAAATACCTATTAAAGCAGAAAGAACATGCACAAAGATATCTAGAACTGATATATTGAAATAATTATATCACTGCAAAGATGTGAAATCATTTGAATTTATCTTTATCATATGTATCAATTGGATCAAATTTATCTCTACATTATTATTATAATGCGGGGTTTTATAGGTGCTTTACCCTAATGCTCACTTTCACATAGTCCAAAAAGTATGGTTACCACTTGAAAGGAAGAATTTTTTTGGGTTCTATGCTTGGGAGATAGAATAACAAAACTCAAACACTCTCATTCAAGGATAACCCTAGAGATCTCAATCCAATGAAGAAAGGAGAAAGAGATATCACAAAAGGGTTGTCCTAGGGGCTGATTATAAACTAATGAGGGGTTCACCACTAAGCTAGGGATTGGAAAGACAAATGCAATGCCAATCAAAATGCTTAAACCTACTATGATGCAATCTTTCACTAAATGACCTAAAAATTTATATAAATTAGAATAGCGAGTTGCAAGATGAAGTGTATGCACCTGGAAACCTGAAGGAGACTGAATGAACCTATGAAATGCTAAACACACTAAAATTTTGGCACACTAGGACTCATACGCCAGTCTGGGCATACCAGTCCTATATCAGGGTTTCTGGTCTAAAACAGGTTCCTAGAAAAAGGGTATTTGAAACTGCAAAAATCTAGAAAATGCTTGTAGTGGGACTTATACACCATTTTTGGCGTATCAGTCCCGTTCTGCTTTTTCAGGAATTCAAAGTTCAAATTTGCACTTCAATAACTGCTTTTTTCCTTCCAAATTGATTTTCGGATCCAAATTTGTAAAAATACCTACAAAATAGAATATATACTTGATTTGCTTATGGGGGGTTAGCCTTGGTCAAACCCATAGTTCGGTAATTAAACCTTGATTGAAAAAATGAAAATTGGATGCAAATGTGAACATAAACACTAACTTTAAGTGTGTTTAAGATTAGGAAATCAGAAATTCAATGCAACCCTATTCTAATGTGTAAGAATGAGATGCATGAATGAAGCTTGAATGCAATGACTCACTTTGAGAGATGTCAAATCACTCTAATAAGTCATGATGATGCATGCACCTTCCTTAGGATGAAAGTAGATTGATAATGGAGGATGGAATCACTTAGGAAACAAGTCATTAGGCTTGGATTGATGGCTAGTTGCATCTCCCCAACCTAGAATCCATCATGATTCACCATAGGAAACCATAATCAACCCTTGAAAATGCTAGATCTTGAACGGAAGTGAGCTTTAAGACCTACAAAAACACTTTAATGTTTCTTCAAGACTTCAAATTTGCTTGCTCTTGAAATTTGAATGCTCTTGTGAAAGAATGCTTGAAGACTCTTGAATGCTTAGATCTTGAAATTGCTCTAAAAATGCTTGCTCAGATGAAATAATGACTTAGAAGCTTGCTTATATAGGCACTAGCACCTAATTTACTATTATTCAGATCTCAAAAGCTGACATCAACCAAAAATTTGAATTAAAAAGTTTATTTTCTTGCTCAAACCCTAAAAAAGCCCCAAACAGGACTCATATACCAACCCTGGCGTATGGGTTCCACCTAGGGGGACTCATATGCCCAAGGTGGCGTATGATTCCTACCTTAGATTTTTGAGGTGGGTTGCTAGAATTTTTTCATGTTTTTGATATTTTATTGAGTTTTTCTCTGAAATAAGCCTCCAGATCCAAAATAAAAGGTCTTAGAGACCTATTCATGATAACTTAAAGGGGTATTTAATGCAATGGTGCTAAAATAGGTCCAAATTAAGTGTGAAATTGCACTACTTTCAAGAGAGTATAATTTTCTACACTACATTTAGCCCCCACTTTAGCACCCATATGACTCTACATGCATATGCAAGCTAAAGGACTTCAACAATAAACTCTATTTCATAAAAGGATACTCATATAGGTTCATTCACAACACCAAAGAATGAAGCCCCCACTGTAGTTATTTGAAAAACCACAATGTTAGGAACCACATCCTGCAACATGAATTCGTTAGTTGTCCAAAAATCCTTTTATCTAACTTCTTCTAGAGATCACATTTGAGGATATATGTATGACCCCCTTTGATTCTGCTTGCTTTACGAAGGTGGAATCAAGGTAGCAATCTAGCCACATCGAATAAGGTAAGTCATATCATAGGGTATTTCCAAGTACCATATCACATAATGATAGATATATGATGAGGACGAGAGTGAAATCATGATTCCAACGCAATAAACAATGTCAAAAATGGAGCTCTCTAGCTCTCGTTATGTTAATTTGAATGAAAGACACTTTTTAACCCTAATATAGTAAAAACCCTAATTTTTAGCATATATAAGAGTAAAAAGTGAAGTAATTTCTAACTATTTTATCTTTTACCTTCTTGTAGTTTGAATTTGGTGGAGAGTAACTGAAGATGCCGAGCCAATGAGAGTATGAGCCTCTGAGACTAGATGTCTTGCGAGAGGAGGTAGCCCGCAGTGAGCGACAGTCAGGTGAGTTATTTTTCTGCCTTAGCTTTGTCCTTATGCATTTATTTTATGTTTTTACACATTTATAGGTAGATTTAGGACCCTAGAAGAAAATTTTGCAAAGCATCCCTTTTTTTCGCAAAGTGTCCCCTTTTTTCGCAAATTTATCCCTTTTTGTTGCAAAGTGTTCCCTTTCGTCACGAAGTATCCCACTTTTTCGCAAAGTGTCTTGTTTCTTCACAAAGTGTCCCAAAAGGGATCTAAAGTGTCTAGGACCCTTAGAAAAGTACACTAGAACAAATTTAGTACAAATTTTAATTGCTGATGTATAGATTTAAGATTGTAATGCTTATAGGACATATTTTTGCTTTTTTGTTAGATTCCACCCCAGTTGTGGCAGCGTCTTAGCGATAGACAATTTTGTTGCCTCTGAGACCTAGCCCCGACTTTATCAGAGGAGGAGACACATATATTATAGACAACTGAATTGTATTGGGCATACCTTATGCCCCCCATGAGGTCCCATGATGCTATGTTGATGGCCTTGGTAGAGCGGTGGGATGCAGATACATGCACATTTCATCTCTTGAGAGGTGAGATGACGATCACTTTAGAGGACGTCCATTGCATTCTTCGAGTTCTAATTTGGGATGAGGGTACATTTTCTAGGGGATTGATCATTTCGTGAGATGAAATGTGATATATAGTAGTGTCTTGGAGGTCTGATTCATGATGACATCGTGGGGCCATAGATTGAGTTATCATGGCTACTATATTCATGAGCTCCACTTGTGGCCCGGATTATGATGTTTACTATGGCACTAGTACTTGTCCTTGATGGTTGAGGAGAACATCTAGAGGGAGGAATAGTTCATATGATATGGTAGATGTCAGGGCAGAGGACTATATACACTTGGGGACGCAACATTCTCACACACTTGTATTATGATCTAGGGCGATTTTCATTCCATGAGGTCAACAATATGGTGCACTATACACTATTGTAGGTGTGGTGCCTAGAGCATATCACATGCATTAGGTCGACAAGGTTTCCATGTACATCAACCCTAGGGTAACCTCGCGCATTTAGTTATCCATTGAGGCAGATATGGCAGTACATGGATTTGCATTTTTGGAGAGTGATATTCAACCGAATGGGTGAGGAGGAGATCATATGGAGACCATACTAGCTTATACCACAGTGGCCAGATGAGACTCATCAGCTAAGGAGATTACAGATGGACAAATTTTTGATAGGAAGACATGATTACATAGGACGATCCTTCTACTATGATCATGTCATGCGACAGTTTGGATAGGTCCAAGTACCACCCATGGAACAACCCTTCTTTAGGAGATTAGTTCGGAGTGCCTGGAGGCCCGATGACACTAAACGATTCACCGTTGATGATGTTGTCTACAGTGACTCCGATTATGTAGATCATGATATGCCTCTGGTCTCCAACGTTGATGATGTCGGTACCACAAATTCCTATGAGTGGTGGGAAACAACACAACCACTCCTATATTCCCAATAAATGAGTCAATAGGCAATGTAGGGCCACTCTTGGATCAGAGAGATGAGGAGGAGGATAGAGCTGAGGAGATAGGGGTGAGGGTTGCAGAATTATTTGTAGATGTGATAGATGAGGACTAATGAGGCTACATATCCTAATTATGATGTGTATGAGGAGGAGGATGAGGAGGATGAGGATGAGGAGCAGCTGATGAGTGAGGGTGATGAGATAGCAGCTGAGGATCCAGTGGGCCATGAGTGGGGAGAGCCAACTCCTACTCATGTGACTAGATCACAGTCAACAGCTGCAACACACACTAGCACTTATAGTCATGGAGAGGCTAGCACATCCTCCATGCCTCCTACACATGATGAGGCTTTCTTTACATAGCCAGTCAGAGAGCTAGGTGATGATATTTTATTTACTATTATGCTTTATACTTATGTTCGTGCTTTATGATTTAATTTTATGTCTATATATATGTATCATGATGTGTACTAATTATATTTATGATTTCTATCTTGCAGGAGCCGTGAGAGACCTGCATGATCTCTATCGCCAGGTTTTTGCCAAGATAGGGCCTTCGTAAGTCTATGAGGATGTTGTCGATATAGACTATGTACCCCCCCCATCATGGGGCAAAATGTAGACATCTAAATTTGGACACTTAATCTATCCAAATTCATCCCTTTCGTCTTATTTTTGTTAATTAAATAATACTGCTATTATTTAATTAATATATTTAATTCTACCAAATCCCTAAGGTATTTAATCAATAATACCTTATCTCTTTAATCCTCCTTTCATCAAAAGAATTAAATAAATATGACATTTATTTAATTCCTCACATGTCACATCCTCCATCTTTTATTATTTAATCTTAATCCTTCTTCTAATCTCATCATTAAGGTGTGCACATGCCTAATCCTTGATTAAGGTGTGCACATGCCTAATCCTTGATTAGGATGTGTCACATCCTCCAACTTTTGCAAGTTGGCCTCTAATATCTCTTAGCCAACTAACCTTCCTCTAACCCCTCATCAACTTGTCTAATCACCCCCTTTAGTCAACTCTTCCCATCCCCCAAGGAATTTTTAATTCCACTCTCATCTTTCAAGGAATATTAAATTCCTTTTCTCTTCCCCATTTCCTTTATGACATGTGTCCTTGGTCAACCTTATTAAAGGCCTTCCCCTTTTGGACAAGGCACTCAAAAGGAATTTTTAATTCCTTCACTCCTCCCCACATGTCCTCTCTTTATTCTTTAAAAAAATTTCCCCTCTCCCCATAAGGATATTTGAGGAATTTTAATTCCTCACATGTCCTCTCACCCACATGGGGACAAGGACCTCCTTTATGAGGAGATCTTGTCCAATCCCAAGGTACTTTGTACCTCCCTCCATGTCATGTAACATCCTTCCACCTCATGTCCACTTCACCTTTTAGGGCTATATCACATGCCACATGTCAAGATGTGAGGGCTTGTGAGTTCTCAACTCACCTTAGCCCTACATCTTGATATTTGGTGGCTCAATCTTGGCCATCCATCTCCTTTAGGAATTCTCAAAATTCCTATAAATACCCCCTCTTTTCTCTCATTTTGGAGAGATCATTTTGCTAGCCAAACTCTTGCAATTTTATTTTTCAACCTACACTTAGCCATTTTCATGTTTTCATCCATTTGCACTCATCCTCACATCATCATTTAGCTTGCATCTTGTGCCATCCAAGGAGCATACACATCAAAGATTGAAGGGCCAACCAAAGGATTGATTCGAGACAAGGTATAATGTTCCATTTGTTGCTTGTATCTTGTGTTGATTCCAACTTAGGCTAATCTTGAGGTGTAGGTTGTTTTGGTGTTTATTTGCACTCTTTAGTTTGCTGCTCGTTTTCTAACGCATATATTCGACCTATCACAAAGTTAAAGAATTACTTTAATATTCAAGACACACAAATAATTGTTTGTCAAGAATGAAACAATGCGAGAGCACATAGAATGTCATCTACTAACTCTAACATCATTGCTTTATCATCCACACTATTCAATAATATTAGAGATAACCGGCGTAGATGCACAAAATTTATAGGCTCCTTAAGGGTTGTACCATCTATTTTTGTTATCGTATATGCTCCACACATGTAACTTTCATTAATTATGTAAGGTCCTAACCAATTAGGACTGAATTTTCCTTTTTTAGTCAGGTCAACATTGACATTATGTTGATTTTCAAATAACACCTAATCACCTTTGTTGAATACACAAGGGATGATATGATCATTGTAACTACGATGTAATTTTCTAGCATAGGCTTGGAGATGTTCAAGAGTGTTAATGTGCTATTCATCAAGCATCTCAAGCTGATGCAATCATTGTTCTTTATAAGTGTTGTCATCAATAAGTCCTTGAAGAGCAATCCTTAATGTATGGATCTCTAACTCCAAGGGTATTATCGCCTCGATACCATAGACAAGGTTATAAGGAGTAGCCCCGGTGGATTTTTTGATACTAGTACAGTAAGCCCATAATGCGTATGTTAATTGTGTGTGCCAATCCTTATTGTGTTTGTTTAATATCTTCCTTAGGATTTGTTTAGGGGTCTTATTAGTTGATTCGGCTTGACCATTAGATTGTGGGTAGTAAGGTGTTGAGAAACAATGTTGGATGTTAAATGTTTCTAGGAACTTCTTCACTTCATTATTCTTAAATGGTGTCCCATTGTTTGAAAACAATGTAGAAGGAAGGCTAAAGTGAGCAATAATGTGTTCCAATATGAAACAACATATCACATCAGCAATTGTTAAATGAAGGGGAATAACTTCTACCCATTTTGTGAAATGATCTGTTGCGGTGATTATAAAATTATGTCTGATGGAGGAAGGTGGTGATATTTTTCCAATCAGATCCAATCCCCATACTGAGAACGACCAAATAGGAATTTGGGCCCGAAGCTCAGAAGTGAGAGCATGAATCAAATTTCTATGTTCCTGACATTTGTGACATCTCTTAACATACTTGAAGCAATATTTTTCCATATGTCTCCAATAATATCCCATGCAGATGATTTTTTGAACTAATGATCTTCCTCCAAAATGACCTCCACAAGCACCTGCATGAGCTTCTTCAAGTGTTATGGGGATTTCAAATTCTTTAAGGCATCTAAGTAAAAGACTGTTAAAGGATCTTTTGTATAACACATCATCGAGAATTATATATTTAGATGCCAATTTTCGAAGATGATCTTGAGTATTTTTAGTTGTTGGCTTAGGAAAGGTACCTTCTTTTAAATAATCAAATATCAATGTATACCATTCACTAGAGCTTTCCATAGTTGTTGATAATAATTCTTTAGTTTTGGATTCGATTGATGGTTTCATAATTGTATGGACAATAAATGTGAAATCCTTTGAAGGATCTTGAGGGGATATAAGAGAATTTGCACTTGCCATTGCATTTGCATGCCGATTATCCTTTCGTGGAATGTTATCAATGGTAAATGATTCAAACTTCTCTAACAAATTCATTGTGAGATCCTTGTATTTCGATAATTTTTCATGCTTTGCTTGATACGTCCCATTTATTTGCTTAATGACTAATTGTGAATCACTGAATATCTTAATATTTTGAACTCCCAAAGCTAAAATAGCGTGAAAACTAGCAATTAATGCTTCATATTCTGCTGTGTTGTTGGTGCATAGGAAGTTTAAGTGATAGGATAAGGGAATAGGCTTCCCTACAAGCGAGACTATTATAACCCCGACACTAGAGCCTGTTCTACACGTAGATTCATTAAAGTATAATTCCCATGTTTCTTCATCTTTCTAAATAGTTCACACATTCTCATCAAGGAACATTTATATATTAGGTAATGCCAGGGGTGAGGGAGCATCCACTAAGTGGTCAGTTAAGGCTTGTCCTTTAATTTCTTTTTGTGAAACAAACTTAAGGTCAAACTTTGTTAACAACATAACCCATTTAGCTAAGCGTCCTCATAAATATGTTTTACTGAAAAGATGTTTTAGAGGATCAAATTTTGTCATTACATGTATCTCAAAATTCAGTAAGTAATGTCTCAACTTACTAGTAGCAAAGACAAGAGCCAAACATTTTTTCTCTATAGCTATATATCATGTCTCATAATCAATCAAAGTTTGGCTAATGTAATAGACATGGTGTTCTTTACCATTATCGTCTTGTTAAGCCAACAATGCTGCGAGAGCATGGACTAATGCTGTGGTATAAAGGATGAATGGTTTGTTTTGTATAGCGGGTTGTAAAATAGGTGGAGTGGCAAGATATTCCTTCAAACTCTCAAAAGCCTATTTACAATCCTCGTTCCAATTAAAGTGCACATCTTTCTTAAGGAGATGTGTAAATGGTAATGTTCGATCCGCTAAGGATGCTACAAAATGACAGGTGGCTTGAATTCTTCCTTGTAAGGTATGCAATTGAGAGATGTTTCTAGGAGGTGGCATGCTAACTATAGCATCAATTTTCTTCGTGTCCACCTTGATGCCTCTGTTAGATATGATAAAACCTAAAAAATTTCCACTATCTACACCAAAGACACTTTTTTGGATTCAATCTCATGTTGTACTTTCACATTCACTCAAAAATATTTCAAAGGATATTCACATTGTCTTGTCTGGTTAAAGGTTTGGCTAGAATATCATCAACATAGTCTTCCAAAATCTTATGTATGTAATCATGAAATATTAATGTCATAGATCATTGATATGTTGCTCCCACATTTTTTAATCCAAAAGGCATCATGACCCAAAAAAATGTTCCCCAAACAGTTGTAAACACTATTTTGTATGAATCTTGAGGGTTGATAAAGATTTGATTGTACCTAGAAAATCCATCCATGAATGAGAACAAAACATGTCCAACAGTTGAGTCTACTATCATGTCAATATTAGGAAGGGGAAAATCATCTTTTAAAGGTGCTTTATTCAAATCATGAAAATCCATACACATCCTAATACAATTATTGGTTTTTGCGACCACGACAATGTTTGAGATCCAAGGTGAATAATCTATAGGTCGTATGAAACCAGCTTCAAGGAGTTTTTAAATCTCCCCCTTAACCAACAAGGCTATCTTAGGATTCATTTTTTGTATCTTTTTTCTAACCGGTTTAGCATTTTCAGCAAGGACTATGTTGTGTATTACAATCTTAGGATCAATTCCCGACATATCCGAATAATTCCAAGCAAAATTTTTGGGAAAGTCATGAAGAAAAGTTGTAGTGTCCTCTTGTTCCTCATCATCAAGGAAATTTCCTATCTTTATTACTTTCTCCTTATCATTGATTTTCATTGATATGCCAATTGTATCTCCTAGAGGAAGTGCACTTGGTTTTGGAAATTTAGGGTTGTATTCTTCTTTACTCATGTCCATCTCGCTACTTTCCTTTTTTCCATCATTTTTTTGGTGCTAATCATAGCACATGTAACCCATTTCTTTTGAGGAGTAGATGATTTATCATAAACTCATAGCATTTGTTTCAAGGCTTCATCATCTTTGAAGTATTCCCATGATGGTTCACAAGTCATATCAAGCAATTCAGGATGTTTTAAGGTGAGATTGATTTTAGGTTTACACATAATGATGTTGATGTTTAGCGAGGGTCTTTTGTTTGCTTCCATTATCTTAGAAGGACAATACCCCAAACCACTTTTTGTTTCTTGCGTGTTAGGTTCTACAAGAACACAGATGCCTTGCTCTTTCTTTCCACATCCTTTTCCACTATAACCCAATTTCTTTATAAGTTCATAACCTCTCCCATAAAGTGTTTCCATTTCTTTTGGGTTTGGTGGTTGTTGATAATCTATCTCATCAAAGTTTGTTGTGTAGATTGTATCTTCTTCAAGGGTAGATGAGGTAGATGCTTGTGAGTTTTCTTTTGAGTTTTTTGTTGACATAACCATTGGTTGTTTTTGTTTTTAATCTTCTTTTCTTATGATTATGTTATCTCCCATAAACGAAAGGTGTGAACTCCAAGGAACCCCAATCATCGTCTAATAACTTCAACACTATTTTTGTTTCTTGTTTGTGTTCTTCCATAGGTCCTATGTTTGATGTTGGAATCAATGTGTTTAGAGGACTTGTCGTTCCTTTTTCAACTTGTAAACAACTTTTAGGCTCGGGGTCTATTTCAATTTGGTATACCTTATTTGTAAGGAAAATTAGATGCGGAAAACAATTCTCCTAACGTCAATTTCTCAGGAAAGAATGTAGATACACTTTAAAATTTACATTTATAGTCCAATTAAGATGCACTATGAAACAGACAACAGAAACAGAGTATTTGACAATCACACATGAACACTAGATATACATGGGAAAACCCTTACGGGAGAAAAACCCACCACGCTAAGAGAAATCACTTTGTATTACAGTAATGAAATTACATACAAATTCCAGACTTGTCTTTCTGGTGTCATTATACAGCAACATTCACCATTAACCAAATTACACAGGAACCTTTTCTAATTATAGTCTTTTCATAATCAAATCCACACTGATACAGTTTGAACTCTTCACTCTCCACTGTTGATCGAACCAACCTACTACAATCAGAAATCATAGAGTATATCTCTGTTGTTCCATGTCTATTGATATTCCTCACAGAACTGTCGCAACGAACAGACTCCCAACGGTTCCACTTTCGACTCCTCTGATTCATCCACGAGACTCCACATAGGACGGTTTTACTCGGTCAACAAAATTCGTATTGTATTGGCATCTCTGTGAGACACTAACAGTGTCTCGCTGATGCCACATATACTTCATACCGATGTCGCCAAGAGTCATCGTAGTCGCTAGGATGTTCTATCGAGCTTCAAGAGATACACCGAGTCATCATGCATTCGCCCTGACCTATCACTTTCACCAAGAGATCACGCCGACATTCTCCACATGTATCGTTGTCGCCCAAACTCATAGCTTTCAGTGTGACATTATACCGATGAGATTAAGTCATAACGAGCTTCGAAGAATAGTCAGCAAGATAAGAGCTTATCGATGAGACGTTTCCCCATGATCATTAAGTTACCCTGAAGATTCTTCAACATCGGCGAGACTCATCAAAGTCGCTAGGACTTCTTACCGAAAACACAGTGTTCCACCGATGACCACCATTTGACAAGAGTTACACTGAAGACTAACACTTGAGTCTTCGTCGTTGAGACATATTCACTTCGGTAGGACATCTTACCGATGGCACTTCCTTCGGCCAAGTCTCCCTGATGAAACAAACCAAACACTTTCGGCGTAACATTTGCATTCACGGTGACTTCTCATCGAGCCAACATGAGTTACCCCGAGGACCACAGAGTAAATGCTGTCGGCAAGACATTAACACTTCACTGAGACATCTTAGCGAGAACCTTTAGCTTCACCAAAGACCATAGTCGCCAAGAGTCTTGTCGATACACGATTGAATGGCCTTTCAACCAGAGGTCTCCCGAGTGCTATAAGGTCATAACGAATACTCCTTGTCACAGCGATAGACTCCACAGTAACCGTTTGGAAAGACTCCTGCAAGGTCACAGTGACCTGTGCAAACCATCATGATACACACTGCTTGTCGGCTAGACATTGTAGCTGTCACACCGACTTGGCTCTAATGGAGGTTTCAGCCTGTATAGTTTGAGGCACATATTTCCAACAATCTCCCACTTGACGAAGATCATATAGGCACCTCCAAAGCACAACATAACTTACTGAAAATCATGGGCACTAAGGCCCATTGAACTGGCACACCACCTAAACTTGTCTGTGCTCACTGGCTTCATCAATGAATCTGTAACATTCTCCAGAGTATCAACCTTTTCCAAATTGACCTTTCCATCCTCAACCATATCTCGTACAAAATGGTACTGTACGTCTATATGTTTCGTTCTGGCATGGAAAGTTGGGTTCTTTGCTAGAAAAATGGCACTCTGACTGTCACATAAAATTGTTATTTCCCCTGCACCAAAACCAATGTTAGAACACAAACGTTTCAACCATACAACTCCTTTACAAGCATGAGTAGCTGCCATGTATTCAGTCTCCGTAGTGGACAAAGCGACTACAGCCTGTCGCTTGCTCTTCCAACTCACTGCACTACCATTCATCATGAATATGTATCCATTGGTGGACCTCCTGCTGTCAATGTCCCTTGCCCAATCAAAATAAACATAACCATGAATGCTGAGAGTCCTCTGTGATTCAACTGAATTCCCATGGTAACACAAAGCAAAATCTGAAGTTCCCTTCAAATACCTAAACACTCTCTTGATAGCATCCCAATGCGTTCTTCCTGGATTAGCCATAAATCAACTAAGTACTCCCACTGCTTGGGCAATGTTTGGCCTTGTACAGACCATTGCATACATAAGACTACCTACTGCACTTGCATAGGGTACACTGGTCATGTCCTCCATCTCAATAGGAGATTTTGGACAGTCCTCAATAGATAGCTTCGTTCCATGCATGACTGGGACCACTAGTTGTTTGCAATCATTCATACAAAATCTCTCAAGAACAGTCCTGACATACTTACTCTGACTGAGCCAAAGCTTTCTATTCTTCCTATCCCTGGTTATCTCCATCCCCAGAATATACCTTGCTGCACCAAGATCCTTCATTTCAAACTTAGCAGACAACTGAGACTTAAGATCAGAAATCATTAGCTTGCTATTTCCTATGAACAACATATCATCAACATAAAGAGCAATAATAAGTACTTGATCACTTTCAGCTTTATAATATACACAGTGATCAAATTTTGATCTCATAAATCCCAAAGATAATACAAATGTATCAAATTTCTGGTACCACATTCTAGGTGACTGCTTTAACTCATAGAGAGACTTCTTTAATTTGCATACCAGTTTTTCTTTACCTTTCTCAACAAATCACTTAGGCTGGGACATACAGATTTCTTCTTCAAGATCACCATGAAGAAATGTTGTCTTCACATCCATCTGTTCAACCTCTAAGTCATACGCTGCTGCAAGTGACAATAGAAATCTAATGGACGTCAGCTTTGCTACAGGAGAAAATATTTCCCCATAATCAATTCCCTCAACCTGGGAATAACCCTTTGCAACCAGTCTTGCCTTGTACTTTTCTACACTGCCATCCAGACCAATATTTTTCTTAAATACCCATTTGCAACCAACAACCTTTCTGCCTTTAGGCAAGGGCACCAGACTCTAGGTTTCATTCTTATCTAAGGATGCCATCTCTTCTTCGATGGCTTCCAACCAAGAATCTGAATTAGACATTTTAAATGCCTTTTTCACAGTCCTAGGCTCATCAGTACTAGAAATCAAAGTATAGGCACAAGTAGAATCAATCAATGAGAACCCATACCTATCTGGTTGTTTCCTTTCTCGGGTTGACCTCCTCACTGGCTGAGGCTGAGGTTCTTCTTCTTCAAAACTTTTAGAACTGCTTGAGCTCTCCTTAGTTTCAGGTACATTTTGAATCTTCAACTTTTCTTTCTCTGGTGTAGGAGGAATTGATGCTACATCCTTACTATTTTCAGACTTTGTCTCTGACTGCAGATCCAAGGTGGAAGGTTTTAGCTCATGAAAGATTACACTCCTGCTGTACACAACCTTCTCTGTAACAGGATTCCAAAGCTTGTATCCTTTAATGTTAGCACTATAGCCAATGAAAATACATTTGATAGCCTTGTTCTCTAGCTTAGATCTTTTTACATATAGCACATAAGCATATGCTTCACAGTCAAAGACTCTAATATGTCTAAGAGAGGGCTTCTTACTAGACCACGCTTCCACAGGTGTCTTATAAACAAGAGCAGAGTTTGGAGACCGATTAACAAAGTAACATGCAATAGCAGTAGCTTTAGCCCAGAACTTCTCCTCTAAACCAGCACTACTAAGCATACTTCGTGCTCTCTCCATCACTATCCTATTGAACCTTTCTGCAACTCTATTCTGCTGTGGAGTATAAGGTGTAGTCTTGTGTCTTTTGATTCCATGGTCTTTATAGTATCTTTCATATTCATCAGAATAGAATTCACCGCCATTATCAGTCCTTAAGAATTTTATTTTTCTACCAGTCTGATTTTCAACAAGATTTTTAAACTCCTTAAATTGACTAAACACTTCTGATTTACTTTTCAAAAAATATACAAATGCTCTCCTTGAATAATCATCAATGAACGATACATAGAATCTTGATTTAGACAATGAAGGAACATTCACTGGACCAAACACATCTGAATGGATATAATCTAACAAACCAG
>VDFB02256132.1:237469156-237579338 GCA_007258455.2 Sequoia sempervirens
TACAACGATCCTCTTCTTCAGTCTTCACACCAACAAATGTCAATTGAGCAAGCAACATATTAAATGCGTTGAAATGATCAGCTACAGACCCTCCTTCCTGCATTCTCAAAGAGTATAGTTTCTTCCTCATGAATAGTTTATTTACAAAGGACTTCCCCTGATAAATAGATGCCAGTCTCTTCCACAAGGAAGATGCAGTCTTCTCCTCATGCGCATTCAGAAGCACTGAGTCTGCCAAGTAGAGCCTTATCAGCCCCTTAGAATTCCTATCTGCAAGGTCCCAATCTTCTTGCTTCATGCTTGTAGGTTTCACTCCAGCCACAACAATCCAAAGATCACGGTCAACAAGAAGATCCTCCATCTTGAGTTTCCACAACTCAAAATTATTGCTGTTGAACTTCTCTATTTCAAACTTTCCATATGTACTAGCCATCTTAATCTGTAATTAGAAATAACAAACTCTACAAGACTCCCACTAAACAAAATTGACACAAAAAACCCAACGTACCCACAAGGATAACACAACTGGCCAGGTTCTGATACCACTTGTAAGGAAAATTAGATGCGAAAAACAATTCTCCTAACGCCAATACCTTAGGAAAGAATGTAGATACACTTTAAAATTTACAATTACAGTCTAATTAAGATGCACTATGAAACAAACAATAGAAACAAAGTATTTGACAATCACACATGAACACCAGATATACGTGGGAAAACCCTTACGGGAGAAAAACCCACCACACCAAGAGAAATCACTTTGTATTACAGTAATGAAATTACATACAAATTCCAAACTTGTCTTTCTGGTGTCATTATACAGCATCATTCACCATTAACCAAATTACACATGAACCTTTTCTGATTACAGTCTTTTCATAATCGAATCCACACTGATACAGTTTGAACTCTTCACTCTCCACTGTTGATCGAACCAACCTACTACAATCAAAAATCACAGAGTATATCTCTGTTGTTCCATGTCCATCGAGCTTCCTCACAGAACCGTCGCAATGAATAGAATCCCAACGGTTCCACTTTCGACTCCTTTGATTCATCCATGAGACTCCACATAGGACGGTCTTACTCAGTCAACAAAATTCATATTATATTGGCATCTCGGTGAGACACTAACAATGTCTCGCCGATGCCACATATACTTCATACCGATGTCACCAAGAGTCATCGTAGTCGCTAGGATGTTCTATCGAGCTTCAAGAGATACACCGAGTCATCATGCAGTCACCCTGACCTATCACTTTCGCCAGGAGATCACGTCGACGTTCTCCACATGTATCACTGTCACCCAAACTCATAACTTTCAGTGTGACATTATACCGATGAGATTAAGTCATAATGAGCTTCGAAGAATAGTCAGCAATACAAGAGCTTATCACCGAGACGTTTCCCCATGATCATTAAGTTACCCTGAAGATTCTTCAACATCGGCGAGACTCATCAGAGTCGCTAGGACTTCTTACCGAAAACACAGTGTTCCACCGATGACCACCATTTGACAAGAGTTACACCGAAGACTAACACTTGAGTCTTCGTCGCTGAGACATATTCACTTCGGTAGGACATCTTACCGATGGCACTTCCTTCGGCCATGTCTCCCTGATGAAACAAACCAAACACTGTCGGCGTAACATTTGCTTTTGCGGTGACTTCTCACTGAGCCAACATGAGTTACCCTGAGGACCACAGAGTAAATGTTGTCGGTAAGACATTAACACTTCGCTGAGACATCTTAGCGAGAACCTTTAGCTTCACTGAAAACCATAGTCGCCAAGAGTCTTGCTGATACATGATTGAATGGCCTTTCGGCCAGAGGTATCCCGAGCGCTATAAGGTCATAACGAATACTCCTTGTCATAGCGATAGACTCCACAGTAACCGTTTGGCAAGACTCCTGCAAGGTCACAACAACCTGTGCAAACCATCATGATACACACTGCTTGTTAGCCAAACATTGTAGCTGTCACACTGGCTTGGCTCTAATGGAGGTTTCAACCTGTATAGTTTGAGGCACATATTTCCAACATTATTGTTGTAGACATACTTCATTATACAATGAAGAGTTGAAGGAACTGCATACATTTCATGAATCCAAGGTCACCTTAAAAGAAGTTTATATGAAATATTATTGGGAATTACATGAATATCGGTCTACAAGGTAGCCTTTCCAACTCTAATAGGTAAAGTAATCACACCCAACGATTGTTTTCCTATGTTATCAAATCCACAAATTGACAAGGAATTAGGTTGAAATTTTGACTTATCGACATTGAATTTATCCAAAAGTGTCACACAACACACATTAAGAGCAGAACCATTGTCAACAAGGGTTATCTTTATTCCTAATCTATTGTAGATGGCTATTATCATGAAGGCATCATTTTTCTTTCTTAATTCCAAAAGGGGGAGGTCATGTTGATGAAAGGTTATATCTACATTATTTGTATTCATTCCTTGTATTAGAGCTACCACATCATTTGCATTTGTAGTAGGGGGAACCACTGCTTGTTGTAAAGCTGTTTGAAGCATAGTGTGATAATTAGGTGAATTTTGAATTAGGTCCCATAGGGATATCTTTGCAGGAGTATATTTAAGTTGTTCAACAAGATCATACTCCTTCCCACTATGCAAAGTTAAACGAGGAGCACTAGGCAAAATAGGATTAGGCAAAGGTAAGGTTGTCAAAGTTGGTTATTTTGGTTTTGGATTGTTTTGAGTGTTGTATGTATGAGAAATGGTATTATTACTTGATTGCTGCAAAATATTGTTCTTAGGTGGGTAAAGAGTAAATTCAGACTTTTTTTTAGGTTGAGGTTTGTGTAAAGGTGGGTAAAGGATAAGTTGAGGTTGAATCACGTTAACTTATCTTAGTTTTGGTTTATCATAACAAGCCTTAGTGGATGAACCTTGTGAGATGAAATCCTCAAGGGCTTCATCTAACATATCAAATTCATCACTACTAAAAGGCTTGAGGGTTAGGTTAACTTGGAAAAAGAGATTTGACATTGTCAAATAACTATGCTTTCTCCAAGAGGTTCATTAGTTTATAAGTCTTTTTTATTTTGTTTTCTAACGAATGCCAAATGTAATCTGATCTAATTGAACTATGAACTAATGCTGAGAATAAAAAGTACAAGAATCTAAATCTATCCACAATTGCAATGAATGTAAACTATGCTTAATCTAATGATTTGAATGTAATAGAAACTATGCAAATTGAAATTGAAAGTTTGCAACAGCAAACAGGAGCACAGAAACAGAGAATTTAATTATGTAAAATTTAGTTCAAAATCTGCACTAGGACTAAATCGCCCAGAGGGGCATATGAGTCCCAGTGAGGTTTTTTTTTTTTTAAATTTAAAAATTTTTAAAGTAATTTTTATGCTTTTTATGTTGTATGATCTGCAACTTAAATGCAAATGCAGATTTTATATGATTTTCAATGATTTGAGATGTAAAAATGTAATCCTATATGCATGTTCACTAATACAAAATTTAGAAACCCTATAATGGCAATTAACTAATGCAAATCCTAATGCAATGTTAATGCAAGCAAGACCTACGATGATGATGCACTCCAAATTAAAATAATGATGTTCTAAATGCAGGTTCACCAAAAAAAAGGAAGAATTTTGTTGTGTTCTATGCTTGGGAGATAAAATAACAAAAATCAAACACTCTTATTCAAGGATAACCCTAGAGATCTCAATCCAATGAAGAAATGAGAAAGAGATCTAACAATAGGGTTGTCCTAGGGGCTGATTATAAACTAATGAGGGGTTCACCACCAAGATAGGGCTTGGAAAGACAAATGAAATGCCAATCAAAATGCTTAAACCTAGTATGATGCAATCTTTCACTAAATGACCTAAAAATGCATACAAATCAAAACAAAGAGCTACAAGATGGCATGTATGCACTTGGAAACCTGAAGGAGACTGAATGAAGCTTTGAAATGCTAAAAACACTAAAATTTTGGCACACTGGGACTCATACGCTAGTCTGGGCGTATCAGTCCCAGATCAAGGTTTCTGGTCTAAAACAAGTTTCTAGAAAAAGGGTATCTAAAATTGCAAAAATCTGGAAAAATGCCTATAGTGGGACTCATACACCACTTCTGGCGTATCAGTCCCATTCTACTTTTTTGGGAATTCAAAGTTCAAATCTGCACTTCAACACCTGCTTTTTCCTTCCAAACTGATTTCTGGATCTAAATCTGTAAAAATACCTGCAAAATAGAATATATACTTGATTTTCTTATGGGGGGTTTTCCTCGGTCAAACCCCTAGTTCGGTAATTAAACCTTGATTGAAACAATGAAACTTTGATGCAAATGTGAACATAAACCCTAACCTTAAGTGTGTCTAAGATTAGGAAATCATAAATGCAATGCAACCCTATTCTAATGTGTAAGAATGAGATGCATGAATGCAGCTTGAATGCAATGACTCACTTTGAGATGTTAAATCACTCTAATAAGTCATGATGATGCATGTACCTTCCTTAGTCTAAAAGTAGTTTGATAATGGAGGATGGAATCACTTTGGAAACAAGTCATTAGGCTTGGCTTGATGGCTAGTTGTATCTCCCCAACCTAGAATCCATCATGATTCACCATAGACAATCATAATCAACCCTTGACAATGCTAGTTCTTGAATGAAAGTGAGCTTGAAGACCTGCAAAAACACTTTAATGCTGCTCCAAGACTTCAACTTTGCTTGCTCTTGAAATTTGAATGCTCTTGTGAAAGAATGCTTGAAGACTCTTGAATGCTTGGATCTTGAAATTGCTCTAAAAATGCTTTCTTAGATGAAATAATGACTTATAAGCTTGCTTATATAGGCATTAACACCTAATTTACCGTTATTCAGATCTCAAAAGCTGACATCAACCAAAAATTTGTATTAAAAAGTTGATTTTCCTGCTCAAACCCTAAAAAATCCCCAAATGGGACTCATACGCCAACCCTAGCGTATGGGTCCCACCTAGGGGGCCTCATATGCCCAAGGTGGCGTATGAGTCCCGCCCTAGATTTTTGGGGTGGGTTGCTAATTTTTTTGATGTTTTTGATGATTTTGTCGGGTTTTTAGCTAAAATAAGCCTCAAAATCTAAATAAAGGGTCTTAGGGGCCTATTAATGATAACTTAAAGGGGTATTTAATGCAAGGGTGCTAAAATAGATCCAAATTAAGTGTGAAATGGCACTACTTTCAAGAGCATATAATTTTCTACACTACACGACTTAAAGGATCATGTGCATCAAAATTTCTATTTCACATTTTGTAATTCAATTATTACTCATATTAGGCATGAGAGTTAGTTATTACTTACTAAATTATGTACTTGCATTATTCAAGTAGTTACAATGGATCCAATATGTATGTGTGTGTGTGTGTGTGGAACTGACTTACAATTGTGCCAACATTATCCTAGTGCAAAATATTGATTGATCCTCTAAAGAATTAACTAAAAGTATAAAAAGAAAAAATTAATAGTCATTCTAGCTTGAAGATAGATGAAATCCTTGGTGCAATATCATAAACCTTGTCCTTTGAAAAGTTATCCTATTTTTGTTGTGTGTCCATGTAGGTTTCAACTTTTTTTAAAACTTTTATAAAACCTTTTTTGATTGCATATACATTAGTAGGGTCAAGATTGATGACGTGTGCCATAAACTCTAGTAACAAGATCTACATCTCAACCAATATTTGTATATTGGTTCTATTTCCTCTTGAAATAGCTCCTTCAAGCATGTAAATTTTGCATTCTAGTGCCAATACTATTTGGTGCTCTACAGAAAAACAAGGTTTGATCAAAGACCCTTATGCATTTTCCTATGAAATAAGGGGTATTCCCATTCTTGTTGGCATTTCTAACATCAAACCAAAAAAATATCTTCTTGATTTTATGTACTTGGAGCCAAAAGTGGGACATATCAAGATTTAATTTCTACCTAATTAGTTGTGCTATCTAATCAAGTAGGAGAAAATATCAATTTATTGTGGTGTGGTTTTATTTATAGTGATGAAGCTAATGGTTTGATCCAACCCCATTTTGATCTAACAAGGATTTAATAAAAGGTTCTTTAATTGATAGTTCTTGTGTGGTAATAATTTCTTCTCTTATCCATATGCTTCATTTATTTTGATTAAAAATTCAACTTTGCATCATGCACATGGGGGTGAAATGAAATTGCTTAGTGAAAATATTTTATGTATGTGTAACCATAAAAATTAGATTTCTAAAGAGTATATTGTATAATATGTTTTTAATATTATATTTTAATTTCTTTAATTGTTGGTGTAATTAATTAATTATTACACTAGCATAAGTTAACTTAGGTCTTGCATTTAATTAATTAAGTCCTAGGTTGCATTATTAGATAAATCATTTAATAAATGGGATAATATTCCCATCCTTATTTGTAGGAGATAAGATTCCTTCTAGAAGATGAGTTGTCCTTCTAGAACTTATCCCCTCATTTAATGATCATCACCATTAGGGTTCACATGTTGTCACATGTTGTTAGATCAAGACACATGGCAACATCTCATGCATATTAGGGTTTAGCTCTTGCCTATATAATCAGGCATCTTGTACATTTGTAATCAATCAATTATATCATATCAATAGAATCTCTATTGTGCATGCCTAGTTGCAACACTTTCTGGGTGGTTGATTATCTTTCTTGGCTTAAAGGTCCTACATCGAAGACTGCAGCTTCAAGGACTGTGCATCCATCATCCCAACATGGTATCAGAGCTTATCCAGTGAAATGTCAACCCTCGATCAAGAAAGTTGGTGTGCGAGATTCTCCGCAAGCTTGAAGGTTTCCATTGAAGGCTACTTGTTTCCACCCGGTGACCAAGCTGATTTCTGAAGTAGATTGAGTCAAATCTGAGCTCGCCATTGTCTTCAGAAGGCCTCGAAACCCTAGGATCGCCTGCCAAATCATCAAAATCGGATACATCAACCCGGGAGCTTCAGAGGTATTTTTAGGGTTTGCAAAATCAATCGTACTATCCGTACAATTTGCAGTGAAAAATCATCCATCAGTTGTCCTCTGAGGCAAATTTTTTTTATACGCAGGCCTTTTTTCGTTTCAGAAAAATTGGGCACTTATTTCATTTGATTTGGCAAAAATACTATTTTTCTATAGTTTCAGAAAAAATATTTAATTTCGGGCGACCTTCAATTTAATATCCCGTCGGCATATGTAAGGGGTTTAATTTTTCAAATCATCGGCATTTTTTTTTTTTTTATTTTTTTTATGCGGGTTTATTGTTTTTTTCGGCATATATATTTTATCTTTTGATTTTTTATTGCCATTGGCAATATAAAAAATCAAATATATATTTTGTCAGCTATTTCATTCTAAGTCTGCAGAAATTCCTTTTGGTGGTCGGCGCATTCATTGGAAGGTACCATGCCCTTGTGTTAGGGCCCGTCCCATCACCTTTCACCGACGGCGTCCGCGCCGGCCTCCCAGCCCGTTCACCGGCTGTGTGTTGCTCCCGCCGGCCGAAGACTTAACTGCCGGGTACTTTCTGCCGACCATTGACTGCCGAAGTCTCTGCCGACAGTCCCTTTTGCCGACCGAAGTTTTTTCCTCGGCCCCCACCGGTGACCGCTACCGATTGGTCCGCTCCACTAGCGGCGCCGCCCCGGCCGCCGCCATCTCTCCACCCCGTCGCCGCCCAGTTGGCGGCACCCATTTTTTTTGCCACTCTATACACTGTGGTCACATTAAGGACCGAGTTCTAAGCCCGGAGGGGCTCAAATTTTGCTCCTATTTAGCCTGCGAAGTGCCTAATTAGGGCATTTTTTTTGTTTGATCATAACTTTCACCCAGGGTATTGAATTTTTACAAATAATATACCGTCGGAAAGGGAATTTTGCATACTTTCCAGTGATGAGATCCATTCTATGAAATTTTTCTCGCATAAGACTCTACATCCAATTGAAGTCCAAACCCTAATCTGGACTCAAAGCTGCATATCTTCTCAACCGTTCATCAGATTTCAATGATTCCAGCGGCATCAGGAAGGTAATTCAGAGCTTTTTTTCATCAGTCCAACCCCTTGATCAGTTTTAGCTCCAGGTACTCTTGCATGTGATTTTTTTAGTTTGGTGCATTTGATCAATATCCTGGTTATCCTGAAGCTTGGGAACATATTTTTTGATCCGGGTTGCATCACTTCAGTTGTATATCATATTTGGAAGTCTTTATTTGCTGTTGAAGGTCAGCGTCTTTGTATTTTTTTTTTGTGAAGAAAATTCATTATGGGGCTTGCATATTTCTCTCCTTCTTTGGATATGTTGCACAAGGGTAACTATTCCCAATGGCGGGATGAGATCTACCACCATCTTCGATCACTTGATTTGTTGCCACATATATTTGGTATAGTTCCTCATTCGAGTGAAGGTATTCATGAACTTTCTTGGAGTTGCAGCAGATACACTGTTTTGGAGACTATTTCTATGCAAGTTGATTATGATGTTTTGAATTCTATTGATCATTGTGATTGTCCTCACATTCTTTGGACTAAGCTTTGGGAGATCTATGGAGATTTAGACACTCCACCATTCCCCGATGATCATGTTGCAAAATGTCATTCTTCAGATCCAGTTCCCCATGATGCTATGCAGGAAGTTGATTGCCTTGATCTTTCCGAAGAGGTTGACAAGGTTCCTTTCAGTGCTTCTTCTTCATCAGAGACAGTTGGTATCCCTTCACATTCAGTGATTCCTTGTCCAGAGTCATTGATTGAGGCTTCTACTATTATCATCGATCTGGACACATTCAGTTTTTCAGACTTGACATCACATGATGGCTTCGTTTCAGGTATCACTGACTTGGCTACTTCTACAAGTTTGGGGGACATTCTTGAGGGGGTATCACTCCTCTATTCAGATTACACCTTGGAGAGTTTTCATCCACATTCCTTTGTCTCAACCTTGATTGGGAATCCAGAGACTATCTTGGAGGTGCTTGGTTTCTCTTCAGAGATTTCATATTTGAGACTTCTTCCCTGCCATTCCATTCAGGACTTGAAGTTTCTTCAGCATCTACCATTGGATTTGCTTCAGACTTCCTTCAGTGGTTTTGCGGACACTTCATTCAGGGGGGCTATCAAGTCTCCATCACATCCATCATATCCATGCCATCTTTGTCTTTGGATATTATTCAACATCAGTTTCTGCATCGTCCTGGTTTGTCACCCTCTTCATTGTTTGGGAATATGGCATCTTCATCATCAGGCAAGGAGACACTTGAGCAGAGTTCCGAGGCATCATCATCCATGTTAATCCTTCCTTCCTTCAATTCCTATCCAGAATGGGAAGCATCTCTCCACTTGCAGTTGGTTTTGTTTCTTCTGAAAGGGAGACAAGTTGTTTGTCGACATTGGATCTTGTTCTGTCTTCAGACACTTGCCTTCTTTGCAGGTGATCACATCTTCTGGGGGGGCTATATAGTCTCTCTCTTTCCCTCCTATGGGGGGGGGCATTGATTGTATTATCTCCATGTGACGGATGGCGTACTTGGGGGGTATTTGGGAGTCCTCCATCCTTTCCATCCTATCTCACATTTTTTCTTTTTCATCTCCTTTTTGGAGAGGGGTTTTGTTCCCATTGGGTTTTCCCCTTTTCTCTAGTAGTGGGAGATTTTCTGCATCTTCATGTACATGGGTACCTAACATGGCCTCGTAGCCGGGACCCATCATCACCATCATCGATCATCATCTTTGCATAATCATTGCATTTTCCTCCCTAAGTTGCACTTATGGGGGTGTTGGTGTAATTAATTAATTATTACACTAGCATAAGTTAACTTAGGTCTTGCATTTTAATTAATTAAGTCCTAGGTTGCATTATTAGATAAATCATTTAATAAATGGGATAATATTCCCTTCCTTATTTGTAGGAGATAAGATTCCTTCTAGAAGATGAGTTGTCCTTCTAGAACTTATCCCCTCATTTAATGATCATCACCATTAGGGTTCACATGTTGTCACATGTTGTTAGATCAAGACACATGGAAACATCTCATGCATATTAGGGTTTAGCTCTTGCCTATATAATCAGGCATCTTGTACATTTGTAATCAATCAATTATATCATATCAATAGAATCTCTATTGTGCATGCCTAGTTGCAACACTTTATGGGTGGTTGATTATCTTTCTTGGCTTAAAGGTCCTACATCGAAGACTGCAGCTTCAAGGACTGTGCATCCATAATCCCAACATTAATAAGAAAAATAGGTCCATTACAAAAAAGTACCTATTTAATATACTACGAGAAATAAAAAAATTAGGTCAATTTTTTTCAAAAGCCTACGCTGCATTCCACATCAATGTCCTTGTTTCAACCAAAAAAGTAATTTTGATAAATAGGTTAAGAGAAACATGTTAGGGTAAAATTCAGCTCTAAATTTCTATTAGTACCAATTAAAATAATAATAAATAAATTTTGTATTAAAAATTATGAAAGAGTATATGTACACTTGATATTAGAGTTAACAATTTAATTCCAAGAAATTTTGGAGATATTTTATTTGTAATTTAGGAGTTATAGTTAAATGTCACTCACTATAAAATAAACACAATAGTAATACTATTTTATAAAAAAAAGAAGCAAAAATGATAGAATTTATTTGAGTTTTTTTTTTAATTATAAATTGAGTCTATAGAGAAAATGACAAAAATCACTAGTTTACATTATATTTAAATTATTTATAGCTTGTTTTGTAAAATTGACAAAATACACTAAATGTTAAAAATACTAATTTTATGATTCAATATAGCCAAAAAGTGGAACACAATATTGTTATTTCACCATTAGTGTTGGTTTTAGTGAGAGATTATATATATATATATTGATTCATCTTCAATATTTTATGAAATAGTAAGCAATTCCAAATATAATGGAGATGATAAAATTTAATGGTATTTTTTTAGATTAAAGACCTATTAGTAGAGTATCATTAATGAATTATAGTTGAAGTATAGAAGGCTATATTCCTCGAGTATATATGAGTGGGAAATATTAGATAGAAAGGCTAGATCTCAAATTTAGTTCTATTACATGTTTCTAGTGATAATACATCTAAAAATTATGGGATAAGATAAAAATTTGTACCAAATTAAGTATTTGGCATATAAAATTGTCTTGAGGAATTTTTTTAATTTTTTGAAAATGGTTAATGGAGACTTAATGGATAAGATCTTGAATGAGTTTAATGCCATTATTAGTCATTTTATGTTAGCTGATATCAAGATGAATGAGGAAGAATTATGCATTACCTTGCTTTGTTAATTGACACATTCATGAGATAACATTTTTATGAAAAAAATTAGTAGATCATATTATCAACATTTGAAGGAGTGGTTGGAGCATTATTGTCTAAATAAATAAAGTGAAAATTCATGGAGTACACAAAATATTCTCTAATTTTCAAATGTTGTTTGAAGGAAACAATAATAGAGAAAAGAGATATAAGTCTCTAGATAAATCAAAGGTAAAATACTAGTACTAAGAAAAAATGCTTATATTAAAAAGTTTCAATTTGACGAAGGCTAGATGAATTTTATGGTGATTATGAATTAAATACCTCTAGAGAAGAATATGGAGATGTGTTTCTTGCATCTTCTATTATGCATGCAAAAATTATGCATGGTTAATTAATTATAGAACATCATTTCACATTAATCTACATGTAGAGTAGTTGTTTGCATATGAGAACTATGATAGTTAAAAATTATTCTTAGGTGATAACACATTTCACAAAATTATTGGTTAATAGAAAATCAAGCTCACATTTAGACATGGAAGATAAAAATATATCTCTAATGTTCTACATATCCAAGGTATAGTAAGAGACTTATTTTCTACAGATACATAAACTTATTTAGGAGTGCATGTTATCCTTTGTAAATAAGGTTGTAGAATGGTTAGAGGATATTTATCTTAGGTAAAAAAATTTCTTAAACTTGATGCCAATATTATGGGAAGATCCTTAGTTGTTTCCCATTCTTTGTAAATGCCCATAAAAAATCCTTCTGGGATAAAATTAGTGAAATAATCAAATGTCGGGTTTCAACATGGAAGGGTAAATGACTAACATTAGCAGCTAGAATGGTGTTGATCAAGTTAGTTCTCTCAGTAGTCCCAAGCTACACAATGTCAGTTTGGAAAATTCCAAAAATGGTTTAGGAGGCCATAGAAAAACACATCAAACAATTTTTATGGTAGTCTTTTAAGGAGGGGGATAAGAAATCAACAATTCATCTTATGTCATGGAAAAACTTGTGTAAAGAATAGTACTAAGGTGGGGTAGGTCTACAAGACCTCTCTACAAGAAAAAAATCTCTAGGAGCTCAACTTGCATGGAAGATGTACGCCAACCCTAATGCAAAATGGTGCAGATTAATGCAAGCCAAGTACCTAAACTCATATGATCCTCATAGAATATTTACAATTCAAAATCCAAATCAAGGTTCCAAGATGTCAAATTTTTTAGTAGAATGTAGAGAAGAAATTTCCCCACACCTATCCTGGCTCATTAACAAGGGAGATAGGGCTCTCTTCTAGGATACCTCATGGAATGGTCTCCCTCCTCTTGGGGAAAGCACAAGTTTACAAGAAGAAAAATCCTTCCTCAAACAAAATTGGGGTATTTATGTTCAAAATTATATTTTGCAATATACGACCTCATATGGTTCAAATACTCAATGGAGAGATTTCTCTAACTGCACATTCCCACAAATTCAAAAGACCTTCTCAATAGCCTCTACTGAAGAAAAGATCAATTTTTTTCTCAGACAAACTAGATAAATTGATCTGCGCTCCTACAAAGTTAGGTTCATACAACGTTAAGCATGGGTATAATTTTTAGTTAAATTTGGAGCGCACAAAAAAATTTGTTGACCACTTGTGATACTGAGAAGGGGGGGCTGAATCAATATCATATTAAACCATCCAATCATTAACCATCCAAATACCAAAGCATATTCTGTTATAAGGAATGAAAGCATGAAAACATTCACAAAATCACATAACACATGAACACCAAGATTTTTATGTGGAAAAACCAAAATGGGAAAAACCATGGTGAGGATTAGATCACAATATATTATAACCGATTATAAGATATTATAGAAAGGCTCACTGCCAGGTGGACTCACTGTCCAAGTGAACTCACTGCTTATAGAGAAAAGAAAGAGAAAAAAGGTTTGTGGCTACACAAAAAATATTTGAATTGATACAAAATGCATTTACCATATGTTGGATTCAGTTCCTTTGAAGCTAAAAACATTGACTTAATACTCTTATCCAACTTAGATTACAAATCTCTACTCTGCTTTACATTCGCACAACTCTTCTCAACTTTCACAACTCATTCGCTCAACAATATTTATTTTTGCATCACTACTTGTATTTGGATCATGTACACATTCAAATTCAATCTCCACAATCTCAAAACATCCTTGTATATATATAACAGACTTTATTGTAAACATCAATTAGGTTAGCCTAATTAGATGTAGCCCTAAAACATACAAAATGTGCCTTTTCAGCACCCAATTCAAATCAGAATTCCTTCATTCCCAAAACATGTAATATAGGTTGGAATGGACCTATAATAGCTCCCTATTACATTCACATCACATATTTAATATTTGCAACCCTTTACATACATTAGGTTGGCCAAGTATAAGACCTAAAAGAAAAATACTCTGACTGTTCATCACCACAGGACATGTGGACCTCAAAATGTCATGTCAACTAGAAAAAACAATGCTTTGGCACCTGTTAACATTCTCCCAAAACCGCAAGGTCTAACTTGAATCCACAAAGGAGTTCAAACTGGATAAGTCATACTCATTATATAGAAAACTGTGTAAACCATATATGTCGATCTTCTATTACTTGTATCTTTCAAACAACTTATCCAAATCAAGTGAAATTTTGAATGAAGATACTAATGATATACATAGACATATTGGAACCACATAAGTAAATATCCAAGGGTGAATGAATGTGGACCAAAATACTAGAGGGCTCTGTGCACTAAATCTGTTAGTGTAGACACTTAGCAAAAATACTTAACTATTTTTGTGTGCGGATCAAACCCTCTTGCTAAAAGTCTCTTCTACAATCATCCTTAATGCAATATTGACATCAATGAAAACTCATTAATGACAACCTTCTTCATTCTTTCAACACTATCCCCCTTTTTCATTGATGACAATATGTGCCAAAACACAACTTTTCTCCAAGTATCTCTCCCCCTTTGACATCAATGGTGAAGGGTGTGCTAGTATTAACACTTTGTATGCCCCCCTCAAACATATATACAAACTAAAGTAGTTGAATAAATGTACTAACTCCCCCTTAGGAAGTTAACCAAAAAATTCTAATATATTGATTTTTTTTCACCAAGTCCCTTAACTTCCCAAGCTACTTGATTATCTCTTCTAGTTTTGGAGGGTGAAGAATCTGTCATGCAAGTCTATTATGGAATACCAGGTTTGATCATCTTTGTCCAGTGCCAAATCATACGCACTTGACACATTGGTTATTTGGGACTCAATTGAGTCCATTTCATCTTTTATGCCTTTTGTGGCATCTGACCACTTCATGCAATACAAAAACAAGGTTTTTTTCCTCTTCTTCACATGCTTGCACTTCCTTCAAGCACTCTTCAACCCAGTTATGTGTAGATGCACACTTATCTGTAATTTTTGACAACTTCTTTTTTGTAAGCTTCATATCAACCTTTATTTCAACTTGTCCTTTTAAAATTGAGGCATATTCCTTGAAGGAATCAATCAATAATTTGAAGTTTTCTATTGTAGACATAGATGCATCAACATTAGTTCCAGGTGTTACCTCTTGCAAGGTTTTTATGGCTTCATCCATCAATTCATCACTCCTTTGGTGTGTTTCAATAATTTCTTTCTGTGTTGATGCATGAAACACATCACCCAGCTGCAACTTATGAATAGGAGAAATTTTATCTAAATCTACACTGCCCTGCTATATGGGAAACTGCAACAACTAAGATGAAACAACCGGTTAGAACCTTAATTGCTTAGAAAAAAGACCTTTCAAAGGATTAACAGAGGAAGATTCATCAGAAGGCTTAGGTAACTCCTTAGTTCTTTCAGCTTCTTCATTCTTTCCAGTATCAGTGTCCTTTTCTTCCTCTACCTTTTCTTCTTCTTTAGAGGCTGTGTCTTTGTCTTTGTCTTTGTCTTCATCTTCCTTTTTCTCTTCATCTACTTTGTCCTTTTATTTCTCTCCTTTCTCACTCTCTTCATTCTTGTCTTCTTCTCCTTCCTTCTCACCATCATCTTCTCTTCCTCTATTTTCTTCACTTTCTCGCCCTTGTTCTTTATTAGCATCATACAAGTATCACCTTCACTGGTGGCCTGCTTTGTGTCTTTCGAAGGGACATATGTCTCCAAATTTCCTTCTGTTGTATCATGTGTCATACGATGAATATAGAGGTTTCATCTTTCAATGTTTCCTCTCTAATCCGGATTTCTTCTTCTGAAGTCTTCTCATCCTCAACATTTCCTTATATTGGTTCTTCTATATCTAGAGGAGTATTAACTAGATTTTCCTCTACATCAATAACTCCAATGTATTCCACATGCTCCTATTGAGCTTCAATTATCAAATCTTGTTCTTTGCTAAAGGAAGCCATGGGAATCATACCAGAGTTACAAGCAATGTCAGTGATCTTTTCTTCTATTTTCCTCTGCATTTTCTTAAGCTCATCTTTCTCTCTACCCATAAGAATTGTGATCCTTTTTTTAGTTCTAAATTCCTTGCTACATACTTGGGCCAATGTGACCTTGTCAACATCAGATGAGCAGAACCCAATTTTCTCCACAAAATCTGATCTAATCTTGTCTTCCTTTTCTATTTCCTCTTTTCTCCTCTCTAGCAAAATGTTCCACACATCATTTGGAACCTTTGTCTTTATGTTCTCCATATCTGCTTCAATGATGATGATATACTTGATTATTGATTCAATTATGGTGGCTTTTTCCACCTCATTTATATTCTGGTATAAAGTTGTTTCTTCCAACATATCATGATGAAAATACCTTTATACAATGCATCCAACTTCATTGGATTGTGAGGTATTTCTAGAGTTTTCTTCTTGTTTTTCTACTTCGAAACAACTATTTCTAATTTCTTTCCTTCCTTTCCTTCATCTTCTTATGAATATGTATTCCAAAGGCTTGTTTTTCCTTCTTAATTTATTCTTCATCAGAGGTTCCAACAATATCTATTCTTTGTCTCTTTGTGCCAGTTCTTCTTCTTTCCAATTGGGGTCCTTCATCCTCTTCTTTGTCTTCAGATAAAATACTTAGGTTTTTCTCTCTCACAACTTTCTCTTTTCTTCTTTTTGATTTGGTGGCAGTTGTGGGGGCTACCAGAGTAACTTTCTTTCTCTTCTCAAGCCTTATAGCCTTATCCACCTGAGGTTCCTCTATCATCGGAGCACTAGTCTCCATACTCTTAGTGGTGGTGGTAGGTGGTGTTCTGGAGGGCATCTAAATACTGGAGGGGAGTGGTGGAAGTTATTCTTCATGATCTTATAGGTCCGGTGGACCCACCTGTTGTGCTTGCCTCTCCCTCTACTCTTTCTCTTGCTTCCCTTACTTTTTCTTTTGTGAACCCTTTGCTCATGGAAAACTCATTTACCAAATTTTCCACCTTCCTCTTTATTCTTGGCTTCTTCAGCTCCATGTGCACTTCCATGGATTTCTCTTCATATGTCCCATATCTTTCTTGTGTAGTATCCTTGACTTTTCAACATTATGTCAACATAGCCATTAACTTCATTTTCACTGGTTTAATATTCAAGTGGTAGAATCCAGACAATTTTGGGTTCTACAACCTCAATGATACATTCATTAATTGTGACAAAAAATGTGATATCATTATTATATTTGTCCACCACTGACTTAGGGATCCTCTCCCTTTCACGGATTCTCTTCTAGAATACTGCAAAGAATGCAGTAAGTGCTGCATCCAAAGCTTTCATGTTTCCAAAACTGTGTAGGTATTCCAAGATTTTATGTGCTACTGGTCTTCTCTTATCCCATATAACATTTTTTCTTCCTGGAAGCTCCTTTCAAAAGTAGAACAACAAACAAACTACCAAAGAACCAAACTTCAGGGGGTATTTCGTCTCTTTATTTTGCTGCAAGTTCTCAAATATTTGTTTCTTGAGCAACTCACACAAGTCATAGTCTTTTCCTTTCTCCACCATCTCATAAGCTACATTGATTGTTATGGCTGACACAAAATTCTCTGTGTTTGTGTAGTATATCTTATACCCTATGACCATAGCTGTATATCTTACCGCACGATTCTGGATAGTGTTACCAGTGAGAGATCTTTGATCAAATGTGGCTCTAATTAATTCCATCACATCCTTGTTCTTCACAAATTTTAATACCAGTATAGGTCTAAAGGCACAAATTCCACTAACCTTACTTATACTTTTCCTTAGTTATCAAACCAGGCATGTCAATCCATATGAACTTATCATGCACTCTACTCAATGTCATTCTCACAAACTTTATGTCATCATCATAAATGAGACTTGGAAACCATTGCCAGACGCCTAGTTTCTTCTTCACTATGTTTTCATATTCCAGCTTAATTTGAAAATCATCTCCTATCAATTCATTTGTCCACAAGTCGGTAAATCTTGTGTGGTTATATTCCTCCATTTTCTCATGGATATATACCCTAATGTCTTATGTAGGCAGAACCCTATATGAAATTCTTGAAAAGGCTTTGAGCGGGTCATTCTCAAACACTTTCATGGGACATTTCTTAAATTTTGGTCAAGGATTCTCACTAACATTCACTATAGTAGGTGTTTCCATTTCTTATCAAATTCAAATGCTCAAAAAATAAATTCTATTTCAAATTCATGACACAAACAACGGTAAATACCTTTTTCTTGCTCAACCAGAACTAAGGTTTCGATGATCTTACTTCACAAATTACCTTTGATCTCTTGAATTTGCTTCAACTCACTCTGCTTTCTCCAAATGCATAAAAGTGAATTAAATTGACTAAGTGTAGATACTTATAACCCTTCGATTTGCCCTAATTTGCATTCAATGTGCCAAACAATAAAGCTGGTAAAAACCCTTCTTTGTGCAACAGTAAACCCTAAATAGCTTTGCAAATCTCCACAATTGCATATTTTCTTCTAGTGTCTTCTCTAGAAGATCAAAATTTTCCATTTGTCACATATTTTTGTGCCAAGCCATGGCACCTTATATCGACTGGGGTTTATTTGATTATCTGTTATTGGTCCCGCTAAGCCAATACTTAGGTTTAATTCCCAAAGGAAACATCTATACTAGATGAGGGCATAGATCCACTTGTAATCTCTGATTCTTCCTTGTTCTCAACCTCCTCTTTCTTTCTCTAGATATTTTCCATTTCATTATTTACTTCTACCCAATCAATATTTTTGACTTGTTCATTTCTCTTTGTCGGATTATCCTTCCTTATGTTTTTGTTTCTGCAAAATTTAGCAATATGTCTAGGTCTATTGCAATTGTGGCATACAACATTCTTTTGAACAACATTCCTTCCATTCATTCTAGATATTCATTTATTAGCCTTATGTCTAAATCCATAGCATATATAACAGTAGCCATTAAAAGGTTGAATCATTCTACCATTGTTATATGTATTCATTATTTGACTTTTGCATTCATTTGCTCTATGTCTAAATTTCTTGCATGTAAAGCATTGACCAGTAAAGGATGGAACATTCTGATTCATTTTGCTTCCGTATATTCCATTGATCTATGTGTAAATTTATTGCAAGAATAACAAATACCATTCAAAGATGGGTACCTTTGAGCATTTGGTTGTTTGACAGGGGGTATTCTAGCATTATTTCTTTAATTTTGGATCTTGCCATTGTTCTTCTTGTCTTCAATCTTCTATGAGTTCATTGATCTTCTTTGCATTAGGTGTCTGATCTACTTTTGAGATTTCACCTTTTTCAAGTCCTAAACCACCTTTGTCTTTAGATGCTTTCTAACCTACAATCAACTCATCAGGCATTATAGAACTTGTCTTAAATTTATCTTCATGACTTCTTGCTTTCTCCAAATCTGATCTCATATTTACCACTTCTTGTTCAAGCCTCATGCATTCATCAGATTTTATTTTTACCATTGCATTTAGACATTCCTCAATTATTTTATTTTCTCCCACTTGCATTTTTAGTTTGATGATGTCTTCATTCACTTGCTTCAATTGTTCATTGAACTCCTTATGCCTTTCTCTAAACTTCTTGATTTGATCTCTCAATTTTCTAATGCATTCATTTGCTTCTTTAAGATTTTCCTTCAGATCTCTATTTTCATCTTCAACTTTGTTAAGATCTTCAAGAGTAGCTTTGAGTTCTCCATCTTTTTCAAGTATACAATCTTCTTCTGTGTATTCAATAGTAGGAATCTCTCCTGGAGGAGTAGGAAACTTCCTATCAACCATGTATTCAATCTCCAAGATCTTCCCAAAGTGGCCAAGCTCCTTCCAAGGATCCAAGCTTTGATACCAATTTTTGAACACTTGTGATACTAAGATGGGGGTGAATCAATATCCTATTAAACTATCCAATCATTAACCATCAAATTACTAAAGCATATTTAACTATTATAAGGAATGTTCGAGCATGAAAACATTCACAACATCACATAACACATAAACACCAAGATTCTTACATGGAAAACACAAAATGGGAAAAACCACGATGAATATTAGCTCACAATATATTATAACTAGTTATAAGATATCACAGAAAGGCTCACTACTAGGTGGACTCACTGTTCAAGTGAACTCACTACTCATAGAGACAAGAAAGAGAGAAAGAAGTTTTTGGATACACAACCAAGATTTGAATTGATACAAAATACATATACCATATGCTAGATTCAATTCCTTTGAATCTCAAAACACTAACTTAATACTCTTCATCCAAATCAGATTACAAATCTTTGCTTTGCTTTACTTTCACACATCTCTACTCAACTTTCACAACTCATTCACTCAACACTATTTATTTTCACATCACTGCTTGTATTCAAATAATGTACACATTCAAATTCAATCTCCACAATCTCAAAACATCCTTGTATATATATTAAACTTTATTGTAAACATCAATTAGGTCGATCTAATTAGATGTAGCCCTAAAACATACAAAAATGTGCCTTGTTGGAACCCAATTCAAATAAAAATGCCTTCACGCCCAAAAAAAAAGGTGTAATATAGGTCAACATGGACCTATAATAGTTCCCTCTTACATTCACATCACATATTTAATATTTGCAACCCTTTACATACATTAGGTCGGCCAGGTATAAGACCTAAAAGAAAAATACTCTAACTGTTCATCACCATGGGACACGTGGACCCCAAAATGTCATGCCAGATGGAAACACAATGCTTTGGAACCTATTAACATTCTCCCAAAACTGCAAGTTCTAAATCAAATCCACAAAGGAGTGCGGACCAAATAAGTCATACTCATTACATAGAAAATTGTGTAAATCATATATGTCAATCTTTTGTTACTTGTATATTTCAAACCACTTATCCAAATCAGGTGAAATTCTAAATTAAGATACTAATGATATCCATAAATAACATATTGGAACCACATAAGTAAATCTCCAAGGGTGAACAAATGTGGATCAAAATACCAGAGGACTCTATGCACTAAATCTATCAGTGTAGACACTTAGCAAAAATACTTAACTATTTTTGTGTGCGGATCAAACCCTCTTGCAAAAATTCTCTTCTACAATCATCCTTAATGCAATATTAACATCCATCATGTAATATTGACATCAATGACAACTCATTAATGACAACCTTCTTCATTATTTCAACAAAAGCCCCCTGGCCACACAAGCTATGTTGGAATCAAATGATTCTTCCAAAAGTCAGAATATTTGCATGGTTAGCTTCAAACAATAGAATCCTCACAAGTGATTATCTCCAAAATCTTGGAATCAAAAACTCTTTCAATTGTGTTCTCTATTTAAAAAGTGAGGAGACATTGGATCATCTTCTTCTTCAATGCGACTTTGCTCAGCTTGCTGGAAATGACTTCAAAATCAATTAGATTGGTAGGCTCCCCTTGGAAACTCTCTAATCTAGATGTATTCAACAAATTGCTCGCATTCAAAATTTCATCCTTGATTTCATCTCTCTAGTTATCCTCCCCCTCATTGGTTATTTGGAACAACTGGTGGGAGCATAATAGGAATTTTTTTAGGAAAGAGATAAACCCCCTCAAACAGGTCCTTCAAAAATTGGAGATAACAATTTTAGAAATAGTCATGGATGGGATATTAAAGCTTCAAGCTTTGAGTAACAATAGGCCTTTTTCCTCATGGGATTTCTAAATTTTAGACAAATGTACAAACATTGTGCTTCCAACCCCTGGTGTAGTTCCTAGTTGAAGACTCAAGGCCTCAAATAGGTCACAAATTAAGTGGTTACCTCCACCAGAAAAATATATGGAAAATAAATTTTGATGGTGCCTCATGGGACAATCCAAGGATCTCTAGGTCTAGTTGTGTGATCAAGGATTCACAAGGATTAGTCCATTCAACACTATCCACGAGTCTCCCCTCATGCGCAAGCGACAAAGTAGAGGTTCATGCATTATTAGCAAGGCTAGTCCTAGCCAAAGAATAAAAAATAAAGAGGATTTGGATTTATGGGGATTCCCTCAACATCATAAATTATTTCAAGAAAAGAGAATCACCCTCATGGTACTTAAATTATATTCTGCAACATGTGTTTCAGTTGCTCAAATCGTTTGCTTATTTTATCCTATCTCATTGTTTCAGAGAAGGAAATCACTTGGCGGATTGCCTTGCCAATGTGGCATGTGATTCCATGTCTAAGCTTTTGGTCCTTAGGGGAAATAAAATTCATCTATATCCATAGTTAGCATCTATAGCCAACTAGGAAGGCCAACCTGACTATAATGAGTAACTAGCATTTCTTGTTGTTTTGTTTACAAGTACTATTGGTGGGTGGTTTTCATCCCCTAAATAAATAAGAGGTGTACCAATCTAAGATTAGTTGTCTTCCCTTTGCCTCACACAAAATCAAATCAAAATCATTGTTGGCCTCCTCTAATGGTTTAATAACTAAGCCCTTAAAGTTATGACTTAGAGATTGAGCATATGCACTAAGTAGCTATTTTACTCATTAAGAAGGTGAATTTCATTGTCAACCCAAGGATGTAAACTTGAAATGGGTCAGCACTGTATGTGCACTAGGATTTCATTGTAATCATCCATATACTAAGAAAGCAACAATGCTGGAAATGAAGTGCTGGAAAGAAATCAACTTAAACACTAAGCATGAATTAACATCTGCACTAAGCATTTTCAAATAGACTGGAAATGAAGGTTAGAAATGTAAATCTCAGCAAACAGACAAGAAACTACTTTGTCTGCCTTGGTTGCAGGAACAATCACATAACAAAATTTCAGTGGCTGCAGGAATAGAAAATTGCCGAAATTGAAATTAACTACTAAACAAAAAATAAATTTTAAACTAAATAGGTGGAATTCTCACCAAGTGGGCCCCCTTGGGTGAGTCTCCCTTAGACTAAGTCAAATACAACAACTCAAAATATCATATTATTTCTTGAAAGCCTGATTACAACATCTCAGCAATATAATTGTTTTACTAAAACTGGAAAATGCGAATACAAACTCAGAACATCCAACCTTATCAAAAGGGGCATTTGACCATTATTTATAGAGAGAAAAACTATTGATTAACCCTAACTACCAGGGCAGTCGATTCCATCAAAATAGGAGGATACCACTTATTGAAAGCATAGAAAAAGATGGAGGAATTTATGCATGGGCTAAATTGGTCAAAGCAGACTTGCTCCAACGAGAATCTAGCATAACACACTTCCTAGATTTGCTCAACAACAAATATGACCATTAAAAAGGTAGTTACATTCTTTTATCTGAATTAGGAATTTCCCTCGATTAGAGTTTTCCGTCCTTGACCTCTTAATGATCATCCTCTTGACTTTCTTGGTAACCGACCAACTGGCAAGAGTTTCTCCCACTTGGCAAGCTTCGTTGACATCAACATTTTATTATAAACCTGCATAATAACATTAGCATGCACAAACAATTGTATATCTATAACTACCTTAGTAACATTCATTCAACCACTTGTAAAATCAACAAAGATAATTCACATAGCATGATAATTGTAGACACGTAAAATATATCGATTGATCACATACACTTGATCCTAATTTACTAACACTAGTTCGTCCCGAATCATCTCCTTTACTAACCATTTAATCGAATAATATTTATTTGATTAAATTCATCATATTTCGTCTTTTAATTAAATAAATCAATTTTATCTAATTAAATCATTATCTTCTATTAATTAAATAAATCATTTTATTTAATTAATCCTAATGTCCCTCTTTTAATTAAATAATTCATTTTATTTAATTAAGTTCTAATGTCATCTCCTTTAAATTGAATAAATTAATATTTATTTGAGTTAAATCTAACACCATCCGCTTTAATTAAATAAATCAAACTTTATTTAATTAAGTCTAAATTCATTATTCCTCTCATCTTGATTTATTAAAATCCTAAAATCTAAGTCAAAGTGTCAAATCAACTAATCTCCATCTAAATTAATCAAATCATGATTAATTCTAACACTAATCCCTCAAATCCTCTCGATTTTACAACTTGTGCAAGTAAATCAATTTAATTGATTTATATATTCCTCTTTTTCATTCAAATATGGCATCAAGTTGGAATATTCCTCCAAGTTTGAAAACTCCCTCCCAAAAGGACTTGTCCATCCAATAAGGCATTAAAGCCCTCTTACATGTCCTTTTTCTTGAGCCAAGTGGCATTTAAGTCTTCTTTCATCTCCCTCCAACATGTCACTTCTCCAATTTCAAATTCCACCTAATAACATTTATCATGCACATTGATCAAAATGTGCTCCACCTCTCTCCACTAGCATGTTGACGAGTGGCACAATGCCATTGGCTTATGTTTAGTCCCACATTCTTCATATCTTTCATTTCTCCATCCTTCTCTTCTATAAATAGAGATCTTCTATTTTGTATTGGGGGACACAATCTTATGCACAAGTTCATCCACAAGTTTAGTATCCACAACTCGTAGCATTTTCATCATAGTCATTTGAATCCACATTCTCATCCAATTTAGCATAGAATCCATCATTTTATAGCTAGGTTCTTTCCATTTTGTTCATTACACATCCATCATCAAGCTTATCAAGAGTTGGGAAAGGGCTACTTTCCACATCAAAGTAGCAACAATCCACGATGGGATAGGTATGATTCACGTTTTCATATGCTTTTATTTAGTTTTTCTTGATTCCTTGGTTGCATATTTAACATTATTAAATATCTCATAGAAATGCTAGTTTTACTTACTTTAAATGGACTAATGATACTAATGTTGTTCATTGTTTGAAGTTTGTGGAATTCAGTGTTTACATCTGGTGCTAGAAGGAGGGCAATCTCATGAAATATTCGATGCTTTGTCACTGTTATTCTAATTTCTTTAGTTTTTGAATTAGAGTTCTTTGCTATGTAGACATTACTTTCATAAAACTTCTAGTTAAATTTTGTGCTCTACTTTTTTGTTGCAAAATACACAAGTAATTTGTCCATGCTTCCATGTTTTGTAGCCATGTCATAAAGCAAATAAATATCTCAGGCATATTTATTTACAGAAAACTATTTTGGATTTACGCCTACTAATTGCATTAACCTGAAAGTTTTTAAAACCTTTTGACTGACATTTTGGCGCAGGTAAGGAGGCCGTGGGCCAATTGGTGGAACTCAATCTTACACATGCTAAATGAATTTGCTTGAAAGTTTTAAAAATAGTCTTTATTCATTGTTTTTCATACACCTGTCAATTGCATTTAACTTAGAAAGTTTCAAAAGCTTTTTCAAATTGGTTTTTTACGCCTGTCACTTACATTTGCTTGAAAATTTCTAAAGACTTTCAACAAATCCATTTTGTGCATATCCTGTAACAGCTGCACTCCTGGAGACCACATTTTTTTTTGGGACGCATTCTGCCTAACAGTTCACATGCCTTCTCTATGCTTACACATTTTGTCTTATATTTCACACTACCCTAGTCTTTCTGAATGTTGAATATATGTAGATTTTATGCAAAAACCTGCCAATCACATTAGCTTGAAAGATTCTAAAAGCCTTTGAGTTTTTTTTTCACGCTGGGAGGATGCTGGTCAAAGGTTGTTGGGTGTGGCTTTAAGCCTGCCAACTGCATTAGTTTGAATGTTTTAAAATGGCATTGGAATTCGGCTTTACACCTGATAATTGCATTAGCTTGAAAGTTTCTAAAGCCTTTTCAACAAGTCCTTTTAAAGGCACACCATTCACACGCGTATGTTCCTCCAATAGTGGATCGATGGGATATCAATTTGAATGTTAGATTAAATACTCTATGTTTTTTTTGAAATATATATGTTTGTCTGAGAAAATTTTGTTATCTAACAAGCAGGTGGAGTAAAAATGTGGGTTGTTGGACCAGTTAGAGTGTGCTTTGCATAAAGTTCTTGGGTGTTCATGACTTTTGAGTGTCTTGAGTTTAATATTAGATATGGCATGATTCAACAGGTTATACACTTCAATGCTTGTGGTACCATTTTGAACAGTTTGTTTCACCTAATCCTTTCAAGTGCATTGATTACCCTATGCATGGTGTCCCAAATCTATGCTTGGTTGGCGTTCTCATTGCACTATTAATACATTCTGCATTAAATCACTTTGTCTATGCTTGGTTGGCATCCTAAAATCACATTGTCTCTGATGAAACATCTCTTTGCCTATGCCATAATCTCAAGACAACAAGTGAATCTGTTGTTAAAAATCAAAGTTTGTTTAAAAGAGACTATTAATATTGATATTGTTGTTTAGAACTAGCTATTACAGATTATTGTTGGCGTTGATCTGCTGTTGAGTATTCCCTTTTAACTATCAGGTAGTGAATGAATATTGCAGTCTCACCAATATTGCATTGAAAACCATATCTTAGACTGCAAGTGGCCCATGTCTCATTTGTTATCACAATTGGAATGCATTTAAGATTAAAACTATCAACTTATAGGCATTGAATTTATAACTCAACTATCCAAGTTATGAGATTTGATGTGGGATTCGACTATGCATAGAAATGATTTGATTGTTGACAATGCATATTTTCTTTTTTTTACAAGAAAATAACAATTATTAAAACAGGTGAATCATAAAGTGGGCTTAAATATGTTTTGAATAACTATATTTGCAGGTTGAAAGTGGGTTTAGGAGGTGAATGTTTAAGAAGTTATTTTTACAGTAACTGTTGAACTATTTTTTTATTTATTTTTATCTCTCAAACACTTGTTTCCAAGGATTGTTTTTTTGTTTTGACAAAGTTTAGAATTTCATTATGTTTGAAACTATATTTATTATGCTAAGTTATTATTGATTTCTTGAAACGAATCTTACTTGTCATAGTTTTTGGTGATGATTGTAGGTTAGGTTTACATAAAGAATTAGTGGTGCATCGAAATTTAGCAAAAGCAAGCAAAATTTTGGAGTTGAAGAAAGCAAATCATTTTTAAATGCTTAGAGCTTCCATTTTTTGCTTTCATTTTTTGTTTTAGGCCAACTCACTTCTTTTTGGGCTCTAAAAAGAACATTGTGAAAGATTTCTTTTTGTTACAAAGGGTTAAAAAAGAACATTAGACACTTATTAGATTTCAATTTGGGTTTTAAAAAAATTGAACAAGCAAACTTCACACTTCATCTTGGTGCTTAAAAAGAATCCATTCTTGCTTTTGAGGTTAAAATGAACATGTGCCTTTTGTGTTTTGTAATCTTTTTTACAAAGTAATCTCATTCAAAAGGGCATATGCACTTCTCTCGCGCTTCACGACGATCTTGAGAATCAAAAGTCTTTTTGGTGACATTAAGTTGTATAAAATATTGCCTCCATATTTCAATTTGGGATTTTAAAAATCAAACAAATATTGCAAGTGGGATTGAGTACATTGTGTGTGTTCTCTCTTTGTTCACACAAACAAAGATTGACCAAACTACAAATGTGTTGATTCACTTTTGTTTACCTTTAGAGGTCCTTCCTTGGTGGGAAAAAGTACTCACCCCAAGGGAATGACCCAAGCGGTAATGAGCATAAGCTAGGCTCTTCCGAACTGCTATACAAATTTGTGGTTGCAAGGAAAGTTTGCAAACAACTTAGTGATGCATGATAGCTCTCCCCCAGTATCTTTATGATGCATAAATCCCTTGTTCTAAGGGTTGGGAGACCTCTTGAGGGAGTTTATCATTGTGTCCTATGAATTGGATGCCTTTATTATGAACCATTGTGTAGTAGCCAAAAATCCCAATATTTTTTGGTGTCAGGAGGTCAGACCTTCAGAGCCGTCCCACATACTTGCAATTCTTTGTAGCTATGAGAAGTTCATCATGGGAGATTCATGAGAACTGAAGCTTGGCTGACCCGAAAAATTGAGTGTCGTGGAGGGGAGCTAGTGTGGTCAAGCTTCTAGTCATCCACTCTGAATAAGCGCAACTGGATTTATCCAAGTGGGAAATTCAACAAATATTTTATTTTCCATCCTAGGATTGTGCAATCTTGAGTCAGTTAAACACATTGATTGGATCCAAAACCTTGAAAACAAACATTCAACAAGGTCATCAAATTTCAAACCCTTTAGAAAAAGAAAATACCTTTGAAAGGCCCAAGTATTACTGCTTGTCCCTAGGGATTCTATCCTTAGAGGCTTCTAAGTATTTGGAATTATATCTCAATTTTCTCTCTCTAAAGTCAAGATTATTGAACTATTTCCTTGATTCTCTTGATTTCCACATAATGGACCTTGTGGGATGAAAATAAATTGAGACATAAACATTTAGTTTGAAAAACTAAGCAAGAAAGTGTGGATGTGGTAAAAGAAATTCATTAACCAAGATTAACTCAAATTGAACCCCACACATGTGCTTGGTCTCTTTTGGTCATATGGTTTTCCATGCAAACATTGGTCTTTTGGTTTGAACCACTCTTAGGGAAAAGCATGTTCTTCACTATCTTGGTCTTGTAAACAAGGTCACTATTAGGTTCACTTAGGATCAAATCAAACACGTTATCCACGACAAACATTTATCATCTCCATCCCACAAACAACTTTAGAGCTTTGGAAACATCATTCTAGACTTGGGTAAATCATCAAACACATCAAAATCACCTTATTTAGTTAGGAGTGTGAGAAGGTATCCTTTCTCATACCTCTAGTTAAATTAGCACCCCTTTGAACAAGTTCATCCTAAGATCACATCTAACATCTTGGGATTCACAAATTCATTATCCAATCAAAACAATCAAAATAAAATCCTAAAGTTTAGCATTGATCCAAAGTTCCTAAAAGTTCAACACCCATATCATTCATCACTTTCATCCTTCATCTCATCATTGGGCCTAAATCCCTTAGAGGTCAATAAGGTCAAAACACAAGAAGAACATGGATTATAAACTTGATTCATACATCATGAGTAATCCAAATCAACCAAACTATCAAAGCCTTACAATGCTGATTGATTACCAAAACTCACATTTATACAATCCATACATGGGATCACTATCTCCTACAAACCTCAATAGTACAACAAATGTGAGTATGCCCAATCTAAATTTTGGAACACCTTTCCCTATGGTAGATTTAAATCAAATTCCAAACCTACAAATCTATCAACCAAATAACCAATGCATGAGTCTTCAACAAAACAACATTATCCCACCAAATCCATACATTCCAAATGTGAATATACCAAGTACAAGTTTACCAAACATGAACATTCCAAATTCCCACTTGGTAAAATTCGGGATAGATATGTTTGTGAATCATACAAATGTTGTTCAAAGTCCAAACAATATGTTAACGACTCCATGTATTGATCCAAGTCAAGGTAACACCGTGCAAAATCAAAGTTACCTAAATCAAGGCAATGTGATTCCCAACCACAATAATGTTCAGTTTCAACCTATAATGCCAAATCTAAACATCATCCCAAATCAGAACATTATCCAAAATTAATTTGTCCATGATCCCATACAAACACCGCAAGTATACATTCCAAATTTGCTTGAACAAAAACCAAATCAACTATATCAAGGGTGTCAAGATAAAAATCAAGATCAAATTGCTAAACTTGCCAAAATAATTGAAGAATTAAGCCAAGAGACATCTCCACCCCAAAATCAATACACTCTTCCATTGGTTAAACCATGCCATCAAAGCATTGAGTTATGTCCACAACCACATCAAGAACAATATCTCCAATGTCAAGAGGTTGGATATCAAGATCAACAACATCAACAACAAACCCAATCACCCCATCTCGAAGATCAGTCATCACATCTACAAGATCAATCACAACTATCCATCAATGAGCACCTTGAAGATATTTCTACCTCATCCAATGATCAAATAAACATATATCAAGGGTCACTTTTCAATCATGATCAAAATCCACCAACAATACCCAACAGTGATCCAATTCAAGAAATGGTAACATCATTTGATCCTATGGTTGAAAACATTGCCAATCTCTCCACCACAATTGTTGAAAAAAATGGATCAAGATCTATCCATCAATGAGCACCTTGAAGATTTTTCCACCTCATCTGATGATCAATTCAACATACATCAAGAGTCACTTTTCCGTCATGATCAAAATCCCTCAACAATATTCAACAATGATCTATTTCAAGGAGTGTTAGAATTATTTGATCCTATTGACATAATCCACGATCCATCAACCAATGATCATGTTGAAAATGTCTCTACATTACCTAATGAGTTAGAGGACATATCTCATTATTTTACCCCAGAGCATGATCAACATCTTTCACCAAAGTCTAGCAATAGTCCTTTCCAAGACATATTGACATCCTTTGACCTTATGGTTACAAATATTGAAGAAATCCTCAACTCAAAATTTGATCCAAGTACACTCAAAGATCAAGAGGATATTGAGCCACTTCCCATGCCTATTAAAGATATCCAAGAATCCTTTATAAGCAATCCATCCTTTGAAATTGACCCATGTCAAGAACGTGATCCAAAGCATGTCAAAAACAATTCCAAAATTAATCAAGATCAAGAATTCGTATCTCCAAGATACTACAATGATCTAATGGACACTCTCCTATCTATACAAGATATCATAAATGATGATCATATCCATATAGCACATACTCCTCCATCTACCCGTGAGATGCTTTCTTTAGATGGACATGTAGATGATATTCATTCAAAAAAAGAGTATACTGATACTCTTGATATCAATACCAAGGAACAAGAGTCTCCTACTCTTAAAATTTATACACAGGATCAAAATATAGAAAAATCTAGAGACATATCAGAAATGGGTCATGAAGAAGGCTTCTACAAAAGTCGTGAATCAAAAACATCCTGTGAAGACATATCAAAAATGGATCACGAGGAAGACTTTTACGTGGACAGTGAATCATCAACACCTCTTGAAGAAGCATTAAAATATGATATTTCACAAGATCAAGCCAAATATATGAATCAAGAAGTTATCCCACTTATGGATGGTCCTATCACTTATAAACTTGGATCACTTACCTTTTTTGGGGAAATCTATCTTATCAATGAAGAAGCTATCACCTTTGAATATCCACAACAAAGTAGAGAAGGATTAGCACCTTGTTTCCAAGGTAAATCATACCCTATTTCAAATAAAATGTCTCAACAGATGAATTATCAGGGCAGAGGATTAGGCCTACATGAACAAGGTATCCTAGAACTAATGCAGATTATTGGAAATCCTAAGCATCAAGGTCTTGTTTATTCAGTACTGGGGGAAACTTCGTCTCAAACAAATGTCAACATAGGAAGCACAAATAATCCCTATGATGAAACCAATTCCAATACTACAACCAACCACATCATGAATCTTCATCCACCCATCACCCCATCCATGAATTGGGACCAACATCAAAAGAAAGATTTGAATCAAAGCACGAAGAATGCCATAAAGGAAAATGAAGTAGCAAAGCATGAAGGAAAAATTAAATACAAGTGGATACCAAAGAAATATTATCCCTATCAAACTCCATCAGTCAAAGAAACTATGGGGAAAAATAAAAAAGGGAAAAGTATCCATCAAATATTTCAACAAAGTCAAAAGCAAGCTTCTAAAGCAATTTCCAAAGTATATCAAGTAGTTCATCCTAATTCCATACACACTTCTGTATCCACCCATCATTACTCATCTTCCAAAGTTTGGAGAGTCAAAGGTTCCAAACTATCAACCAATCCATCTTTTATTCCTAAACAAACTCCATCCATGCCTCCACGCATGATATCTAATTCTCACATTGACCATGTGTTGGCAACAACCCATCATCATAAGGACTTAGAAGGCACTCTATCGTGATGTGCACACAAAGACAAAGTTAACTCCGGTATCAACAAAGCCGATCAAGAATCTCAAAAGTTGTATTCAAGTGCACGTATCTTGGAAAAGCAACTTCTTCAAGCAAGATATCAATGGCACATTATGACAAGAGCATCTACATCAACACCACAAGGTGATTCAACATGAGCTTAAAATCTTTCAAAATAAAAATAAAAATAAAAATCATGAAAATAGTAGAGAAAAAAATTGTCCTCTAGTGAAAACTGCATGGGTGGCACTTTGAGTAGGTACTGTTGATGGCGATTTTGGCACCACAACAATGCAAGCAGAATATTGCTACTCTGCTTCTACTAAAAGAGAAAGGCAACACATGGATGCCTTAGCTCCCAAGGTTTTGGTAGTTGGGTCTCAACTGTGCTGATGTTACTCAGTGGCCAATGCGATAGTAATATTCAAGGGGCCTGCTAGTGTTGGGCTTCTGGATTGTTCTAAGATCAAGCATGAAATAAAACCTATTCTAACCAGGGGTTTTAAAGAAATACAAAAAGATGGATCAAGGTTTTGGAACAGAAAAAGAACAATAGTTCATCCAATTTAACCAAACTTATTGCCTTTCAAGGAATTTGTAAACTAAAACTAAAGAACAAATTAACTTGTGATTAACAAACAGTATCATTCATTAACAGTGCTAATTTTTAACAACTGATTATAAACTACCATTTAAGCAAAACACAAAAATGAGATTTCATTCCTTGAAAGCTTTCAAAATCAGATGATTAATTTTAGATAAATACCATTCTGGAACACAATATGAAGTAGATTCGAATTTGGTTGCTTCTACTATGGGTTAGATAGATAAGCAAAATTTACAAATCTGGCACAATCACTAGTGTACAGAAAACTGGTGTCTTCAAACTACTTCCATCTACACTAGAAGAAATTTGAAAATACATTACAATCTGTATTGAAATCTAACTGCTAACTAAGAAGATAGGAGAAGCTCTCATTACTAAGAATCAAGATGCAACTCGATCTCCTTCTGCTAGCTAACTAACTCCTAATAGTTCTAGCTCTAAATAGTTCTCTAAACCTAGAAGTTCTAATCTAGAAGTGCTAACACTAAAATTATGGAAAAAAACCCCTTTACAAAGAGGCAAGAATGCCATATATACATCTCCCCGAGAAGAATGCCGGCGCCCGTTTTTAGGGTTTACAAAATATCTTGTGGTGTTAGGAAGTCGGCGCCCAGATCTTTAACAAAAGTGGATTCCACAATAAATCCGAATCCTTGCTGTCTTATGTCGGTGAAGATTGTCCCCTGAGGTGCTTTGCAGATCTTTTGCAGCTACCATCATAACTCCCACGCCTCCATGTTCAACTTCAAACTTTGGTGGAGCGGCTTTGAGTGCCCTAAAGTATCATCATTAATGCCAAGCTACCTCTGCCAGCAGATCTCACATCTGTCCACTCTTTTTATGGCTTTATCTTCTACCTTCGGCTCTCTGCTTATTTTGCATGTTGACCGCTCCCATGGAAGCAGAGCACCGAGCTTCTTCTTCAGATCCAGATATCATAGTTCCTGAGCTGGTCCATTGGCTCATGATCTTAGAAGGATCCCACATCGCTTGCATCCTATAGATTTCCTCGTGATTAGTCGGGCCTGCGCCATGTGAGCTTCCCAGGCAGTCAACGGTGGTCTGATCAATATCAATGTCGGTGAGACACCAACCCTTCGCTGAGACCACATGGCGAAGCTCCAATCCTTCAGCGAACCCCCACTTTCTCCCCGAGCTCATTTCCTTTCGGTGTGACCTTCGCCCATTGCCAAGATCCTGTGGTGAGATCAGATCCCTACGCCGAAGCCGCTCTTGTCACTGAGACCTCGCCCCTTCGGCGAGACACTACGTCGAAGGGATCACCCTTGGAAATCCTTTCATTTCACTAAAACCCTTCTTTAGTTGTGCCGACTAGGCTCTTTTACTTCACATGCGTTGCCGTAGCGTTATCCGGTCGGGGAGATGTCCTGCAGACATCTATTGTCTTGGAAAAGGTTTTACTTAGTTGGCCCTTTTGTCGTGGTGATATCTCTATTCTTTTTCTGAAGACCACCGATAGACTCCCCCTTGCCGCGTCAGAATGACCCACATGAGTCGGTGAAACCTCATAGCGAGAATGGGAACCTTCCCTGAAAACCCCCTTAGGCGCGACCTCCCTCAGTCGGCGTGACTTCCTGTGGTTGGGGAGATGCTATAGCGACCTAATGTTTTCTCAGCGATGAACCCATTCTCCTTCAGGGAAACTTCGTTGAATTGCCGAAACCTTCCACCGAACTCAAAATTCTGGCCGACTCCCTGAGACAGATCACCATGCACAAAACTTGAGCCTGCAAAACAAGGTCTTCGTTAGAACAATACATTAATATCATGCCTTTTACCAAAAATAAACTTAACTCTGGCGGAGGCAAAGCCAACACGGGAATGGGAAGAAAAATTTAAACAAGTCCCAGCGGAACCAGGATCAGGACAAAACATGACCCAGATGTGACATCCCCCGCTTTCAAAACTGGCGGGGGTGGGGCCAAAAGAAAACCAAAAACAGGACTGGAGTTGAGGCGAGAACGAGCCAGGGAAATAATCAACATTCCCGAGTTCATACCCCGTCTCAGATCTGTGTCCGCGAGAATACCCAAAACGCAAAAAAAAAGGGAACAAAACATCGACAGAGCTGGAGCAGAGCGACCAACAAGGTGGAACCGGGGTTGGAACCAAAATCCGAACAAGAAACTTCTCCAAGTTTTGGGTTCGGATTTAGTTCTGAACCCGCCTCCGGCGTCATCCAAAAGAGGAGGAAGAAAGGAACACAAAGAGAACGAGGAAAGGGGAGGACAACTCCATGATAAAGCAAAAGGAAACAAAATGAAAAGAACGGGACAAGCAGAACAACGCGAACAGACGCGCAAGGGAGAGAAGACCAAAGCAGTGGGACCGGGGCTGGGGAAGGAACAAAAATAGAGCTTGGAAGAAGTTCCAAGTTCAGAATCGGTTCCGGTTTCGGGTCCGCCAAAACACATGAAACAAAATGCCCAAGGCTGAAAAGAAAACACCTAAGGCAAAGGACACAAACCGACAAAGACCAACGAAGAGAAAAGAAAAGGGGGGGTTAGACCCGAGACGAGACCAAAACAAGGAACTTGAGAGAATTCAACATTCTGAACCGGGCCCCGACACGACTCCGACAAAGAACAAAAGAAACGAAAAACCAAGGTCTGTCGGAATCAGAACCGGGGAAGGAACAAGACCCGAACTTAGAAGGAATTTCCAAGTCCGGTATTGGTCCCAGTTCTTCCTCCAACAAAACTTTGAAAGGAAAACGCCTAAGGCAGAAAACCAAGGGCCAAAAGGAAAAGACAAAGGGGGACCTATTTTATTCCAGAATAAAATGGGGTGGTTATGCAAGGCATGAAAAATGGCGACTCGGCTGGGAAAATGGTTTAACCATTTTCACAAATCTGAAGGATTCAGCTACCCAGAACTCTTGGTTCATGAACATTACAACTCCAGTTAAGTTAGTTAAAACCAGCAAGGTAGAGCTAGAATCTCAAATGTAAGTCAATTAATGGCTACCCCTAAATCTATGTGTGTGCTTGATTGTGCATCACTCTTTTATAAAGTTTTCCTCATCTTTCAGACAACAATGTGCAAGATTTGAGCTACATGAGTTGATTTCCCTTTGTGCAATGATATCCTAGGCATTGCTCTGCTGCCAGTCAGGCGTCCATAGCCCCGACGGAGATACCTCTAGTTTTCTCTCAGCATTGCTCTACTGCTAGTTAGTCGTCCATAGCCCCGGTAGAGATACTGGAATCACCCATTCATATTGACTCTTCTTCTTTTGATAATCCCTTTTTTTTTGGAGTTTCAGATATTTCATTTAATTCTGCTCTTTCTTTTCAATATGTCAGACGTTTAACATCTGATCTGGGTTGAAAACTACCGTGGACCTCATAACAGCACTTGGGAGATCAAATTTTTCACTCAAATCTTACAACACCATAGTCCTAGGACAAATATACCCTTATAAGAGGAGATGATCTTAATAATTTGTGACAGATTCAGGGGAGATGATGAAAGTTACCTACTTAGCACCTTGTTTCAAAACTTTCCACAACTTTTATTGACAACAAGCATGAAACAAAGAATTGGGGACAAAATTATCCAATCAGGTAACCTGAAAATATTTAAACCACTTCTCCCTAATGACCAAAGCATGCTTCAGATAACAACCCCTCACTTCGAAAATGGAAAGAAACAAATCAACCCCAAAGAACAAAACAAAAACAAAACAAAGAACAAAGGAAACGGAAGGAAAGAATAGGAAGAAAAGCAAATAAACAACAAACTATTTACAAAGAAGAGCCGCATATTTACACAAAGAGCGGGAGATTATACACAGGGATTATTTACAAGCATAAATTATTTATATAAATACACTACCTATCAAAATTCCAACTTCATGATTCAAAATAATGTTTAAGAAACTGTCCATTGACAGGTAAGGGGACAGGTTCTCTAGTTAAACTACTCAATCGGAAAGCATTCTCTCCTAAGATCTCAGTAATCTGATAAGGACCCAACCAAAGTTTGTTGAATTTCTGATGACTGCCTTTCTTTTCACTGGATTTGTCCCATAATAATATGAGATCAGATATCCTAAAAGATTTTAGCTTAGCTCTTTTGTCAAACCAGCGTTTGACAATAGCCTGATGCCTAAAGAATTATTGTAGGGCCACATCTCTCTACTCTTCCAACTTCAACAAAGCAGCTAATCTGACTTCTATCCTACTGTCCTTGGAGTAAAATTTCTGCATGAACTCAAGGATAGGTATTTGTAGATGGATGGGAAAGACAGGCTCTTGGCCATATACCAGGTTGAATGGTGAGGTGTTTAAGGTAGCCTTAATCCTAGTCCGATATGCCCATAATGCAAATCTAAGCTGGGTATGCCAGTCTCTAGGGTTATGTTCTAATAGTTTCTTAATCACCCCTAAGAGATTCTTATTAGTAGACTCTGCAACTCCATTGCCTTGTGGGTAATAATTTGACGAATACTTCCAGACAATCTTGTGATTATAGGCCCAAGAAATAAACTCAGCAGAAGAGAAAGCAGAACCATTGTCACATACCAGAGCGAAGGGTACCCCAAACCTTGTAGTGATGTATTCAATGAGGAACTTGATCACTACCTCCGTTGTGCTATTTTTGCAGGGTATAGCCTCTGTCCATCTTGTCCAGTAGTTAGTAGTAGTCAAGATGAATTTATGCCCTGCAGTAGAGTTTGGGTTGATAACCCCAATGAAATCCAATGCCCATTGGGCAAAGGGCCTTACCTCATAAACGGGCTGTAGTGGCATAGCTGAATGCTGTTCCCTTGGTGCAAAAACTTGGCACATGTGACATGTTCTCACATGCTGATGTACATCCTTGAAAACACAAGGCCAGTAATAACCAGATCAGAGGATCTAGTGCACCAGTGAATCGACAGATCCATGACCCGTTCCATGCTTCCTATGAAACCCAAAGATCACATGTTTAGCCTCTTGATGATCAAGGCATCTTAAGTACATTCCTTCAAAATTCTTTCTGTATAAGAGCCCCCCTTTGAGCATGTAATGTGAGCTTTTCAGTCTCAAGGCTCTCCTCTAAGTGGCATTCATTCCCTCCAGACACTGGTTATTGAGCATGAAAGAAATGAGATCAACATACCATGGGTCATTTGAGAAGGACTAAGTAGTATATTGTTGACAAATAACGTTGTTACCAGCATCAGCCATGGATTCAGACAAACCAGTACCTCGGAAAAGTTTCATAGGGTGTATCTCTAAATCAAACTCTTGCAAGATAGCCATCCATTTCCCTCTTCTTTCTCCCAATTCGCTCTGCATTAGTAGAGACTTGACAACGGCGTCAGGAACCACAGTAATGACCTGGCTTCGAAGGATGTAGTGCCTAAATTTTTTAACAGCTCGGACCAGCGCAAAAGCTTGCTTCTCAAGAGGTGGGTATTTTACTTCAGCATTTTTGAATGGAGAGCTCATGAAAGCAATTGGCCTTTCTTCCCCCTCTTCTTTCTACTGAGTTAGGACAGCAGCACAAGAATGCTCTAAGGAAAAAGAATAAACATAAAACGGTACCGAGTAGTCAGGGCTAGTAAGGACCGGAGCTTCTGAAATGGATCGCTTGACTTGAGAAAATGCAGCCTTCGCCTCATCACTCCACTCTATTTTGGCATCCTTCTTCATCATCTCATTTAATGGCTTTACAATCACTACAAAGCCTATAATAAATTTCCTTACGAAGTTGATCTTTCCAAAGAAAGACCTAATCTCCTTCTTGCTTCCTGGCATGGCTATCTTGAGAATGGACTCAACTTGATTTGGGTCGATGGCTATTCCTCTTTCTGAAATTATGTCTCCCAAAAGCTTCCCTTCAGAAACTCCGAACACACACTTTTTGGGATTTAAGGAAACTCCATATTGGATGCATCTTTGAAGAACTTTGGCTAAGTCTATAGTGTGGTTCAATCGATCCTTGGAGAACACTGTCAGATCATCTATGTAAACAATAATACATTTTCCAATTAAATCTTTGAAAGTTATGTCCATGGCGCGCTGGAAAGTTGCTCCAACGTTTATCAGACCAAATGGCATCCTTCTGTATGCGAATGTTCCCCACTTGGTAGTGAAATCCGTCTTCATCCTGTCCTCAAAGTCAACCATCACTTGGTTGTACCCAGAGTAACTGTCCAAGAATGACATCATTTGAGATCCGTTGACAATCTGCAATACCTCATCCAAGGAAGGGAGTGGGTAGTTATCCTTTTCTGAAACTCTATTTAGATTTCTGAAGTCCACACATAGTCTGATCTCCCCATTTTTCTTACGAACCGGGACTAGGTTAGCCACCCAAGTTGAATGGCGCATAGGGAAGATTATCCTCGCAGACAACAATTTCTCAACTTCTTTATAGATCAATGGTTCAATCAAAGCATTGACAGGGCGCTGCTTCTGTCTAAAGGGTTTAGCTTCGGGCTTCAAAGGGATAGTGTGGGTCATAACCAAAGCATCAAATGTTTGTAGGTCTTCATATCCCCAAGCTATCGCAGCAATATCCTTTTTTAGTGCCATCAATATGTCTTCCCTGATTGCTTCAGGGCAAGCCTTCCCTATGTAGACATTCCTTTCAGGGCCCGAGTCAGCTAGGTTAACTGTCTCATATTTGCCTCCCTTTTCTTTAGCTGATGCCTTCTCTCGAGCCTTCGGATCTGAGTCAAAGATTCTCTCTAGAGCAACCATTCCCTTGGGAATGTTATTACTTTTTAGATTAAGGACCCCTTCTGTATCACATTCTTCAGGGTTCCAATCCCCTTGATCTCTGTTAGACTCATCAATAATTTGCCCTTCAAAGATATCTGAGCTTGCCAAGAATGCCAGAATGTGCCGATCATCATCAAAGACTTGGAAATTCTTAATATTGTTAGGAATAGCTGGGGTGGACATTAGTTCCACTGAGAATCTTTTGAATTTGGAGCCTTGCATAGGTTCCAAGGTGCTTGCAACAACAGCCAGTGAATCAGCTACCTGATTTTCTTCTCTGGGGATGAGACTAATTCTAAAGGCATCAAAGTCTTCGATCAAGTTCCATACCCTGTTTCTATATGCAGCCAACCTTCTGTTGTGACATGTATACTGGCTACAAACTTGCTTGACTACTATTTCCAAATCTCCCTTGAATACCAAGGCAGTGAGCCTCTTCTTGTGTGCAAACATTAATCCTCAAGCTAGGGCTTCATATTCAGCTATGTTATTAGTGCACCTGAATTGCAGCCTGTAAGAAGCAAAGAAAACTTTCCCTTTCAGGCTGGTTAGCACAATTCCAAAACCACAACCGGTCTTGGACTTGGATCCATCAAAGGTAAGGGTCCATAGCTGATCGTGGGCTGGGGCTGATTGTTTTGAAGCTGTTATGGGTGCTTGAGTAGAATTAGACAGATGTGGGACTCCTTGATCTTTTACTTTAGGTATAAGGGAAGGGTGTTCTGTAAGTTCCTTAGGCATGCTTTCCAATTCATATTTAGTTATAGCATATGATCCGTGACTATCCTTTTGACCATCACTAGTGTCTTTAGTTAACCCCTTGGGTTTTGTTTCATTTGTAAGCACAGGGGTGTCAAGCAGATCTTGGCGTTGCTCCTCATCAGTATGTTGATTTGGGCGTGTGTCTAGAGTAGGTTTGATTTGAGAAGAGATTTATTTTGAAAGTATTGTATCCCTGGTTAATATAGTTGCTTCCTTGGCCTCAAATGAGAAGCAGTCTACAATGGCCTCAGGGCAACTTGAGCTAGCTTCCTCAATTTTAGAAACATGATTTAGAATGTCGATGTAGGGTTGGCAAGCCAGCTCAGAATGAGTTTGATAATGTATCCTGCACCAATTAGGAAGTAGGAGGCTTTGTAGATCTATATCTGCCCCTAAGACCAGTTGGTCTTGTTGCAGCTTTCTAATCAGGGCCTGTTGATTTCCATTAATTGTAGCATCAAGACACTTCAGTTTTGACATGTCTTTGGGATTGAGAATCGAGAAGGTCAGAATTTCTTCTTGCTTATAAACCCCCATCTCAGTCTCAAAGTAGGCCACCTCATTGAGACAATCATACTCAGTGATGATATGTTTAAGGCGAGGCTCGCTTTCAATCCTAATTTGATTAGGAATCCCTTTCCATGATAGCCACATATGTGAGAAGTCAAGAGCAAGATATCCCCCTAAATTTTTCATCAAATCTCGGCTTAGCAGCATACCATAGGTCTCAGGAATATCTGCCACTTGAATATCTATGTTGGTAAGGATCCTAGGATCATAGCCAACTTGGACATGTATGTTCTTTAACTCCCCCACTACATTGACCTCTATTTTTTCCAGCTGAATGAATTTCTTATTGGTTTGAATAGGGTTTAATCCTAACTTCTTGCATATGGAAAATGGCATGACATTTCCTGAAGCCCCCGAGTCGAATAAACAATTATGTAAATTCTTGCCAAAAATTCTTAAGCTTAAAAGGAAAGGTGGAGTACCCACCTTGGTTCTGTATAAGGCCGCATTCACGTCCCCAACAGGTGCCACCTTACTCTTTCCTTTCAACTTGTCAACTTGCTCCAAGGCTTTTAGCACTATTTCCCTTTGGGCAGGGCACCACTTTAAAATGTCAAAATATGACAAAGAAGTTTTTTGTTTATGCATCTCAGAAACAATGTCAAATTCTGCATTATAACTTGAATTACTTTTGAAAATCGCAGAGGGATTACCCTTGTTATGGAGATCAGGTGGGCCTTGTGGGGGAGGAGGATTATTATCAGCCCTTTGATTTGGAGGCACCATGTGATTAGGAGGTGCTGATGTAGTGAATGGCCCCTTACCTTGATTTCTCAGGAAGTGTCCTCCCTACGTCTGAAAAGCTTGGACATCATATGAATCCTCCTCGGGTTCATTCTCTTCTTGCCTTGGGAATGAGGGCTCCTCCTTGAAGAGCTCATAAGTCATTGCTGTATCTGCCGAGTCACCTTCTTTGTGTGAATTCGCCTGGAATGTGCAAGCATCTTCATGTGCCATCTTGACGACTTTCTCCATTTGAGGACAATTTACCTCAGAATGGGTTCCCGTATCATGCAATCTGCACCAATTGGTCATGAAGTTGAGGTCAACCATGTTTGCACTATGTGTTCTCTCCTCATTTGCTTGATAGTTGTGAGGGAATCCACCATTATTAGGCCTTGTATTCCATTGCCTATTGTTATTTGGGTGTTGATTATACCCTCTGTTCTAGCTTTGATAACCTCTTTGGTTGTAGTTGTTGTTGCTCTAATAAGTACCCTGGTTATTGTTGTTCTGATTGGGGTACTTCCCCTGGTTTTGGGAAGGGTTCAACCGCAGTTGAGCCATTTCATTGGTAACTTGAGACAACATTTTCTTCAGGGTCTCTACCTCGTTGGTAAGCTGAACTGTCTTCTGACTTTCCACACTCTTAACAACAAGTGGCTGATCACCATGATTTGATGTTCCCATTTGGTTAGGATGACCTTGGGAACCTTGAGAAACCTGTGGTTGTTGAAAGAGATCAGAAGTTCCAGTAGCAAAGAATGGGACAGGTGGTTGGGTTTGCAATTCAGACATAGGCCCATAATGAGGAGACATCCCTGAGACAGTGTTGAATAGAGGAGTTGAGCTATGCATCTGATATCCCATTGAAGGGAAACCTCCTCCCAAACTTCCTTATTGAGAACTAACTTGCTACTGCAGCTTAATAGCCAAATGATAGACTTTGGATAGAGAATCAATGTCAGCTGCTGGATATGTCCTTTGCAAAAAAAAACCTAGCAAAGGGTCTATAACCCAAAAATATGCCTGCATAGCACTGTTCTCAGTAACCAAATAGGGATCTTGTAATTTCCTATACATTCACTAGAACCTAGTATTGAATAAAGGCAAAGATTCACCTGGTTCCTTCCTTATAGTAGCAAACTGATGATATAAAAGAGCTGGATCCACATACACCCTGAACTGGTTAATGAAGGCATTTTCCAAATGTGTCCAGGTCAGAATGGAACCTTGAGGAAGGTTAAGGTACCAATTATATGCCATATCCCCTAAGGAGTAAGGGAACAATCTGCAAACTACATCGTGGTGAGCTATTTGAGCTCTTGTACAAGCATCCTTGAAAGCTTGTATGTGCTCTTCGGCACTTCGCGATTCACCATGGATCTACTTAGGGCAGAATTTCTCAATGTTTTTGGGCATATCGTGAAAACCTCCAGGGATAGTCCCCAATGGAGAGGGATTATTCTGAAAGAAAGCCATTGATGGTGGTGGTGGTGGTTGAGCCAGCTGTTGTATGGGTTGAATCAGCTGTGATGATAATTGAGATGAATTGGCGGATGGATTAATGGGTATCCGCTGAGGTATTGGTGCAAATCCTGGTGGAGTGAGTGGAGTTGATAAGGGTGGTATGATGGTTGCCCCAGTTCTGTGATACTTATGTCTTGTTGGGGTCTTGAGTTCTATGAAGGATGATGGATTCCTAGTTGAACGAAGAACTCTGTGGGGCCTTTCTGGGGAAGATGACCCAACTTTATCCAGTTTTCCCTTCTTTCCCTCCTTCTAGTGCAGTTCCTGTTGATGGCGATTTTGGCACCACAACAATGCAAGCAAAATATTGCTACTCTGCTTCTCCTGAAAGAGAAAGGCAACACATGGATTCCTTAGCTCCCAAGGTCTTGGTAGTTGGGTCTCAACTGTGCTGATGTTACTCAGTGGCCAATGCGACAGTAATATTCAAGGGGCCTGCTGGTGTTGGGCTTCTGGATTGTTCTAAGATCAAGCATGAAATAAAACCTATTCTAACCAGGGGTTTTAAAGAAATACAAAAAGATGGATCAGGGTTTTGGAAAAGAAAAAGAACAATAGTTCATCCAATTTAACCAAACTTATTGCCTTTCAAGGAATTTGTAAACTAAAACTGAAGAACAAATTAACTTGTGATTAACACACAGTATCATTCATTCACAGTGCCAATTTTTAACAACTGATTATAAACTACCATTTAAGCAAAACACAAAATGAGATTTCATTCCTTGAAAGCTTTCAAAATCAGATGATTAATTTTAGATAAATACCGTTCTGGAACACAATATGAAGTAGATTCGAATATGGTTGCTTCTACTGTGGGTTAAACAGATAAGCAACATTTCCAAATCTGGCACAATCACCAGTGTATAGAAAACCTATGTCTTCAAACTGCTTCCATCTACACTAGAAGAACTTTGAAAATACATTACAATCTGTACTGAAATCTAACTGCTAACTAAGAAGATAGGAGAAGCTCTCATTACTGAGAATCAAGATGCAACTCGATCTCCTTCTACTACCTGACTAACTCTTAATAGTTCTAGCTCTAAATAGTTCTCTAAACCTAGAAGTTCTAATCTAGAAGTGCTAACACTAAAATTATGGAAAAAAACCCCTTTACAAAGAGGCAAGAATGCCATATATACATCTCCCTGAGAAGAATGTCGGCGCCCATTTTTAGGGTTTACAAAATATCCCGTGGTGTGAGGAAGTTAGCGCCCAGATCTTTAACAAAAGTGGATTCCACAATAAATCCGAATCCTTGCTGTCTTATGTCGGTGAAGATTGTCCCCTGAGGTGCTCTGCAGCTCTTTTGTAGCTACCGTCATAACTCCCACACCTCCGTGTTCAACTTCAAACTTCGGCGGAGCAGTTTTGAGTGCCCTAAAGTATCATCATTAATGCCAAGCTACCTTTGCCAGCAGATCTCACAGTTGTCCCCTCTTTTTACGACTTTATCTTCTACCTTCGGCTCTCTGCTTGTTTTGCACATTGATCGCTCCCATGGAAGTAGAGCGCTGAGCTTCTTCTTCATATCCAAATATCATAGTTCCTGAGCTGGTCCATTGGCTCATGATCTCAGAAGGATCCCACATCGCTTGCATCCTGCAGATTTCCTCGTGATTAGTCGGGCCTGTGCCACGTGAGCTTCCCGGGTAGTCAACAGTGGTCTGATCAATATCGTATGTTGGTGAGACACCAACCCTTCGCTAAGACCACATGGTGAAGCTCCAATCCTTCAGTGAACCCCCGCTTTCTCCCCGAGCTCATTTCCTTTCAGTGTGACCTTCGCCCATCGCCAAGATCCTGTGGCGAGATCAGATCCCTACGCCGAAGCTGCTCTTGTCGCCGAGACCTTGCCCCTTCGGCCAGACACTACGCCAAAGGGATCACCCTTGGTGATCCTTTCATTTCGTTGAAACCCTTCTTTAGTTGTGCCAACTGGGCTCTTTTACTTCACATGCATCGTCGTAGCGTTATCTAGTCGGGGAGATGTCCTACAAACATCTATTGTCTTGCGAAGGTTTTACTTAGTTGACCCTTTTGTCGCGGTGATATCTCTGTTCTTTTGCTGAAGACCACCGATAGAATCCCCCTTGCCGCGTCGACATGACCCACATGAGTTGGCGAAGCCTCATAGCGAGAATGCGAACCTTCCCCGAAAACCCCCTTAGGTGCGACCTCCCTCAGTCGGCGTGACTTCCCGTGGTTGGGGAGATGCTATAGCGACCCAATGTTTTCTTGGCGAAGAACCCATTCTCCTTCAAGGAAACTTTGCTGAATCGCCGAAACCTTCCACCGAACTCAAAATTCTGGCCGACTCCCTGAGACAGATCACCACGCACTGAACCTGAGCCTGCAAAACAAGGTCTTCGTTAGAACAATACATTAATATCATGCCTTTTACCAAAAATAAACCTAACTCCGGCGGAGGCAGAGCCAATACGGGAATGGGAAGCAAAAATTAAACAAGTCCCGGCGGAACCGGGATCAGGACTAAACATGACCCAGATGTGACATCCCCCGCCTTCAAAACTGGCGGGGGCGGGGCCAAAAGAAAACCGGAAACAAGATTGGAGTCGGGGCGAGAACGAGCCAGGGAAATAATCAACATTCCTGAGTTCATACCCTGTCCCGGATCCGCGTCCACGAGAATACCCAAAACGCAAAAAAAAGGGAACAAAACACAGGCGGAGCCGGAGTAGAGTGACCAACAAGGTGGAACCGGGGTTGGAACCAAAATCTGAACCAGAAACTTCTCCAAGTTTCGGGTTCGGATTTAGTTCTGAACCCGCCTCCGACGTCATCCGAAAGAGAAGGAAGAAAGGAATAGAAAGAGAATGAGGAAAGGGGAGGATAACCCCACAATAAGGCAAAAGGAAACAAAATGAAAAGAATGGGACAAGCGGAACAACGTGAACAGATGCGCAAGAGAGAGAAGACAAAAGCAGCGGGACCGGGGCCGAGGAAGGAACAAAAACGGAGCTTGGAGGAAGTTCCAAGTTCGGAATCGGTTCCGGTTCTGGGTCCGCCAAAACACATGAAACAAAATACCCAAGGCCGAAAAGAAAACACCTAAGGAAAAGGACACAAACTGACAAAGACCAACAAAGAGAAAATAAAAGGCAGGGTTAGACCCGGGACGGGACCAAAATGAGGAACTTGAGAAAATTCAACATTCTGAACCGAGCCCTGACATGACTCTGAAAAAGAACAAAAGAAACAAAAACCAAGGTCTGTCAGAACCAGAACCGGGGAAGGAACAAGACCCAAACTTAGAAGGAATTTCCAAGTCCGGTATTGGTCCCGATTCCGCCTCCGACAGAACTTTGAAAGGAAAACGCCTAAGGCAGAAAACCAAGGGCCAAAAGGAAAAGACAAAGGGGGACCTATTTTATTCCAGAATAAAATGGGGTGGTTATGCAAGGCATGACAGGTACCATGATGAAAACTTGAAAAACAGGCATCATATGTAGAATCAAACATCTACGTGCGCCACTTCAAGTGGAAGAATCTCATTCCATCCATAATAAATCCAACATTCCATCCATCTTATCCACAATAAATCCATTCATCCATAAACCATTGATCCAATCCATTTTCATCCATCTACATCCATTTTCAAAATTATCTTTATCTTAGAAAATTTTGGTGTACACTTTACACTTGCTTATGGTAAAGATCTTGACATGGGTCATTTTCATTGATCCTATCCTATCCAACATTATTTGAGCCATGAAGCACTATCCAAATGAGCATCCTCTGTTTGAACACCGTATCTTATAACAAGATAATCCATATCCCTCCATCCATACATCTATCCAAGCATCCACCCATATGGCATTCCATACATTGCTAGGCATTAGGGGCAGATATTTACATCTTGCTTTGGGAAAAAATCTTTATCTATATCTTCCAACTTATGTGATCCAAACATTGAAAAACATGGCATCACCTTGGTCAAAGCATTTGTGAGCCAAAATCCAGATCACTAGCCCATGGCACATTTTGGCGAGAAGATGTTCTTTATCAATCTTTATCTTTCATCGAGCATCAATCCAAACAATCAATATCAGTTGCATCTAATGTGTGCTTCAACATCACATCAAATCATCCAAAACCAACTTTTGTTCCAAACCAAGCTTTATCAATCCTGATCAATAAAATCCAATCAATCCATCATCTCAGGGTATCCTTCCCAATACTTGTGTTGCTTAACACAATCCTTGCATTGTTGTGTATCCTCGATAATGTTATCATCAATCCCTCATCATCTTGGGATATCCATCCCAATCCTCATGTTGCTTAACACTATACTTGCATTGTTGTGTATCCTCAACAATGTTATCATCATCAATCCATTGATCCAATCAATCAACCTTAGCTTGGTTTTCAACAAAATCCAAAAATAGAGCACTGATATCATCACACATATCCATATCCAAATAGTCAAAATAATGCAAAAATCCAAAACATCTTGTGACATGAAAAATGTACCAAATTGATCCTATATGCTTGATCCTGATTTACTAACACCATTTCGTCCTAAATCATCTCCTTTGCTAGTGATTTAATCAAATAATTTGTATTTGATTAAATTCATCACTCTTCATCTCTTAATTAAATAAATCAATTTTATCTGATTAAGCCATTATCCCTCTTTTAATTAAATAATTCATTTTATTTAATCTCTAAAGTCATTCCATTAAATTAAATAAATTAATCTTTATTTGATTTAATCTAACACCATCTTCTTTAATTAAATAAATCAAAATCTTTATTTAATTAAGTCTAAATCATTTTCCTCTCATTTTGATTTATTTCAATCCAAAAATCTAAATCAAATGGTCAAATCAGCTAATCCCTCATTAAATTAATCAAATCGTAATTAATTTAATCCTAATCTATTAAATCCTCTAACTTTTGCCACTTACTCATGAAAATCAATTTATCAATTTATTAAATCATCTATTTTCTTTCAAAAAGGCATCAATGGTTGGAATATTCCCCAAATTTGAAAAATCCCTCCAAAAGGGATTGTACATCCAACAAAGCATTTAAAATCTCTTACATGTCCTTTTCTTGAGCCATGTGCATTTGCTTCACCTTTCACCTCATCCTTCAAGCCATCTTTTGAATTTGAATCTCCCCCCTCTTTGCACATTCTCCAAAATGTTCTCAAGCTTCTTCCATCCATTTCATGACAAGTGGCATTTGGCCATTGGTTGAAAGTTAGTCCCACATTGCTTCATTTTGGGCATCTCTCCATCTTGTCTTTCTATAAATAAGAGGTTTCTCTCCTCATTTGATCATCCACAACTTAGAGAAAAGTTACTCTCTTCACATTGAGAGCTAATTTTGTCCATTTCATATCGAGTTTTCATTCATTTTATCAAGTTTATAGCTAGGTTATTGCAGGTTTTCTCTATGGAGTTCATTTGAAGCAATCACCGAGTGGATCAATCGTCACCAAATCATCAAAGGCTTGCATAAGAGTTGGGAAAGGGACAATTTACATATCAAATTGGCACCAACTCCCCCATAAGATCAAGAGTTTGCATGTTTCTAATATGATTTGATCTATTTCCTTGCTTTTTCATTGTGTTCTTGTTTTTATTCCTATTTTGAGCATTGCTAATGGATTTTATGGGGAACTTTGATCTTGGCTTGCATTTGAATCTTCTAATGTGTTTGTTTGTTGTGTTTTGCAAGTAATTGGATTGGGGTTCTACATTTGGCGCTAGAAGGAGGGAAAATCTCACGTTTAGATCATGTTTTTATCAAAAATTATGTGTTTTTTTCTTCTTCTTCTTCTTCTTCTTCTTCTTCTTCTTCTTCTTCTTCTTCTTCTTCTTCTTCTTCTTCTTCTTCTTCTTCTTTGTGTCTACAGGAAATAGAGCCGCTGACCAGTGGCACCATACAGAGCCACTGGCAGCCCAACAATGTCATACAACACCTCTTCAAACTCCAAACTCTGTCGCTGAGGTCTTCCAACCCAAAAATTCAAAATTTCAAACTGCACCGCTGACCTTTTCAAATTGTGCTGCTTTTGATTTCTTGCCTTTGCACTCAATCTTAAAATGGTTGTATCTTGGTCATTTTTTGGTCTTTTTCAGAGCTTTTTTTTTTAAATGGGGTAGAATTTCATAAGCTATCCAATGGTGTAGGTGTTTCTCAACTCTTACGAGTGTGAGTGGAACATATCGCGTGTGTTCTTTCTTTGTTTCTCAAAAAAAGATTGATCGAACTACATATGTGTTTGATTTCTTTGTGTTATCTTAGAGGGCTTGCCTTGTGGGGAAAAGTAATCACCCAAGGGAACGACCCAACCAGAAACACGCTAAATCCAAGTGACTTCCAATTGGTATATAAGTGTGGGTATTGGAACAAAGGCCAGTATCACGATGGTCATTCTGACGAGAAGGGCAACAATGGTCTCTCACCGCATGGATGATCCCCCACAAATGAAATGATCGCATTAAAAACCTTGTTTAGAAAAGGCCAAAATCCTTGATCTATTTGTTGGTGCAAGAATGGTCGTTCTGAAGCCGCCCCACACTTTTATGGTTTTTAGTAGAAATGCAAAGTATGCCATGGGAGTTTCATGGGTGTTGATGCTTGGCTGCCCTGTATAAGTGAGTGTCGTGGAGGGGAGCCAGTGGGGTCAAGCATCTAACCATTCGTTAAAAATAAGTGTAGCTGGACTTGTCCAAGTCGGGATTCAACAAATACAGTCTTTCATATCCATAGGGTTGTACTTGTTCTTGGGAACAAAACACTTTGCTTGTTCTTTATCATTTGAAAAAAAACATTCAACATTATCATCAAACTTCAAACCCTTTAGGAAGCAAATATCTTTGAAAAAATTCATGTGTTATTGCTTGCCCTTGGGATTCTATTCTTAGAGGTTTCTAAACACTTGAATTTATATCTCAATTTTCTTAATAAAGTTAACATTAGGTAACCATTTCCTTGATTTCCACATAATGCACTTTGTGGGATGAAAGAAAATTAGGACATTGGACATCTAGTTTTAAAAGCTAATCAAGAGTGTGTGTGTGATAAAAAAAAATTCATTAAGCAAAGTTAAGAAACAATTGGACCCCACACATGTGCTTAGCATCTTTTGGTCATATGGTTTTCATGCAAACATTGATCTTTTGGTTTGAACTACTCTTAGAGAAAAGCATGTTCTTCAATATCTTGGTCTTGTAAACAAGGTTCTCCTTAGGTTCATTTAGGATCAAAACCAACACTTCATTCATCCAAACATTTATCATTTCCATCTCACAAACAACTTTAGAGCTTTGGAAACATCATTATCTAGACATGGGTACATCCTTAAACCAAATCAAAATCATCTATTTAGTTAGGTGTGTGTTGATGAATCTTTCCTCACACACTTAGTTAAATTATCACCCTTTTGAACAAGTTCATCCTAAGATCACATCTAACATCTTAGGGTTTACAAGTTTATTATCCAATCAAAACAATCAAAATCAAACCCTAAGTCTAGCATTGATCCAAAGTTCCTAAAAGTTCAACACCCATATCATTCACCCCTTTCATCCTTCATCTCATCATTGGTCCTAAACACCTTAGGGGTCACTTTTGCAACAAGGTCAAAACACAAGAAGAACATGGAATATAAACTTGATCCATATATCATGAGTAATCCAAGTCAACCAAACTGTCAAATCCTTACAATTCCAATTGATTATCAACACTCACATTTGTACAATCCGTACATGGGATCATTATCTCCTACAAACCTCAATGGTGCAACAAATGTGAGTATGCCTGGTCAAAAGTTTGGAACACCTTTCCCAATGGTAGATTTAAATCCAATTCCAAATTTACAAATCTATCAATCAAACAATCAACGCACGAGTCTTCAAATGAACAACATTATCCCACCAAATCCATACATGCCAAATGTGAATATACCAAGTACAAGTTTACCAAACATGAACATTTCAAATTCACACTTGGTAAAATTTGGGATGGATATGTTTGCAAATCATATGAATGCTGTTCAAAGTCCAAACAAGATGATAACGAATACATGTATTGATCCAAGTCAAGGTAACACCATGCAAAATCAAAGCTACCTAAATCAAGGCAATGAGATTCCCAACCACAACAATGTTCAAGTTCAACCCATAATGTTGAATCTGAACATCATTCCAAATCAGAACATTGTCCAAAATCAGTTTGTCCATGATCCCATGCAAACACCACAAGTATGCATTCCAAATATGCTTGAACAAAAACCAAATCAGCTATATCAAGGGTGTCAAGATCAAAATAAAGATCAAATTTTACAAGATCAAATTGCTTCACTTGCCAAAATAATTGACTCATTTCGCCAAGACACATATTTACTCCAAAATCAATACACTCTTCCATTGGTTAAACCATGCCATCAAAGCATTGAGTTGTGTCTGCAACCACATAAAGAACAATATCTCCAATGTCAAGAGGCTGGATATCAAGATCAACCACATCAAAAACAAACCCAATCGCCCCATCTCGAAGATCAATCACCACATCTCAAAGATAAATCACCACATCTTAAAAATCAATCACCACAAGGTCAATTTAAAGTACAAGTCTCATAGGGTAACAAACAAAAATACACACCACTTGGGAAACCAATCAAATCGATCATGCAATAGTTGGTGCAGGAAAAACTCATCACAATTCCCACTTATGAAAATTATCAAGAGCCCTTAGTGAAACCGCCATGGTACAATGAAAATCACTTTTGTGATTTCCATAAAATCAAGGGACACACAACATCAGATTGTATTCGACTCAAAAATATCATCCAAGACCTTATTGACCAAAAAATAATAACTATTGGGGACAATAAATTTTCAACCACTAGTGATAGCATTGACAATCTCCCCACCACAATTGTTGAAAACAATGATCAAAATCTATCCATCAATGAGCACCTTGAAGATGTTTCTACCTCATCTGGAGATCAAATCAACATACATCAAGAGTCACTTTTTGATCATGATAATAATCCCTCAACAATATCTGACAATGATCTATTTCAAGGAGTGTTAATATTATTTGATCCTGTAATCCACAACCCATTGACCAATGATCATGTTGAAAATGTCTCTACAACAACTAATGAGTTAGAGGACATATCTCAAGAATTTATTCTAAAGCATGATCAACATCTCTCACCAAAGTCTAGCAATGGTCCTTTCCAAGACATATTGACATCCTTCAACCTCATGATTGCCAATATTGAAGGAATCTTCAACTCAACACTTGATCCAAATTCACTCAAAGATCAAGAGGATATTGAAACACTTCCCATTCCCAATGACAATATCCAAGAACCCTTTATAAGCAATCCATCTTTTGAAACTGACCCATGTCAAGAACTTGATCCAAAGCATGTCAAAAGCATTTCCAAAATTAATCAAGATCAAGAATTCGTATCTCCAAGATACTACAATGATCTAATGAATACTCTCCTATCTATACAAGATGTCACAAATGATGATCACATCCACATAACACATACTCCTCCATCTACCCATGAATTTTTTTTCTGTGGATGGACACATAGGTGATCTTTATTCAGAACAAGATTCCTTTACTCTTGATATTATTACACAAAAAGAGTAGATTATTGATTCCTATAGCCAAATAGGGTTGTCAACATCAGGATTATATATATCCCAAATTAAGACTGAGGACATCATGTATGAAGATATCCAATATTATCCACTCAAGGAAACAAGTAAGACAGAACAAGATATTTTAGAGTCAGCAGAGCAACAAATTGAAATAACATCATCTGCAGTGATCATTTATTAGAGAATGCTCACTGAGCAAGACATCTCAAAACAATTAGAATCAAAGAACAAAGGTGGTACTACCACCATACTGGGTGCAACTATGTCTCAAGAAAACATCAACATAGGGAGCACGAAGAATCCTTATGATGAAACCGATGCCAATACTACAACCAACCACGTCACGAATCTTCATCCACCCATCACCCCATCCACAAATCGGGACCAATATAAAAATAAATATGTGAATGAAAGCAAGAAGAACATCATCAAAGAAAAAGAAGCCAAGGAGCAAAATGGACGAATCAAATACAAGTGGATACCAAAGAATACAAAGAAAGATTATCCCTATCAAACTCCATTAGTCAAAGAAACTATGGGGAAAAATAAGAAAGAGAAAATTATCCATCAAAGATGTCCACAAAAGAAAAAGCAGGCTTCTCAAGCGACGTACAAAGTATATCAAGCAGTTGGTCCTAATTGCACACACACTTTCATCTCCACCCACCATTGCTCATCTTCCCAAGTTTGGAGAGTCAAAGGTTCCAAACTGTCAACCAATCCATCTTTTATCCCTAAACACACTCCATCCATGCCTCCACGCATGATATCCAATTCTCACATTGACCATGTATTAGCAACAACCCTTCATCATAAGGATTCAGAAGGAACTCTATCACGATGTGCACACAAAGACAAAGTTAACTCTGGTATCAAAAAAGCCGATCAGGAATCTGAAAAGTTGTATTTAAGTGCACATATCTTGGCAAAGTAGCTTCTTCAAGCAGGATATATATGGCACATTATGACACAAGCATTTACATCAACACCACAAGGTGGTTCAACATGAGCTTAAAATCTTTCAAAAAAATACAAAAATAATAATAATAAAAAAAAATTTCAAAAAAAGGATTGAAAACAGTAAAGAAAAAAATCGTCCTCCAATGAAAACCACTTTGGTGCCACTTTGGACAAATACCATGATGAAAACCTGACAAACAGGCGTCATGTGTAGAATCGAGCATCTACGTGGGCTGGTTCAGGTGGAATCATTTCATCCCATCAATAATAAATCTAGCATTCCATCCATCTTATCCATAATAAATCCATTCATCCATGAACCATTTATCCAATCCATTTTCATCCATCTGCATCCATAGTCTGAGTTATCTTGATCTTGACAAAGTTTGGTGCACACTTTACACTTGCTTATGGTAAACATCTTGACATGGGTCATTTTCATTGATCCTATCCTATCCAACATTATCTTATCCATGAAGCATTATCCAATGAAGCATTCCTCTGTTTGAACACCTTATCTTATCACAAGATAATCCTTGGTATCCTTTGCATGCTTACCATATTCATTCGTCCACACACCTATCCCAACATCCACCCATGGCATTCCATACATTTCTAGACACTGGGGGAAATATTTACATCTTGCTTCAGGAATAAATCTTGATCTATATCGTCCAACTTATGTGGTGATCCGAACATTGCAAAACATGAAATCAAATTGGTCAAGCATTTGTGAACCAAAAATCCAAATCACTAGCCCATGGCATATTTTGACAAGAGGACATTCCTTATCAATTTTCATCTTTCATCGAACATTAGTCCAAACAATCAATATTAGTTGCATCTAATTTTCACTTCAAACGTCACATCAAATCATTCAAAACAAGTTTGTTCCAAAATCAAGCTTCAAAATTTTGATCAATCAAATCTAATCAATCCCTCATCATCTTGGGATATCCATCCTAATCCTTGTGTTACTTAACACTATCCTTGCATTGTTGTATATCCTCAATAATGTTATCATCATCAATCCATCAATTTGATCAATCAACCTTAGCTTGGTTTTCATCAAAATACCAAAACAAAGCACTGATATCATCACATATCCAAATCGTCAAAATCATGCGAAAATCCAAAAATATTCAAAACATATCAAAAATCCAAAAACACTCAAAAAGTCAGAAAATGTCAAAAACACACCATCCAAACTATGTCATCTCTGAGCTTAAATGTGGGCAAGGCTAATCTTTGATCAACCCTCAAGACACAAAATCCAAAAACATTCATAAAATCTCATAAAATACAAAAACATTGGAAAATTTGAAAATCAAAACATTTGTAAAATCCCGAAAATACCAAAAACAGCCTCAAAAAAATTCAAAAAACTCCAAAAAAATCCAAATATTTGTAAAAAATCCATCTATCTGATCTCGCTTTCACCCATAATAAACATCATTCATAATAAATCATCGTCATCCTCAACCTTTGGTGAAACAGTTAGAAACAAGTCTAGCAGATCGAAAGTGAAAACTTAAACGTCAAGGTCTCAAGTCTAGGTCAATACGTAAACAAGTTGGTCAACTCTTTGTGTCAATATCCTATCATCCAATCAGTCCCATATCAAATCATCTGATATTGTCATGTCCTAGGATGCATCCTTCCTACAATGGACATCAACATCAGGCATCACTGTAGTTTAGTCTTGGCTAGTGGTATTGAAGAACATTAACTTATTTCTTTACTTTATCTTTATCTTTTGACTTATCTTAGGATTTAGAGAGAAATGAATAGGGCAACGATCATTATCTTTTGTCTGCTGTGTTTGTTGGACATTCTTGTAATATAACTGTTGTCAATTCAGATTGCACCCGAACGCTTGAATAGTTAAATTCAGCAATCTGTTGAAACATGGAATGATTCTCAGGCCTGTGGGTTGCCTAAAACTGAGAATCAATCTCCAGAGAGCGCTGGTTCCCTGATAAAAATCCCCTAAAATCTAATTGAATTGGCTGGGAAAGAGGTAGAAAGACTAAGTCTGAATTCTAAACTATGAAACTTTTAATTTATGGTGATGCACCGAAGAATCCAACTTGCAGACTTTAACTCACAGAACAATTACTCACTATTTTCATTCACACAACTAGATCTGGAAGTTTAAACACTTGAATATTTTAAACAAAGGCTATTAAAGAAACAATCACAGAAGGGAAATATGATTTCCACAACTAGACTGTTTGATTATCGATTAACACAATGTTTAACCAGTGGATTTAAACCTGGATGCATACAAAATTCACTAAGGAGACAGAAATATTTAAAGGTTTCAAAAACTGCAACACAATAATTACTTCGATCAATCCCACATGACAAAGATGCTTGAAACTTGAAGGCAAATTCTAAAATACTGAAACTTGAAGGAATTCTCTACAATAACACGATCTGAACCTGTAAAAAGACACTGCTGTATTAATTTGTAAATAAATGTTGAGTTACAAGATAGTCTTCTTTGTTGAAGGCAAAGGCAGAAAACAAGAACTAGATTGAAAAAGATAAACTTTTTCAATATATACAAAAAAGGCACTCCAAAGTGCATGAATAGTAACTGAAAGTCATCAGAAAGTGAAAAGATGACAATTACAATGTGAAATTCGAGCACAAGTGAAAATCCCTGAAAAAGTGGCTAAAACTCATGCAAAAATGAGTGAACATCAACTCAAACTGGCGACCATAAAGCGTGTAACTGATCAGCAACTTGAACTGGACTGAAATCCCTAAAAAATTGGGCTAAAGCATGCAAATTTCACCTCGTTTGTGTCAATCCGCCCAAGTAAAAATAGAAACTCATCTTTACTTAAATGTTTTTATTTTTGCACTAAAAATAGTAAAAATAATTAAATGATTTATAATTATCATTTAATCATTTAACTTTACAATATGTAATGCAAAAAAAAAAAAAAAGTCCTATCAAAAAATATAAATCTGACTATTTAAAAAAATGAGCCCATGCATATTCTAAAATTTGCCACTATTCTCAGTGTAAATTTTGTCCCTAATACATTGATCGACCACTTTATCATCATCCATATATGACTACTGCCGACCACATTATTAGGTTTCTTGACCTTATAGGTCGTGGACCACACAAGAAAAAGAAGTAAAATGACAACTCAAACAAATAAATAAGGCAAATCACCCTATGTCAAATTAGGGTAGACAAAAGATGATCTAACCCTAAAATCATAATCATCATCTCATCTTGCAAAATACTTGCTCCTTGTTGCGCCGCCATGCTGAAGGTCATGAAACTCCACCATTCTCTGCTTGCTCTGGTCGATTTTTTTTGTGCCATACTGTTGTCTCAGTGAACGCCCTTGAACAGAAACTTTAAAGAATTACAAGGTAAGTTCTTCTGCCATGACAGTCTCATTATTTTCTCATTTTCTGGAAATATAATCAACCTTGAAGCCGTGGCTGTGATAGTTTTTATATAATGAATTTCTCCTTCTTCTCTGTGCGCCCCTCCTTATGTGTTTATGAGGCCGATATGGGGAATCTTTGAAGCTGAGCATAAGAGCTCCTGTGATGGCTCTGGCCGCGGCTCCTTAAATTGTATTTTTTGGGTGGCTTTTGGCTTTTTAGATACACTGTATTTGTGTCCTCAATATTAAGACACTACTGCACTCAAGAAAACTATGAGAGATTCTACGCCATTGAAACCCCTGGTATTTCCCTTCTATGAAGCTGTCTTACAACATTTCTGGCTGGACCCAAGAGAACCCTTCCATGACTTTTATTTACATTTCTGCAACTCTCATATTGGTATTCTGTAAACTTGATAGAAATAAATAATCTGGGTTGTGACATGACTTTATCTCTTATTTTTTCCTATTTTGAAGGCACATGTTATCTTCATGTTGACAGTATTGACTATTCACCACGGTGATCTGTTCTCTTGAGGTTTTTTTTTTTTGCTGTGAATGATGGTGAAGAAAATTCGCATCTGCACTGTATCTCTCTTGGGGATAAAATAAAAACACCCCTGTATACAAAACAAAGCATCTGTCTATTTTTTCTTCATAAGTCTCATGGTGACTGAGGTCGCAGCTTGTGGTATCCTTTCCTGGGTATCTAATTTTATTTGTGCACAATGATTCAAAACCTCTCTATATTTAAATACCAGTATTACCATAATCTCTTTCTCCACGATAAGAGATCATTCCAGATCATATATGAATAAGTTTTGTGAGAAAATGATCAGCAAAAACAATGTAGACATAGCATTACTTTCATGGCTTCTGCAAGTTTATTATCCTTGCTCAGAAAGTGAAAATATTAACATACATTCCTTGGAGAAATTAATATATCATTGTATTCCTAAGAGTATGCTTTATGCCCCAAAATTTTGTTCCTTTGTATAGCATACATTTCTGAATAAAGCATATTTTTTTGTTGTGAAAATGGCAGGCTGAAATATCATTGTTTTATCTGCCCTATGAGATTAGCATAGCTGTCTCTTGCACATTTTCTGTTAATACTGAACAAAACTCCAAGTCCTGCATCCTGAAGCGATGATTCTAAGTTGTTATTGCACCTTTTTTCGATACATACTTTAAGGCTGCCTCTTTGATTATTTCTAATATTCTGAGCTCCTTACAAGTGTATGGAACACATGTGACAACCATGAAAACTCATCCGCAATTACTCTTTTGCTACCTCCATAAAGGATGAATAACCGTTACTGTTCAATTTTGATCTATAGTCATTATCTCAAAATATGCCAGTAACCTCCAGTACGCATTGTGATGTCTTCTGATGCTTTGCCCCCGCTATATGTATCATTGTAGCTTCTGGGACAAAATTCTTGTTCATGAATGTAATACTTTCACTTACTCTGTTCTATGTATGAACCAATTTTTTCCATTACTGTTCATTATTCTTTGCTAAACATGAGAATTCTGCTCATAATGTTGAAATTAAATTATTATCTTGAGTCTTTTATAAACTGTGCATGCACCTGATGGTGTAAGAAACAACACAAAATGTTGAATGCTCTGTTTATCTTGTAATGAAAAGGAGCTCAATGTCTCATAAAAATGTGAATGTGAATGAGAGACAAAGCTTAAAACGAGACTTGATAAATGTAATCAATACTCAACTGCCATGCTACTTTACTGTTCCTCTGATTTGTGAGCAAAAGATAATTGCTCAATCAGTTCCATCATGCTGATTTAGACTATTTTTATCATTTGATATTATAGTATAGTAATCCTTCCTTGCTCTATAATTGAAAACTTGATATGCCGGGCTCAACCCTTGTGGGAGCCCGTTTTACTCCACATATCTGATGAAATGAACTTGAACATGATAAACCTGTTCCTGCACACTGAAACAAACATGTTAGCAAAATAAAAGAAGCTGAAAGCTTCCATTGAATTATGTCTTTCCGCTTGATTTTTTCAATTATCTGATGAATGCTTGGTTTAACGCAAATCACATTTCTGTCTGTAGCATAGGCGTAAGGCAGAAAGTAATTCACCATTGCTTAGAGTATAACTCTAATACCATTTCCTTAATGATTTTGCAGGTACACAGAGCGATGAAGTGAGGTTGCAACTGCTTGGAGGGACGACGGCTAGAAGCACCAACGAAGTGATTCATCATTACAGGCAATGATGAATTGCTTCTCTTTTTTACGCTTATGTTATTTTCAGCAGTGTAGCTTGTGTATTTAAATTTTGTATTTATCTCTTGATTGTTAGAAACAACTCAGTTACTCTCGCGGCTTGTGCGAGATTCAACATTTCACAAAATGAATAAAAATATTATTATGCAAATTTTCTTAATTTTCTGTTGTAAACATTTGCACAATAAACTTATGACACATGTAAGATGATCTCAATGATGATCAATGAACACTTATCAACAAAATATGAAAATTTCCTGTACCTATAATAGCTGAACTTCATTTAGCTCTACCTATTGAGCGTAGAGTGAAAAATAGGTAACAAATTGGCAACCTCTGCAGAGTGTTTGCATGCTAAACACAATAGACCAGTTGCCTAGCATATTCATTGGGCATGGAGTCCTTTGCTCTTCAAATTTCTGAAAATTGTAACTCAGATCAAACAAAAAAACTGAAAGAAACTACCGAAATTCTGTTTATGACAGAATTTGAAAAACAGGTGCAGCAACTGCACTTATTGAAAACCAAGTAAAACTGAAAAGAAATGTGCCAGCAAGCACCTATTGAAAGCATAATAAAACTTGAAAACTATTCTACTATGTACAACAATAAGCCTAAAGCTTAATAACACTGCTTCAAATGAATCCCGTTAACAGGGATTAGCAGTACCTCACCATCCAACTTTGAGAGTTGGAAAGCATTGTGTTCCTTCTTTGCTATTATAATGTAAGGGCCATCCCACATGGCATCAAACTTAGAATGTTTGCCAAGCCTGCTCTTCAACTCATCCCATTTGAAAACTAAGTCACCTTCATTGAAGATTCGTGCAACTGCTTTTCTGTCGAATGAATTTTTCATCTGAGAGTGATGAATTTGAAGCCTTCTGAAAGCTTCCTTCCTGATCTCGTCCAACTCTGTTAACTCAGCAAGCCTAACTTGCATTGGCTCTTCTTCAAGTAACTCTAGTTCCTTTATGTAGCTCAGAGTTGGGAATTCTATTGATATAGGCAGCTTGGCCTCCTTACCATAAACCAAAACATACGGTGAAAAACTTGTTGACCGTTTGGTGTAATTCTATCAGCCCAAAGGGCTAATTTAAGCTTGTCATGCCATGACCTCTGATTATCTTCAATTGTCTTCTTAAGGATCTTTATCAGATTCTTATTTGTTGATTTAGCTTGTCCATTACCTTGAGGGTAATAATTGGATGAAGTGTTCAGATAAACATTATTTTTTACTGACCAATCTGAAACTCTTAAGCCAACAAAAGCTAAAGCATTATCTGAAATAATGGACTCGGGAGTACCAAACCTGGAAACAATGTCTTGATAAAAATTTAGGACTGAAGTTTCATTTGAATCTTTTAGAGCAACTGCTTCCGTCCATTTTGTGAAGTAATTTGTTGCTGTCAAGATCCACTTGTGACCTGCACTTGATGGTGGGTTAATAGGACCAATAAAATCAAGTCCCCACTTCCCGAATGGCTGCTCAACCTGAATTGGATTCAGGGGCAGGGCTGCTAACTTCTGTTTTCCTGCAAAAAGTGAACATTTAGCACATTTTCTGACATAAATATGTGCATCTTTGAAAAGATCTGGCCAATAATAGCCTGCTCTCATAATCTTCAAAGCTGTAGTACAAGGTGCAAAGTGACCTCCAGCAGGTCCATCATGGAATTCTTCCAGAATTCTTTCAATCTGATCTGGGTAAATACATCTGAGGAATACTCCATTGAAGTCCTTTTTATACAAAACATCATTTATTACAGCATAAGGAATTGCCTGCAATCTATAATACCTTCGTTTAGATTTATCCATACCTTATGGGCAATCTCCAGTATACAAATAATGGACCATTTGATGAATCCAATTAGCTGAAACTGCTGAAACAACAGGTTCATCTTCATTTTTTAGAACTGCAACAATCTCTTTACTGCTGGTTTCTTCATTTTCTGCAAGCTGTTCGCACAGTCCTTTACCTCGAACAAGCTTGGTAACTTTTATGCTGATGTCATACTCCATGACTTTGGTTATCCAGCCTGCTCGCTTGTCATTAATATCTTTATTCAACAGAAATTCTTTGACTGTTGGGTGAGCTACCAACAGATTTATCTTATTATTAGACAGCATATGTCTGAATTTCTTCAGACTCCTTACTACAGCAAGTACATGCCTCTCAACGAATGAATATCTTGTTTCATAGTCATGCAAGACTTGACTGAAAAAAGCTATGGGCTGTTCCATACCTTCATTATTTTGCTGATAGAGCATTGCGGACATGGTATCTACTCCTCCAAATGCATACATGATGAAATCCTTTTCAAAATCAGGATTTATAAGAGTAGGGGCTGCTGCAAGTGCCTCCTTAATCTATTCAAAACTGCTCTTTCCCTTTTTTGACCAGCTGAATTGAATATTTTTCTTTAGCATGGCTGTCAATGGCTGTAACAATGCTGCAACATTAGGAATGAACCTCCTTACAAAGTTAATTCTTCCCAGGAAGCTCTGCAAACCCTTTTTGTGAGCGGGCAGCGGTAAAGCCAGTATGGCTGCAATACGTTCTGGGTCAATTGAAATTCCATCTTTTGAAACGATATAACCCAGAAGCTTACCTTCGTGTACAACAAAAATACTCTTCTTCGGATTCAAGGAGATTCCATATTCTCTGCACCTTTCAAAAATCTATCTAAGATGACTGAAATGATCATCAGCATTACGTGAAAAAATAGTAATGTCATCTAGGTAAACAAGAACAAATTTGTTAATCAAACCTTGGAGAGCCATGTCCATCACTCTCTGAAAGGTGGCTCCGGTGTTTGACAGTCCAAACGACATCTTTCTGTAAGCCATCGTACCCCACTTGGTGGTAAAAGCTGTTTTATACTGATCTTCTTCCTTAACCAAAATCTGATTGTAACCTGAATACCCATCCAGCAATGAAAACCTTTTTGATCCTGAAACAACTTGCAATATTTGTTCCATTGAAGGCAGTGGGTAGTGATCTTTGAGTGAAGCTCTGTTTAGATCACGGAAATCAACGCACAACCTTATCTCTCCACTCTTTTTCCTAACAGGCACCAAATTTGACACCCAAGAAGTGTGCTTGATTGGAAATATTATACTACCTTCGATCAACTTGTTTAATTCTATTTTTATCAGTTGTTCTAACTTCGGGTTCAGAGGCCTCTGCTTCTGTCTTACCAGTTTTGCATTTGGTTCGAGCTCAATTGTATGTTGAGCTAATTCGGGATTAAAACCCTTCAAATCCCCATACTGCCAAGCGAATATGTCGCTGAATTCTTGACAAAGTAAGATAAATGCTTGTTGCTCCTCCTTTGTGCAGATCTTCCCAAGTTTAAGGAGCTTGTCCTTGAATATTTCTATCTGTTCGTAATGTTCTTGCTTCACTGTGATACCATATTTGTCTTTCCTAACCTGGTCATCAGTGTTGAAAATTGACTCAAGAGTCACCAAACCTTTCGACAGTTTATTATATTTTAACTGCATGATTTGATCACCATATTGCTGATCAAACTTGCGCTAGTTTTCAACAGAAAACTTTGCCTCCTCCATCAGAAAATGGCATATTTGTTCATCACTATCAAAAATCTACCAACTTACGTTATTATCAGGTACTGAAGGTCTAACAACTACCTTCACGTACTGCTATACCTCCACATTGTGAATGTCAGCTGGAATGTCAAACTATGACCCTAGAGCAGCAAGTTTATCGGCTTGCTTATTCTGAAGTCTAGGCACTGATTGAAGATTAAATGCATCAAATTCCTCAATTAGGTCCCAAACACGATGTTTGTACAGTTTCAACAAATCATTCTTTGTTAAATTTAGATTTCTGACTTGATTTGCTATTAATTCTGAATCGCCAAATACCTGCAAGCATTTAACCTTTCTTTTTCTGGCCCATTCTAAGCCATGTATTAATGCTTCATATTCAGCAACATTGTTAGAACAGCTGAAAGAAAATCTAAACGCTGAATAATACCTGTCTCCTTCACGTGAAATCAGAACAGCTCCTCCACCAGCACCAATTTTACTCCTAGAACCGTCAAAATAAAGCTTCCAAAGATGTCCAAACTGCTATACTTGTTGTTTTTCTTCCTTGACCAGATTTGGAATAACTGCATCAGGCTCTCGAATCATATAAACGCCCAAACCTACTTCATCTATGAGATTGAACGGATCAATCTCGTGATTCTCAGCTGCCCACTCATCTAGATTTATGTCTGGTATGCCTTCTATAGGTACAGTGGGGTCGAGAGTCACGAATTGATCCTCCTGATCATGGAAAGCTAGGTTTGCGTTTATGGGGTTCGGAACATAAGGTTCAATATGGTCTTTAGCTAATGGTTCTGATTTAATGGTAACTCTAGTACCGTATCTGGTTCTGAAAAATATGTGAGACCAGTCTGATGACAAATAACCACCTAACTTTGCAATGAAATCTCTAGATAAGCAGATGGCAAAGTAAGGTGGGAGATCAATAACATAAATGTCTTGTAGTATTTGAAAATTTGGACAGGCATGCAACGTAAGGGGCAGATTTTTGATAACTCCTACATACTTAATAGTTGTACCGTCTAATTGAACTACCGCTTTTGACAAAGGTTCATACTCGAGACCTAACTTGTCTACTAGCTGCTTGGGCATGATTGAGCTGCTTGCTCCACTGTCGATCATGCAATTATGCACTATATTCTCACCAATTATCAAACTGACATAAAAAGGAAGTGGTTTTACCTCTTTAGCTGGCTATCCTTGCTTTTGATCTGAACCGTTTGCAAGAACTCTTGACTTTTCTGTATTCGCTTCATCAGAAATTGATATTTTAGCCAATGCCTCCTGCAAGCTCTCTTTTTGTCCAGGCAAGCGTAATGCATCTATCATGGTGATGCCAACAGTTGTTTTTTTCATATGTTCAACGATATTGAAAGAAGAAGCACCAATTTTTGACTGTACCTTTTGAACAACAACATCTACTTGAGCTGCTTGAGGCTGAAATTGGACTTTGGGCTGCTCCTTTGATGGTCCAGCTTGCTGTCTTGTTAAAACATGAACATTCTGAGTTGTTGAAGGCTGAACCTGCCCCTGTTGGGCTGTAAAATCTTGATTTTTCTGGTGAACAACAGGCTATTTGTCTCTTTCTGCTTGTTGTTTATCAGGGACAGCTTGATGTCTAAGGTCAAATGCTCTCTTTTTGGCCCTCGTATTGGCTGCAATAGAAGTGGCTGACTAATTTTGACCTTGCGCGTGATTAACTCCGCAAAATTCACTTCCTTGCCAGTTCATCATGGCAACGTCAAGGTCAGTTTGTTGCGTTTGTTCACTCTGCTTATCACTATCCTCCTTATTTGTTTTCTCAGGAGCATCATAACTATTTTGCACCATGAGTGCTTGATTAATCACCCCATTCATGCAAGTAGCCTGATTATGAGGCTGATTGCAGGGATAACACCAAACATAATCCTGTGCTAAGTTGTTATGTATTGGCATCAGCTCTTTTGAAGAGCTAGCAACAACTGGGTTAAATGGTTGATTAGGCCTAAAGTTAAAATTTCTCTTCTGTCCCTGGTAATCAGCTTGATAGGCAAACCTATTTTCTTGAAAGGGTGATTGATTAGGCCTAAAATTTTGACCTTGCTAGTTTTTAAGACTTACCAAATTGTTACTCACAGTTTGAAGTAACTTGGCCATTTGCTGTTGGTCATTCATTAGCTGCTGTTGGGTATCTTTTAGACCTTGCAAGTCAGAATTTGCTGGAACAACACTATTTTGTACTGCTGCTTGGAAACCTAAGGCTGGAATAGCAGGTATAGCGGGTATTGGAGGTACATGAATGGGCATATATGGCTGTACCTCAGGGAAAATTGGCATAGGGGGTCTTGGGGAAAGTTTACCAGCTTGTATGAGGCAATTTTTAGCTCTAATGGCAATGTCATATGCTGCTGGTAAGGTTAACCCACCCATTGACTGTATCATTAAGGCAATATCACTGTGCAATGATCTAAGAAAGTACAGAAAAATGTGGTCAGGAGTGGGCCTTACCGTTGCTGGAATTCGATCCCATGTCCTTTGGAATCTGAAATTAAAGTCCATCATTTGTTCTTGTGGCGCTCTCTTAATAGTCATCATTTGTTCAACTAGAGATAAATGATCGGACTTATCTGAAAATTGCTTCGTCAGCTTGTCTCCTAAATCATCCCATGTCGGGACGCTACGAACTGGTAAGCCACGAAACCACTGAGATGCTTTCCCCTTGAATGATGCTGCTAACAATCTTAAGGCCACATTTTCTTGAGTCACATGGTGAACTCCACATAATGAGGCTACATCTCTAATATGCTCAATTGGCGTAGTCTGATCTTCACCAGTGAAGAAAGGCAGAATTTTGAGTGCTGCTACTGGTATATCATCATGCAAAGCCAAATCTAACGGGCTACCCCCGTCAAACAGAACAAAAGCATGTGCTCTAGCTACCATCAGAACTGCTGTTGTTCTGAAATTTGCTGCTTGTATAATCGGTACAGGCTGAACCGGTACTCTGTAACTTGGTGAAGCTGAGAAAGAACTTGGCTGCCTTGTTAACGATCTGTCTCTTCTCTTGGATGTATAAACTATCGGTTATGCCCTTTGAATCGGAGAAACTGATCATTTTCTTGTAGATTTACCAGATGTTCGCTTGGCTGTCCTCCCTATTCTCTTTGGTGAAGACAACTGCAAGTACTCAAACGAAGAAGAACTTCGTGTTTGAATTTTTCTCATAAGCTGTGTGAACTTGATCTGCTAAAAAATAAGAAACGGAGTCGCCAGGTATATAAAAAAATCCTCTGAAAGGCTGGAATAAATTGTTGTATATACCAAACAACAGCTTTGAATTATAAAACTTTGCTCTGAAAAATGATTCAGAGTCCCACCGGGCGTGCCAAAAATTGTTGTCAATTCAGATTGCACCCGAACGCTTGAATAGTTAAATTCAGCAATCTGTTGAAACATGGAATGATTCTCAGGCCTGTGGGTTGCCTAAAACTGAGAATCAATCTCCAGAGAGGGCTGGTTCCCTGATAAAAATCCCCTAAAATCTAATTGACTTGGTTGGGAAAGAGGTAGAAAGACTAAGTCTAAATTCTAAACTATGAAACTTTTAATTTATGGTGATGCACCGAAGAATCCAACTTGCAGACTTTAACTCACAGAACAATTACTCACTATTTTCATTCGCACAACTAGATCTGGAAGTTTAAACATTTGAATATTTTAAACAAAGGCTATTAAAGAAACAATCACAGAAGGGAAATATGATTTCCACAACTAGACTGTTTGATTATCGATTAACACAATGTTTAACCAGTGGATTTAAACCTGGATGCATATAGAATTCACTAAGGAGACAGAAATATTTAAAGGTTTCAAAAACTGCAACACAATAATTACTTCGATCAATCCCACATGACAAAGATTCTTGAAACTTGAAGGCAAATTCTAAAATACTGAAACTTGAAGGAATTCTCTACAATAACACGATCTGAACCTGTAAAAAGACACTGCTGTATTAATCTGTAAATAAATGTTGAGTTACAAGATAGTCTTCTTTGCTGAAGGCAAAGGCAGAAAACAAGAACTAGATTGAAAAAGATAAACTTTTTCAATATATACAAAAAAGGAACTCCAAAGTGCATGAATAGTAACTAAAAGTCATCAGAAAGTGAAAAGATGACAATTACAATGTGAAATCTGAGCACAAGTGAAAATCCCTGAAAAAGTGGCTAAAACTCATGCAAAAATGAGTGAACATCAACTCAAACTGGCGACCATAAAGCGTGTAACTGATCAGCAACTCGAACTGGACTGAAATCCCTGAAAAAGTGGGCTAAAGCATGCAAATTTCACCTCGTTTGTGTCAATCCGCCCAAGTAAAAATAGAAACTCATCTTTGCTTAAATGTTTTTATTTTTGCACTAAAAATAGTAAAAATAATTAAATGATTTATAATTATCATTTAATCATTTAACTTTACAATATGTAATGCAAAAAAAAAAAAAAAAGTCCTATCAAAAAATATAAATCTGACTATTTAAAAAAATGAGCCCATGCATATTCTAAAATTTGCCACTATTCTCAGTGTAAATTTTGTCCCTAATACATTGATCGACCACTTTATCATCATCCATATATGACTACTGCCGACCACATTATTAGGTTTCTTGACCTTATAGGTCGTGGACCCACAAGAAAAAGAAGTAAAATGACAACTCAAACAAATAAATAAGGCAAATCACCCTATGTCAAATTAGGGTAGACAAAAGATGATCTAACCCTAAAATCATAATCATCATCTCATCTTGCAAAATACTTGCTCCTTGTTGCGCCGCCATGCTGAGGGTCTGGAAACTCCACCATTCTCTGCTTGCTTTGGTTGATTTTTTTTGTGCCATACTGTTGTCTCAGTGAGCGCCCTTGAACAGAAACTTTAAAGAATTACAAGGTAAGTTCTTCTGCCATGACAGTCTCATTATTTTCTCATTTTCTGGAAATATAATCAACCTTGAAGCCGCGACTGTGATAGTTTTTATATAATGAATTTCTCATTCTTCTCTGTGCACCCCTCCTTATGTGTTTATGAGGCCGATATGGGGAATCTTTGAAGCTGAGCATAAGAGCTCCTGTGATGGCTCTGGCCGCGGCTCCTTAAACTGTATTTTTTGGGTGGCTTTTGGCTTTCTAGATACACTATATTTGTGTCCTCAATATTAAGACACTACTGCACTCAAGAAAACTATGAGAGATTCTACGCCATTGAAACCCCTGGTATTTCCCTTCTGTGAAGCTGTCTTACAACATTTCTGGCTGGACCCAAGAGAACCCTTCCATGACTTTTATTTACATTTCTGCAACTCTCATATTGGTATTCTGTAAACTTGATAGAAATAAATAATCTGGGTTGTGACATGACTTTATCTCTTATTTTTTCCTATTTTGAAGGAACCTGTTATCTTCATGTTGACAGTATTGACTATTCACCACGGTGATTTGTTCTCTTGAGGTTTTTTTTTTTTGCTGTGAATGATGGTGAAGAAAATTCGCATCTGCACTGTATCTCTTGGGGATAAAATAAAAACACCCCTGTATACAAAACAAAGCATCTGTCTATTTTTTCTTCATAAGTCTCATGGTGACTGAGGTCGCAGCTTGTGGTATCCTTTCCTGGGTATCTCATTTTATTTGTGCACAATGATTCAAAACCTCTCTATATTTAAATACCAGTATTACCATAATCTCTTTCTCCACGATAAGAGATCATTCCAGATCATATATGAATAAGTTTTGTGAGAAAATGATCAACAAAAACAATGTAGACATAGCATTACTTTCATGGCTTCTGCAAGTTTATTATCCTTGCTCAGAAAGTGAAAATATTAACATACATTCCTTGGAGAAATTAATATATCACTGTATTCCTAAGAGTATGCTTTATGCCCCAAAATTTTGTTCCTTTGTATAGCATACATTTCTGAATAAAGCATACTGTTTTGTTGTGAAAATGGCAGTCTGAAATATCATTGTTTTATTTGCCCTATGAGATTAGCATATCTGTCTCTTGCACATTTTCTGTTAATACTGAACAAAACTCCAAGTCCTGCATCCTGAAGCGATGATTCTAAGCTGTTATTGCACCTTCTTTCGATACATACTTTAAGGCTGCCTCTTTGATTATTTCTAATATTCTGAGCTCCTTACAAGTGTATGGAACACATGTGACAACCATGAAAACTCATCCGCAATTACTCTTTTGCTACCTCCATAAAGGATGAATACCCGTTATTGTTCAATTCTGATCTATAGTCATCATCTCAAAATATGCCAGTAACCTCCAGTACGCATTGTGATGTCTTCTGATGCTTTGCCCCCGCTATATGTATTATTGTAGCTTCTGGGAAAAAATTCTTGTTCATGAATGTAATACTTTCACTTACTCTGTTCTATGTATGAACCAATTTTTTCCATTACTGTTCATTATTCTTTGCTAAACATGAGAATTCTGCTCATAATGTTGAAATTAAATTATTATCTTGAGTCTTTTATAAACTGTGCATGCACCTGATGGTGTAAGAAACAAAACAAAATGCTAAATGCTCTATTTATCTTGTAATGAAAAGGAGCTCAATGTCTCATAAAAATGTGAATGTGAATGAGAGACAGAGCTTAAAACGAGAGTTGATAAATGTAATCAATACTCAACTGCCATGCTACTTTACTGTTCCTTTGATTTGTGAGCAAAAGATAATTGCTCAATCAGTTCCATCATGCTGATTTAGACTGTTTTTATCATTTGATATTATAGTACAGTAATCCTTCCTTGCTCTATAATTGAAAACCTGATATGCCGGGCTCAACCCTTGTGGGAGCCCGTTTTACTCCACATATCTGATGAAATGAACTCGAACATGATAAACCTGTTCCTGCACACTGAAACAAACATGTTAGCAAAATAAAAGAAGCTGAAAGCTTCCATTGAATTATGTCTTTCCGCTTGATTTTTTCAATTATCTGATGAATGCTTGGTTTAACGCAAATCACATTTCTGTCTGTAGCATAGGCGTAAGGCAGAAAGTAATTCACCATTGCTTAGAGTATAACTCTAATACCATTTCCTTAATTATTTTGTAGGTACACGGAGCGATGAAGCGAGGCTGCAACTGCTTGGAGGCACGACGGCTAGAAGCACCAACGAAGTGATTCATCATTACATGCAATGATGAATTGCTTCTCTTTTTTACGCTTATGTTATTTTCAGCAGTGTAGCTTGTGTATTTAAATTTTGTATTCATATCTTGATTGTTAGAAACAACTCAGTTACTCTCGAGGCTTGTGCGAGATTCAACATTTCACAAAATGAATAAAAATATCATTATGCAAATTTTCTTAATTTTTTGTTATAAACATTTGCACAATAAACTTATGACACATGTAAGATGATCTCAATGATGATCAATGAACACTTATCAACAAAATATGAAAATTTCCTGTACCTATAATAGCTGAACTTCATTTAGCTCTACCTGTTGAGCGTAGAGTGAAAAATAGGTAACAATAACTTGGCGAATACTTGCTTTGTTAGGTATGTATGGAGGGTGTTTTGGGAAGCTTGTTGACTATTGCATTGATAGGTTATAACTTTCTGTGTTTTGGTCTGAGATGTCTAAAACTTCTGAAGTGCATCCTAGTAAGGTTTCCATATGTTAGGCGTGAACAAGAATAATCCTATCTGTTTGTCGAGTCAAAGTCCATCACACTAGGTGCAATGCCATCATGGTTGTCTATACCTTGATGCATCGTATCTATGTGTGCTATCAAACATAAGGTAATTGTCCCTTTTAAAATCCCAACTCCTCGGTAAGAAAATCATCATCATCATCATCATCATCATCATCATCATCATCATCATCATCATCATCATCATCATCATCATCATTATCATCATCTCTAATAAATTTGGCTTGTTGGTGTCTCTTGTCATCATCTTATTTTCTTCTTATTTCCCTTCGCGCTAATATGGTACCATGACAATTAATCATAAATCATCGCTAATGCATCCATCTTGCATCCACAAACCATCTGCATATCATATCATATCATATAAGAAACATTAATCATCTTGCATGCATTGCATAATATAGATTGGTTATTCTAAGCATCTCATAAACCATACATTTATCATCCATTTGGATAATCATAAAAGCATTATCATATCATATCATGTGCATCCATATCATACATGCATCATCATATCATCCATTACATATAAACATCATCAAATCATCGCATCTCATATTTATATTATCAATAATGTAACTGTCATGGTACAAAATTAGGATCAAGTGTGTGTAATATATCAAAGTAGACATGAGGCTACCCATGGCTAATGACTATCTACATCATCAAATCTGTTTGCATCACATTCAAGATGAACTAATCTTGAACCTCTTTTTCACGAGATCGACCCTCAAATTGAACCTTTTCGCTTGATCTCTTGAGGGGGTAGTATACCGGCATAATTCTTCATTCGCTGGGGCAGCAGTGGGGCATCCAAAAAAAATAGAGAATTTTTGAATTTTGATCAAGACTGTTTATTCTTTGAACCAATGCAGTAAGTACTTTGCTTCAAAGAGGGGAAAAATGTAGACACAAAAAATGTACCAAATTGGTCCTATATGCTTGATCCTGATTTACTAACACCATTTCGTCCTGAATCATCTCCTTTGTTAGTCATTTAATCAAATAATATGTATTTGGTTAAATTCATCACTCTTCATCTCTTAATTAAATAAATCAATTTTATCTGATTAAGTCATCGTCCCTCTTTTAATTAAATAATTCATTTTATTTAATCTCTAAAGTCATTCCATCAAATTAAATAAATTAATCTTTATTTGATTTAATCTAACACCATCTTCTTTAATTAAATAAATCAAAATCTTTATTTAATTAAGTCTAAATCATTTTCCTCTCATTTTGATTTATTTCAATCCAAAAATCTAAATCAAATGTTCAAATCAACTAATCCCTCATTAAATTAATCAAATCTTGATTAATTTAATCCTAATCTATCAAATCCTCTAAATTTTGCCACTTGCTCATGAAAATCAATTTATCAATTTATTAAATCATCTATTTTCTTTCAAAAAGGCATCAATGGTTGAAATATTCCCCAAATTTGAAAAATCCCTCCAAAAGGGTTTGTACATCCAACAAAGCATTTAAAATCTCTTACATGTCCTTTTCTTGAGCCATGTGCATTTGCTTCACCTTTCACCTCATCCTTCAAGCCATCTTTTGAATTTGAATCTCCCCACTCTTTGCACATTCTCCAAAATGTGCTCAAGCTTCTTCCATCCATCTCTTGATAGGTGGCATTTGGCCATTGGTTGAAAGTTAGTCCCACATTGCTTCATTTTGGGTATCTCTCCATCTTGTCTTTCTATAAATAAGAGGTTTCTCTCCTCATTTGATCATCCACAACTTAGAGAAAAGTTACTCTCTTCACATTGAGAGCTAATTTTGTCCATTTCATATCAAGTTTTCATCCATTTTATCAAGTTTATAGCTAGGTTATTGCAGGTTTTCTCTATGGAGTTCATTTGAAGCAATCACCAAGTGGATCAATCGTCACCAAATCATCAAAGGCTTGCATAGGAGTTTGGAAAGGGCCAATTTTCACATCAAATTGGCACCAACTCCCCCATAAGATCAAGAGTTTGCATGTTTCTAATAGAATTTGATCTATTTCCTTGCTTTTTCATTGTGTTCTTGTTTTTATTCCTATTTCGAGCATTGCTAATGGATTTTATGGGGAACTTTGATCTTGGATTGCATTTGAATCTTCGAATGCGTTTTTTTGTTGTGTTTTGCAAGTAATAGGATCATCCATCTCATCCATCTCACATGCATTGCATCATCATTTAAGTTGTTTAGGATAATATAGATTGGTTATTCTAAGCATCTTAAAACCATCTCATTTGCATCATCATCAAAACCATCCATACGTCCATCTTGAACCTCTTTGTCAAGAGATCGACCCTCAAATTGAACTTTTCGCTCGATCTCTCGAGGGGGAAATGTACCAGTATACTTCTTTCTACTGGGGCATCTGAAAAAATTAGATTTTTTTTGAATTTTGATCTCGACAAGGTTATTCTTTGAACCAAATGTAAAAGTATACTTCTTTCTGCTGGGGCATCTAAAAAAATCAGTTTTTTTTTGAATTTTGATCTCGGCAAGGTTATTTTGTGAACCAACGCAGTAGGTACATTGCTTCAAAAAGGGGCAAAATGTAGACATGAAAAATATACCGATTGATCACATACACTTGATCCTGATTTACTAACACCAGTTCATCCTGAATCATCTCCTTTACTAACCATTTAATCGAATAATCTTTATTTGATTAAATTCATCATATTTTTTCTTTTAATTAAATAAATCAATTTTATCTAATTAAATCATTATCTTCTATTAATTAAATAAATTATTTTCTTTAATTAATCCTAGTGTCCCTCTTTTAATTAAATATTTCATTTTATTTAATTAAGTTCTAATGTCATCTCCTTTAAATTGAATAAATTAATCTTTATTTGATTTAAATCTAACACCACCCTCTTTAATTAAATAAATCAAACTTTATTTAATTAAGTCTAAATTCATTATTCCTCTCATCTTGATTTATTTAAATCCTAAAATCTAAGTCAAAGTTTCAAATCAACTAATCTCCATCTAAATTAATCAAATCATGATTAATTCTAACACTAATCCCTCAAATCCTCTAGATTTTACAACTTGTGCAAGTAAATCAATTTAATTGATTTATAAATTCCTCTTTTTCATTCAAATATGGCATCAAGTTGGAATATTCCTCCAAGTTTGAAAACTCCCTCCCAAAAGGACTTGTCCATCCAACAAGGCATTAAAGCCCTCTTACATGTCCTTTTTCTTGAGCCAAGTGGCATTTAAGTCTTCTTTCATCTCCCTCCAACATGTCACTTCTCCAATTTCAAATTCCACCTAATAACATTTATCATGCACATTGATCAAAATGTGCTCCACCTCTCTCCACTAGCATGTTGATGAGTGGCACAATGCCATTGGCTTATGTTTAGTTCCACATTCTTCATATCTTTCATTTCTCCATCCTTCTCTTCTATAAATAGAGATCTTCTATTTTGTATTGGGGGACACAATCTTATGTACAAGTTCATCCACAAGTTTAGTATCCACAACTTGTAGCATTTTCATCATAGTCATTTAAATCCACATTCTCATCCAATTTAGCATAGAATTCATCATTTTATAGCTAGGTTCTTGCCATTTTGTTCATTGCACATCCATCATCAAGATTATCAAGGGTTGGGAAAGGGCTACTTTCCACATCAAAGTAGCACCAATCCACTATGGGATAGGTATGATTCAGGTTTTCATATGCTTTTATTTAGTTTTTCTTGTTTCCTTGGTTGCATATTTAACATTATTAAATATCTCATAGAAATGCTAGTTTTACTTACTTTAAATGGACTAACGATACTAGTGTTGTTCATTGTTTGAAGTTTGTGGAATTCAGTGTTTACAATAATGTCATTAAAAGTCACAAGGATAAACTTATGCCCAAGGTCTATGGTTTTAAGGAAAATATAAACAACCGAGTGTCAAAGTCTATGGTAGGCAACAACAAATATATATAATGAACCCTATCAAAATTGAACCATTAATTGGGCTCATCATTCCCTCCAACCTAGCGTTTTGTCGATTCTCTAGCAGAAAGAGCAGTATTCTTTTTCCTAGTCAATGCCCTGAAGTCAGCAACTACCAACTTTCCCACATTGGTCTCTGTAGTGTCTGAATTAGGATCCCAATAGAATCCTTGTTTGTTGTCGAGTTTGTTCCATCTTTCCCTTTCTGCAACTATGTCATACTAGTAAAACTTGTAATCTGGCACATGACACAATAGTGTAGATGGCTGAAATGTTAATGGAAGCCAAAAATGTTGTCTCAACCTTCTAATATGTATGTATTTGTCAACTCTTTTGCATGCTGCAACATAATTATGTAAAGAGTGTGGTTCAACTTGTTTCAACTCTTCTGGAAAACTGTTCCACCTCTATGCTAAGTACCCCATTACTATTTTCCTTGTAGTTTCGACTACCTTCTCATATTCCTTATAGGTCTCTTCTCCAACAGGCATAATCCTATTCTTGTAGCTTGGGCGATAAAGAATTCTATGCCATGTTTGGAAAATGTCTGCAGGGTTACTAGATTCAGCCCTAAGAGGCAAGGGAGTATGAAATTCCCTTTCCCTGTAAGTTCTATACTGCTGCCCCCAACTAATTTCATTCTGAATCCAAGACATAAAGCCCTTAAATGGAGGTCTCCAATATATAGTAAGGGATTCCAATCATGATCATTAGACACAACATAATTATGCAGGTATAGTTCACATAAAAAAAATTTAACATCAGGAGGGGCAAACTAATAAGCCTAGAAAAATTCATGTGGAGTGTCAAGAGGACTCAAACATGAAACAATCCTTGATAGTTTAAAGGAAATATTTCGCTCCTTCAAATGCATGGCATACAATCTTGGAGGAGTTTTGCATGCCAACATTTTGGGTATTAAATCTACCACATTGTCTACCTTTTCCTTTAAGGAAACAATCTCTGCATTCTTTTCTTCAATCTCTATATTTTTCTTTTTAATCTCACCCTATAGCTTGCATTTTTCCTTTTTCCATTCCTCCTCTTTTCTTTGCATCTCACTCCATAGTTTCAGAGCTACATCATTCCATGAAAAGGAAGGAGGTTTATGTGTTCCTACCAACATCTTCCTTGGCACTGATTCTTGCTGTTCAAATGGCACCAGTTGCAGTGATTCTGGTTGTTCATCTTGCTTTGGCTGCAGGAGTTTTGGATTCTCATTTTGTTCTTGTTACAGGGGTTCTTGACTTTCATCTTGCTCTTGATTCTCTACCTGTTCTGCAATGGTAGCAAGCTCTGCTAATCTGATATTTGCTTTTTCCTCAAAAATTTCTTTTTCCTCAACATTCACTTTCCCCATTGGGGTTCCTGTCTCCTCCCTAGATGTTATTCTAAGCCTAGGGATTCTCTTTAAAGGTACACCAACAGCTGGCCTAGTTGGTTTTGATCTCTTAGGAGGGTTTTTATCTTTCTCTTCAGTTGCAGCAAGAACAATGTTATCAACCTTTCATTTCGTAGGGCTTGGTGTTGCTTTTTCTGTCGTTTGCTTCTTGGCCTTCCCCTTTCTCATTTCTGCTTCTTTCATTTGTGCTTCCTCTCTCCTAAGGTTAGCCCTATTTTGAATTGGGGTTTTGGGAAGAACATTAATATCAGAATATGAGGATAAACTTTCTTCATCTGAATATTCTGACTCAAAAGAACCAATTTTGATAGCTTGCTTGGCTGCAAGAGGGTTTAAAGTAGGGTTTGCACCAGAGGTTGATGCTCCAGGAGTGGTTTTAGTAGCCCTCACTTCCCTACTAACCCTACAAGGTTGAGACTGACCTCTAAGACATATATTTTCTTGTCTAAATTGATCAATGTTTACAAATTCTTCCCATGTCATGTCAAACACCTCTTGTAGAGATTTCTCTACTAACAATTTTATTAAACAATGGTGAGAGACAAAATTATCCCTACCTTTTTTTGTTTCATCCGCCATGATGGCAAGGAGGTGGTATAACACATTGGGCATGTTCATTCTTCTTCCATGCCTCATATGGTTCAGGAGCTTGAAGTGTACAAAATGGAGGCATGACTGGCCACCCTCACAAGTAATATACTTGAGAATGTGGACAACTACTTGTTTCCATGGCTCTGGTAGAGAAGTTCTCTTTGTACCTTGCTTATCCACAACCAATGGAGGGTCATTGGGTTCAGTAAATTCAACCCTGGTTGACCTTGCATCTCTAGTAGAAAGGTATGGCTCTCCATTAGTAGGTAAACCCGTTACCTCTGCAATTCTCTCCTCAGTAGTGATCACCTCTAACCCTTTTACTGTTGCCTTCCCCTCAGAGAGTGTCTGTGCAAATTCTTGTGCAATGTCCTCATTGTAGCAGTCAAGTTTCAAGAAATAATCTAGCCACCCACAATTCCTGAACTCTGCGAGAGAAGGTGCATCTTGCATTACCACATCATGAATCGTGGGTTCATTCCTAATTAGCTGACCTCCCATTGATTCAGTTTCCCGCAATCAAATAAGCACTTCAGCTAAATTTCCTTTTCCTGCAATCTCTTTCTGAAAACCCCAACTTCTTCTTCCTGCAATTCTTCTATAGTGCTGATGCCAATGTCATGTAGCTCACCAATTTACCTTTTTGGGTGGTGTTTAAGATTATGACTAGGTAATAAAGAACAATAAGTGAAGGGTATTATCAAGAAAAATAGAAAAATGGTGGCAATTCAGTGACATTTCACACATGCAAGCCGTCATTTCAATTTATCATTCAAATTGACTTATTTCAAATTTGCTGACATGGATGACATGTGGACTTGTGAGTTGACACTCCCCCCCAACCTAAATTACATCATGTGTCCGCACAGGATGGGTGGTAATTATGATTTGACAGGGAGGAGTACAATTTTATGCTATGTGAAATATCCACATTAAATTACAGTAATTAAATAAATGCACTAAAGGTATTTAAGAGATAATAAATTGTCACGTGCATGCCTGAAAACATGGAGTATGTTTGCAAAGAATGTGGAGAAAGTACCAATTACCTTTAAAAAGTATGGTTGAGCAATTAATGTAGTGGTGATGGAATGAAGTGATGGCAAAGTGGAGTGATGGTGGAGTTATGGAAGAGAGAGAAGGTGGAGATGGATGGGCGGATGAGTGGATTAATGAAGAAGTGGATTCCCACAAAAGTGGAAATATTTATTATGAAGCAATTGCATGTGTAGTTGGATTAGTCAAAAGGAGGGACACTAGGTCCGCTTCCTTCGGCTGTAGGAAGTTCAGAGGTTGGGTGTTGGTTAAATTGCTGCATGAATTCCTCCTTGGACGTTGCCTTATGATATAACCTTAGACGATGACCGTTGACCAAAAGTTTGAATTTGACAAGGTCAATGGTTGTGAGTTGTACAACACCGTTGGGAAAGACTTCTGCAACTTCATACGGTCCCAACCATCTAGTTTGCAAATTTTCTGCATTATCTTGATACCTAGAGTCATAAAGGAGTTCCCAGTCACCAAGTTGGAACTTCTATTCCTTTATGTACCTATCATGCCATTTGACCCTTTGATTCTACACTACCTCAATATGATGCAAGGTTGTCTTTCTCATCTCATCCAAAGCATTCAACTACATGATTCTATCCTTTTGTGCCTCAGATATGTCCATCCCAACATCTAGTGCAGTCCTAAGAGTCTTATGCTCAAATTCAATGGGCATCATAACTATTTTCCCATATAGTAATTCAAAAGGAGTGAAACCTGTGGTTGTTTTCAAGGTGGTCCTATAGGCCCATACAACTTATGGTAGCCTATTTGCCCAGTCTTTCCTATGAATAGCCACTGTTTTGGTCATGATTGCCTCAATTTCCCTATTGGTCACCTCAGATTGTCCATTGGCCTGAGTATGATAGGGGTAGATTTCCTATGACTTACATTATATTCACTGACTAGTGTTGTAACAAGGGTTGATGTAAATTGAGCCCCTTGATCAGTCACTATTTCCCTTGGGACCCCATAATGAGTGAAAATTTCCTCATAAAGAAATTCTGCAACCTTATTATCTTTGTCATTCTTCATAGCTTTAACCACAACCCACTTGGTCACATAGTCAATGCAAACCAAGATGTAGGATTTACCATTTGATGGAGGATCAATGGGACCTACAAAATCCAGTCCCCATTTATCAAATGGAGTAATGAATATCTGTGGGTAAAGAGGCATCTCATCAGACTTAGTTGGTCGATCCATCCTCTGACATCTATCACACTTCTTGTTATACCTACTTGCATCCTTATGAAGTTTGGGCCAATAATATCCTGTATTAAGAACATTTATTGTTGTTCTCTTGGTTGCAAAATGCCCTCCGCAGGGTTCATTGTGACATGCATGCAATATATCATATGTCTCATATTCCCTTACACATCTCCTCATGACATGGTCTGGTCCAATGTAGAATAAACAACCTACAATCCATGAGAAAGGAAAGGTTTTCTCAATGAGTACCCTTCTCTCTTTTGGAGAGAAATGAGGAGGAACTCTCCCTATAACTAGGTAATTGGCTATGTCAGCATACCAAGGTGTATGCACATTGATGGAAAACAAATGTTCATTAGGAAAAGAGTCATCAATGACTTGAGTGTCCTTTGATGCAGTCAATCTAGAAAGAATGCCTACTACAACATTTTCCTTTCCTAGTTTATCAACAATGGTGATGTCAAACTCCTGCATCAACAACAACCATCTTGCTAGCCTTCTTGAAATCAAGGGCTTATTCATGAGGTATCTTATGGATTCATGGTCTGTATGAATGAAGATCTAATAGTTTGTTATGTAGTGCCTAAATTTGTTAAGGGCATAGATGATTGCCAACATCTCTTTTTCTGTCACAGTGTAATTGAATTCAACTCCTTGTAGGTTTTTGCTGACAAAATAAATAACATTCTCAATTGTTCCTTCTTTATGTCCCAAGACGGATCCTATAGCATAGTTTGGTGCATCTATATGAATGTGAAAAGGAAGCTCCCAATTAGGGCCTTTGAGTACAGGAGCATGGGTTAAAGTTGCTTTCAAATTAGTGAATGCCTTGTCACAGTCCCCTGTCCACTAGAATTCAACATCTTTAGTTAGAAGATTGTACAGTGGTGCTGCCATTTTGCTAAAATATTTGATGAAATGCCTAGAGTACCTTGCATGACCCAAGAAGCTTCTAACATATTTTTTCCTTGTAGGAATAGGTAGATTGGTAATCACTTCAATCTTGGTTGGGTCTACTTGAATTCCCTTTTGAGAGATGTAGTGTCCAAGGACTACTCCTTGCATCATCATGAAGCATTTTTCATAGTTCAGGGACAGATTATGGTCTTCACATCTCTATAAAACCTTCTTTAGATTCTCTAGTGCTTCTACAAAATCAACACCATAGGTAGTAAAATCATCCATATAAATCTCCATGCAATCATGTGAGATATCTGAAAATATGCTAATGATTACCCTTTGAAAAGTTGTAGGTGCATTACACAACCCAAATGGAAGTATTGAGTAGGCATAAGTCTCCCATGGACAAGTAAAGGTTGTCTTCTCTTGATCCTCAGGCGCAATTTGTATTTGATTATAGCCACTGAATCCATCTAGAAAATAAAAATATTGCTTTCTTGTAAGGGAATCTAGTACTTGGTCTGTGAAAGGAAGGGGAAAATGATCCTTTTTGGTGGCAGAGTTGAGTTCCCTATAGTCAACACAAACTCTCCATTTACCTCCTTTTTTAGGGAAAATCACCAATGGAGACACCCACTGACTGTCTGAGATAGGGTAGATAAATATTGCATCCAATAGTTTATGTAGTTCCCCTTTTACAATTTCCCTCAATCCAAGGTTGATTCTCCTTTGTGGTTTCCTCACCGGTGTGCAATCATCTTTGATATATATCCTATGAGTACAGAGCTTGGGGTCCAATCCTTTCATGTCATGGTAGTCCCATGCAAATGCATGTTGGTGGGTCTTCAATAGGTTTGTCAAGGACAACTACTACTCTTGACTCAGCTTGCTGTTAATATTTAGATATTTTCTTTCTGAAACTTGCACTTGTTTAGTTAACTCAATCATAGTTGTTTCACTAATGCTTGGCATTTTTAGTTCATGTGGTAGCAATGTATGAAGCATATAAGTTACTGTAGGAAGTTCAGTTGTAGGAAGAGTGGGCAGAAGTGTCTTCACTGAACTTGCAAAACTAGATTCATGAGTAGATGACTCTTCATGCACCTCACAACGGTTCTGAATTATGTGGGACAACACTTCATCTTCTTCTTGAAGCTGCATGAAAGAGCTTCTACCTAACATCATGAGTTGTGCCACTGAATTGACTTCTTTAGCCTCTTCTACAACATGTGGCCATATGGGGTTATCCATATCATGAGATGGTTGAGCAGGAGGGTAGAGAATAACTTTTTGGTGCTTTTTCCATTAGAAATAGTCATGTCCCATGACCGACATCCAATGTAGGCATCTGTTGTGGCTAGCCATGGCCTTCCTAGAATAATGGGATACCCTCCTAGTGTAGCTTTAGGAGAAAGGATCATAAAATCTGCTGGGTACTTCCAAGAGTCTAGAGTTACCACAAGGTCTTCTACTATACCATCAGGTTTAACAATGGAACTATTAGTAAGCTACATGACAGTAGGAGTAGGTCTCATGTTTACAACATTTAGTTTCTGTAGGATATTCTTAGTCATCACATTTATTGCTGCTCCTAAGTCAATTAGAGCATTCTTGATTTAGATTCCATTTATAATAACTTCTACCACAAAACTACCTGGTTCAGTGTATTTGGGAACAATAACTTTCCCAAGCATGATATCTGCTAACTGTCCTATCACATAAACTGTAGTGGAGTCTTTCTTTTTCCTCCCTGGCCTTTTAAGGCATGCTTCCTTGATTTCTTTGGCATATATAAGGACATATTTTATGGCTTGAAACAAAGGTATCTTAACACATATGTGTTTCAACTGATCCAAAATGTCAAAGGTTGTTTCCTCCTTCTCTTCCTTCTATTTAGCAACTTCTAACCTTTGAAGAAATGGTGGATCTTGGGTAGTCTATTGAACTAGAACTGGTTCAATATTTTTAGGCACACTTGGTTGAATGGGGACATTTAGATGCTATTCTTCTTCCACAGGAAGCTTGGTGATGATAGGAGTGGAAGGAGTTGGAAAAGTAGTTCCTGAACGCAGATGGATGCCACTCACACTCACAACATATGCAGGGAATTGATTAGGATCTGTAGAGTAGATTGGCTATTGTTGTGGTTTGTTACTTGGGTTAGCTGTGGGATGAGTTGGTAACTGAGTGGGTCTAGGTGTGCTTGAACTTGAGCTAGTAGGAGGAGGCATTATGGAAATTTTTTGGGGTTGTGAAGGTGGCTGGATGCAACTAGTTGTCTAGTTTGGCCATTGCTGTCCTCTCCTCCATTGGGATGTTTGTTGCCAGTTTCCTGGAGGTGGCTGCCAAGTCCAATGAAACTGCTACCAATTCCCCTAAGGTTGTTTCCACTGGGGTGGAGAGTTTTGGTGAGTGAGCTAGGTATTTGGAGGGTTATTCCAAGGCTAAGGTGTATATCCTCCATAGTTGGATGGATATGGGGGTTACCATTGGTTACCAGATGCATAAGAATTGAAATAAGGCTTAGAAAAAGATAATGGATTTGGTGGCATACCTTGTCTTGGGGCCCATGGTCTCCTTTGTGCAATGTAGTAGACTTGATCATCATCACCCTGCATTGGCTTGAACTTAGGTGGAATCTGCTTGCTGTCAATGTTAGCTACCATTTTTCATTTGTAGTCCTTCTTTTGACTGCAATGAGGGCAATATTCTGCCAACATTGCCTTAGCCTCCTCATGTTTCTTCTTTGCTTGAAATGTATCCAACTGAGTGGCCAGACTGTTTATGATGTCTTGCTTGAAATATACTAACAAGTGAGTAATCTCCATCCTTGAAACTCCATTGGTGGATGATTTACCCATAGAGGATTGGTAGCCTCTTCCTTTCTTTGAAGCTTCCCTGGAATAGTTTTGACATATCTTCTTAATATCATCCCAAGGAACTTGGGTGATATCTCCTCCTTCCATCAGGTCCAAAGCATCAATACAACTGTCATTGATTACTCTAAGGAAGAGAAACTTTTGAGACTCTTCATTAAGTGTATGATGTGGAGATTTCTGCAGGAAAAACAAAAACCTTGAAATATAATCCTCCAAACTCTCATCTTCCTTCTACTGCATCCTAAAGATGTCATCTCCTCTCATGTCACTGCCATTGCAATATTCCTTGTGCTTCTCAAGGAACTTTGTCTTCATGTCATCCCAAGTCTCTACAGTATTCTTGCCGAAGCTCATAAACCATCTCAATACAACTTCTTTCAAGGTGGTAGGAAACAACTTAAGCCTATGATCATCAGTGGTATAGTCATAGCTTCTGCAGAGGATATAAAAGTCAAACAGGAAAGTGTCAGGGTCTTCTGTGACAAGTCCATAGAACTTAGGAAGGACTAAAGTAGGGATATTTTTGAGGTTATCAACCTCATTCTGATGAGTGATAGGAAATGAAAAAGATGGATGGTTGGGTCTGTTTCTATTTGCATCAGCCATGCCTGCTTGATGGAGTTCCAAGGCAAATGGATTTTCAATCAGATTTTGGTCTTTAGAGGAAGTGTTAGAACTAGTCAAATTGGGAAATGCATTAGTAGAAGGGTGTGCCTCTTCTTCATCATCTCTTGGAAATTTTTGATGTTCAACTAGTTGGAATGGATCAGGGTCATTAGGAAGGAATCTCCCATAAGCATCTCTTCTCCTTCCTTTATGCACGTAGTACCAACTCGGTATCAACCAACTCACACAAAAAATTAGTGAAAGAATAGTAGGTCATTACTTTCCTAAAGGAAGGGTATACTAAGAGAATTTTTTTAGAAATACTACAGTAAGAAAGAAACTATCAATGACTCTAAAGAACTTCCTAGTTTGACACCATCCCCGACAACGACGCCAAAAATGTTGTCCTCCTCTAATGGTTTAATAACTAATACCTTAGAGTTGTGACTTAGAGATTGAGCATCTGCACTAAGTAGCTATCTTACTCATTAAGAAGGTGCATTTCATTGTCAACCCAAGGACGTAAACTTGAAATGGGTCAACATTGTATGTGCACTAGAACTTCATTGTAATCATCCATAAACTAGGAAAGAAACAATGCTGGAAATGAAGTGCCAGAAAGAAATCAACTTAAACACTGAGCATGAATCAACATTTACACTAAGCATTAACAACTAGAGTGGAAATGAAGGATAAAGATGTAAATCTTAGCAAATAGACATGAAACTACTCTGTCTGCCTTGGTTGCAGGAACAATCACAAAACAAAATTTCAGTGGCTGCAAGAATAGACAATTGCTGAAATTGAAATTAACTACTGAACATAAAATAACTCTTAAACTAAATAGGTGGAATTCTCACCAAGTGGGCCCCCTTGGGTGAGTCTCCCTTAGACTAACTCAAATGCATTAACTCAGAATATCATATTATTTCTTGAAAGCCTGATTACAACATCTCAACAATATAACTGTTTTACTAAAACTGGAAAATGTGAATACAAACTCAGAACATCCAACCTTATCAAAAGGGGCATCTGACCATTATTTATAGAGAGAAAAACTACCGATTAACCCTAACTACTAGGACAATCGACTCCATCAAATTAGGAGGATGCCACTTATTGAAAGAATAGAAAAAGATGGAGGAAGTTATGCATGCGCTAAATTGGTCAAAGCAGACTTGCTCCAATGGGAATCTCGTACAATGCACTTCCTAGATTTTCTCAACAACAAATATGACCATTAGAAAGGTAGTTACAATATTTTATTCGAATTAGGAATTTCCCTCCATGAGAGTTTTCCCTCCTTGACCTCTTAATGATCATCTTCTTGACTTTCTTGGTAATCGACCAGTTGGCAAGAGTTTCTCCCACTTGGCAAGCTTCGTTGATATCAACATTTTAGTGGAAACCTGCATAATAACATTAGCATGCACAAACAATTGTATGTCTATAACTACCTTAGTAACATTCATTCAACCACTTGTAAAATTAACATAGATAATACCCATAGCATGGTAATGTCATTAAAAGTCACAAGGATAAACTTATGCCCAAGGTCTATGGTTTTAAGGAAAATATCAACAACCAGGTGTCAAAGTCTATGGTAGCAAACAACAAATATATATAATGAACTCTATCAAAATTGAGCCATTAATTGGGCTCATTAATCACACGCTCCAATTTATGAATAAATCATGGCAAGTTCCAACAACCATTTAAATATCTTATCACCATCCTTCATAAGAGTTAGAATGAAATCACTCACAACACATGCCAATAGATATGTGGTGGTAGTGGATTGTCCTTTCAAAAGCATCTGTCATTAAATCCACACAGTTTCCCAAAGCATGTCATAATTTCTTGATAAGGTGGAAAACGTTCACCTTCTCTAATCATGGCATGTACTGCCCATCGCATGTGAGGCCCATTAAAACGCCTCCACCACCCACTAAACTCTCCATTCAAAGAAGATTTTCTCTAGTTCTTTTGTTTAGCAAGATTTCATTCTTGTTGGCTCTGTGTGGGTAGAAAAGGGGGTTTATTGTAGTCATGGCTTCCATTGAATTGGAACCCATCAAAAAGCGCATCAATCTTCCCATTTTAAAATAGGAATATTTGGAATCTGATGTATTTTTATCTGACATGATCAAGAAAGTATTCAATATTGATTGTCAGTGGGTGGAATCAGTGTTGTAACTGGTAATTGGTGAACGTATCCTTCAGGGCGAGCCACACCTACTGTACCTAGCTCAGGTAGCCTCTATTTTTTTTGTCAAATGCCATGGATTTATTCCAACATTATGGTTTGGTGGTACATTTAGCTATAGATTAGGTGCATGAGAAACATCTAGTCAACCAAGCTCTCAATTCTATAATTGACGAGTACGACTTTCATAGTGGCAAGGCCTTGGTCAGTGGTTTTCTCAAACATAAATAGTTACAAAAAAGATCTGGGTATCTCTACATTTGTCTCACTCTTAAGCATGCATTGCAAAGGTGTTTGGAGGGTGAGATGGATGCGGCATTTAGGGTTCACCATGTGGAAGTTATTTCATTCTTGTGCACCAAGCTGCTAGAAACTTGCAGGGCGTTGATCACTCTTCTATCCCATGATCCTCATCCACCACTGCACCCACCGACCTCAAAAGTGAAAGAAGATTCAACTCAGTCGACCTCTTGAATAGGTTGTTGCTTGTGTTTTTTTTGGTTTATTCGATATATATGCAATCTATTATTTCTACTCTTTGTTCTCCGTTAAAAGTTTCAAGTGCATTGCCCCCTCTGCAAAGCCATGTAAAATGTTGGGAATTTTTTTTTGTAAGCCATCTTTTTTGGTTTGGTTTAACTCAGGGTAGGCTTGGGCATATGTGTTTTCATGGTCCTAGCCCTGTTACTATTTAAATACAACCTTGTTTGATACTGTGAGCAAAAAACCTACAAAGACTAACAAGAGATCATCAAACAAGAGTCAAACATGTTAGAAAAGAAAATCTAATGCTCCCTATGAAATTCTTGGAGAAATAAAGTTGAAAACATGAAATAAAGCAAGAACACAACATGAAATCAACTAAGCTAACCAAACCTCAATCCGATAGGGGGATTGGTTCTCCTTTGATGTGGAAAGAAACCCTTTCACAATCCCTTTGATAAGCTTGATGTAGTGTAGATGATTCAAAGATGAAATTGACTATAATCTAGCTATGGTGCTTGAAAATGATAGAAAAAACTATGAACTCAAATGACTATAATGGAAATGCATGAAGTTGTGGATCCATATTATGAAAAGGATGCCTCTATTTATAGAAGCCAAGGTTTGAAGAATGAGAGGATTTGATGAATGCAGGATAAATTGAGAGCTAATGAGAATGTGCCAAGTGTCACAATTCTATTGGAGGAAGTTGGAGCACATTTTGGGAAATGTGTGAGTGGAGGAGGATGGAAGAGAAGTAAATGTTGTTGGTTGAGAATTTGAAATTGGTGTAAGAGGAATTGAATGAGATTTGAGAGGATGTAAGAGGATTTGAAAGGTTGTAAGAGAATTTATTGCAAATGTAAGAGGATGTGATATGTTTTTGAAAACCTTTGGAGGGAAATTGAATGAGAGGTGGTTGAGAGGAATATTCCTTGGAATATGCCTTGGTGAGGGGAAATAGATGAATTAAATAATTAATTGAAATTATTTTCATGTGCAACCTGGTTAGTTGACCATGAGTTGATTTAACTCTCGAGGAGTTAAAAGTTGGAGGATTTGATAATGATGATTAGAAAGCTGATTTAGGATTAATTAATCCATAATTAATTAATGAGAGTGAATTAGGAGATGTGATAATTGATCTGATTGATTTTTAATCAAATGAGAGGATTACAAGAGATGATTTAATTCAATGATTTGATTTAATTAAATAAGATGAAAATTAGTTAGAAGAAAGGTGAATTAATCAGTAAATTTAATTATTTGATTAATAACTGAATTTGCTAATTTTAATTAAATAATGCTGATTATTCAATTAATTGATCAATTTGAAGTGATTTAGGAAGAAACGGTGTTAGATGATCAGAATCAGATGCATAGTATCAATCAGGACATTTTACGTGTCTACAAATACATTGTAATTTTCATTTTTAAATAATTAATATAATTATAGGCCAAGCACCTTTTATCCAAAAAAAGAAGTTCAAGCTAGTTCAAGTTATTTAAGGAGCAAGACCTTAGTGTAGAATAAGATGAAATAAGTCTCTTGATAAATGTATTTTTAAGGAAAATTTTAATGTATCACTAATGCATCATTTGGTAGAGGAAAATTATTTTTTGATCTAGATTCCTCTAAAAAAATTATGTATTTAAAAAAATAGTGCCTCATTTTGAGTTTGAATATTTTATGGCTTTCTGAAGTTTGAGTATGAATAATCTTGGGCAAGCTATCCCAAGTGACATTATATAGATGTAGGAAACCCCAAGGTTTGTTGAATGCACAAGAAAACTGAGAGGGGGGGTGAATTAGTTGTACCTCGAAAACTTCAAAACCCTCATAAACATTTAGATCCACATTCTTTCAATTAACCCTTAAACTGTTATAATATTTTAACATGAAAAGAAAATAACAAAAACTGAATCAAATCAACACAATGCACAAGAGAACACTAGATTTATGTGGAAAACCCAAGATGGGAAAAACCACAGTGAAGATTAGCTCACAATATAAAGTAATATCAACACTGAATACAATAGGGCTAACTCTTGAAGGCCTCACTACCCAAGAGAAAGAAAGACTCACTGTCAGAATGGAAAAGAAGATAGACAATAATGTTACATAGAGAAATCCATCTCAATGCAATAGAGAAATCCACCACAATATCACCAACACCTTCGCATCTTGACTGAATAATTTTAGACACCTTCTAATCAATGCATCCAACAATCTAACACATGAAATCCCGCATTGCACTTCTCAAATTTGCTCACTAATACTCTACAATTCACATAATTCATATTATACTTGTCTACCTTTGCATCCCTCAACAACTCAATTCATATTTATATCATCTTCAACCTTGAAACCATTCTCTAACGTCGGCTATGCACCTCAATCCTGCAAATTCAAATTAGGTCAACAACAAAACACTTATGTGGTCGATAGAAGTAAAGGAAGACCACACCACTCCTTATATGGGACCCAAATCTATAACACCACACTACAACATGCTTCTACAAACAATAAACATCCACCGCAATTAGTGTAAACACCAATATCGACCATTACCTGTGTAAACACCATTAAAATTTTAAGTACATGCTTCCTTTGATTCAACAATAGATCACAGACAACAAATGTCACTTGAACACAATCTGGAATATTCCACAAATACCCTAAAATCCAAAAAACTCATTCGCAACAAATTTCACCTAAAGAATGCACACACCCAATACACTCAAAAAATTCTACCATACAATGTAACTTAAGAAGCTAACTTTCAAAGCACCAAGCCTCAAACAACTTCAACTAAAGATACTAACACTATCAACATGCCTTTAGATTTGCAAGACCTGAAACAAAATTGGGGAGAAATGCAGAGCAAGAACATTTCTCCCAGACACCTCTGTAATACACCTCTCACACATTAGTGAACACAACTTCCTCTACACAATGATCTAACACACCAAGTTCTGATATAAAACTTCTGAACTCTTCTAATCAACATATCTGAAATGCATAGACAAATCTTCAACCTAAAAGAAATGTGAAACAACACCATACCACTACTCTGTAACCTAGAACAACACTACAACTCACTGTTTCCTCTTTTTATCAAATTTTCTCAAAAGCACTTGGAAACCAAGCATCGAGAACACATCCTCATCCTCTCCATCACTTCCTCAACCATAGAAATAAGCTTATCAAAGCAACACTAGAGGTTGACACCAGTCTCTTACTAATGACAACATAATGCAACTAATCAAAGCATCATTAATGTAAACATAGACAATACCAACAAATAAACATACTGTTGTAACAATCTTCTTCTCATACAATTGGCACTAATGACAACACAAGCTTGTTGACATCAATGACAACACCAACTTCCCATACTTGCAACAAGTTTCACCCAAGTGACACTTCATGGGTCTAGGGGAACCCAAGATACCTTTAAAATGACATCTCAAGGTCCTCAAAAGGGAAGATAATAAGTTATCACCAAGAAAATATCTCAAGGTGTTGGAAAGGGAAAATTTCAAGGAATCACCTTGTAATGAACCTATAAGATAAAATAAAATAAAAACATATAAATATGCATAATAGAGTGATTTTATTATTTTCACGACACCGATTTAGAGGGGTAACCTCCTAATAGAGAATACACTCCAATTACAAATATCTTTGATGCCTTCCGGTTGGGAAGTCATAGCTATATAAAATCTTGTAAACAAAATACTACAATCCCATGAATTTGGGATAATTACTTTACTATAACTAAATAGTGGGATGAAATATAAAGCATATGTATGCACATTTATTTAGTATTAAATATAGGTGACTTAAAAAGCATATGTGCCTCACTAATACTAATTACCATATAAAAAACAGGGTTCATAATTTACACCTTAGAGATACCTCAAGTTGTTGGCAGAAAAAAATGTAAATGTATCACCTAGAAGATACCTCAAATGTCTAGATAGAAGAAATTAAATTTTCACCAAGGAAAATTTAAATTTTTACTATTGCAATAATTTCAAATTTTGACATGAAATAATGAGATGCCTTGGTGAAGAGGGTCCTAGGGACTTTTGGGACTCAATTTTACATTACCAAAATTTTCTTGAGTCCCATCTCTTGTGTGTATTTGGTCCCATTATTCCCATCATATATAACCAATCTAAGATAATTTATAATAGGTCTCCATCATTTAAAATTTTCTTATATTTTTCTCCTTCATGCCCCTTGTGTGTATCATATGATGGAAGTTTCCAAACTCTAAGGAATATCTATGTATGGGGTGTTTTGACCATTTTATTGTGTCTTTATAAATTTGTAGACTTTAAGTGGATATCTAGACATTTATTGGTAGTCAAATATCTAATTATAGTATCCAATTCCACTTAAAAGTTTTTACATAGTCTTTATGTTTCTGTTATTCCTTCCATTTCCCTTCTTATTAATTATTTCTAGGATTTTGAAGTGGATTCAAGAATTTATTCTACCTCTACTCCTCCCCTCCTTTCCCACATAAACTATCCACAAAATCTATATAACATTTCTTTGCTTTCATTTTCCTTATTTCCCTCCTCTTTATGGTATCCTAGTAGGGATTCTAATATTAGTTCACTCTCTTTATCCCTTGTCCACTTCCACAAAATTTTCCTACATTCTCTTCTTCTACCCTTTTACAAAATTTCAAATTGCATCCAAATATTTTCCCCTTCACTTCATCCATTTCCCTTATCCTCTTCCTTGTCATTTCTCTGCAACATCATGTTTCCCCATATTGTGTACCTTTGGGGTTTGTTTGAATATCCTCATCTTCACCTCATCTCGAACTTTAGTTCCCACATTTCCTTCCATTCCCCCTTGTAGGATTCCTTTACACATCCAAATATCTAGACCTATGTTCCAATGTCTAGATGATAGGTCTACTATTATAGTAGATTCTTGCAAAGGTCATGTATGCCTTTTTGAACTCATTCTTCCTATGTGAAGGCCAACCTAACTTTTCTATCTCCTCCATTTCATTCTAGTACAATATCCAATTGTACATAAAAAATATTATATAATATTTTCACATGCCTTTTTCCACTCATTTCTTCTATTTACAAATATTCATTGAACTTCAAGGCCTCCACCCCCCCATCCATATTTGACCTATGGTCCTAACCTCTAAACCCTAAATGTCCTATTCTCATAGTATTATCCTCATCCGAATTTTTCATTTATTAAAGATGGTTATCACATTGTTGTTATCTTCCCAAAAGTGTTACTAATAACTTATTTGACTCTTATAACTATCAAAATAGTATTTATGATCTCGAGAGCATTATTCACTCAAAGGGAAAAAATTAAAGTTTAAAACCAATGGTGGATGATTAATAATTCCATGCAACCATAAATTTAGTGGTTGGAATTTTAGATGTAGGTGATGTTTATACCATTTATAGGCTACCATTTCAATGGATTTCATAAGGTTTTTACTTGTTTCACATGCCACATTGATGACATCTAGTTTTTAGTCAAATTATTGAAATAAATTCAATTACCAAATAAAGTGCTATAAATATGAGTTTATTTGACAAAAAAATGGTTAGTCATTTGTCCATTTCCATATGATTATATCCCTAATAAAATTCTAGGGTTTTAACTCCTGCAAGTCTAGTTTCTAAGTAAGTAGCTCATTTTGTAAGTAAAAAAGAGATAACTAGGTTGTAGTAGATTTATTTTACTAAATATCTCCTTGGCTATTTATGTATCTTTAGGGAAAATCCTAAGGGATGATTGTGATAGTTTTTTCTAGCTTAGGGTTTCTTATTGCCACATTTACTAGTATGAATGTAATGAGAATTTGATAAGTATTGTAGACTTTGATTCATTGTCAAATTTGTTTGTGATAGTATTTTAATTATTACATATAGATTTATAAAATTTTGAGAAGGATTATTTAGGATGTTTAGTTTTCTAATATCATATTTTTTTTTCTATTTTATGTGTTAATTCTTCTGTTTTAAACTACAATGTATAGCCCATTGAATAGGCACAACCTTGAAAGATTTTAACCCTCTATATTTATGTGTTATTTCACTAGTACTATAGGAGTAGGATTTAGTTAGTATGCAGTTCATGATTTAGTGTTACTCCTAGGAAAATATCCTTTGTGAATCATAGTGGTTCTTATCCATAGAGAATGATGTCTTGAATACCTAAATCTTGTTGTAATGCAATGATGACTTCATCAACCTAATAGAGGTTATATGTGTAGTAGGTTAGTCCTTGGTCTAGTGACAAATTTTGGGGATAGGAATACACTAGATACTATTGTTGTTTCTACAATTTATCTATTTTTAGTTTTTCTCAATCTTATTAAGAATACCTCAAAGAAAACACTCCTGAATATATTTAAGTTTGAAGTGAAGGATAGATTATCCACTCTCAATAATTTTCCTATCATCATTCACTCTTTTTTGATTTGTTGAAATTTCCACCCTTCAAGAAAGACATTTCCCTATCCTTGAAGTGGATTGGTACCTCTAAAAGTGTGAGTAGTTATTTTGAGACACAATAGGACCTTGAGGGCCAAGGAAATTGTTGAGTGACATAAAGAGTATTCTTTAGATTTTTATTTCAATGAAAATTGTATATATGAGAAATAAAATCATGTTTAGTTTAATTTAATATTTACTAGATCAAGTAGGATTTTGGACTTGGTTTGTAGTGATTTTTTTTGGATATATGAATGTGCCATGACTAGGAAAATCCCTATATTATGTATCATTTATTGATGATTTCTCCCACAAGATACATGTGTACTTTTTGAAATAAAAGTAACTTAAGGTCTTCGATAAACTCAAATACTTTAAGGATCTTGTAGATAATTAGACTAGGAAAAGATTAAAGCTATGAGAATGGACAATGGTGGTAAATTTTTATTTATTTTTTTAATAATTTTGGTAATAGAAATGGTATAGATAGATAGAAGAAAAATCCATACACCCCTTAGAAAAATGAAGTTGTAAAAATGATGAATAGGATGCTATTTGAAAATTCTAAAAGTATGCCTAATGGGGCTAAGATAGATTAAAAAATTAAGATAAAAGTAGTTATTACTGCTTATTATCTCATCAAAAAATTTCCTACATCAATACTTGATAAAACCTAAAAAATAAGTTTGAACATGAAATAATCCCTCTCTTAGGTATATCATTTTTTTTGTGCTACATATGTGCATGTGCCTAAGGAGAGGATATCTAAGTTGGAATTAAAAGTAGAAAAGAGTATCTTCATTGATTAGAGTGATAGTGTGAAAGGGTAAAATATTTAAAATATAAAGATAAGGAAGTATACATTCATGATGTGGTCTTTAGAGAAACCAAGTCTTCTCCCATTAGACAACCTAGGAGTGAAGAGATAATTGTGGCAAGGTTTGAGCCAAATGTTGTGAAACTAGTACTTAAGAATGAACATGAGGTTCATGATAGAATAGATGAGGAGGGTTATCCTAAAGAGGATTTTGAATAAGAAGAATAACTTGCTACTCGACCTATAAGGACCACTAGAAAAATAAGAGAACTTAAGATGTATAGTTCATCTAAATCTTATTGTATTTTTGTATTGTCTACTAGTGATGATAAGCCTAGAAATATGGAGGAGATATTAGAATCCAAAGTTAGTAAGTATTAAAAAGGGACATGAATGAATATATGGTTTCCTTGGAGAGAATGGGACTTGTAAATTGGTTCTTTTCTTGAAGGAAGGAAACTTGTTGGTTGTAAATGGGTCTTCAAGAAGTTAATTCTAAGGGAAAGGTTGAAAAATACAAGGCACAATTTTTTTTATAAGGGTTATTCCTAGGTTAAGGGGATATATTTTTTGATGATCTTTTCTTCCTAAATATCACCCCTAGTCCTAACAACAATCTTACATTAGTTCAATTTTTTTTTATTAAAAAATATTGGATGTTTAAATACTTGGGGGATTTTGTTTGAAGTTTTTTTATTTGTTTGAGTTTGACTTGTAATGAAGTAGATAATATTTGTGATTTCTCAAATTTATATCATATCAGGTATTTTGATGTCTTAATGGGAAAATGACTTAATGTAATAAAAGAAAAGTAAATTAATCTAATCAAAGAAACTAATTTTTTTTTCTTGGAAAAGTGTAGGATAGGGGCCCACTCCTAGTGGGGTCACAAATGAGGAGCCCCATCCTTATAAAATTGCTCCTTTGAGCCTATAATACAATGATGTGAATGGGGATTATGTTCAAGAGGCTTATAGCCCATCCTTGAACCCAAACTACAATGAAACTGAGGAACCTAAGTCTAGGTAGGGGAAAAGATCTCTTTGAAATTAAAAAACCACTAGAACCCTTCCAATGACAAGAGAATAGGGAAAGGAGAAATTTTATGGGATGATGGGTGGTGATACAGATGAATACTTGGAAGTGGAGGTTCATAGGGATAAGAAATTCAAACCAAATACCCCACCTCCCATAAAAATATAAAAGAAAAGTGTTTATTTTTGGGTTAGAAGGAGGTGCCAATGTGGATGAGATGGAAGTGGAAAAAGAGGATGGAAGCATTGAAGGTTAGGGTATGTGTTTGGAAAATAAATGTGTCCCCTTGTTTTCAATTATAAGGTGGGATGGAAAAGCTAAAGTTGTGGAGCCTAAGGCCGAGCTTCGTTTCCCCACCATTTTGGACCCTATGCTAGATGTGGGTGAGAACTTTATAGAGTTAGTTTTCATGAGATACAATTGGGAACAACTACTGTAGTTGCTAGGAACTATGAGGGATATTGTATCCTTGTAACATTTAATGACTAAATACTTTTCTATTGAAATTGATCACTTGAACATATTCTTATATAATATGTAAATTTTGGTGGCCAAATAATGTATGGAGCTAATCAAAATAAATTATACAAAGGAAATTAATTTAAATTAGCTCACACAATACTGAGAAACACTCTTCACAAAAGAAAAATAAATTCTTTGCAACAATATGCAACTTTGATTTGCAATTTGCAACCAACAACCCCAATTTCAATTTAATCTCTTCAAATGAAATTACAATCATACCAAAAGGTTTATGGCTGTAACAAACCCTTATAATACTCCAAGAAAATACAAAAATAAAAGGATTTCAGTAGCAAATCAAACTCTTGCAACACAAATACTCTCCAACACTTGCAGCAACAAAACTTCTCACAACAACCCAATACAAAAATCTGCAACAAAGGTGATGTCTAGAACTTTGTAATCAATCCCCAATTTGTAACAACACCATCAAATCATCTTCTTGGAGGTATTCTATGTCTTTCTTGTGTCTTCTTTGTATTTTGGAGAAAACTTCTACCAAAAATGAATTGATTTTTTAATTTTTATTAAACAACTCCAACCCAAATGAAATGAAATGTGAATACATTTCAATTGCATTTTCATTCATTCCAATCCCATCTTCAAAAATAAATGACCCAACTCCAGTAATAGCTAATTTAATTTAAATTCATCATTTAAAATGAATAAAATAAGCTTTCAAATCTCCAAACCTGTTGTGAATGGCTGACAAAGCTTTAATTGTTTTCTTGCTTTCTTGAATAAAGCAAAAATAAAAATTTTCCAATCTTGCATCCACCTTCAGGTTCCCTATTTTTTAGGAGCCTTGAAATTTAAAATTTGGAGTTACATAATAAATTGGAATCCTCTCAAGACCCCACACCCATACTTGCTTTTTCTGGCTTTTTGCTTCTAAAGTATTTTCTCCACTTTCTCCTTTTATCCAAATTGCTCCAAATTTCAAATTTAACTTGCAACATGAAATGACATCCAAATTCACAACAAAATTATGAATTTGATTAAACAAACATGACATTCAAGTCACACCAAAAATTGCAATTAATTAAAATAATAAATCTCTTTTTTTGGTGACATAGGATTGCCACTAAGCCATGGATGCTCCTGCATCATACACCCACAGTAGAAATAAATGTTTCATGATTTTCATTTAGAAACATTTGTAGACCTTATGTCTATCTTGGATCCACCTCATTTCCTTGTCCACTGAAATATTTCTATGCACCACTTTGTGCAGACTTACAATATTACCATGCTTCATCCTTCTACTACCCATCATATAATTCAAAGCATAAAATCTATTGTCGCACCAATATACTTCATCAAAATCAGAACTAACAATTAAAATTATACCTTCTCCATCATCAAAACAAATGTATTTGTTTGCCTCATTCGCTGTCCCACCTTTTCCACCTCCTTCAACTATGTTTCCTTCATGAAATTCCACCGTTTCAATGCCTTCTGAAAGACATGATGTTGCTGCAACTTGTTTTCCTTCACTCAAAACAACGTTAGTACTATCATCAAAAGATTTAATTTCCTCATTAGATGAAAAGGAATCATGACCACTAATAAAAAAAAAATCACCTCCATTATTCTCAGCCAAGTATTCTTCATAAAACTCTTCATTAACCTTCACACTCAACTCTTCCAATTTAAATTTATCAAAACAAAATTCTGCTACAACAAACTTTTCTACTCCTTCACTCTCTTTCTCATCAAGAGAAACAATAAAATCAGATTTTACCTTGCCCTCTGCTGCTACCTTCTTTCCACTTGTGATCTCTTCTTCAATTTGAGTCAACAATTCACCTTTCTTATCTTCTTCATGGTTAGTATTAACAAAGACAACATATTTATGCTTCATACCATCTAAAGGTCTAATTTCATCAACCAAACATGACCTTGCATTGTTGCAAACCTTACCCATTTCTTCTTTTAATGGCTTCAATTTGTGTTTGACTCCATCCTTCATCAATGTGTACGTGTTGGCATAACCATCGTGCATCGCCTTCCTGTCAAATTGCCAAGGCCTTCCTAACAAAATATGACACACATTCATAGGAATAATATCACATAAAATTTCATCTCTATAACCTCCTATATTAATTTTTACCAAGCTTTGTTCGCTGATCAAGACTTTCCTATCATCATGTAGCCATGCTATCTTATACGGATGCAGATGCCTTCTTCTCTCTAGCTACAATTTTCTCACCATCTCTTCAAAAACAAGATTGTTTGTGCTACCTTCATCTATAATGACATTACATACCTTGTTTTGGAACTTGCATTTTGTTCGAAACAAACTTTTTCTTTGAATTGACTTATCATCTTCATTCAACAATGTTCTCCTAGTCATTAAAGTTTCGCCATCTTCTGCTTCTTCAGAATGTGATGACCTTGCATCTTCTCTATTCAAATTTGCTGCTCTATTTTGATTTTCAGTCCTTCTTCTTGGTCTTTCCTCTTCATGAGGACAATCATGTGCCCTATGACCTTCTTCTCCACACTTAAAACAAGTTCCTCGAAAGGTTTCTGTTCCAAAACCTCTACTTGATCTTCCTCTACCTCTTGAATCTTGATCCCTAGGACCATATGAACCATCATACCTCTGATTTTTGCTGCTGCCTTGGTCTTCTTTTTTCTGATTTTTTTCATTATTATCTGCCCCATATGATATTCCTTCAATCTCCTCTTCACGACCTTTTCCTCTTTTCTTACTATCATACCTTTTATTCATTCTTTCCTCAATTTTCAAGGCAACTTGGTATGCATCTTCCATAGTTATAACGCTCATCAATGCTATCTCCTCTTGTATGCTTGGTCTCAAACCATTAATGTACCTTGTAATCTTCTCCTTAGTTGCTTCAACATGTCTCATTCTAATCAAGATCCTATGAAACTCCTTTGTATATTCTTTCACCATTTTTGTTCTTTGCTTCAACCCTTGCATTTTCTTGAGTAAGTCTAACTCATAATCTACTGGTATAAATTGCTTTTTCATTTTCTCTACCATTCTATTCCACCTTGTGATTTCTACCTCTTTCTAACTAAAGTTCTCTCCACCATATTGAAGCATGACCCTTCAATCTTGTCTTAGCAAATCTCACTCTATCTGGGTCTCCAATTTCTCCAAACTCAAAATACTCCTCTATTTCATTGATCCAATCTATTAGTTCCTCTGGATTTAAGCTTCCATTGAAGGTAGGAACATCAATTTTTGGTCTCTTTCCCATTTTTGTCAGAACCCTCAACAATGGGTCATTTGCAACTGCTGCAATTTCCTCTCTTTGTTCAGTGTTCAGGTTAACATTCTTTGAAGCTTCTTCTTTATCACTATCAAGTTCCCTTCTTTGTGCAAACCCTCTTCTTATCTCTTCTTGAAGTGACTCTACTTGTCTTCTCAAAGCTCTAAAATCGTTATCATGGACAAAATTTTCCACTCTTCCTCTTCCTCTGCCTCTACCATGATGGGCTTCTCTCCAATCCTTTTTTTTTCAACACCCACAACACAATCCTAGTGCAACTGCCTCTCTTAGGTGTTCTGTTACACACTCAAGATCTTGCTACTCTGACACCACTAATGTATGGAGCTAATTAAAATAAATTCTACAAAGGAAATTAATTTAAATTAGCTCACACAATACTGAGAAACACTCTTCACAAAAGAAAAATAAATTCTTTGCAACAATATGCAACTCTGATTTGCAATTTGCAACCAACAACCCCAATTTCAATTTAATCTCTTCAAATGAAATTACAATCATACCAAAAGGTTTATGGCTGCAACAAGCCCTTACAATACTCTAAGAAAATACAAAAATAAAAGGATTTCAGTAGCAAATCAAACTCTTGCAACACAAATACTCTCCAACACTTGCAACACAAAACTTCTCACAACAACCCAATACAAAAATCTGCAACAAAGGTGATGTCCAGAACTCTGTAATCAATCCCTAATCTGCAACAACACCATCAAATCATCTTCTTGGAGGTATTCTATGTCTTTCCTGTGTCTTCTCTGTATTCTGGAGAAAACTTCTCCCAAAAATGAATTGGTTTTTTTTTTAATTAAACAACTCCAGCCCAAATGAAATGAAATGTGAATACATTTCAATTGCATTTTCATTCATTCCAATCCCATCTTCAAAAATAAATGCCCCAACTCTAGGAATAGCTAATTTAATTTAAATTCATCATTTAAAATGAATAAAATAAGCTTTCAAATCTCTAAACTTGTTGTGAATGGCTAACAAAGCTTTAATTGTTTTCTTGCTTTCTTGAATAAAGCAAAAAACAGTTTTCTCCAATCTTGGCATCCACCTTCAGGTTCCCTATTTTTTAGGAGCCTTCAAATTTAAAATTTGGAGTTACATAATAAATTGGAATCCTCTCAAGACCCCACACCTATACTTGCTTTTTCTGGCTTTTTGCTTTTAAAGCATTTTCTCCACTTTCTCCTTTTATCCAAATTGCTCCAAATTTCAAATTTAACTTGCAACATGAAATGACATCCAAGTTCACAACAAAATTATGAATTTAATTAAACAAACATGATTTTTTTTTTTATTGAAGGGGTAAACGCTTTTGACCGGAGCTATGAACCGGATACAACCATTCAACAATACCACCCCAACGAGGTTTGAACCTTGGTGGCAAGAACAACAATGCCACCTATAAACCATCACACCATGCCAATACTGGCTAAACAAACATGAAATTCAAGTCACACCAAAAACTACAATTAATTAAAATAATAAATCTATTTTTTTTGGTGACATAAGATTGCCACTAAGCCATGGATGCTCTTGCATCACCAAATTACTGTAACATTGCAGCAAGAATAGACTATCGTTCAAGGGTGAGATGTCCCTAAAATGAGGCAACTCAAGAAAGAGTTGGTCAATTTGAAGTAGATGGTATTGGGTATGGAGAATAAGGAGAAATAAATTAAGGAATTATATTTCTTTGAAAAAAGAGTTAAAAGCTATAAATGAGAACTTGGAGAATTGTGCAAGTGAGTAAATGCACCATAAGGAATATCTCTACCAGGATCAAGATCTTAACTAATAAGTTAAAGGAACTCCAAGAGGGGAAGGTCAAACATGAAGCAAAAGGTGAAGATAATAAGAGTTATGTAGGGCCTAGTAGAGGATGTGAGCTAGTAAGAAAAATATTTTGAAGCTAATAAAACTAATCTAATTGAGTTTGCTAAGCTTCGAGAGGAATTTTATTTGTAGGAAATGGAAGTTGTTGAGACCTTAAAACACCTTTAGTGGTTGGCACTATGTCTATTCTTTTTTTGGTTGTTGTTATGTCTTTTTTGTTGTGGGCTCACTTTTTGCAAACATTTTGTTATGTTTTTGTTGTGCTTATGTTATTCTATGTTTCAATATTTTAGCATTTCAAAAGCCCTTTAAAACCTACTTTTCCCTTAATAAGAAACATAATTATTTTTATTCAACTTAGAAGACACATAAGCCTATAATCAAATTCTAAGAGTCACCACTTATCTAATTCCATCTTAAATGTCATTTTGAAGATTTGAACTTGAATCTCCATGATAAAAATTAAATTCTTTCACCAATTAAAATCAACCCCTTTAAAAACAAACTAATTTAATTTTTTAAAAGCACTGAAACACATTATACCACAATTAAAACAGTAATAGAAATAAAATTTGAAAACATCTTTCACAGACTGGATTTCAGATGAGTCTAAACAAACCACATTTGCAGGGAAAGCTAAATCATAAGCATTGGATATCTCAACGATAACTGATATATTAGTTATCTGAAATTATTCCATTGAAAGGAAAACAAGAGAATCAGTTACTGCAACAAAAACAAGCTAAAACTCGCTCAGTACTCATCCCCCTCATCACCCTCGTCGCCCTCACCAGACTCAGCGCCAACCTCCTTATAATCCTTCTCCAGAGCAGCCAGATCCTCACGAGCCTCAGAAAACTCCCCCTCTTCCATACCCTCACCCACATACCAATGAACAAATGCTCGTTTGGCATACATGAGATCAAACTTATGATCAATCCTGGAAAACACCTCAGCCACACTGGTGGAATTGGAGATCATGCAGACGGCCCTTTGAACCTTGGCCAGATCGCCGCCTGGAACAACAGTGGGAGGCTGGTAATTAATTCCACACTTGAATCCAGTGGGGCACCAGTCCACAAACTGGATGGTCCTCTTGGTCTTAATGGTGGCGACGGCAGCATTGACATCCTTGGGCACAACATCTCCCCTGTACATGAGGCAGCATGCCATGTATTTGCCGTGGCGCGGATCGCACTTGGCCATCAGGGAGGACGGCTCGAACGCACTGTTGGTGATTTCTGCAACGGAGAGCTGCTCATGGTATGCCTTTTCCGCTGAGATCACAGGCGCAAAAGAGGAGAGCATGAAGTGGATCCTAGGGTACGGGACCAGATTTGTCTGAAACTCCGTTACATCCACATTCAAAGCTCCATCAAAGCGGAGGGAAGTGGTAAGTGAAGAAATGACCTGTGAGACGAGGCGGTTCAGATTTGTGTAGGTCGGGCGCTCGATGTCCAGTGAACGGCGGCAAAGGTCATAGATGGCTTCGTTGTCCAAAAGCACGGAGACATCCGTGTGCTCCAGAAGTGAGTGTGTGGAAAGCACACTGTTGTAGGGCTCAACCACGGACGTCGAAACTTGTGGCGAAGGATACACAGTGAATCCAAGCTTGGATTTTTTGCCATAGTCCACAGAAAGGCGCTCCAAAAGAAGCGAACCTAGTCCAGATCCAGTCCCTCCGCCCACTGCGTTGAAAACCAGAAAACCCTGGAGACCTGTGCAGTTATCTGCAAGCTTCCTGATACGGTCCAGGCAAAGGTCCACGATCTCTTTGCCGATGGTGTAATGGCCACGCGCAAAGTTGTTAGCCGCGTCTTCTTTGCCGCTGATAAGCTGCTCCGGGTGAAACAGCTGACGGTACATTCCAGTGCGCACCTCATCTATAACAGTGGGTTCCAGATCTACAAATACAGCGCGAGGAACATGTTTGCCGGCACCCGTCTCGCTGAAAAACGTATTGAAAGCGTCGTCGCCGCCTCCGACGGTCTTATCGCTGGGCATCTGCCCGTCAGGCTGAATACCGTGCTCCAGGCAGTAAAGCTCCCAGCAGGCATTTCCGACCTGGATTCCGGCCTGCCCAATGTGGATCGATATGCACTCCCTCATTTTCGACGCTTAATCACACACAAGAGGGGAAGAAAATGTAAAGCCGTCAAAGCGAATAGCAGTAAAGAAGGCGTTAGCAAAGACGCCCTGCTCTTCTGCAATACCCCTTCCTCCCCTGCTCTGCCCCTTTTAAAGAGCCCCAATTTCTCTTTCTACACTTCCGTCTATTCTCTCTCTAGCATCAATCAATGACCGCCTTGATAAATATAAAATTGTTTTATTTTTCATGAAATTAATTAGGGGAGAAGCTAATCTCCCGACAAGCACCCATGTCTTATAGCATTACATCCCATCCCCCATGCCAATCTCAGGACAAAACGCACCGTCGGCAGAGTAAACGGGAGAAATAGACGGACGGAGGCGGATGAACATTTCAGACGTAAAGTTTTAAAAACGGGCGGGATTTTTAAATATGAGCGGGAGTTTCAAAAGTGATGGACCACAGTTTTGCAGGGAAATTTTGATTTCAACCGCCTCGATATTGTCCTGCAGTCTTCCCATCGGAGCAGCTTCTTCGAGGGCATATCAGAGGACAAATAACAGGCAAGTACGGCAAAAAAAGGGAATTTTTATCGAGTGTAATGCAATTCTTGTTGAGGAACATGTTCGATCTATTAAGATTCTTTTTATTTTGTCACTGATTTCTTTTGTCTGTGTAGATTTGGAGCAGAATCTAACCGGCTCGGGGGGGTGTCGAGAGGGCAGAGGATGGAATTCGACCAGTTAGAGAATTAGCGGAAAGATTCAGTGTAGTCCAAAGCTGGGGAAGTTAACTGGTAATGAGCCAAAGATGCCCTTGTTAGATGCCCTTGTTTCGGAGATTGAGAGCGATTACGCTCTGATTGGTGGTCATAGGTGATGCCCGTCCAATTACAGAAGTTGGAGAGGTCTCTGTCTCGCCAGTCGTCGAGAGGAAAGGCAGCGAAGCTCTGTTTCAAAGCCAAAAGTATCTCCGCATCCCGTGGGTGGCCGTTGCCTTTACAGTCGCTGCCACAGCTGAAATGAGACCCAAGTAAACGCTAAACCAGGCCATCACTACAATCACACTATGACAGTATTAACAGGAAATAGGATCCAGGCAGCGCCTATCGAGGATGAAACCATATAGCATATATTTATATAGGTATGCATGTCAGTACTCAAAATTATATGTCTTAATTTGAAAAGAGAGAGTCTGCCATTCCTATCCACGAGCTTGATTTTTCTTAGAAATTTCATGTCTGGTGGTAGTGGCGGGCAGGCACAGGGGACAGACAAGAACAGAGCGTGAGAGTGAAATGGCACTGGACGAAGAGTTTTCATATGCGCTAGTTATTTTCTGCTAATTTTGACTTGCAGCGGTACCAGACTTTCATTTACAGCGATACAATCTAGGAAACCAGGTAGTAAATCTCGAAGGTAGTCATCCTTATCATAAAATAAAAAGATGAGTATAAAATGGAATAGTGTTTGCTGCTATGATGTGTAATGAGCACCGTTTCTAATTAGGGTTTGTTTGTATGTGAACAGCTATTACAGCCCGCGAAAGTTCACATACGCTGAGCTGAATGCCGCAACCAGAAATTTCAGCGAGAACCAAAAGCTCGGACCTTGACTTACATGTTTATTGCAGTTTGGTAATCAACCTCGACTGAAATGTTGCATTAACTCTTAGTTTCTCATTGTTTGATATTTAAAATGTTAAGCATATAGAAATGCTACAGCAAATATTTTATTTCAAATGCCATTTTTTGACTGTAAAATCAAGGCATCCAGATATGCCACATAAAATCTTAGATTCCATTCTTTATTTCAGATATTCAAAATTAAAGCATACTGAAATGCCACAATAAATACTAGGTATGTTTTCATTGCCTGATATTTAACATTTATTTGTATAGAATTTGCAATGCAAATCATAGGTTTTCTTTGTCATCTGCTTGATATTAAAAACCCCTGTGCTGGACGTTGGAACTCTCGTCAAAATTAAAAAAGGGCAAATCAAGGTACACAGAATGTTCATTTCTATTTCTGATTATCTGATTTTTATGGTTGTGGAATAAGAAGTAGGGGAATGGTTTACGAATTTGTATCTTTACAGGTATTTTTAGGAATAGAAAGTTTTATATCTTATGGAGCCAAATTCGTAGGTGGGCAAGAAAAGAATTTTGATACGGTGATTCTTGCAACTGGATATAGAAGTAATGTGCCCTCTTCACAAAAGGTTAAAAAACAAACCCAATCAATTGCCTAATTTGCACTTATCTTATTATTTGGATTCAAACTGTTACTACCCACAAGATTTATTGTAGTCTTGTTTAGGAATGTGATTTTTTCTCAGAGAATGGACTTCCCAAGATGCTCTTTCCCACAGATGGAAGGGAAAAACCGGGCTGTATGTAGTGGGTTTCAAAAAAAAGCTTGCTGGGCATTCAATGGACACCACACAGATTGCAAAGGACATTTCCATTTCAATGGACGCCACACAAATTGCAGAGGACATTGGCATGCGTTGGAAAGTAAAAGAAAGCCATTTGTTATCTATAACAAGCTACCCCGCGTGAGGTCAATAATGGAAAAAGAGTATATAGATGCTTCAATATTTAAGAGAATTAAAATCTTTCCAAAGAAATGCTCCCTTGGAGGCTTTTCAATTTGCTAATATGATTTGTTTTAAGTTTCTAGAAATTTAATAAAACCTCCATGGTTACTTTAACTCTTGGAATGCATTCATAAATTCATGTAAAATAATGGAGAAATATAACTTGGTGTCAAGATATTGGATCATATTTTATGGATTGGTTCTTAAAATTTTTTAGTTACAACACAGTAAAATTTATTGTATGGTTGTGGCAAATACACAAGTGCTAAATTTTGCAATTAATGATCTCTCATTGGAAAGGTTAACTTTATATTTTATTGATTTTGACTTTGTAATTTTTTTACATAATCGAGTGTTATAGAGAATTTTTATTTCTTATTTGTTCTTAATGTCTTGTGTTTCTAAGATAGGCCACTTGCATGCTTGTGAATATTGTCCTTGATATATCTCATCATAATTAATTTAATTTGCTAGCTGGTTTGACCTAGGAGAACCCATTCTTCGTTTGACTCAAAACTCCTAAACAATGTATCTAGACACCACTTGAACATAGATATTTAGAGGGAAAAATGAGCATCTTTTCAAATGTGCGTTCTATTAGATCAATCTCGTGTAACTCAAATCAATCTTATATGATATATCAAGTTCATGATAGTTAGAATTGATCCAAGAGATTCTTAAATCACTTTAGGCTCTAAGACATTCATTGGATCAAAATAGATAAATTCATAATAATGATACGCTGATTTAAATGAACATTAAAAACTTCATTTTTCATCATCAATTCTAAGACAAAATACATTTAACCCACTCATTTAATTTTAAATTTTTAAATTTTTAAATTTGGATGAATGACTCCCTTATTCTTCTATCTTGATTCGACTAAAGACACTCTTGACATAATTTGATACTGTATAATAGTATTTAAAGACATTTAATGCATTCATTTTAATAACTTATTCAATAATATTTAAGAGATCATAAGACAATTATTCTAGAGAATAATACATAGCAACACATTCAATATGGTGCAACCAAAAGAGTAAAGAATCCATTTGCTTAGGAACTTGTCTATTACTTCCAAAATTGTTCAATTTCAACATATTGATTGAAGGTGATATCCCCTTGTGACAACAAAAATCCTTTAAGGTATTTTAAATATCAATAGTCCCCAAACTTTTAAAAAATGCACAAAATAATTGTAGTTTGGAAAACATAGTGGGTTGTGGGTGATATGATCTTGTTCTAAGCTCAAAGGTGGAGAGCTCAAGGAGGAGTTGTAGGTGGGGGATAGATACAATTAATCAAATTGACCTGAGGGGTGTCTAACCAATTGGGTTATTACATGTAGAGGGTTTTACAACACTGTGGGTTGCAGGTTTCATAACACCCAATGTTTTCCAGCTTGAAATTAGTGTAATGAAAACTTTTTGTTATTTAGAGAGCATGTATGTAATGTAAGACACCTTTAGAATTTGCATGTTGGCAAACATTGAGTGTTAAGAAGCTTGACACCCACATATTCTTGTGAAACCCTATACATGGAACAACCCCATTGGTTACTCACCCTTTAGGTGAATTTAGATAGTTTTATGTATCCCCCACCTACAACTCCTTGTCCTCCCCACCTTGTAGTTTTGAAGTTGCAGAAGGAAATAATTGATAGGGGACAATATGTTTTCCAACATTGGAAATAATGTGAGCATTTTTTTGTTCCAATTAGACGAAGAAAGTGAAATGCCAGTTTTACTATGCCAAAGAGTTGTTCTAAAATTTGAAGGTGAACTTCATTACATTCTTGGTGCATATGAAATAAAAACTTTTTATAAGGAAATAACTAATAGGGGACAGTGTGTTTTCCAACACTGAAAATAATGTGAGCATTTTTTGTTCCCATCAGATGAAGAAAGTGAAATGCCATTTTTAATGTACCAAAAAGTTCTAAAATTTTAAGGTGGACTTCAATATATTCTAGGTGCGTACAAAACAAAAACTTTTCATAAGGAAATAACTAATAGGGGACAGTGTGTTTTGCAACACTGTAAATAATGTGAGCATTTTTTTGTTTCAATCAAATGAACAAAGTGAAATGTCATTTTTATTGTACTAAAGAGTTCTAAAATTATAAGGTGGATTTCATTACATTGTTGGTGCGTATGAAACAAAAACTTTTCATAAAGAAATAACTGACAGGAGACAATGTGTATACCAACACTGCAAATAATGTGAACATTTTCTTGTTCTAATTAGATGAAGAAAGTGAAATGCCATTTTTACTGTACCAAAGAGTTGTTCTAAAATTTGAAGGTGGACTTCATTACATTGTTGGTACGTACAAAGCAAAAACTTTTCATAAGGAAATAATTGACAAGGGACAGTGTGTTTTCCAACACTGCAAATAATGCGAGTATTTTTTTGTTCCAATTAGATGAAGAAAGTGAAATGTCATTTTTACTTTACCAAAGATTTGTTCTAAAATTTGAAGGTGGCCTTCATTACATTCTTGGTGTGTATGAAACACAAACTTTTCATAAGGAAATAATTGAAAGGGGACAGTGTGTTTTCCAACATTGCAAATAATGTGAGCATTTTTTTGTTCCAATCAGATGAAGGTGGTGAAATACCATTTTTACTGTACCAAAGAATTATTTTAAAATTTGAAGGTGGAATTCATTACATTGTTGGTGCATATGAAACAAAAAAATTTCATAAGGAAATAATTGACAGGGGGCAGTGTGTTTTCCAACACTGCAAATAATGTGATCATTTTTTTGTTCCAATCAAATGAAGAAATTGAAATGCCATTTTTACTGTACCAAAGAGTTCTAAAATTTGAAGGTGGACTTCATTACATTCTTGGTACGCATGAAACAAAAAAAAAAATCATAAGGAAATAATTGACATGGAATAATGTGTTTTCCAACACTACAAATAATGTGAGCATTCTTTTGTTCTAATCAAATGAAGAAAGTGAAATGCCATTTTTACTATACCAAAGAGTTGTTCTAAAATTTGAATGTGGACTTCATTACATTGTTGGTGTGTGTGAAACAAAAAATTTTCATAAGGAAATAACTGACAAGAGACAACGCGTTTTCCAACATTGCAAATAATGTGAGCATTTTTCTATTCCAATCAGATGAAGAAAGTGAAATGCCATTTTTATTGTACCAAAGAGTTGTTCTAAAATTTTAAGGTGGACTTCATTACATTATTGGTGTGCATGAAACAAAAAAATTTCATAAAGAAATAACTAACAGGGGATAGTGTGTTTTCCAACATTGCAAATAATGTGAACATTTTTTTGTTACAAAAATTTATAAGTTTATCCCATGAGTTTGGATGGAGTGGTAGGGATCTTCATATATTTCTTTGACACTAAATAAAATCAATTGAATTGGAAAATTGAAAATATATTTCATATTTGGAAATCCCAAGGAGCACATGTAGATAGTTAGGATATGAGGACCAATGAGAGTACCTTCAACCATGATGAGTACATATGTAGTAGTTAGTTCTATCAATCCAATAACTTACTTTATTTGAGTTTATTTTTTTATTGCATTCATCTTCACCATGATCTCTTTATGTACCTTCTCTTGCACTATGTGGTAAATTTAATTACTTATCATTCCTATCTCACTCTCATATCTATTATCATGAAGGATTTTTTAAGTAACATGCACTAGAACCTTGTACTTAGCCTTTATTTTTTAGGGCAGGTGAGAATTTCATGAAAGCATTGGTTACATCAATGAGATATGATTCCATATGAAAATTCCCTCCATTTTTATCCTTTACAAATTATTTATTAAGAGTTACAAAAATAAGATTTCAATATAGTTTGGAAGAACTTATTTCTCTAAAGTAATGTGTAACTAGAGCATCCTATCTCCAATAAAATGAGTGTAATAGTTATCACAAAACAATGTACACATTAACTTTAAGACATCTTTAAAATATCTAGAAAATATGTTAATTGAGTACTTTTTCAACCTAATATGCTGAGGCACATCCACCTTATTTTAAGACATCATCATACAAGTGAAACTTTCCCTTTTATTCCATTAGTCAACATCATCATCACATTTAAGAGAGGTAGGTATAGAGAGTTAGGGAGAGAGGGAGGGGTAGGTGGAGAGAGGTTATGTGTGTGAGGCAGAGAGGGAGGGAGGGGGAGAGAGAGGGAACAAGGGAGATACAGAGTGGTAGGGTGAGAGGGATAGAAGGACCCAAAATGGATTAGTAGGAGGGGGAGATCTGTTGGTGGATTATGGGACATAGGGACCCAAAATGGATTGTGATACATAGGGACCCAAAATGGATTGTGGAACATAGAGACCCAAAAAAACTTGAAAAGAAGTAGACCAAAGTGAATGAGATAGATAGTGTTGACTGAAGAGATTCTTGCTACTCTTAAGAAGCTGAGGAAGGAATGTGTACAATATGTGCAATGGGAAAATGGCAATCCAGAAGTGGATAAAGTCAAGAGGTTTTGTAGTACATGTGAATCTGTGCAAGCAAATAAAGTGGGAGACAATGCTATAAGTGGAGTTGAACAATTGAAGTCAAAGATTCTTGAACTTAAGAATTCTATGGAACAAATACAATTGGAAATAGATGATAAGGAAAAGGAAAAATCAGATCTAAGTGCAGAAAAAGAGAATCAGTTTGGTGGAGACATGAAATTATTATTAGAAAAAAAGTAGACAAGTCTTGTAAACAACTTGTTAAGAGAAACATTTGCATTCTCTTTAATCATAAAGACACAAAATGCACAAATAACTATAAGTTGGAAAAACATAGTGGGTTGTGAGTGATATGATTGTTCTTGTTCTAAGCTCAAGGCTAAAGAGCTCGGGGAGGAGTTGTAGGTGGGGGATACATAAAACTAATCAAATTGACTTGAAGGGTGACTAACCAATTGGGTCAAGCTATGTGTAGAGGGTTTTACAATGATGCAGGCGAGACCAGAGGGCCTTTCCAAGCTATCTAATCACATAGCAAACACAGACCACACACACACAGATTAACACAACACAAGTCAACAATTCTCTTTTATTCATTTGGAATAGACTACAAGATTACATTCAAAATTTCACATCTACAGGGTGATTCCCTTTTCCACTTCACATCATGCTCTACTCTCTAAAGCTCTTCTCCTCGAGCTCTCTACACACGATTCCTGAGATAGTTCATTTCAGCTTTTGCCTGTCTTTGCAGGCTACCTTTCCTCCCTCTCTCCCTGTTAACTGTCGAGATACACTACTGAATTTGGCTCCATTTTTCGACGGCCGTTCGTCGATCGTTTAACAAATCTTTGTCGGAAATGCGAAAAAATGGCAAAAATATTTGCGTCGCTATTTTTTCATCGAAAGGCCGACGATGAATTAAACGTCGAAATAACGGTGAAGAATCGTCAGTCGCCGGCATAGTGAAATGGCTCGACCTTTCGTCAGAATATCGACAAACACTTCGTGTATCGACCGACGAATTACACTAGAAGTTTGTCACCAGTTCGACGAAATGGGCAAGGAGTAGTGTCGAAACAACACCAGACGTTCGTCGCCATTTCGACGAAATGGGCAATGAGTAGCGTTGAAACAACACCAAAAGTTTGTCGAACGTGCGACGAAATATGCTAGTAGCATTGAAACAACACCAAGAGTTCGTCGACTTTGCGACAAAAATACCAAGGAGTAGCGTCGGAAGAACACCAAAAGTTCGTCGAAAGTGCGACGAAATGGGCAAGGAGTAGCGTGGAAACAACGCCAAAAGTTCGTCAAAATTACGACGGAATGGCAAGGAGTTACGACGAAACCTTCGTCGCAGCTATAGAAACTTCGTCGAACCTTTCTATTGATTCGTCAGTAGTTTTCATCGAAATTGCGACAAAGCATCAATTTTTTTTTTTTAAAAATATTCGTGGAAATGTACCATTGCAGAGATTGACGACTGATCATACATACAGACTGCATATTGGTTTGATGCTTCAAACGATGCATTTCTTATATTGAAAAGTGCATTACCTTATTGAGCTTCTCTTTGTTTTGAGA
>VDFB02256132.1:237579438-237590251 GCA_007258455.2 Sequoia sempervirens
GTATGGATTGAGCGATATCAACAATGCAATTGCAGCACATTAACATGGGAAGGTCTTGGCTTCATTGAATTAAAGCTCATCATAATGGAGATTCCAATGTTACACAAAGGGAAATTGATTTAGCATATAGTTTAAGAGATAAACAGGTACGTATAAATATATTAATCACCCATATTATTTAATTATTTTCAAGTATATTGATGTATATATATCTTGAGATTGTTTTATTTGCATACATTTGGCCAAGAATAAATATTTTTATCAACTGACAATATTGCAATAATTTTTACATGTTTGACATATTGCAGGTGAAACACCACAAGGCTATGTGGTGCAATGGTTGTAAATTTTGAATCAAAATGTTGGATGATATGAAGAAAACTTGTGATTCTGGTATAACTGCAGTCTTTCAGGTGACTAATGTTTCATCTAGAATCGACATACATCCAGATTTCTTAGAAAATTGATACTATGGGATTTTGGATGATATACTTGAGTGTGACTTTAAGTCCTTCAGATTAATTTTGTTCGTCGTCCTATGGTACAGGCTACGATTGAATAAAAATGATCCTAAGAGAACTGTTATTGAACATGATAATGGATTTACCATGGTTAATACAAGGTTGATCGAGTGAGCTGGAAATGAGCTCTATGTTCTTCCAAGCCAATGTGAGCAAGTATTTTACTTAGAGGTTCCAGGTAAACTGGGTTGGTCATTTGTTGTTAGACATGATCCAAGAGGAAGGCTGCTAAAGTATAATGTGGTGGAAGAAGAAGATACCGAAGAACTAGAAGATGATGTAGATGATTATCAGGATCAACGGCTAGTTGATGATGTCCCTGACAAAGATGTTGAAGAGGAGGAACTAGATGATGATGATGTAGGAGTTAATGTTCATGAAGATGACATCCATGTGGATGATAACATTATCAAAACTGATATCGATGACGATGACGATGATATGACCAATCCTTACAATGTCGAATATAGATTGGATGATACAAACAAAGAGTTGGATGAAGAAGAAGATCAATGACATTGAAATGTATAAGTTATGCAATTATATTATCTATTTGATATTAATTTCTTGATAGAATTATATTTGACTTATGTGGTTACATAATTAATTCATGATGTTTTAATTTTATGCCATTACATAATTGAATTTAATCATGTAATTTTTTAATGTTTGAAAGTCAAAAATTAAAACATTTCAATAGTGATGTTAACAACCTTGAAATTAGTCGTTTTTATATTTTATGTGATCATAAAAGATTAAAAAGTCAGTTGTAGAGGTGGTTGTTCAGTGGTTGAGGTGTATGTTGGTTCTTTTTACAATGTAACCAGGTTAGTCTTCTAATATACTTATGGAATTGCTAATTCCAATTGAAGGTATCAAAGGACTTGGGAGGATAGCCAAGTAGGACTTTAAAGCCCCATACATGAGGAATACGTAAGACAGAGAGGAGTGATCCTTAATGTGTTTACAACCTCTGCACCATTATTATAAAGCAACATTAACAATAGCGAGGATAGATCTCACTTAATAGCTCAACACGATAAGATAATATCAACTAGAATTGGCTGTTCATAGATAATATCAACTATCTGGAGCGTGAGATAACTAAACACAATCCATTGTATAAGATAGTCAATGATTTGCAATTTGTAGCAAGTTCTAGGAAAAGACAAACAAATATTGAACTACACGAATAATTACAACTTAGATCGGTGCCATATATCCATTGCAAGAGTCAAATTCATAAGCATCTAGAGGTTTATAACAGATTTAATACATCACATATAAGATCCCTGACAATATTGCATTACAATTTCATCAGTGTGCATTCTAACCCAGGACTACTTATCAAATCTTTATACAACACATATCCTCCTATAATCCCATTCAAGCATTTTGATTAATTCCTTGAATTAAAGCTAAAATAGAATCATACACACCACAACGGTGAGATGGATAAAACAACCCTTAGTTATTTCATTGAAAGTTTAGATATGCATGTACAATGGAGAGACATGAGCTCGAATTTCATTTCAACTCAAATGCTAATGCTTTGTTATACAACATTAAATCTCTATGAACTCAAAAGAGCATTTACATAATGACTCAAAACCTAAATTGCATTTCTCCTAAAACCATGGACTACAATTAAATACGCAACTTCACTGGAGCCTAGAGCCAAAAATTATCTAGCTTACTTCCAAGCACAATGGCAAGGCCTTAGAAATCCTTTGTATAGAAAATGAAGGAGCAAACAAGCACCGAGACGAGGAAAGTACACTGTCTGATCAATTGGAGCACCTGGTGATATTCCAAAATTTGTTACAACAGCCACCACCTTGAAAAATATTCTTGTTCAAAATCGTTACAACAACAATCATCCTGGAGCATATTCTCGTTCATCATGTCGGTGGAGGAAGGTTGATGCAATAACAAAAAACCACGCAAAACCCACGCCAAGAAAGTCATCCATACAAAGCTGGAAATGTTGTAACCACAGCATCTAATTTTCCACCTATCGGTAGCCCACTCTTTTTACTCATCATCATTCAAATACTTAGCCACCCACCTCTGGTATTCTTCGTCACTTGGCCGATCAAAGTGCTTAATCACCTCTTTTACGCTTTGTACTATAAAGGCAAATACTTTACGCTACGATTACACCATCTCTTTAAAAAGATTCCAAAATGAGTAAATTTACCAATAATCTTATCCATACAATTTACCAAAACTCATAATCTGAGAGTCATCACAAATTATTTTAATTTGATTATTGATGACTTTACTTATGATCCTGCCATTGTTGGAGTGTTTTTGATTTCCCCACGCTCATCCAATTATATTAGGTAACAATGTGTGTTACCCCAATCATTGAGTTCTTTACCAATTCCCTAATCTTCTCTTAGATCATCACGGTAGATGCAGAAAACCTTGCAGTGGTTAACTAATATATAAGTATGGAAACTGATAGTTAAGGGCATGTTATTTATCAAACCTTGAGGGCTTTATTCATAACATCTAGATTATTTTCCCTAGGGATCCAATTTTGAATTATTGGAATCACTATCCCCTGATCCCTATCAATATTCTTTATTGCTTCAAATAGCAAAGAATACAAAGAATGTATAGAGGGCAGTTTATTATCCACCTTTTCATTTAAATGCTCCAAAAAAATAGTAACAATTTATTTTTCTTTTGAAAGAAAACCCTCCTCTTTTACCCTTAGTGATGTCTGTAATTGATCAATTTTTTGCATGAGCTGCCTCTTTGTTGGATCAACAGAGCACTTTTTTTCTTCATGAACTTGTTCTAGAGGAGGGGTAAGAGCAGGATTTTGAATGGGAGACCCTGGTGTAGAAACATTTGGAGAAGCAGGAGGCATTGACCCTGCTGTGGGAGGTGATGTGTTGGTTCCTAGAGCATTGGATATTTCCCCAGTATGTCTATACTTGAACCTTTCTACTTCAGTTTGGAGCTCAACATTCCTCTGTTGCATTTTACTATATTCTTCAATTAAAATGTTATACTTCTCTATTAGGCTCTTTTTTTCAGCCTCCTCCCTTTCAGCAGTATTTTGGGCCAACTTGGCCACATTCATAGTTAAACTAGTGGCTTCGGTTGTTGTAGTCTCTGAATCCCTCTTTATTATTAATCCTCATTTGAAATTTGGATTAATATCAGCAATGTCCGGCTTTCTTCCTTGTGGAGCCAATGCCCAAATTGCCAAGGTCTCATATTCTTCATTGAAGGCAGAGTTTTGTAATGCTGCCTTAACTTTTTCTTCAGAATCCTTAAAAGGATTCTTGGACTTTATAATGGCATTGAAAGCCATTACATCTACGATGTCCCATTCAGGAAAAATCAAAACACCAGCCTGATTCACTAGTTGTCTTCCTTCTTCAGGACTGATGTTTTTGAACTCTTCCATTAGTTCAGCTTTCACTTCTTCATCATTTTCCTAATCTAACCTAGCAGGCCTTAATTCTCTTCTCTCCTTGCATTTATTTTTATATTCCTCAACTTTTATCCTCCATTCCAATTGCAAGAATATAGGAGTCTTTACAAATGCATTGTCATCTAAGAACTCCTTGAAAGCTTCCATTCTTGCATCCTGCACACTCTTACCCTTCATATCCAAATCGGATAGCACCAATTCAGCTAACCTAGGATGGGACAACATACTAACTTGCATGTCTTGATCAGTAACAATAATTTCATCTGTGAGATCCTCAGGTAGGTGATCAGTTCTTTGCCTCTTAGGGCTTGGCTCAGGTGGTGGTGATGGGGGACTGCGCTCTGGTGAAGATTTTAATTCAATGATTTTGATAGCCCGAATTGCTTTGAATTTTGGGCCCTACCAATTAAGTGAAGCCTTCATTATTTTCTTCCCTTTTCTGTCTACTTCTTCCTCATCACTCCCAGTATCCCTTTTCATCCTATAGATGGGCCGCCTTTCTGTAGGCTAACATACTGGCCTTGTTTCAATTGGCATATCACTTTGTCCTTGCGCTATCCGGACTTAGCCTTAAATTCCTTTTTTTTGGTTGTCAAGGTGTCCATTATCTCCTTGAAATTCTTCATTAAAAATTAATTCTCTTATGGTATGGAGTGAATTCCATCAATGCATCATACGTCAGATCCATTTCATGCACAATATCCAGTAGCTTACTATAAGCTATCCACTTTTCCTTGTTCAATTCTGTCTATTTAAATCAAATTCATTCCTGATTAGGTCCTCAAGGAAATTGAACTCATGTGCAAATTTGCCACCTTTTGTAACGTAGAAAGAGCAAAGAGCCGGGATCATGTTGTCGTAACTTGGACCAAATCTCAAATGGTAATCAACAAAGAATTTGTCAAAATGTGTCCGACTACTCCCTTTGAAAATGTAGAATTAGGGCTGCTGATAATTGGGAATAATGTTCCCCTTCCCTTTCCAGTTAGGTTATCTTCATGAATACACCCCATCTTCCACATAACTTCTGCAAACCCTAGTCTTGGTGGCACATTGTATGGCAGTATGTGAGGGGTTCCTTGAAATCCATATATTCTCAGGACAATGTTGACTAGATATGGGATAATGTCACCCCAGTTATGTAAAACCCTCAATTTTGGTTTCCTCTCCTTCGGCCTAAGGAAATCATGCACTTCCTCAGGGATCCTAGGTACATTTACCATCAATTTAGCCCTCAATCTTGCAGCAAAACAATTATCAAATTGCACATAACTGGTGCTTTCCTTATTACAGGTCAAATCTGCAGCCCATATCTGTACTGGCAATCTTTCTCCATTAACTGATTGTCTTAAGTTCATCTTCTCAGTAAAGAAATCAGCATTCCTAAACAAGAACATATGCATCAACATGGAATACCAAAAGAATTGAGTACTAGTATCACCATTCTGCAGCTTCAACAGTCCTTCATCTATACTCTCCACCAAAATAGAAGCAAAGTAATATGTTACAGAGAAGTTAGGGTGTTGTATTTGCACCCCCATGAACATGTATGCAATTGGCATTACTGCACCAGGGCTGAAACCCAAAATCTGACATAGTGAATGGAAAGTAGCCAGGAAAGGTTTTGCAAAAAAATTCAATCTAAAGGGTTCCTGGTCACTACGGCTGATGTGAAATTATGAACCCCCTGCCTTAACCAGATGAGGTGGAAGCAGTTTAACCCTAAAAAGAGATTTCAATTTTGTATACTCCTACTTCATTTCTTCAAGATTAATAGGAACCAAGTCATCACTTGGCTCACTCACATCAAAATTCTGTTAGATAACATCTTTGTTAATTTCTAATAGAACCCCTCCATCATTATCTCTGATTACCTGTGTGATAGGATCATATCTTTTGGCCACTGCTCTAAGTAAGTCCACATCAGGGAACACATTTGGAACAACTAGCTTTCCCATGACGTACATCCATCCATTTGAAAAAGGATGAGGCAAATTCCTCTGTCCATACCATAATCTGAACATTTCTAAGCCTGTGAGTGGAACCCTAGTATCAACAATGTTGGAATTATTACACACCAACCCCTCCCCTAGGATTTTCCCTCGCATCAACACCAAACCTTTCCTTCTTTCATTTGTTGATAATGGAAATTGATCTAGGAAATCATCGTACAAGTTTATTTTCAAATACTCAATGTGGCCAGAGTGCTACTTGGTTGGCGCCATTTTTGACAAACTAGGGCCTCACTACAATGTTACACTTCAAGTGGCAATGACTAAACAAAGATAGGAAATTACAGAGTAAAAATACCGTAATTCCTCACAATTTATGATTAAAAAATAGCCCTAACAAAAGATTTTAATGAACTCAGTGACAAGCACAACAAACCCCCCCTTTCCCAAATTTAGGTGCAGAATGATTGGGAAATAGAGAAAATTAACTCACAGATTTTTTTGCACAAACTTCAATTTTTGGCAGCAGCTGCTCACAATTTCACCTTTAGCTCTGAAACTGTTTTCACAAAATACTTGGATGCTTTGTGATACAAATGAGATGAGTAAATTGATTTTATGTCGATCAAATTCCACCAGTGGATGTATCATCTGCCATTAAAGCTCACTCGCGGGCTGCACGAACGACTCCAACCATAATTTTATACATATTTAAATTTGAGTCGTTGATCCTTCAGTTTGATCAAATCATTGACGACCATCTTCAAAACAGGCTGACATAATCGCCAACACGGTAATAAAGGTGCCCACTATGTCATACGTCGTGAAGGAATGCCACATGGCAGTTGCCCGCAATATCGCAATCCTTTGATTTATCATCGCAAGATGGCGGGCACTGTCGATCTTTTTACCATAAATCCTGCTCCTTCAAAAATGGTTGTCGTCCTTTCCTTTAACTGTCAAGTAGCTTTTCCCTTAAAATCAGAACATCTGCATTGAAATAAAACACATGCATCTTACAAGCGCATTAGTAATCCACCCCATAATACATTTAAAACCAGCGAACGCTTTCTTCACTCCTTAGGCTTCATTGGATGAGACACGTGGCAGGCACCCGCGACATCGTGATCCCAAAATTCCTAATCATGGGATGGCGGGCACCGTCAATCTTGAAGAGACAGCTCATCAATGGTCACACAGATTTCATCCTTTAGGAAGGGCACGTGGTACCCACCTGTGATATCGCAATCCTTGTAATCCCTAATCACGGGATAGCGGGCGCCATTGATCTCGTTCCTTCAACACAGTCGCCAGCCATGTCGTTAACCTTCAAGCAGCTTTTCCAGCGAGATTATAACATATCCATCGATTTAGAACATGTGCATCTCGAGAACACTTTAGTAATCTGCCCCTTAATACATTTAAAGTCGGCTAGTGTTTCCTTTAATCTTTAGGCTTCATCGAATGAGACACGTGGCGCCCGCCCGTGATTTCGCAATCAACCCAAGCACCATCGCAGGATGGCGGGGAACAACTTGGATCAAATGGTAGTTGGTCAGCGATAGCTCAAATTTGATCCCCTGGATAGGACACGTGGCGCCCACCCGTGATTTTTCGATCCTTCAATTCTCGATCACGGGATGGCGGGCACCGTTGATATCTGCAAGAAATAGATCAATGGCGGCACTAAATCAACCCTTGCAAAATAAAACATTCATTAAAAGGAGAAGTGGGTATTACTAGGTGGACGACAAATAAAAAAATTATATTTATAGAAGAAAAGTAAAATAAATTTACAATTTGTTTTATAATTTCACTTTTAACTTTAAATGTATGTTCACTCATTAAGTTGTATTTTTTTTACAATCACATTTTTATTTTAGATGTTTGTTTATAAAATATAAAGATGCATTAAAAATATATTAAATATTTTTTCTTTATATTATATAGCATTCATAACATTAAATTAACATAGAATAATTTCACAATATCACTTAACCAATCAAGAAAATTTAATCATTACTATGCAACATTATTCTCACATCAAACTAACAAATAAACGTGAAAACAAATTTAATTTTTATATTATAACATTCATAGCAATCTTTTATACACAATATCAAATCAATTATAAAACACATAAGAGTATTTATAAACTAACTAAATTTTTAACAATTTAATAAAATATAATTTAATATAATTAAGAAAAATTAAATAAAAATTATAGATAAATTTATGAAATATTGATTTACTTATCAAGAAAAAATCAATGATAAATTTACTTACCAATCTATTTTAACCATCAAGAAAAAATTAATCATTAGTGATTGCAACATTATTGGCACATCTTTTAAACTGACAAATAAACATTGAAAACACATTTATTTTTTATATTATAACATTGATAACTTAAACCTTTTTATACACAATGTCAAGTTAACTATAAATTATATAGAGTTTAGATTTGCTATATCTCTCATATATCAACATAGATAAATTTGAAAATATTTTAAATTATATAATTTCAAATAAAAATTGAATGAATTTATGGAAGATTATTTTTACTAAAGTGATAGAATCTAATCCCAATACTAACATTAATTATAAGTCTAACCATAACCCCAACCCTAAAACTAACACTAATTAACTTCAAACCTAACTCTAATTTTTATATCAACCCTAAAGCATAACTATGATTCTAAAACTAACATTATTGAAACCCTAATTGAACCATAACCCTAACCCTAATACTAACCCTTTCCCCAATTGAACCCTAACACTAACCCCAAGCTCTATCATAGAACCTTAATCTTTACCCCCAACCCCAACCCTAATCCTAATTGAATCCTATACCTAATTTTATTTAAAGTCTAACCCAATTTGAACCTTAAACTTAATTAAACTCATGTTTAGGGTTAGGGTTCAATTAAGGTTAGGGTTGAATTATGGTTATGATTAGGGTCAAAATTCAAATAGGATTATGGTTGGAGTTTAATTAAGGTTGCTATTCACTTAGGGTTAAGGTTCAGGTGAGTATTCAATTTGGGTTGAGGATCCAATTAGGGTTGCTGTTCAATAAGGAGTTTGATGGAGTCGAGAGGGGTTAGGTTAGTCTTAAATTAGGGCTAGAGTTGGGATGGGGTTCAATTAAGAGTAGGGTTATTGTCTATTTTAGGGTTAGGGTTCAATTAGAGAGTTCTCTAGGAGGTTTTGATACAGTAGGGTTAGGTTTCAGCAATACCTAGAGTTCACGATTACAGTTCAATTAGTGTTAGAGTTAGGGTTATAATACGAGTTCAATCAGGTTAGGTTCAAGGTTTAATTAGTGTTAGAGTTAGGGTTGCAATAATAAAATTTTCCATAATGATATGGAAGGCATTCAATTGGATTCATATACAAATACACAAATAAGAATTGGTAATTAAGAATTCTCTAGAATTAAAGTTATAACAACAAATACAATCCTTAGCTTAATCATTTGTTCTTTGTTAGGGTTGGGATAAGAATTTAACGAGGCCAACCGAGACTTAGGAAATAAAACCCTGCGGAGGAAATAAAGTATTAAAATCAAAGTTGGGTTTTAATTTTAATCCGATGATGTAAGCCTTAGCCATTAACTCCAGTGGTCATGTCGTCGATGGCTTAGCCAAAGCCTTTCATTAAATACTAATCGTGCAATGTGTAGGTTTTCCAGATTCGAAGATATGGGAGAAGATCTCGATCGTACTCCACCAACTCGCAGACCTAAGGTGTCGCCTTGTTATTTGGCGCGAGGTCAGCAAAAGGCAGATGTGTGTCATGTATGGAATGTGGGGCCCGATCTCCACTATTGAGCTCATAACCTGTGGTTTTAGATTGACAACCAAGATCAAAAGCTAATGTAAATCTTTGCTATTCCTTGCTAACTCGCAGGAAGAAGATGAAGGTTGGTTAAAAGCTGCGAGGTCAAGGAGATTGTGATGCGTAGCTCCAGCCATTCAGTTTGCAAAGTGAATAGGACCTGCCGACATGGTAGCTGGTTTCTGAGATGGATTAATGTTATTGGCCATGAGGAAGGTGAACGATGCTTCATTGGATGTCAAACCGAGTTAGCCCGAGATAAACCGTTTGATCTGCCAACTCTTCAGGAGATCAGCAGGAAGTATTCAAAGTTGGAAAATGGCACATGGTGGTCGTTTTATCATACAACTGGTGAAGCATTAATGAATTATTCCTTGCTAGTGTAGTCACGTTGATCTCAATCTGTGTGAAGATGTTGTTGGCAATCATGAAGGGTGATCTTTGGATTCTCATGCAACTCTAGTTAAACAGTGACAGTACATATGCCGCCAAATTGCCATGTTTGCACATGCATTTTTACTAAGCATTGATGAAGGTTTCCATTACCTCGCACAATAAATACAAGAGGAATTAACTGCTAATAGTGTCATTCTTGTAGCAGTTAGATCTGAGTACTTTGTGGGCTGATTCGAATCAAGTTTGAGTGCTTGTCTAAGAAGATAAAATGAGTAAGTTAGTAAGGAGGTCTGTTCGTTTGAGCTCACAAAAGCTCGGTCCTGCTATTCAAGAAGGTGCTTTGGTTGACAAGCCCAGGCTTGTGCCCACTAGATGCAGTAGAAGGTTGCAATTCCAGGACGTTGTTGCTCAACTGGTAGATAACAAAGGCAAGCAGTCGGTGTGCTCTATTACTAGTGTCGGTAGGAAAATAAGGTATGGGCATGGCTCCTCTGGATGCCAACACTCACCCATTGACCTTACGAGCAACACTTTTGATGATGTAACCGAGACCGACTCAGACTACTGTCGGTATTTAAGTCGCTTCAATCACAATCTGCCCTCTGATGAGGAAATGATATATGTGGGAACATCAACTGTTAAAACCCCAA
>VDFB02256132.1:237590351-237708614 GCA_007258455.2 Sequoia sempervirens
AAGTAACATTCATAAGGTTTAGAAAATCTTGATCACTCTCTTGAATAGCCCATTAAACATGGGTTGTGCTTCAATGCACTATATAATTGATATAACACAACCACTTTGCATATCAACCAGAGTTATAGGCTCTTTATTGCAGCAAGAGGTAATCACTCTTTGATCATGCTATAATTACATCCTAACCTGTTAAACTTGAGACAACCTGAATGCACCCAATGATGATTGACACCTACATTATACAACCCGAATTAACTACATTATATGAGTGCCTCCATTTCTATCACAACATAGCCACATTAAACTTGGGTCACACATGAATGTATCTGATATTTGTTATAGCACAAATGTGCCACATGACCAATAGAGTTATGGATCACATAATTACAGTCACTGAATTCTGCAAAAAGATAATGACTACCCTCAACCTGGCGATATCTTCTTGAATTTTTTCTGATTTTTCCCAAGAAAATCGTCCTTAGTTCTCCACAAATTGTCTCAAGTAGAGCAAAACACTGTCGCAATAAATCATGCGTGAACTCACTTTTCTTTATGTCAGCCACAATTTGATTTTTTTTAATTTTTCATGTTTGTCGAAAATTCGACGAAAATGATAGCCGACATTTCGACGAACCCAAGGTTCGTTGAAATTTTGACAAACGTCGGGGATAAACTTTCAAAAAATTGGAAATTACACATCAAATTTTACAAGCACCCAATGAACATCGAATTTTACATATTTTGTCAAACAGTTTCGTTGGATTTTGTAGTCAAATGTATTAGTGATAGTTCTTCAACTTTTCCCGCTCTCTTTCGGGTCGGCTCTCCCTTCTTACCAACCTCTCTCCTCTTCTTCTCCCTCAATCTCTTCTTCATGATGGGTATATATATCTTCTCTCTGTTGTCACCAACAAGCCTTCTCCTTCACGTTGGCTTTGTCGTTCTTCACTCCTGTGTCGTAGTATGACCATTCAGTTACCTTGCTATTAGTAGCTTCCATTCGTCGACCAATGAACATGGATTCCACAACAACAATGTGGAATACATCGAATATCGCCTCGCCAAGTATTGTGACCACATTCGTCATCCACCACCATCAACCGTTCATCTCAAGCTATTCCCATATATTTCTTCTCATCATCCTATTAGAGGAACCTACAATAATCTTCTTCTAATACACCTTCTTCTCGCTGATTTTTACCTTACACTCTATCCATCCTTCCATCAGAGCATTAGTGAGACATCCTAGAAGGTCTCATCAATGAAAATCACTCTCGCTGATCTTTCGGCTTGTCCACATCATCACTCATACTTCGATCACCCTATCGCCAATCATTAGTTGTCATACATGTCATTGAATTCCACCCTGTCAGTCACCTCCTAGTCGGTCCCACCATGGTCATCTTCCTTGTTGTCATCATATCGCTGGGACCTCAATACATCTCCTACCGAAACACCCAAGTCTCACCGATGAGACCAACACCCAATACATACATCATTTCGATGTGGGGTCAACCATTTTAGTTAACAACCATGCAATTCACAACAAGGATGTGAATTGCACGGTCATTTAATCGATAATAGCCACCTTCTTGTACACGTCATCATCTATCCTTATCATCCCATTGGGTCCCACCATAATTCTTCCACCACACATCGCTAAATCGCCAAAAACATGAACTCCAAAACCTCTTTGTTGGTGGTTGTGAGGTTTTGAAAACCCGTGACATGCCAACAATAAAGGAAACACAAGTTGAAAGTTAGGAAACATTGAAACCCCGCGACAACAAAGGGATTGCTAAATCATAAGGTTTCAAAACTTCAAAACTCCACAAAATGAGTTATGAAAACTTGGAATCTTGCGACTCATCACAACATTGGCCCTTATTGAGTGGAATGACTCAGATTGATGCAAGATTTCTCTCAAACCTTGGATGCTCTTGCACCAAACTTCCCAGGTGATTAAGAATCATGTGTTCCCACACATGGCATCTATTATGCCATCCTTCAGTTCTGATTTCTTTTTCCTCACCTTCCAGTTGTTTAGTCTCCTTGATTGTTGCCTTTGAATTTTTTCTATCTACGCTTGTTGGCTTTTCTCTTTCTGTATATACCTTCTCCTTCTGATTTCTTTGTAAACTTCAGATCCCCACCATTCTTCCTCACGGTCTTCCACCTTTGTGGGAATTAACCTACCACAATCCATCCTCCTCCTCCAAGAACATTCATCCTCTTTAACTTCTTTTTCTTGCCATACCAACATAAGGGCTATTCTCAGGTTGTACCTCAACCCTAAACATCTCCATACTTTCTACCTCCACAAAATAAAATAAATGCAAATTAACAAATTCTTCGCAATTACAACAATCAAACTTTACCTCTGCTATCACTGGTCTTTCTTCTGCAAGACTTAAAAATTCATTTTTCTCATAATCTGTTGCAACTTTTGGTTCATTCTCTTCTTTCATTCTTCCAACAAGACAAGTTTTAGCTGCAAATTGCAACCTCTTTTCCTTTATGCCTTCAAAAAGACATAAGTCCACTACAAGCTTCTCTCTCAATTTTCCTCTCTTATCCTCTTGTATGAGGATATCTTCTTTGATGCCACAAAATTGACATCTTGCCTCAACCTATCTGTTTCCTACAAACACAACACTACAAAATGGGTTATAAAAATCACGAGCCTCTAAAGACTCTTCATCACCATCTACTCTCGGTGCAACAAATTCCTTCTTCTCGATCAGCTTGTCATATTCAACTGTCAACAATTCATTGATTATCCTTATTTCCTCTATCAACAAAGTGACATCCTTGTCTTCACCAAGTTCTTCATCAAATAAGGGACCTTCAAAGATCTTCATATCTGGAACAATCTTTTCTTTACACACTTCTACAACTTTAATCTTCTCTCGGTCTCCTCTTCGATTCTTTCTCCATTTGTAGGTACTTTACAATGTACCCTGTCTCCTCCACATTGCATGCTTCTTTCTTGGCATACCACGACCATTTGCCTCCATAGTTTCTCATCTTCTAAGGTCTTATTCTCAACCTTCTTCATACCTAAATTCACAACTTTTTTTTAATCAAGGAGTAAACGCTTTTGACCGGAGCTATGAACCGGATTACAACCATTCAACAATACCACCCCAATGGGGTTTGAACCTTGGTGGCACAAACAACAATGCCACCTTTAAACCATCACACCATGCCAATACCGGCACCTAAATTCACAACTTCAAATGAATCAACTTTTTATTTTTTCTTGAAAATTTAGTACTACTGCATTGAAATTTGAAACTTTTCACCAAATAGATATATTTTTTTCCAAAAAATGAATAATATCTTAGAAACTATATTCAATTGCTACAAGTTATGTTCTTACATATTTTTCAAATTATGTTAATAAATTATTCAAATTTTAATGTCAAGTTGCCTAACTTTGTTTTTCTAAATTTTTATTGCCACTTAAGGGCCTAGTTTGGACACCCATGATCCTGCATTGACCCTTAAATAATATGATTTAATTTCCAAGATTCCTTTCTCCAATTAAAAAATATTATTTGATGCCTCCACTTTTCCTGCACTTCCTCTTTTGAATTTCAACCGTTGATTCCCTCTAGTCTTCTTTCAATCTTGCTCGTCTATCCCTAGCCATCCCTAACCCTATCAATATGTGGTGCATGCAACCTCAATTGTTGATCTTGGCATCTTCTAGACTTTTGATCTTGACCGTTTATTCAAGAATCTTTTCTATAAAAGAAGGTTGTCTCCCTCATTCCAACCTTACAATCACTATCTCCAAAGTTCTTTCTATCTTGTCATTATCACTTGCAAGTATTCAAACACTTTGAAATTTGAGGGAAAGCTTGCACATTGAGAAAAATGGAGGAGATGCAAGGAAGGTTAAAATCAATTTCAACATGGGAAGTTGGGTATAGATTTTTTTGTTCATTTTCTTTTCATGTTGATTGTGCTTTCTTGTTTGGATTGGGATTTGGGCTTAGATTTTAGGTAGTTTTGGTTTCTATCATTGGTCTTTGCCTTTCATTTTGATTTCTAACCCTTAGTAAAACTTTCACATTAAGAAATACATGATAAATTTCAAGGTTTCGCTTACACTTATAGCTAATTATTATCACATTTAATTCCAACCACATTGCAATTTAGTAGAGTGGTATTCTTTGTTAAAAATGAAGAATCAAAAGAGATAAGAAAGGGTAAATCAAAGCTACCATACGTTTTGGATTATTCTTATGTGGAAGATTTTGGCACCTCATTTTTTTATGTTTCTCATCTTTGCTTTGTTTTTTTTCTTAAGTTGTGTGTTTAACCCTATCCACCCTTTGTTAAAAACTAATTTGAGAAATCTCAAGTTGGGTCCCCTATATTGAGTAATTGTCTAAGAGTATTTTTTAAAATCATTTTCATCAAATATCCTTAGTAAAACTTGTTAAAGGATATGCTTCTAGTCAATGCTTGTAATTGGGCCTTTCTTTGGGTCACTTTGTAAATTTTAGAGTTTCAGAGTTTTTAATATTGGCATGCTTGTCAAACCTATCATCCTTGGCATGTCTTTCCCTCCAAGTCCATTTTTCCCCTCTAAGCCCATTTTCCTTGAATTGTAGGATTCTTGATTTGGTCATCCATGGATTTCCTAAACTACCAAATTTTCTCCTCAAATTTGTAAACTTTTATAGTTTCAAAGTTTCTCATATCAATATATCTTTCAAACTTGTCATCCATGGCATGCCTTTCCCTCTAATTATGATTTTCCCCTCTAAGCCCCTTTTCCTTCAAGTTTGAGATTCTAGGTTTGGTCATCCCTACATCATAATAGTACTTGTGAAATTTTTTCCTCATAGCACTTTTAGGTTCTTTTGATATCTGGGGTTATGGGCTACTTGATAGGGTCTTCTATGAATGTTCATTAGGGTTTTCTACAAAAACCCTAACCCTTGGAAATGCCATTACACTTTCAAATGTTCTAATTTTGCATTGATTTCTTGCCCCAATTACCCATTCCTTTAAGTTATAACTTAAACGACTTTCTTTCATGCTTTTACTAGGCCTGTTTACCTAAAGTATAGAAAGTTCTTGATACTGTAATGTGCTTTTAAAAGTCTTTTAAAATATTACGCTTTACTTGGTCCCATTGGACATGTGGTATCATTTCACATAGATTTTTTGATTCATAGGAGAATCTCATGTTATTATTTTCTTTTTGCGATCCTATGAAATGCTCTTTTATTCCCTGATGTAGATGGCGTGTATGGGTAATGATCCAATCAAGTCTTAAGTTTTATTTTTGCACAGAGATTTAAGTTTCCTAGTGAAGTCCCTTTTCATCATGCTCTGAGACCCCCTTTTTCCCCTAGTGAATTAAGTTGTTTTTATATGCACATCCTTTAAATTCATTTTTTTAAGTCACCCGAAGAAGATCTTGCTAAGGGTCCCACCTTTGTCATAGTCAGTGCTAAGTGTTGGCTTATGGTTAAGTCACACTAATTATATGCTTCACACAACCTCTCATTTCAAAGAAGTCTTCTCATTGAATGATCAAAATGCAATTGTTTTGTGCCATAAGCATAACTAATTCCTTTTTGTGTAAGATTTAACCTTCACAAAGCAAAGTTACCTCAAGATTGCTTTTCCTAAAAGTCCTAAAATAATTCCATGTGTCTTGTTTCTTTCATGTTTAGTGTTTCACGAAGGAAAAAACTATCAGGAGGGCCTCAAAGCTATTCTATTTATTCTCGTGAATCCCCAAAATTATGACACATGTCTTGGAGTTATACAAAGAAAAGAAAGTTTTCTTTTCGTATAAGGGATTTCAAATTCTTGCGATCACCATCGATATTTAGCAAATCAATAATCCATATTCAAAACTATAAAACGACTACCACAGGACGTGCATTCAAGCATGCGAGAACATTGATGGCAGATTTGATCCATATCTACCCAATTTTTCATGTAAATTGGCTTGATTACATGTATCAAAATCATTCAAGGCATAAAGTGAAGATTCTAGATAAAATTTGTTATAGATTTCTAGATGAACTAGGGTTTTTAGTGACATTTCTAGGGTTTGTGACAAATTTCAAGTAGTAAGTAAATTCAAATCCTCTTTCTATAAATTGGTTGAAGTAGGAGATATCTTACCCATCAAGTATAGTCCCCACTGCGAGATAATCCATGGTGTTTTTATAGGTCTCAGTTCCTGTGCCTGTGTGTGAATAAGATCACCATGCTGTTGACTTTGGTGGCATCTTCTTGAGAAATGAATGGATCCCTGCTCCATTGAGGGCCAATAGTACCCTGTTCTTAGCAATTTTTGTACTAGATTAGGTCCACTAGAGTGAGACCCACAAATACCTTTGTGCACTTCTTGTAAAGTAGTTTGTGCTTCTTCCACATTGAAACATCGAAGTAATGTTATGTCTAGACTTCTTTTGTATAGTATATCTCCTAAGATGGTGAATTGAGACGTTCTACAGACAAAGGTTTTCTTTTTGTTTGTCATTAAGTTAGGGGGTATGATACCATGATGGATATAGTCAAATGTATCTTGGTACCATGGTGAGTTAGGACCAACAACATCACAAACAAGCTCTAATTTCAGAATATCAAATGCTAGTATAAGGAGTTGCTCCACAAGGAATTAATATTTGGGAATGTTTTGTGGAATGTCAAGAAGTGAACCTATTGTTGCGATAGCGACAACTCCTTTGTTGTTGATCCTAGGAATCTGTTCAAAGGTGTTGATGAAAAAGTACTATTTAAAACTATCCACCATTCTTTTATATGTCATTATCTTGTTATCCTTTGCTTCATATTCATCATTTACCTACTTGGTGACTAGTTGGGAGTCTCCATAAACCTATAGTTCCTTTATCCTCCATTCTACAACCATCTTCAGTTTTGTGATTAGCGCTTCATATTTAGAAATGTTATTGGTACACATAAAATCAATCATGTAAGCCTTAGGTATACTATCTCCCTTCGGTGTGAGGAATAAGATACCAGCTCTAGAGTCGTGTTGAGTGTGGGACCCATTAAAATACAAGATCCAATGGCTAGACTAACCAATCAACAGTATGCTTTCATCTGGAAATTCTATTGTTAGAGGTTGATGATCTTCCATTGGTGCATCTGCTAATTGATCTGTTATGATTTGTCCTTTGATAGCTTTTTTGAATATGTATTCTATATCAAACTCACTAAGTATCATTACCCACTTAGTGACCCTCCTTGTTAAAGCTTCTTTTTCTAATAGATACTTTAGGGGATCTACTTTTGATATCAACTTTACTTGTCTATTTAAGATGTAGTGTCTCAGTTTCTGTGCCACAAAGACAATAGATAGAAACATTCTTTCTATGGGCGAATAGTTCAATTCATAACCCACCAGTGTTCGACTAATATAATAGATTGCACTTTCCTTGTTATTGTCATCTAGTTGTTCTAGTAGAGCTCCTAACATTGTCCGTGTTGTAGATACATATATGATCATTTCCTTATCTTGAATTCATAGAATTAACACTAGAGGAGTGAGTAAATAATCCTTGACCTATTGGAATGCTTGATCACATCTGCCATCCCATTTGAATGTTATATCTTTGTGTAACAAATGGGTGAATGGATGGCACTTGTCTTCAAATTATGCAATGAATCTCTCGATGGAATGTAGTTTACCTTGTAGAATTCTCAGCTGCTTCAATGTTCTTAGAGGAGGAATTTCTCATATAGCTTTTACCTTGGTTGGATCTACCTTGATGCCTCTTCTTGATACTATGTAACCTAATAGTTTTCCAGAAGTGACACCGAATATGCACTTCTTTGGGTTGAGAGGTAAGTTGTATTGTTCTAGCTTGTCAAATACCTTTGGTAGGTTGTTCAAATGATCTCTTTTGATGGATTTTTCTAGTATGTCATCCACATAATCCTCCATAGTAGTATGCAACATATCATGAAAAATGGTGGTCATTGCTCATTGATAGGTTGCCCCTGCATCCTTTAGACCAAATGGCAAGATATTCCAGAAAAAAGGTTTCCCATGCACAAGTGAAAGCTGATTTATGTTGGTCCTCGAGGGATGATTTGATGTATCTAGAGAAGTTGTCCATCAGTGATAGCATTTCATGCCTTGCAGTTAGATCTACAATCATGTCGATACTGGGTAGAGGGAATTCATCCTTTAGGCAAGCCTTGTTTAGATCTTGAAAGTTTGTGTAGATCCTTATGGTCCCAGTGGTCTTTGATATTGGTACTAGATTAGATACCCATTCAACATAGTCAATGGGTTTGATGAAGCCCACATATAGCAATTTCTAAAGTTCTACTTTTACTAAAAGTGCTATCTATGGATGCATCTTTCGTAGCTTTTGTTTAATTGGTTTAGTGCTAGGGAATACTGCTAGGTGATGTATGATGAATGTTGGATATAGCCCTGACATGTCTACATATGTCCATGCAAAATTGATTTTTCTTTCATTGATAAATGTTGATAAGTTCACCTTTTTCTAGGATCAAGTGATGTTGCATGGTATGTTATTTTTGGTATTTTTGCTATGCCAATATTGATGGGTTTGGAGTCTTCAAATAAGAGTGCTAACTTCTCTTGATATTTTTTGGTGCGGAGATTGAATCCTCCATCTTTGGGTGCCTCAAAGAGGTTTTCACCCTTAAATGCATCCTTTATTTTTCTCTTTTCTATGTCCAATAAAACCACTTTGTGGTTTTCCTTAAGGGACCTCTTTTTTATTTATTTATTTTGGTTTATTTTTGCAACTGGACGACACAATATCTCCCCCAAAACATGCTCCTTGATCTAGTTCCATTACAAAACTTGCTTTATGATCTCCTTGGGGTATTTTCGTTCAAAGTACCATGAACTCTGCAATAGCTTCATCATTCTAGAATGAGTTCAAAACCAGTATATGATGCTATTGGTCCCAATCTATCAACTGTGGATAATGCAAGGATATTTTTTCATGAGTATTTACAAAAATTATGGAAGTTGTAGCTAGGGTAAGGAAATTGGTTTTTTCAAGGCTCCATAAGGTATCTAGGTTATATTAACTAGAGTCATAGGAATCCCATTCATATTCGTTGGAATCCATCTTGATATGGTCGTCATCAGATGTGGATTCAATAGTGAGGGTATTTACATTGAGGTTTTCAAACATGTTTTGGATATACATTTAGTCGTCTAGACGTTCACAAGTATTCAATGTATCAACAGTGGTAGAAGTAGGTCCTTCCTCATAAGATGTGCTTTCAGTAGTTGGGGTAATCATGTTAGATGAACCATAACCTAGTCCAAGATTCTTTGGGCGATTTTTCATAATGATTGGTTCTCGTCTACCTTGTCCATGTAGACCAAGGCCACCTTTTCCGATGAACCCATTTTTTTTGGCTATCTGATATCCTTTGTTGCTTTGATCAATAGGAAGGGGAGGTAGTGGTTTTTATCGTCCTTCTTCTTTGTAGATCCACAAAGATAGATCTTCTCAACACACTTCTTCATCTCACATGTCTCCCCACTTGGTGAAGATAGTGGGTTTGACTACCATTGTGATAGTTTGTACATGTGTGATTTATTTTGGTCCTCCATAAGTCTTCGGTGTTGGGGGAAGCATCCCATTGCAAAAGGATTGATTGAAGTAATATTCCCTGCAACACTTGTCAAGTACTTGGATTTTGACATCAAATTTGGATGGCTTAGTTGATGAAGGTGTAGTGGAAGATGAAGCTAGCGATGATGGGTCAATGCATGAAAAGGAGTGGAAGGATATATTGTTGCTTGGTATTTGGAGAATCTTTTTATATTTCTCTTCCAACTTGGCATAATAATGAAATGGTTTAGGGTTTAGGGTCAACATATATGGTAACTTCCTTATTGTCATAAGGAAATTTTAGACATTGATGGAATGTAGATGGGACTGCTTTTAGAGCATGGATCCATGGTCGACCCAAGAGAAGTTTGTATGGAAGCTCGAGATCTAGTACTTGACATGTAGTTTCTATTATTGTTGGTCCTATTTGAACGGGTAGCTTGCTTGTCCCTTCTAAATTTCACTCCATGTCATTATAAGCTTTGATGGTGATGCTTTTGTTTTTATCTACGACATCATTAGAGTATTCCAGTTGTTTCACAAATTTTAAGGTACAACGTTTTAGACATGTACCATTATCTATGAGTACTCTCTTGACTTTGTGTTTATGGACACACAGTTCTAAATAAAGAGCTTGATTGTGGAAAGATTTTTGCAAAAGGTATTTCTCATAAAAGAATAAATGATGGGTGGATGTGATATTTGTTGGTATGTGGCAACTGATCATGCAAATACTATACACTTGTTAACACATCAAGGTTTTCCCACTGACACGTCAAGGTTTTTCTACTAACACATCAAATAAAAAATGACCTTGTAAAATCATAATTCTAGAAGGTTCCAAAAAGCTTGTTATAAGCAGTTGGGATGTATGTTGTAGGATGATGTTAGTGAGATTGTAATCTTTTTTGCACTGAATAATAAAATCATTGGATGGTTGAGTTTCTACGGATGTAGCCCATATTGGGTGAACCGTGCTAAATTTTTGTGCTGATCTCTTTTGTGTTATTCTTCATTGTTATTTTTGGGTTATTTAATCTGTATATAATTGTTAATGTTTATTGCTCCAATTTTCCTGATTCCTAACAATATTACCAACCATGGATTGAAACTAATAAACATCCAGGTTGTTTGGGATTGACGTTTCAACAAGAGCTTTCTCCAGAATTTCCTTATGTGTTGGTGAAAGTTTGAAGAGCTCAAGGATGGAGATTAAGGTGATAGTTTTCTTGAGTTGTTCCACAATGCTATATTCACTGGATGGCTTACTTGTGGCTTTTACTTAGGTTGATGCTCCTTGGATTGTTACTCTTCCCCTTTAGGTGGTCACATTACATCTAGGATCTCTACCTAGTATGGTTACCACACGGATGGTATGTTCATCACAAGAGATATTTCCTAAAATGGTATCCTCACCATAAGAGATGTTGGCCTTATGGTTATATTGTTCTTTTGCTTTGTTGTTTCCCCTATAATGTTTAGGGATTAGATCCTTGTAGATCTTTAGGTCTTTATTTCAAGGTCAAGATTCGATGTCTACTTCTCCCTTTTTGATTAAGTCTTGTACGATGTTTTTAAGTCTCATGCAATTATTGGTGGTGTGTCCCTTGATTTTGTGAAATTCAAAATTTTCATTCTCGTTATACCAAGGGGGTTTGAAGTTGGGTTCACTCATAGTTTGTTCTATCACTAATCTTGATGAGGTTGTTTTGGACCAGTTTGTGCATAATGGACTTAAGGGATTCTCCCAATGGAGTAAATTTCCTTCGTGGTTGGTCATATTGTCAAGGCAACCTCCTTTCATTATCATGTCCTTGATTTTATTGTTGGTTGTTTGGTTGATTGTTCTAAGGATAACTGAGTTGGTTGTTCAATGGGTTATTTGGAGCATAACCTTGTTGTGTTATTTGAACATGAATTTGTGGCACATTAGGAGTTTGCGTATTATGCACAACCTTAGCATCGACTACTCCATCATTGGTTACATTTTTTTTATAGCCCATATCTTGGGCTTGTCATTTGAAGTAGATGGTTGATCCTTAGGGTTGTAAAGTTTGATTACTCCTCTTGCAATGAGGGATATTTCAATGAGTATACCTTATTCAATGGTGTCTTCAAAGTCGTTAGGGCACAACACAGTAAGTTGGAAGTTGATGTTTGTTTGTACATTGGAGATAAAGTTGTCTACAATTTGTTTCTCAGGAATGGGCCATTTACATTTCCTTTCCTTATGTATGACTCGCCTTGACTCTGCTTAATTTTGTAGAGATTAGTGATGGTTATATCCTATTTGATTTTTTATGAAAAATGGTTCACAAATTTATTAGACAACTCGTCGAATGTTCTAATACTAGGCGGTAGACAAGAGAACCAATCTATAGCTGGTCCGTTGAGACTTCGTGGGAAGAGTCTCATTAGATAAGTATCATTTCGTTGTAGGTCCATGCAAGATACTAAAAATTCACGCACATGCTCTATTGGATCTCCTCTTCCCCTATACTTGTCAAATTTTGGTATTTTGAAGCCTTTGGGCAAGGGTACCATAGATAGATTTTGATAAAAAGGATACAGAAAAATATCCTGTAGAGCATAGCTCTTTTTTGGCTTTCTGATTTGTATGTTTGATATCCTTTGATTGATGGTTTGTAGTTGTATGTTTATGTCATGGCTGGTGCACTTGGTTGTGGATTTTGTAAATTGTAGTTTTGTTGTCCCATGATATTTGTTGGGTCATAAACGAGATATTGTGTAGTTGTGGGACTTTGAGGACCATGTTGTGTATAAGGTAGGTTGGGTCCTTGTTGTGGTTGTACTTATGTTAATTTTTTTGTGTACCTTGGTATTGATTTTGAGGGATGATTTGTTGTTGTGAATGTTGTTGAAGGGTACCTTGGTATTGTGTGGGTGGTACACCTTGTTGTTGTGTATTGTATTGAAGGGTACCTTTGTATTGTGTTGACGGTACACCTTTTTGTTGTGAATGTTGTGGAAGGGTACCTTGGTATTGTGTTAATGGTACACCTTATTGTGAATGTTGTTGAAGGCTACCTTGGTATTGTGTTGATGGTAAACCTTGTTGTTGTGTATTGTGTTGAAGGGTACCTTGGTATTGCATTGATGGTGCACCTTGTTGTTGTGAATGTTGTGCAAAGGTACCTTGGTATTACATTAATGGTACACCTTGTTGTGGTTGATTTTGTGATGATTTCCCTTGTTGATAGTGTAAGTTGTTGTAAGGGTCAATGTCTAAAGTGTGTTGTAGCATATATTTCCCTTGTGATGGGTTTCTACCTTGTTGGTCTATTGGAAGGTTTCCCATGTTTTGCATAGTGTTATGTTGTGGCATGTTTTGGGTTACATTTCCTTGATACTATTGTGCTACAACTGCTTGTTCAATTTGGGATGGTTGCCTAAAAAATAGATTGTCCATAGGTTGTATTTGAGTTTAATCATTTCTTTGTGAAAACAATGATGGTATGTTGGGATTCATTGTTGGTTTAGGTACTTGTCTGACTATTGTTTGATATCCTAGTGGAATAATATTGGGATCTTTTAGAATGTCCACATTGAAAATTCTATGTGTAGTTTAGCACCACTTTGTGCTAATGTGAGAAAACACGAGTTTGCATTCTTCCCAAGCATCTTGTCCATAAGCTTTTGCATCTTAGGATCTTGGGATTATTCTAATAGTTTTTTATCAGTAAGTTCCTCATCACTATTGTATTCTTCCATCATCATGTCATTGGGATTTAGAAGTTGATTTTGACTATCAATCATGTTTTGGTGTCTAAGGAGTACTTCCTCATCACTTGGTGGTTGATTTTGTGTTGCCTTAAATGTGGGTTCTATTTGAGGAGTTGTAAGGTCACTTGGTTTATAACCCCATGGTTGGGCTTCCTAATTGGTGATATTTGTTTTTGGTGCACTTGAGCTACTCTTATTGGCTTCCATTTTTTATTTTTTTTGAGATCTTGTGGTTGTCATAAACAATTCCAGGACCTAGTTGAATTTTGGTGATCACTAAGTATGGAATGGAATGGTGTTTTATTTTTGGGATATTTTGTTTAAAAGAATGATGTATGAAGATGATGTAAAATAAAACTTTTGGACAAAGGTGTTGATGGTTTGATATGGTTTTGTGATACTCAAGAACCTAAAGTATGAGTGATGTTTGGCATATGTGTTAGAGATGATTCTAATTTTGGAACTCAAAGTGTACAAAACTTGGAATTATGGTTTACTCTATTTTTCTAGAGGATATGTTGAGGATCTACTTGAACTAGCCTTGAGGTTGCAAGAAAATGTTAATATCTTAGAAGTTGAGAGCAAGGGAATAATCCAAGTTGTGTTGGATTTGAATCCTAGAAAACTAGGTTGATTGTTTCTATGTGCAAATGGATATGAGAAGATGTATATATGAATTGCTTTGGAGGTTTGATTTTTTTTTTGTTTTTCAAAAAAGATGAATGATTAACCAGTTTTGGATCAGTTTCTAATTTGCACCAGAAAATAGGACAATAGTGGTAATATTTAGAATAGTAGTAATTGAAATTTAGGACAATGATCAAACTTTGAGCAATAGCGGTCTCTGTTTCAAGTTGTGACTGGTAACAGAGAAAATAATAGCGGTAATTTTGACAGAAGTAGCCCTATTTAGATGAATAGCGGCTGAAACTCAAGAACAACTGCGACGGGTTTATCAAAAGTGGTCTCTATTGCAATTTCTCTAATTGGTGAAATAGTGAAGGCAATAGCGACATATTTTTCAAAAGCGACAATCTTTAGGTCAATAGTGGCTGAAACATCTAGATCAACAATTGCTAAAACACAAGACATAAGTGGTAAAGTTTAATACATAAGTGACATAAATGTCAATAGTGGCCTTGCTTCCAGATTTTTTAGTTTTTTGTTTTAACAGATGTTTGGTGGATTTGATTATTTTGAGAATGATTTGTTTGAGATTTTTGCAATTGATAAAAAGCATAACAAAAAATTTAAAATCCAATGATATAGCTTGAAAATAATCATTCAACACATCCTAAGTAGGTACATTTCTTTGAGGTAGGCTTACCTCATGCCTCAAAGGGATGATTTTACATGCAACTTATGGAGTAAACTATAAGTCAGACTTGGTAAGTAACTTCTCATAAGCAAAGTTTTGATACACCACTTTCAAAGAACATTTCAGAAAATAAGGATGACCTCTAAAATAAGGTATTTAGTGACAATCGTGAACACTGAGATGTATAGATCAAACAAAAGCCACTTAATACTTTAGTCGTTCCTACCTAGCCCATATGTCCTGACGAGGATGAGGCACAATATGCTATTCCCACTACACATTGAAGCTACTTTCATTTACAATTTTGCCACTTTTATATAGCTTGCTAGTAAACTTTCTTGTTTTAAGAGTCACTTATATGAGTTCTCCATTGCAGGATGTGTCTCATTAGTAGGCCCTTATCCTAAAAAAAAAATGGGTGACAAAAAAAATGCAAAATCCCAAAGTGTTTCTCATCACCTAGGATCATCAAAAGACACAGGGGGAGAGGATATGCACTTGGCTCGCCAATCACGGTGAACATGATATACACTTCATCGCAATTTATTTTTAAGTCCCAAAATTTGAAATGTACGAAGATATCAATTTGATTTTTAAGTACACCAAATTCAAAGAATTTGAGACTTTAGGAAAAAATATAGCAATGTGCAAATCAAAATGGATTTGTTCAATTTTAAGCACCAAAGTTGAGTGTTTCTAATTGCCTTGTCTATCTTAATATGGTCGACAAAATAAAGGCGTTCGTGCATCAACAAAATAAAAGACGTTGGTCAACAAAAAACATTCAATTTTTAGAAGCACCAAACTTGAAATGTGAGATTTTCCATGTTCATTTTGAGAAACACCAAATGAAATGTGTGAATTTTCTTGTTCATTTTTAGAAACATCAACTGAAACATGTGAGTTGCCTTGTTCATTTTTAGAAATACCAAATGAAATGTGTGAGTTGCCAAGTGTTTAATTCTTAAGCACCAAAGCGAAATATGAGGATTGCCTTGTTCATTTTTAAAAAACACCAAAGTGAAATATGAAAGTTGTGGGTTCAGTTTTAAACACCAATGGAAATATGAAAGTTGCAGGTTCAGTTTTAAACACCAATGGAAATATGTCCTAACTAAGAAAGTTATAAAATTGAAGTGAATGTGAACCATTCGCTGACCCTGCAATCACACAGTTAGTTTTTCTCATGGAAACATGTGCCATACTCCTACAAGGGTTGCACAATCAATGTTAGGAACTTTCCGAAACACCAAACAGTCAAATGTTAGCATTAGGTAAATTGAAGAAATCAGAAAACTACTTGCACATTTAAAATAGAAAAAAACAAAGCAATAACGGTAATATTCCAAACATTAGCAAACTTCCTATTTGAAGCAATAGTAGTCGAGTTAGTCAATAGCGGTCCAAAAAAGTGCAACTATAGAACTGTTCTAGGCAAAAGCAGTTAAATGTCAATAATGGTCATGTTTAGTGCAATAGTGGTTGGAAAGAGTGCAACTGTGGTAGAAACATGGAAACAATCGCATGAATATCGTGTAGATTTTGCATGAAAATTATCAACAACATTTCAAAAAAAATGTCAGCATTCTAGAATTTGCAATTGCTCAAATAAACTCACAAAAATGTTAACGTTAAGGACTTAGGTCCCACTGGGTGTACTAAATGTTGTAAGGGGGGAAATAATGCAATAGGAAAAACAATATATGAATTAAAAAAACTTGATTCAAAACAACATTAGATTCCAACCATACTCATGAGATGTGAAATGAAAGCCATGAATTCAACCAAATAAGCAATTAAGAAACTTAAATGAATCCAAAACAAACAAATCTTACCATACCATGTCAAAGTTGTATTTGTATTGATGTTTGGATGTTAGATTGCTTGATTCAATACAAAGCCTCCATTGTTGTTGTTGCAAAAGCTTCAATTTGTTTTGATAATGGTGAACTAGAATGTGAGGATACCGATTCTCAAGTGTTCTCAAGAATCAATTATGCATTGATTCGTTATGTAAATTCTAGATGATTTGTAAGAAGGTAGAAGGTTATTTTATAGATTGCCTGTTTCAAGATGAATGATCAAGATTTTGTAGTAAAAGATCCTGATCAACGGTTTAAAATCGTTGAGAGGAAATAGATTGGAAAATTAGTGGCTTTAGATTGCATAATCTGTGTGATTGAAGAAATCAAGTTGAGTAGTTAGTGGGATTGAAGAATAGATGAGTTAGTCAATTATTTAGAGTGAGAAATCAATGGTCATGATTTTCTCAATCATAAAAGGAGGGTGAGGATAATTAATTAATTTAATAAATTAATTAATATTTTGAGTTGAATGTGCAAGTCATGTTTAAATGTAACAAATAAAGTTGTATTTGTTTTGTTGACCTTTTTGAATAATGTTGAATAATTAATTTCATTATTCTGGTTTAGAAAGGGGAAAGGGATTTAATTAAATTATTAAGTAATAATAATTTAATTGATTTAGGAGAATAGGATATATTAGCGACATAATTAAATAACTTGTGTTAATTTAATTAATCAAGAGGAATAAAAGTTAGATTAATGATAATATAGTGAATTAATTAAATAATTAAAGATTATTCAATTAATAGAGGAAAATAGGGTTTTTAGTGTAAATGATGTGAAATGCAGTGATATTAATGATAATGATGTTGATAAATAGAAAAATATCATTCAGGATGCATGATATGTGTTAGGCCATTTTTACATGTCCACACATACAAAAATCTACAACATATGTGTCTTCAACAATCTAGCTTCATTCCAGCAACATCTAGGTATGCAACCACCACTTCTCCAAAAGCCCCTTTCTCCAAATGAACAAGAATCAATATATATAAGAGTGTGTGAGAGGAAAACCATTATTGGTTTCCAAAACAACCTACCAAAACCTCCAAGAAATCCCACACCCAACTTGAGGAGTTACAAAATTTGAAAATAAAAAATACTTCATTACTTGCATGATCCTCACATGGGCACCTAACTTTTGGCCAAACATCTTTGTTCAATAATGACACCTCCATTGATTCCCTACTACTCCAACAGCTCCAAATATGGACATGTACCAACATGCAAAGTTGGTGGTCCCAACATGCAAATGCATGCAAAGTATGCAAATGATCATGCAAGAACATGCATACAAAGTGCTCCCCACCTGGAATTGGACACCCCAAATGGAATATTCCAATTTAAATGCCTTTGAAACTTTTACCAAAGCATATTTCCTCCAAAAATTACATTTGCAAATCACCACAAGGGAAAATTACAATGTTGCAAATTAAAATATTTATTTTTCCACCTACCTTACCCATGATTGAAAATAAAAAAATAAAATAGCAATATTTCTGGTGATGCAAGACCAAGCCTTACACCTTGGATGCTCTTGCATCACATTATGTATGTTTAATTTATTGAGTGGTGTGATGAGTGAGATACAAAAATATAGGTTATGTTTACTCTTTTGATAATAGAGGTAGAGTAATTAGAAGTTACCAATTCTTATAAGGAGGTAACTTGGATTCAAAGATAATTTCTATATGTTGGTATAGTGTTGATTCAATGTGATGGTAAAAGTACCATCAATCTAGAAAAGTATTTAGTAGGCTCTATGTGTGGATAAGCATGTATTGATGAGTAGAATCAATTTATTCATGATATGATAGAGGGCATAAGGTATGATTGAGAAGGTAGCATCTTCTACACATTTTTTAGATACATTAACAAGCCCTTGAAAATAAAGAAATTAAATTGGTGCATGATTGATATGGGGAATATCCACTAGACTTTAGTTCATTATATTGGATAACCTTATGATTCTTATAATACATACTTGACAAGTTTGAGATTGTTAGGAATAAGTATTGTACACCTTGCGAGTCCTAATGCTACCATTATCATTTTAATTTAGCATTTAAATAAAATATTTTAAAATAATGTGCCCACATAAAAAAGGGTACCCCACTTGGAATAAATATTAAAATTTCTCATTCAAAACCCTTCATCATGGGTTATTGGTCTTATCATAATTGTAAGATGTCATTAAATATGGCTTATAATATTAAGTAGTCATGGCATCTTTAACCAACTATTTCTAACCACTTGTAAGAGACATGTAAGATATATTATTTCACCTAAATAGGGAGTTACATTTGAATCTCTTGTTGATAGGGGTTAATGGTAATCAACAAGAGTTACATTTTAATTGTGCAATTACTCTTAGAGAGTGGGTCATGGGTCCATTTTGAACTGATTAGACCAAGCCTTGGTTCATGGTTTTGATAAAAGATTTGTGTTTTCCAAGACTTCCTTGGACTATATAATGAGAGCTTGGGATGGCTATTGCACAATTAGTTTTATGTAATGTTATGTTATAAAATTCCTTCATATACATAGTGTTAAAATCTATTGAAGCACTACAACTCATAGAGTCTATTGTAACCTTATTTAAATAATATTGCATTGGGTGTGCTTTGGAGATTTGTTTTTTCCCTTTTCAAGGTTTCCCCATGGTATATCTTATATCTTTTGTCATTACTCTACTAAAATTATTGTATATCTAATGTACTTGCATTACTTAGATCTTTTTGGATTAAGTAGGATTTATTTGTATTCCCATTCATTTATCCTAGATCCTTAATTATAGGGGATCCCAAATCTCTTCATCGGCGATCATGTAATTTTCTTGTAGCTATTCATAGGGCTTAATGTGGTAGGAAGTTATAGGTTAAGCAATAATTTTAACTCTAGCATAATATTTAGTCTTTATAATCAAATGTGACCAAATTACTATATCATTTCTTAGATTAAGGGAGGTTGATGTATATAGAACCTAGACCTAATATACCAATTCTAAATCATAAAAGGTTAGTTTTACCTAAAAAGTTAGTGCTAACTAATACAATACTAAAAATTCTCCTATCATGTGCCTCACATCTTAAGTATTATTGATCCTTTGTCATGCCTTGCCCTATCAAATAAAGAATGTAATTTCTATGTGTCTTACAAAGATATTTTCCTCCCTCTCATTGTCTAACATGACTTTTTAGTTACATTCCCTAGATTTCCTAACCTACATCTATTCCAAAAAGGATCAAGCTTTCTTGGGATTCATTAATGAAGGGATGATCCATCCCCTCTAACCTCAAGATAACCTAACTCTTCTTGTAGTGCCACACATAAGGAAATTCATTTAAAAAGTTAATTCATATATAACATGTTTTGTATATATAATGTATTAGCTACCTTCATAATGCCTCTCCATATGTGGGAAAATAAGTCATTTATTCATATTAATTTGATGATAATTCAAATTAAAAGGAAAAACTAGTGAAGCTCTTAGCATATTATAAGGATAACATTATGGTATGAGCTACTATAAGTTCACATATGCACCCATCAACTAAGTGTAATTATTTTTCTTAAAATATTATGCCAACGAACATTGACCATTGCTACCAGTTTATTTCTCTCAAGGGCTAGGTATCTTCCTATGTTCAACATGGCTCTTTCCAACTTAAGCCACCCCAAATAAATTAAGGAGTTTTCTTAGCCATATTTATTGAATTCCAATCTAGAAAGAAACTAACTTTATAGTGATTTGTTGATCTTATCAATAAAATAAATAAATGAACTTGTAGTTGGGTATGGATCAACCTATTTTGAAGACGAAAATAACTTTGCCTCAACTACCTTTAAACTTCAAACTCATTGTAGATCAAACTATATTTGTTGGTAAATAATTCACTAAAAAGATAGGAAGAACTAGTCGATATTCCCTTCTCGCCACTTAGTGGTAACCTCTCCTTACAAGTGTATTTTTATGCTTTTGAGAGATTTTAAAACAAGGTTGCATAAATAATTTAAGTGATTATGTAGAAAAAGGTAGGAAAAATAATGCTTAATATTTGAGACAATTAATTTTAAAGACTAGATATTGGACTTAACTAATGATCGAAGATTTAAAACCATCTTTTTAAATACTAAAAAAAAAGATAACATAAAAATGTATAGATGAATTAATATACCTCAAAACAATAGATCTAAATAAGATTTAAACTAAACTATTATGAAGTTTTAAAGTTTTGAAATTGTACAACTAAATGTACATCACATGACCTCAATATTAAAGTGCACAATTATTAGTCCATTCCATTACCATGTTGCCCATCACATTTATTTAATTTGATAAATATGAATAGAATTTATGATAACAAAGGTTGTTAGATGCAATTTTGGTTTTATTCAAATTATATACCATAAGAATAAATGATTAGATGAAAGAAACAACATTCATATTAAAAAAAAATACCATTGAGGGTTGGGATGAGAGATTAGTAATTTTTTCAATTAAAGCCAATACATAAGGATTTTATAAGAGGTAGATAAGCAATACATAATCTTTAATAAAGTTCACCGATACACCCAATCAGATCTTGTACTTGAAACTGTCAGTTTAATATAATTTTGAGTGTGGTCAAGCAAACGCTTTTTGTCTGAACAGGGCAAGCTTGAAGCAGTAAAAGTTTGAATCATCAATCTAATGTGCATTAGAGGCGTCCCAGCTCTCTGGAATCTGATCAGCAGACCATGTTAACAATGGCAATCAATGGGTCAGTTCAAAAACGTTAACAAAGTTATAGCCCAAAACTAATTAAAATAGACACGAATTTAAAGTAGCGTAACCTTTAGGCTGCCTCTGCAATCCGATCCATGATGTTGGCGACGGCGGTTTTGGAGTCTTTAAGCAAGTTGACACTGTTGATTAAGGCGTTTCTCTTTGCAGTCACCAGTGGACTTTCTTCCAAGATTTTATCCATCGCACCGAAATTGGGAGTTCCCACATCTTTGAGAATCTGGGGTTCAAGCTCACTGCCCACCAATTTTCTGCAAACAAACTGAAGATGCAGAGGAATCCCATCTCCCATCCTCAAAATGGCCACTTTCCAGTACGCCGCAACGCTCATCTGCAATTCATACGCTTCCTCCACACGCTCTCTCGGCATTTCCCTGATGTCGCCCACTTCGACTTCTCCAAATTTGTATAACACCACCGTCTTCGTCATCCGTGCACTGAGATCATTCAGGCTTTCCATGAACTGGGCTTTATGCTGAATGAGCTTGCCATAGGTTTTCATGTACACAGGATTGAGAGTGAAATCGATGCCTTTCTCCATCTCTATCATTACCCTAACGTGTGCGATGCATTCCTGCTTCTTTTCCAGCACCAGCCCCTGTACAGCTCGTTGAACGCGCGACCGCAGCTGTGGGTAGCAGTGACAATACTGGTCAATAACCCGATTAATCACGTTTGCCAAGTAGTCTCAAACAGTGGATGCAAGCCTCAGTGCCCTCTCCGCAACCTCTTCCACCTTATGCTTTAACAGCTCCAGAAATACAGAACGCGACTGGAAATTAGGCAGCCCAACGCCCTTGGCTTCCTTCAGCATTTGGGTCTCCTTGTACAGAAACTTGCCTCCAGAGGCGCCGCTCTGACAGAGGTCTTCGTAAAACTTGTCGAACATCTCTCGCAGGCGGGCGGTACAGTGCATCTGGGGATCATCTGGAAACTGCTGAAACTCACCCAGAATTACAATCTTCTTCAGCGACTCCTTAATCTCGTTCAGCAGCTTCACGAACACTGCACTGGCCTCTCCGGGGTTGCACAAATGCTGAGGAAGGCTGCTGAGCTCAGCTTGGCGTTTTCCCAGCGTGGTGTCGATTTTGCTGCAGATTTCAGGAAGCGAGGTGTTGATGATCATCGCTTGGATGTGCATCAGTTTCTTCGCCAACATAGAGATTCCCACCATCGACTTGTCGATCTTCTTCAGCAGCGGGTGGGCGTCGAACAGCTGCTTTTCAATGTCCCGGGCTTCGGCGTTACTTTCGTCGTTAATGCCGTTGCGGACACAGACGTAGCCAAGGCCAATGTTGACTTCGTCCGCATTCACTTTTTCGAGAAGCCCCTCGGGCGCCTTGTCCGACTTGGTCACCACGGCCAGAGTCCGCTCGCCATTTGGATCCACTTTCAGCGACATTCTGATGGATTCGCAGGTGGGAAAGTCCACAGTCGCCGCCAAAACGTTGAGAATAATGCTCTCGTTTGGACGGATGTAGTGCATTATAATCTCCGTTATCTGCTCGTAAATGTCCTCCGGCTGCCCGGCTATTGGAACTCTGGTAATGCCGGGTAAGTCCACCATTGTCAAATCCGGAGCTCCAACTTTTGTAATGTGGAGCGTAATCGGAGTGTCCCTTATTCCTTTCCCATCTCCTGCAATTTCTTGTGTCGCAGCCTAGATCTTGGCTGTTATATCCCACTCTTTTATTATCTCCTTTTTGCTACTGTACTCGATGGAGATTTTGGCTTCAGATATGTCGCTGCAGCTCTGGAGTCTCATGACGAGGGGAACGCGCGTGCATATGCCTTGCCCACGGGGAAGCTTGAAGCCTGCGAGGGACTCCAAGACGCTGGACTTACCGCTGGACTGGTCGCCCACCACCACAATGCTGGGAAGTTGGATTCCTTCTTTCATGATGTCCAGCTTCCGCAGCTTATCAACAGCGTCCAGCAGCGGCCTGATCTTCTCCCGGTAAGCAATTGTCAAGCTCAAATCTTGGGCATTTTCTTTGTCTTCCCCATGCTTGGTAATGCCTTTGATCATCGACATCCTCAGCCTCTGGCTCAAAGAGTCAATCGACGTGCGCATGATCAGAGCAGAAGAAACAGTGGGAGGAAGATGTGATGCCAGACCACAACTGAATTCTACTTTACTAAAATCTCGTGTTTGCCGTGGAAAGCTTGTTACATGTAAAACCAAGGCAATGTAGAGAATCCATTGCTTTCCAAGTGGCGAGCTCCCCTGAAGCTTTTTCTGACCAGGGGAAGCCCTTTGGTAGCACCACCGAGCGAGAATCTTAACACGGTAAAAATGTAGCATCAGACTTTGAGTCCTTGTGAGTATAGATTCTCATCTCCACTTATCTTCACTTTTCTCCCTTCACTATTATTATTTTTTGAATGGACAAAGGTTACATTATTTATTCCTCGTTTAAAAAGAATTAAAGATAAAATTATCAGCACCATGCAAGTGCCATCAAACTTTGAATTCTTGTACCATCAAACTTTGAATTTTTGTGAGTATAGATTCTCATCATCACTTATTTCTGTTTTTCATCTTTTACTATTCATAAAATTTACTTTGAAATGAATGATGTTAGATTATTTATTTCTATGTAGTAAGGATTGCATCCTTAGTTTCTATTATGAAAGAATTCACGAGAACATATCACTATCATGCAAGTGCCATCAAACTTTGAATCTTTATGAGTATGATGCCATAAAATTTCCATCAAGAAAACCCAACAATTTTTTATTTTTTATTTTTTAAAAAGAATGGTTACAAAACACTCCTTGAAAGTTTTACCACACATTACTATGTTCACTTTTACTTCTCCATGCAAGTCTAAGATTAGATGTTGGCATCCATGTTACTTCCGACCTAATTATCAATGTCATTAATTAAGACTATGGCGATGTTAACATTCCGCATTTGGTAATGCTACATATATACATTTGTGTAATAATTATCACAAAAACTATAATTCTAATAATAATTCAAAACTCATAAGTGTTTTCTTGCCCACCATAACACTGCCTCACATTTACTCTAACACTACTCCTAATACTTACTAAAATGATTATTGATTCTCACACCCTTCAATCCTAAAGATGTAGTAAATTATTATTATTTTATTAATTTTCCTTGACTATTATTATTTATTTGTTTATTTACCTTCTTGTATATATAAAGAAAAATACATAACTTCTATATACATATATATACCCTATACACTTTAAGAAAAAAATTAAAAATCATAATAATACAAATTACCACTTCCTCCCTAATATATTATTTTTCTATATATTTTATTTATAAAAAAAAAAACGTAAAATAATAAAAATAATCTTTTCTTTTTCTAAAGAAATTGTAGTAACTCCTATTCTCTTGATTTTCTTTACATATACTCTTATTAATTTATTCTCTCTTTTAAAAATAAAAGGTAAGTAAAGGAACAACATATATTATATTCTTCCTTCCTTTATTTAAGGAATCTTTAAATATGGATAGGATACGTGAAGTTTCCTAAAAGTTAAAGTTATAAATATGAATAATGCTACGAAAACTTTATCTTTTACTTTTTCACATCAATACCTACTATGGCTTAAAGTCGTTGCAGCGTAACTAACAACCCCCTATGTTTTTTATTTTCGAACAAAGTACAGCGGTGACTTGGCAACCAAAAAAAATATTAGAGTTTATATATATTTGTTTAATATATTTAAAAACTATTTAATAAACTATATAAACTATTTTTTTAATATATTAAACAAATATATATAATTTTTATTAAAGATTTTAATGGTGTATTAATAAAAAAACATTAACAGGGGGTTGGTCCGCTGGTCACGTTAAAAAGTTTACCAACACACTGCAGTTTATAGGGGATCGTGCTACTTGATTCTTCTTGCAGTGTAAAAAAAAAAAAAAAATATTAAAGAGTTTATATATATTTAAAAATTAAATTATAAAATAATTCTTAAACAAATAAAGTAAAATAATATTTAATAAATACAAATAGACTAATTTTGAAGTAAAAATAAAATATTTTTTGAACATATAAAATTAATTTTATTATATAAAAAAAAGAATAAAACGAAATCATTTTTAATAAATATACTAACTCAAAAATGATATTAGATATATTTATATTAATAAAAAAAATATTTAATCAATTTTTAAATTTAAATTCTATAGAACATTTAAAAAATAATAATTATAAATAATATAGGAATTCTATAATTTGTATTTAAAATTACATAATATATTTTATTTTTAAAAAAATATGTAATCCATTATATAATTCATTTAATGTGAATTCTCCTTCTTGCCACAAGGAAAGCAATATTAATGGGAGGTGGAAAATTTAATCGTGAAAGGAAAATTTAATTCTTTGGAGCATAATGCAAAGGCCATGTATAAACTAATTGAATTGCTATTTATCTAATTAGTTAAATAATCAAATATTCCACCTAGTAAAATCAATTGAATAAATATAAAATTAGTTATCTTAATTAAATATCAATTGATAATTTTATTCAATTAGTTATTTTAAAAATATTTGATTATTTAATAATAATTAATTAATTAAATTTTAAAATAAATTAAATAATTTAATCTTTATTCACCTAACTTAGTTAAATAATAAATTGATTTTACTAGGTGTTGAATTTACTAATATAAACAATTTACATTCATTTTAAAACTATTAATAATTATGTGCTAATTATGCTTTAGAAAATTCTTGATTTTACTAATAGTAGATATAATTGAATCAGTGAATATGGAACTAGTTTAAATTGAATTAAACCATTTTATAGGTGGATAATTATTTGAATTAATTAATTATAATAAAATATACATAAATTAATTAATTATGGTGAATATGAAGACTAGTTTAATTCCATAATGACATTTTTTTTTTTAATCTATTAATTATTTAAAATATACAATCAACTATTAAACTATTGTAATTCACTAATTTAAATTATCCACCTAGTTTTATAAATTATTTAGATTAATAGATAAATTATTTCTATCATTTTATTTGTTTACCTATCTTAAAAACAATTATTAATAAATCTTTAATTTACCTATTTACCTATTTTAGAATTACTTATAGTTTTATAAAACTATACCATTAGAAAAAATTAAAGATTAACTTATGAAATAATTCTAAAATAGGTAATTAAAGATTTTATACAATGGGGTGCTTTATGTCTATTTTAAATATTTTTATTTATTAATAAATTATTATTAATTTTACAATATAAATATTTGGGAAAGATAGTAAATATTTTTGTTGAGTATAAAATGATGTCAAATTTTAAATTTTTAAATATATAAAATGATTATAAGTTATTATGTTCATATTTCAATATGTATGTTTATTAAACATTAATATATATAAATTACATTAAATAAATGATAATTGGTTAAAAAAGTTGGAAACCTAAAATTCATAAATTTTATATGTCAAAAATAGGTCAATTTTCAAATTTTCCATGCACAATTTGATTAAAGATTTCAATTTTATTTAATAAAATAAATTTATAATTATGTAGAAATTCATAAACATAAAGAAATCCATGATTAAAATTCTAGTTTTACTTATTGATTTTTCAATTATCATATATTGTTTAAGTAATCATCATTGATATTTTCTTTTCTATCTATTTGTTAATTTTTTGACAATTTCAAAATCATAAAAAGCAACTCTTTATTAACTATTTTTAAATATAATCTAATTTATTATTTAACAATTAAAAACTAATTTTGACCAATAAATCAATAAAAAAATTTTTAATAAATGTAACTTCATTTAAGTTAATATTCAAATTATATATATATATATATCGTCCAATTATATTCTCCTAGGTATGTTTCTTAATTAAAATTGAATCAAAAAAAAAAAAAGACTTGTAGAGATATACAATCAACATATTTTAGGTTTCCAACTTTATTCAACAATTATCATTTATTTAATGTAATTTTTATATATTAATGTTTAATAAACATACACATTACCATAATAACTTCTAATCATTTTATATATTTAAAAATTGAAATTTTGACATCATTTTACAAATTATATGACATATTTTATTATTTTATTCTCAACAAAAAATATTTACTAACTTTCCCAAATATTTATATTGTAATAATAATAATATATTAATAAACATAAAGCACACTATTGTATCTTTTATATTTTCATAATTTAAAAAAAAATACTTCATTTACTCATTACCTACTAGAAAACTAGTCATGCAGTTTTACACTTGCTTAAAACCGTGTTCTACACCCAGGGGTGGCGTATGCAGTGTTCTAAGCTATACTGCAACACATTTATCCTAGGATGAGTTACTTGCCCATGCGGTTTCAATTTTGGATTTATTTTCTTTGATTGAATGATGGGGATAGGGATGAACTACAACTGCGAGAATAGGTGAACATTTATTAGTCCTTTGAATACGCACTGCTTGGGGTAAGCTGAAAATAATGACCAACCCGTAAGGATCAACTTGCAACAATCCTTTACTTACACTAAATTGACATTACAACCTCACAACAATGTATCCGTAGTTGCTAATAATAAAATATTACCATTACTATAAGTAAATAACATAATTTTTGTACTCATATTTATTTATTTATTTATTTTTATTTTTCCTTGTTATTTATGATATATTATAAAATGTTACCAGATTTAACGGGCAGCATAAATAGAAACATTTATGAGTGGCTCGATGAATTAGGAAGAATATAAATAATTGCACACTATTTCTTCTTTTGGGGCAGAACGATGGCACTGGCTACATAGGTGACAATTTGCACCGAGGCATCCCATGTCCTGCCACCCCATATATACCTGCTACTAACTATCAATGATTAGCTCGTACCACCGACCAATCTGCTATCTATAGCATCCAAGTTCGTCAACCTCACACTAGTAATTAATAGAAAGTAGTCTATTAATCTGGGACACACCAAATTTATTCACAACCACCAGGTAAATTGAAATGGTTGTCCGGCCTAAATTTCCCATTAATGGGCGAGCATTTATTTGTGAACTACCACAACATTACCGCCAAAACTTGTTGTCCCGCCTAAATTTATGCCTAAATTTTCTGCTCCACTCTGCGTTTGGGTCCTCTTTGGTTTTGTTTCATGTTTGCCTCTATTGTAGCCCTCAATACCAGATCTACAGGTGCTTTTAACAACGGTCATTTCTTGGGGTGCAACAAAATATGTCAGGAGAGCCAATGGGTATGAAAATCCTTCCTTTGTGTATATATTCAAGATGAACAGGGGATAATAATGTGGTTACAAAGACAGTGTGGGAAGTTATACATAGCAGAATTTGGTGTAGTAAATGAAATAGAGCTCAATTATCAGCTTGAATAGCTTCACATTGGAATGTAATGATGAGAGAGCACAATCCACCTTTACCAAAAAGATACAATTTAAAAAATAAAAGAATCCTCTGATCTTAATAAGTTACACAGTTGGATATTTCATATTTCTAGAGGAGCGACCATTCTATGCTTTTATTTCTGCCATACACGGTTCTTTCAATATTTTTTTTTATATCTTTTATTTTTCCTATTCCAAATAGGAGATTTTACATCATTTATTTCTATTATTTGAAACCCATTGCATATGATTTCACAAGGGTAAAATAATGGAGCATATACACTTTTTATCGTTTTGTGATATAAACAATTGTCATTTAACACACAATGATGCCCATGAAATGTAATATGGCTAGTGGGTAAGCGATTCCTGTTTTAGGCATGCACATCCTTTTTTAATAGTGTTTCCATTTTTTTGTGTGATCTCTATAACCGCCTTATCTAGATATATAAAAACAATAGTCTGTCGTATTATAATATAAAATAACTTATTTTTTCAGTTTATTAAATCTTCCATCTATGCATGAAAACCTATGTGCATTGCAAATATTTTGAAATTTTGGTATATTTTAACTTTGATCAATTCATTTTTGTATGAATATTTATTAGAGAATTCAATCATCCATGGTACAAGAAATTTTTATTTTATATATTTAATTATTTTCATATCTTTGAAATCTTCATATCTTCATTATTTTCTTATATAATTAGTTAAACATTAACATTCCATTGACCTAAAACCAAAAAAGTATTGCACTAGGAAAAGTGTATTGTGTATTACAGATTATGGTGCAGTTCACTAGTAAAAGTGGGTTAAGATTGATTATACCCTAACATTCCCCTCAAACATTAAATAAAATAACCTTAAGTGATAAATCATTGGAATTTCATAAGGAAACTCAAAATCACATAGATTTAAAGAACTCAATAAAATGTGGTTTATTTAGATTTTAGGAGACCTATGGAATTCAAATGTAAAACATATTAGGAAATAAAAATGTAATTAAATTTGAATTGATAATGATCATTAATTTGTGAAGGAAAATAAAATACACCATATTAGAATTTAAAAGCCCTAAAAATAAAATAGATAACATAGATGACATAAAAATATATTTACAAGTATATATATGTATTTTTTATTAGTTATTAATGAGAATCATGAATTCAAATCAAAATAAACAAAGGGGCATGCATAAAGTTTGGTTAAAAATGGCTAAAAAAAATGGGTTGAAAATTTCAAGGGAAAATTGGGTGTCCTATATAGGTAGAACAAATGGTGATTCTTAGTAGAGAAAATTGTAGAGTTCAAAATCCATAATCTTTTGTTAGAAGTGAAAAAATAAATAAGATAAAATCATGTTATAAGTGATGCTAAGAATGTCTCAATAAAAGTAGACTTAGAGTAGGAAATAGGTTCTATTAATCAAATCATGTGTGTGCATGATTCAATTACTCATTTTCATGTTGACTTTCAATTGACATTTAAAAAGGGATACTAGGCACATAAAAACAATTATTCCTAACACATGCTTAGACATTATTTCAATGCTACTAGCCAAGCATCTATAGCCCTAATAGAGTTATCTCTAGTCACACTCAAGGCATAACTCCATTGCTACTTAAACATCTAAAGAATTAGTAGAGATACCTAATTCACTATTTTTTTTTATTTTTTAAACATTTTCTCATTTTATTTCTTATTTTTTCTTGTATTAATTTCTTTTGATTTTCTTTTTAGCTCAACTATCAAGCTATGAATCTTGTTACCTAGTTTGGGGACCACCAATGGCATGTGAGATGATCTCTTAGGAAAAGAGAAAATTGATTACCTAAAACCACAATGGGTCACCCTAGCATACTAGACAGTATAATGTTTGATTATTATTTTGATTAAATAAATTATCATGCATACTTAGCAAGTTAGGAATAACTCAACTAAGAAGGGAACAAAACCTAAGGGGGCGAGTGCATTGAATTGGGGGAAAAAAGAGGAAAAATAATAAAATTTCACTATAACATGATTGTGCTACAGCTAATGCAAACATTTTATATACAACATAAAGGAAAAATCCCCTTGGAACACACATTTTTACCACCAACAACCACAATTGATTACTACAAAGAGACCAAAACATAAGAGCATCTTCCATATTTTCTTATATTTCTAAATTCTATTCCAGTCTTTCTTTAAATGCCACATCATAGAATATGTAAGAGGTCAAGAATTTATTTTCTTTTTAATCAAACATTGTTTATATTTTGTAAATTTCAATATTCTAGAATAATTTTTTTATTTCTTCTCCCAAATTCTCTAAAACTCAATCTGAAACAAATTTTATATGAAGAAATGCCTAAAGAGAACCCTCCATCACTAAGGAAGAAAAGTACATGAAAATGCTCCCTAAACTAATGTAGTGAGGAGACTTTTGTACAAATTCTTAAATTTTTTCAACTATAAAAGTAGAAACGTATATAAACATAAAATAAATAATATACCATAACACAAATGTATGTGGGAAAAAAAATTTGATAGAAAAATCCACACTCCAATTCCAACACAACCCAATGCATTCTTTACTAAGCCAAAGGAATGCAATAAACTTGTAGAGAAATCTATAATAGGAGTATCACCAACATATATTTAACTAGAATATATATGGCAACATAATAGTACCTAAAAGCAATAATAAATTGATGAAGTAAAAAATATAAACCATGAATGGTTTGGGGAAACTACTTTCAAACACATGAGACATATGCATTAATTGCTTGGGTTCAAATTCCAATGTCTCTCTTTGGTCTTGGCCTTCCTAGCTATTTTTAGCATATTCCTTAAATACCTCTTCCATTTTCATAACTTGTCATATATGACCACCCAAAATTAGGTGCCCCAATTGTTCTCATTCAAAATTCAAAATGATGCTCCATGACAAGTGTAACAACCTATCATAATGCCAATCAACATTCCAATGTAAACTCCCTCTTATATGCTCTTACACACAATAGAATTTTTTATATGTAACTCTATTTATCATGAATTGACACACAATATAAATTGTTGACACATGGCCAAACTATACCACCTAAAAGTGGTGAGGCCAAAAATTCACTTAAAAAAAATAGGATCCTCCACATAGGACGTGAACTCTCCCACAAGAAAAAAATTCACTAGAATATGAAATAGCAAGTGCATAGAAAATATATTAAAATGAGCATTAGGAATGCAAAGTTGAGACACCTTTTCCTATCACTAATGGACCTTTTACTATCAATATCACTACCTTCCTTTACCAATAGCCTCATTTATTTTACTATCTTTTACTATTCTTGAACATATGTTTATATCCAACAATTTTATGTCCATTTGGAAAATATAATAAATCTCCCATGTGTTACTTTTTTTATTAATGTTGTCATTTCCTCATCCATAGCCTCTTTCCAAGTATCTAAATCATTTATACCAATAGCTTCCTTTACAAACCTAGGCTTATGAGTGTTAGTGTATAAAGAAATTTTACAAATTTATCCAAGTAATAATGTGTTGTGTCAATGGATTGAAGTCATTGTATAAAATAATTGTATGTTTGGTTTGGATCATTGATGTCATTGTTAAGGGTACAAGTAGGTCTACTATTAAGACACCATGTTAATGTAAAAATTATGTGGTGGGAACAAATCATGTAGTTTAAATCATGCTAGCCTATAATGCAAAATCTAAACATCATCCCAAATCAAAACATTGTCCCATATGATCTTATTTGTAAATTGACTTTTTGGTAAAAGCATTTTTTAGAGAAATGATCTTATTTCTAAATTCATTGGGATTCAATTGAATTTTAGGATTCAATAATGTTCCCATGTTTGTTTATATTTTTGACTTTATGGTAGACGATTTAATTTTTTAAATACATATTTGAACAAGATAGAGGTCCACTAACCATCTTAATATTATTCAGAATGGGTAGGCAGAATAAATGGGAATCACTCATTTCTCTAGATGTTCAAGACATTCCCAACCAGGGAAATCATTTCTCAAGTGTTGACCTTAAATGGAAACCTATTGGAGGTGACAATAGTGAGATAGACATATATGTTGCAATCCCTCTTGAAAGACTCCCTCACTTTTTAAAAGGAGAAGGTTTATTAGATAGTACAGAGACAATATTTGTATGTAAATTGAATAGAAAGACCGACTTGATACAACCTAACGACCAGGCAATGAAGATGTACTCAAGGTTTGTTTAGATTTAATATAATAATGAAGCATGTAAGAACTTATATTTTCTATTTGTTATATCAATTAATATATATATATATAGTTCATGTGAAAACAGTTATTGGTGTGCTTTTGGCCCTGAGGACAACATAAATAACTCTGAAAACAAGAAAAGGAAATGAAGTTTTATCCCAAAAAGGGGTTGTCGAACCCACTTTCTTGTTAGGGTTATGTGTGGTAGACCAGATGTTGCAGTTATTACATATAATGATTTTAGTCATTGTGATGCTAAAGGTGAATTTTTTCATGGAAAAGACGACCCTTCTAGTGATCCAAGGAGTAGTGTTGCCCCAAGGTTGTCAAATGAATGCAAATCATATATTGAATCCTTATTGCTAATGGGGGTGGGAATTGACACAATATGTGAACAACACTATTTAGACCCTAGTTTGACTCAGTTGATGAATAAGAGGGACACATATTTGTTGAGGAAAGATTTTTTGAATGCATGGAATAGAGTACGCTCACTTTGATCCCAAAAGAATGAAGATGATGCAAAAAGTCTAAGCATGTGGCATATAGAGGAGAAAAACAACTTCTTCTATTATAAAAGACCAAACAATATGGAAAATATTCCATTTATGATAGGCATCCAAACACCATGGATGCGAGAAATGATGGTGAAACATTCACATAATGCAATTATTGCTATGTATTCCACATTTTCAACAAATAAATATGGTGTAAGTAAAACAATGTTAATTGTATTTATGGATCTTAATGAAATCATTAATTTATTCTCTAAAACTATAATAATTTATGGTTTATTCATGTGTAGTATCGGTTATATACCTTGCTTGTATTTGATGAACAAGAGGCCGGTATACCTGTTGCATGGGCCATATCCTCAAGAAATAAAGTCGAGGATATAAATGAATGGCTGACAGAAGTTTATAAAAGAGGGAAACAATGTAAAGAAGATTGGAATGTTAATGCATTTATGACAAACAATGCTAGTGTTGAGATTGAAGCAATCAGGCTTATATTAGCCTTAATCTTTTATTTAAATTGAAATTAACTCGTTGTAGTTGCTTAATACTTATTCTATAAAAAGTTGAACATTACACGTATCCTCGTAACTTGTAGATTATCCTTTGATTTCCGAGTACTTTTATGTATTTGGCATGTACGTAGGGCATGGTTGAAGAATGTATACAGGTAAGTCGATGTTTTATTAAAATACATGGAATAGTTGAACATTACATGTTTGAATTTCATAGCTTGATATTATGTTTTATAATCCAGGTATGTCAGTAATAAGGATGTTGGAACTAATATGTTTGATAGATTGTGTGAGATAATGTATGCAATGAGTGATAATGAAGACATCACTACTCATTTGATAACAAATTTCATGGAGGAATTCAAAGAGAAGAAGAAATTTATTGATTACTTTCAACAAACTTGGTGTCATGATGAAACTCATATTGGTAAGCTCATTGAATTATTCATTATGATTTTGCATGCATTTACATTGTTTAACTTATTTTTTATTTATACTAAGATATCATTTTATGGGTTTGTATAGCAATGTGAGCAAAAAATTATAGAAGTTTCCCTCATGCAAATCAAGAAACCAATGCTTCCATAGAGTCGTACCACTGCCACATCAAGAGTCACTATTTAAATGATCGTGCTAAGAGGTGCATGAGGAGAATGGATTGGCTTATCCATACACTTCTTCATAGGGTAGAGCCATTTTATAAAAATAAAAGATATTTGCAATTATTTGGGTTTCTGATGAACTTCAAAAAAGAATGATATTACACAACTGCATTAGAGAGGTCAAAAAATATACCAGATATAGATTGTTATCCATATGATCTTCTCCCTAACACATACCAGATAACAAGCCAAACAACTCCAACAAAATGGTATCTTGTTAGAAAATATGGATCAGATTTGCATGTGTGTGACTATCAGTGGGAAAAGAAGGGAAACACATGCAAACATGTGTTAAAGATTTTAGATCTTCTAAAGAGAAACAAAATAAATGAGCAAGATCAAGTTGTTGCTAAGGGTCAATTGAGATTTAAGTTTAATATTTATATGTTAAATGATTATTATTATTTTTTTCAAAAATAACTAAATTAATCTCATTGAATTATCGATGGCGTTACTCCATTGCTTGATGATGATGACAATGTTAGAGGGAGTTTTAGTCATGAAAAAAATACCATTGGTAATATTGATATGGTATTTACAATTAAATATTAGTTTTTTTTATGGTTCACAAAATTAATAAAATCTTAATTTGGAATTATAGATGGTTGCAATCAAATAGAAGATCAAAATGTGCTTGGGATTGTCATTAGTGAAGACCAAAGAATAGGTAAATCTCAATGTCACCACTTTATAATGAAATATTAAGATATTTTTAGATTTAATCATTTTTATTTGTATTATAGATGGCGGGAAATCATCTAATGCTTCGAATGATAACTTTCAAAATTCTATTAATTATTTAAATCATCTGCTCCAAATTTTACCAACTAGCGAAGATGAAAAAGAATTTTTTTGTCAATGTATTGAGAGATTGAGAAAAGATATTCATACATCTCTTCCTTCCTCTTCCACATTTACATCAATCCCTGGTTTAGATAACATGTCTACGAGATGAATATCACCATGGTTTAGTCCAAGAAAAATGTGTAAACGTCGTTCAATTCATCCAAGAGACAATGTCATTTCTGAAGACTTGAATGAAACAATTGATGACTCTGAAAATTTCCAATTCCCCTCTATAGGATGTAGAAAGAAAAAGAAAAAGAAGGTAATTAAACGCTCAGGCATTGCAATAGAAGAAGAAAGAGTTAGTATCATGCAACAATATAGTAATTATATTTTTTCAAAAGAATTTTAGTACTTTGCATAACAATACTTCGTGTTTTTATTTCATATGTTAAATACATGTCATTGTAGGTTTGGATGATCAAGAAAGTACTCAACAACATCAATTACCTTTCTCTATTGATCTAAACCAAACAATAACAGATGAAATCCAACTTATAGATGGTAATTTTTTAACTATTAAATGTGTTTATTAACTTTATAGACAATTACTCAATTCCTATCTCTAATCAAATTTCTAATCTTTATAAATTTACTATTGTTTATATTAATTATATAATGTAATTTACACTTGAAAAATTTATCTATGTTGATGTGTTAAATATGTGTGGCATTGCAGCTTCAGAGGATCAACAAAATAGTAGAGAATATATGTTACCTTTTTGTATTGATCTTAACCAAGAAATGACAATGGAGACAATGCAAAGTGGAGATGGTATAAAAATTATAGAACACACTTCAATCAATTTTTTGTCTTTAATTTGTAGATTATATTTTTCTAAGTTGATTTCTTAAATGTGCATGTTATTGTGGCTTTAGATGATCAACAAGACACCCAACATATGTTACAATTTTCTATTGATCTTAACCAAGAAGCAACAACAATGGATGTAATGCAAAGTAGAGATGGTAACAATTTGGTAATTTGAAATTTCTAAATTATAGATAAGTTTTTATTTGGTGGTCTAATTTATTTACTATTTAGCTAATTAATCAAATTTATGGTTTGACTTGTTATTGTGTAGTCAACTTTTCATCCATCAAGTGGGATGAGGAGGCTAGATTTTGATGATCCACCACAAATGTAAGATTTGTCTGAGACATAAGATCAATTGGACTATTGGGATTTAATATGTATTTATTCTACATGCACTTTGTATGTAGATCTTGAGATGGCATGTGTAACATTTTGTAAAAAACATTTTGAGTTGCTATAAATGCCAATTTTGTATATGTGTAGATAATTATTCTACACTTTTATAAATAAAAGTCTATATACAATATTATTTTTGTTGACCCCTTTGACATTGGTTTTGGCATTGATGTGAAGGGTTGATCTTGGCACTTACAATGTTGGCATATATTCTCAGGTATTCTATATTTAATGATCATCATGATTTAGTTTGGTTTGGTACATTTATGGTGATACCTTTTTGCATACATTTGTGTAATTCATTGAAGGCTCAGCGCTATTGGTTTGGTCACAAAGGTAACATAAATTGTTTAGTCACAAAAGGCAGTTTTTATATTGCATTATATTTTTAAAATTCATCAACCATTATCTTTGCTTATTTTACCAAGACTCACTATATTCTATACAGTTGTTAACTAATCTTAGTTGTTCTTCAAACTGTCAAATTCTTTATAATTTTCAAACTACATTTAGATCACTACTAAGTCTATTGTTATATAGTGTCTTTCCTATTGTTTGGGTGCTACATTGCCATCTTAATGTCTAAGAGACGATTTATTGGGGCACCTTTCTATTGAACTCTTAAGTCCATGAAACAAGAGTATTGTATTATGGCACCTTTTTGTTGAACTCTTAAGTCCATGAGACAAGAGTAAATTGGCGCTTACCTCAAGAGAGAAACTCGAGTTCAAATCTAAAAAGAATGTTGGTTTGAATGTAAGAGGAATGGTAGAAATTTGCAATATTATGATGTGTTGCAAATTATAAATCATTATTGTGCCTAAATGGGCGCTTTGAAACAAGATATCAATATCCATCAAAGCATAGAAAATGCACGACAACATCCCTGAAAGAATGTTGTCTATGGATTGCAATATTGTAGGATATGCACAAAATGGTTTCTTAAAAAGGCTTTAGAAACTTCCCAGCAAATGCAATTGGCAGGTGTAAACCCAAATTCACAACCTTTTCTAGCATCTTCACTTCCTATAATAAAATGGGAGCTTTGGAACAGGGTATGTACATCCATCAAAGCATAACAAAAGGTGGATTTCTATCAGATATCATGGTTGGAAATGCTCTGGTAGATATGCATGCAAAATGTGGAAGCACCGGCAAGGCATGTGAACTGTTTGACAAATGTTGGAGGAATCCACTAATTTCTCCACTACTTTGACTGTCGGTTTCATAGACTAAATTTAGTTAGTATTTATTTTGAATGTTCTGCGTTTGCATGCTATGTTCTGCATCTTTTGTAACCACTCTGTAGGTGTAACTACGGTGTAATTGTTGTCTAGAAGTTTCTATGTTTCTATTTAGTCCTCTTCATTTTTGAGGCATGGAGTAATGTTCTGAAGAATTAATAAAACAAACTTATCAATGTCGTAGCATTTTGGTGTGGATTAATTTTGTGTTTTTGAATAATTTTTTGTTTGTGCATTTTCTGCACCTCTTTCAACTAATGCCTCAAAGAGATGTCATCTCATGGAATGCAATGATTGCAGGTTTTTCAAAAAAATGATTTGTTGAAAAGGCTTTAGAAAGTTTCAAACAAATGCAATTGACAAGTATAAAGCCAAATTCTTTGCCATAGTCCTCCCTGCCTATGCCAAAATGGGAGCTTTGGGTGCTTATGGATCATATATGAATATAGGTCGATTATTCCAGCAACACTATTTTTTTAGTTGGATCCTAAAAGTTTTGCAACTTATGTTCTTCTAAAAAAAATTATGTGCAAAAGCGGGTAGGTGTGGTGAGGTTCAAATAGTAAGGAGATTGATGAAAGATAGAGGAATTAAAAATATACCTGGATGTAGTTGGATTGAAGGCTATAAAATGGTACATTATATTTGTGTAGGAGACAGATCGCATCCACAAACATGGGAGAGCTAGGCAAAGTTGGAGAAATTGGCTTGGCGAATGAAGGTAGCAAGGTATTTCCAGATTCAAGACTTTTACTTAATGCTTATTACAAGAGGAATTTCCAAATTCAAGAGGAGTTTATTACAATGAGCCCAAGACTGTTGCAGCATCTTTCTAGAGCTTTGGGGGTGTTTGTTTATGAGGTTTTAAGTTCTCTTGTTAAAAGTGTTTGGTGGTGTTTGGGAATGAAATGATGGATATTTACTATTTTTGAGTGAAATCCTTTTCTATCTAGCCCTGAAAACAACATAGCCCTGAATCTCCAAAAATTGAGCATAGCTCTCATACCATATAACATCATACACATAAGCTTTAAACTGGAAAAATAAATTTGGTGATGAGGAGATAATTTATGCAAATTGAAATATACCTGCCTCTTAAGACACATATTGATCAAGTTTCTCAACACTTATCTCTTCATCATAGGGCTATATGTTGATCTAATTTTTTTAGATGTACAACGGATGTCAGATAGCCCATGAATATCATTCATTTTTTTTTAAATGACTGACATGGGATGGTAACAGTCATTAAAATTTTATAAAATGATTGTCATGGGCTATAGATTGTCATTAAAAAGATTTTTGTTTCTAGATTTTTAATTTATTTATGTATTTTGTATTTTTTAAAAATTGACACCCCAAAGCAAAGAGAAATGACTTTGAGAAAATTCCAAGCTTTTGAAAATATTTTATTTTTTCATAATTTGAAGTCATCTAAAACTAATTGCAACTCCAACAAGGTGGTTGGTTTAAGAGGAGGTCCTGGAATTGACACTTGGATTAGATCTTGGCATGAGGTATTCGTATCAAACATATGTTTGGTTTATTGATTTATGTTCATTAAATGATTTTCTTCAAAGTGTAAGTGTGTTATGTGGTAAGTAAGTATATGGTAGCAGTGTATATCCTCACCATTATCTCATGAATGGACAATCAGACTATGGATATAATTTAGAAGGTGGACTTCACTAAGTATTATTTATGATGGATTGTGAGATGAGGTAATGTTTAAAAAAAGCTGCAAAGTTGGGACATATATGAATGTAATAGCTCTCCATTTAATGATTCATTAAAGGGGCAGTGATTTTGGCATTCAATTGTTTCTCTTGTTGAACAGGGATGATGATGGACATGCTTTTTTGTTGGGCTAAGAGCTTTTGCAAACATATTCATCATGTCTCGAAATACCTTTTCTTGGAACTTTTGCTAATGTGTCTCTATATTGTGACCTTGATGGTGAGGTTGTGGATTGACACAAGGGGCCTTGTTTCTTTATAGTCATTTTTAATATTATTCTTGGCATGTAAGGTTAGGTGGTTAAACCATGATATCTTCAAGAGGCACAAATCCTACTTCGTGTGTCAGGGATGTATCCCCTTGTTATAATATGAATTTTTTTTTCTAAAAGTATTGGTAGTAAATCCATCATAAAGAATTAAAAGAGTTAAAGGTGGATCTTATGGTCATATCCCCCTTGGTATATATCAAATAACTATGCTTAAAATGATTCGAGAGAAATCCTTGTGAAAACATGACCTACTTCCTATAGGGATTGACGTTCTCAAATTGGCATTTCGTGGCAAAATTGTCTAATGTATTCAGATACTAGACTTGTTTGAAAATTTGAATATCTAAAATTTTGTTTTTAAATTAATAAATTCTTCCTATAATAAAAGATTTGAAGTGCAAAAGCATTACTTTTATTGCATATGCATAAATAAACTTTGGAATATATAGATGTGTATATGCAAAAATAGACATCACTTACTACCAAGTAAATATGAATGTCTACTTTAACAATCATGGTAATGTAGATGGTCTCCATCATGCTCATTCCTTTTTATTTTATGGACCTTGTAAATTTTCTTTTCAATGCAATAATCTTAAGATCTTCTGTAATGTGTGACTTTGTTAATTACAATTTTTATTATTTGCTCATTACTTTTTATTTTATGGACCTTGTAAAATTTAGAATGGATTGTTCCATTTAGAATTTTTTTATAATATGCATACTTTATTTATCAAGTTGGAGAAACTTAAGTGGATTTAATTGTAGATGAAAATCATGAGACTTTAGTAAGCTGGGGACAAATACAGGGGTCCTCCACAGAGTCCTAGGAATTTGGCTTGCAATCTAGAGAGTCTCTGAATAGCATAGAAAATAGGGAAAAGGTATTGTCTATGGCAAAGGAATATGGCATCAATTTAGAGGATATTCCTGGTATATTGAGCGTACAACATCATTTACTTAATAGCCTAACAATTGAAATTAAGGGCTTGAAAATGGTACTAATTCACGAAAAATCTAACATTTTAACGTATAAATCTAAATGTAATATATGGATTCCATCCTCTTAAAGTTAGTGTAAGCAGATACATAATTAATTTGAAGCTATCAATTCTCTATTGAAACCTTTGTTGCACACACAACATCATTATGACCTACCAATTTACCTCATGTACTGCATACCAAAAAATATAACAAACATTTTTCTAAATAACCTTCCAAAAAATATATTTTACCAATTGTATAATAATTTGTCACATGATGTGAAATCATGATTTTTTAAATTTTATTTATATTCTATATATACTTTTGAATTAAAAAATATTTTATCATTTTTTTAAAACAATATTTTTAGTGTATCTTTATTATTTTGTATACTAAATAAAATATTTTCATGGTTTCTTTAAAATAGGTAATTAATATATATTGTATAGAGATTTTTGATTAGTTTAATATATATTGTATAGATATTTTTGATTATTTTTAATAAATTATTTTATTTATTATTAGTTTTTAAATTGTTAATAAAAATTATTAATTATTATTTAACTATATATCATAAATAAATTCTTCTAAACATATATTTCTCATCATAAATATATTTTACCAATTGTATAATAATTTTTCACATGATGTAAAATCATGATTTTTTAAATTTTATTTATATTCTATATATACTTTTGAATTAAAAAATATTTTATCATTTTTTTAAAACAATATTTTTAGTGTATCTTTATTATTTTGTATACTAAATAAAATCTTTTCATGGTTTCTTTAAAATAGATAATTAAGTTTAATATATATTGTATAGAGATTTTTGATTAGTTTAATATATATTGTATAGATATTTTTGATTATTTTTAATAAATTATTTTATTTATTATTAGTTTTTAAATTGTTAATAAAAATTATTAATTATTATTTAACTATATATCATAAATAAAATCTTTTGAAACATATATTTCTCATTATAAATATATTTTACCAATTGTATAATAATTTTTCACATGATGTAAAATCATGATTTTTTAAATTTTATTTATATTCTATATATACTTTTGAACTAAAAAATATTTTATCATTTTTTAAAAACAATATTTTTAGTGCATCTTTACTATTTTGTATACTAAATAAAATCTTTTCATGGTTTCTTTAAAATAGATAATTAAGTTTAATATATATTGTATAGAGATTTTTGATTAGTTTAATATATATTGTATAGATATTTTTGATTATTTTTAATAAATTATTTTATTTATTATTAGTTTTTAAATTGTTAATAAAAATTATTAATTATTATTTAACTATATATCATAAATAAATTCTTCTGAAACATATATTTCTCATCATAAATATATTTTACCAATTGTATAATAATTTTTCACATGATGTAAAATCATGATTTTTTTAATTTTATTTATATTCTATATATACTTTTGAATTAAAAAATATTTTATCATTTTTTTAAAATAATATTTTTAGTGTATCTTTATTATTTTGTATACTAAATAAAATCTTTTCATGGTTTCTTTAAAATAGATAATTAAGTTTAATATATATTGTATAGATATTTTTGATTATTTTTAATAAATTATTTTATTTATTATTAATTTTTAAATTGTTAATAAGAAATATTAATTATTATTTAACTATATATCATAAATACATTATTCTGAAACATATATTTCTTATCATAAATTAATTAAATATTACAAAAAAAATTTATGCGTCAAGTGTCCCCACAACCCAGCAACCCATACCTTAGATACCTGGGGCGAAATTATTACAAAATATTGTTTTTATACAAAATATATAATATAATATAAATTTTTAATTATAATATCTAATATAATATAATATATTTTATATTTACCCTATATTTCTTATATACATTAAATTATATTATATGTCATAAGTAAATTCTTGTCGAAACGTATATTTTTAATCCTAAATTAATTATAATAATAAATATAATATTATTATATTTATATTATATTATAAAATCATATAATATTATATTCTTGTAGCCGCTTATCCAAATATAATTCTCAAATAAAAAAATTCAAATAATATAAAATATAATATAATTCAATCAAATATAATATTTGTGCTTAATAAATATAATTATATGTTTCGTGAATTGGAAAAGTTGCTATCCAGTGAATAAAAAAATGGAAGATACAATTGCAAATAAACCAAAAAATGAGACTGCACGGAAGTCTAGGGCAAATGGACTACACGAAAGTCTAGGGCGAATGGAACGAGGACTGATGAGGATTGGAAGATACGACACTGGCACAACAGGTATGTTAGGTTAGCAACTACGGCCATCGGAGGCATAGTAGGTATGTCAAGATGCATGGCAGCGGATGGCCATCGATGCCCATGCAGTGCAAATTGTCACCCCTACAGACATTGCCCAAAATGATCTTCCTTCCTGTTGACAACGTTCTTATTACACTGATTCAGACTATTCTAATAATTAATATGTTGATCCCTAAGCGATATCATTTTGTTGCTATATTTCAAGGTTTCCTTTTAGCTTGATTTGATTTGTTCGTTGTAGAATATTTTCTTTAGCTCCTCACAATAGAGCCCAGTGTGCAACATTGTAGAAGGAGGAGTTTTTTAGGGTAGTTGTCATCACTTGCACTCAAATTCATCTTCTCTATTTTATTATTGATCTAATTCATTCATTTTTCGTCTACTTCCAAGGGGGCTCTCGACCCAGGAGATACCAAGTAGCAAGGAATGAACGTAGATTCAATTACTTTTGATCTACCATTGGTTGTGCTTGTTAGTATTACGGTTGATGGCTTCTTCATTCTTTCTGTCTCTATTTATCCGTTTGTTTTGATCATTATTGCAAGCCACTCTGGTCATGGTGCACTGACTTAAGTTTTAATCCTATTATACACAAACCATAGGGTGAACAAATGCATATACTCTTGTTTGCAAATTATTTTGTTTTCCCTGCGTACAACCAGTTATAAGCTTAAATGAGGATTCCAAGTTTATCCCTGGCGATGCTAAAACATGCAGATTATATACCCTTAATTTTGTTAAAATACCCCTATTATCATTTTGCAACTTCTGTATTTAAAAAAAAAAACTAAATATGTGAACATCGAGGGTTGAATATCTCTGGTTTAACAGTTGACTGTTTAAATGACACCCGCATAGGGTAGAACAGATGATGGATGAGGTGGGTCCAACAGCCTCCAAAGGAGCCCACAACCTTTCTACAGGTTGTGGCTGGTGATAGGCCATGACCTCTTGGGACAATCCCCCTCTCTTAGGGTTCCCAAGTCCTATGCAAGCATAGGCTGTGTACCAACAAAAAAAATAAAATACATGTTTCAAAGAAAACTCTTTATCTTTTAGAATTCAGGCATATGTTGTGTTTAGAAATGGTAATAATAACATTATATTATACCAATAGAATGTAATTACATATACCTTAGATGAATTTATATATGATTATTTATATCATTTGAACCATTCTTGTTTTTCCTTTCTTTTTAAAACCAACTATGTTCTATATTTAAACACAGAGCATATAAACAACATATGTAATGAATACATATTTTTATGTATATATTTATTCTTAGCAAGCAAGGAAAACTATCCATTCATTTAGCTCAACACCCTCTTCTTTCCAACCATAAAATCTAGTAAAGGGAACTTTAGTTTTCATTTTAAATCAATTTCATCAATGCAGCAATATACAAAAAGAATCAATATCACAAATAACATAGACAGATCCTTGTCAGCATACCAAATAACCCTTCTCATCTCAATATTCTATTTTTCAACAAAATACTATCTTTATATTATTTAAATAACACACAAATGATTGCTCTTGCATTGTTTCACTTTACAACGAATACTATTTTCCTTAATCCTTATCTCTAAAATATTTTTCAGAAAGGAAGTAGATGACAAACTATAGTAAAAGGTCTTGCTCTCCACCCTACTATAATGGCGTCATGGAGCCTCATGGGGTCTAGCCATACCCCCAAGCAAGGAATTATTTTAGCTTCATGATGATAAATGGAGTCTTTTCTCATTTTTTTTCAAGGGATAAGCTAGCATAGCACAAATTCTATGGATCTAGGTTTCTACTTTCTATTTTCAACTATGATCCATACACTATGTCACATTCTTATTATCAATAAATGAGGGTAAATGAGAATAGGAAGAACTTATCTTTTTTCTTTTAGGTGAAGGGTTTGAACTCTTTTATCCATATTTCCTCTCTAAGCCAAGCCATTTTGAATCACTATCTTCCCAAGGAGGTGGACTCCTCTCCCCTTCTCATTCTTTCTACCATCTCAATTGAAGTTCTCCAAGAGGAGAAGTGGGTAACACCCCTCTCCTTCTTCATCTCCCAATATATAGAAATCTCACAAATTGTAACCCTTGGATGGGGAGGTGTGAATGTACCTCCCTCATCAATGAGGGTCTTTTTCCTTTTTGAAGAGGGGTACATGCACTTGGACAGCCCCTCAATCTTTTCACCCCATCTTTTACTCAAAATTCGTCGCTCCTCATTATGAAGACTTTTCAGGAGTCAAATCATGTCCTTGGGGCCCTATTGCATGCCCACTTGACCCCTATCATCATGGTTTAGACCCTAGGGGGTTTATTTATGCATCCCAACCCAAGAAATTGACCAAAAATCCACTTTAAAGACCCACTTAAGGTTCCATCCGAGTTTCACACTTGGATACAAGGGTTTCTATCCTTAACCCCAACTTACATCTCCCATGACACAATTAATACCCTTTCAACCCAAAAGAATAAGCATAATAATTTTATTTCTTCCTAAACTCCAAAATAAGGAAATCCAATTCATAACCACTAGAGGATGTCTTTCGATTTTGTTCTCATTGCTTTTCCCTTCTCGCATTGGTGCTCTTCTTTTCTGCACATTACCAATGAAATCATAAGCAACATTCGTATGTCACATTAATTTGGTAATTGAAGTAAGATTTAATTGTACAACAATTTCATTAAAATTCCAATTCGTGTTCATAGTTTACAAGTTCCTAATACCTTCATGGAAATGATAATAAAACATGTCAAAATGAAATATGAGTACATTGTCACACAATCACACTATGCATTGTTTGAAATATATCTAAGCATCTATTTGGAAGAAATGTAACAAAATTAAGATTGTATTATTCACATGTGAAGTGGGGTCTTACAATTTCTGTCACCACTTACTTCCAACTTTCATATTAATTTTTGTGGAATTTATTTTTGGAATAAACAAGGTTACATTATTTATTCCTATGTGATAGAGACTACACCCTTAATTCTCTTTATGAAAGAATTCAAGAAAAAGCTATCAACACTGTGCAAGTTCCATCAAACCTTGAATACATGTTAGTATAGTTTTCCTTTATGAGTTATTATAAGCATTAGTTTAGTAAACAGTATTAGATGAAATATATAGATCGATGGTACTCATTACAAAGATTACTATAAGATAGATCTTAGTCATAGATTTCTCAAACAATACCATAAATGATTAAAAAATAAAAATAAATTCTTCACTTAACTTTATTACTATTTTAATTTATTGTTATCTTATTTTCAACATTTGAAAATAAAATATTAGTAACTCATTTCACATTTTATCAAATATTTTAAATTGTAAGTATAGGAAACTAATTTTTTTCATGAATATATGTAATATTATTATTATAAGTAATATAAGTTTATTTATTAAAAAAGAAATAAAATTATACAATACAAATTTAATCTAGTTTTTTTTATGAAAATGGTGAACAAAATTAAATATATACTCCAATTAATTTTCTTGTCCCCTACTTTAAGTATATTCCAATTAAAAATTCTCTTAAAAACATCTTATTATTAAAATATTGTAGATTGTTATTCGAGAAAATATGAACTCCATAAATTTTAAAAAAATCCTAAATATGAGAGGTGTAAACATTAATAGTTTCAAATGTTAAATTTATACTCCTCAAATGGCAAGGCACATGAAATAGGCATTTTTTTTTAAAATTAAACATTATAAAGTTCGATTCTAAGTGTTAAAATTAAAACATTCACTATGCACAAGCCTAGTTTCTATCCTCTCCAATGTTCTAAAACTGACAATGAATTAAGGAATTATGTTTAATGCACTTGGAGGGAGAGAAGTAAAACATAAAGCAACTAACAATCAAGTCAAATGAATTTCCACGTGTATGAATTATGCTTAACCAAATGTTTGAGTGAAAAGAAGAAATCAAGCCTATGATAAGTTATGTTTGTGAGTTGTTCTTATTGATTATCACACTGGTAATTAGGATGTGGTGGAACTTAAAGAAAGCTAATATCACTTCCCCTCAGCATATCAATGTCATTTATAATTTGAGCTTTTACTATTTTAAACATATAATACACCAAAGACTTGCAATTTAATGACACATTGACACATGGAGGGGTTTTGGGAAGGATTTTGACCATTTTCTAGTATGAAAATACTATTTACTCTTCTAGAAAACTACCTACAACAATTCTCACACTCGAGTAGCTATGTTGATGATGTTTTGAGCCGTTTTTGAAGGCCAATCATGAAGAATATGAAAGCAGCCCTCTCTCCCAACCAACTGATTAAAACAATAATAACAACATAAATAAAAGTACTTAGAGCTACAAGAAAATAATATCTTACATAATTTTAAAGATACCACAAAATAACGTACACCTCAAGATAAAATTTTGTATTATTTCTAAGATAGTATATCTGTTACATAACATTTTTTATTGAGACTTACATGAAAACTATGTAGAGGTAAATTATTATTAATGTTTGCAACCTCTAAAAAATTAACAGTTCAAAGAAACCAAGGTATGCATCATGCATGCAGTAGCTCTATTTAATTGATGAAGAAACTTGAAAAGAAAAATCTATTAATAATTGTCTAAAAAATTAAATAATTATGCAAACCATATCTAAAAAAGAAGTGTGCATGGGATCAAATCCAACATGCAACATGGCAATAATAATAGTAATCTAGAATTAAATTTATGCATGAAACAACATGGGAGATGTCATGGAAGAACTAGTTGAACCAACATCAATTATCAACCTTCTCCCCCTTGATTTTGAGAGGGCTCACAATCTAATCTCAAAGTGTAAATAATTGAACCTTTGCAATTGCCTTAGTGAAGATATCTACAAGTTGTTCTTGAGTGCTGATGTATTTCAATTCCACTTCCTTCTTTTGCACCATTTCTCAAATAAAATGACACTTCAAATTAAAAAAATGTATCTACTATGGTGTATTAGATTCTTGTCCAATTTGATGGGACTCATGTTATCATGCAAAAATTCCCTATAGACTCAATTTGTTTCTCTCCAATTTCTTCAAGAATTTTTCTAGGCCATAATACTTGTGTACCTATTGAGGTGACTGCAACATACTATGCTTATGTGGGACAAAGGAAAGCTATACTTTGTTTATTTGAGTTCCAAGTAATCAAACCTAAACCAAAAGAAAAATAATTGCCAGATGTAGACTTTCAATAATCCAAACTACCTCCCATATCAGAATCACTAAATTTAAAAGATTGAACCTTTTAGAAGTGTAGTAATGTATACCAAAATTTAGAGTTCCTTTCACATACCTCAAAATTCTCTTGGTTTTCTTCATATGTATTTTAGATGGCTTTGTCATGTACCTTGAAACAAGAGAAACTAAAGTAGTATCAGACATTGTGTGGGTTATAAACATCAAGCTTCGAACAATACTTATGTAAGTTGTCTCATCAACTATTTCAACACCATCTCATCTCTACACAACACAACTCCATGAACACTTGGAGTGGAGGTTGGATTACAATCAACCATATCAAATTTCCTCAACATTTCTTTGGCATAATTTTTTTGACAAATTAAATTATTTACTTTGATAAACCTCCATTCCTAGAAAATATTTCATAAGACCTAAATCTTTCATCTCAAATTCATTCATCATAGTAATTTTTTAATTCATCCTTCATTTTTTAACTTCTACCCAGATACAACAAATCATTAGCATACAAACTTACACTAAGAATATCATTACCTTCTTATTTGTAGTAACTTGTGTAAGTTCATTTTTACTTCTTTGAAAGTCATTCTTCTAAAAATATGTGTCAATCCTAGCATACCTTGCTCTTGGTTCTTGCGTGAGGCCATACAAAGCCTTCTTCAACTTGTAGACTTGGTTTTCTTTTCCTTTCACTTCAAAAGGTCTTGTGGTTGTTCCATATACATTTCCTCTTCTAAGTACCCATTCAAGAAAGCACTTTTCACATCCATGTGATGAATGCTCCATTTCTTTTGAGCTGCGAGTGAAATCATCATTCTAATAGTCTCTTGTCTTATTACTAGTGGAAATGTCTATTCATATTCAATCATGTACCTTTGTGTAAAGACTTTAGCAACTAATATTTCCCTTTATCTTTCAAAACTCCTATTATTGTTGCACAGTCTTATAGACCCATTCAGTACCAATCTTTTTCTTGTCATGTAGAAGCTCTATAAACTCTTAAGTATCATTCATTTTAATGGAATTTATCTCTTCTCAAGCATTGCTTGCAACCAAACCTCATTATTACTCACTTATTTAAAATATGATGGTTCAAAATGAGCCTTGAAAAGTAAAGAAAATTTTATTGTCTCACCTCTTGGATTTTCTTCATCTGCTTGATTTGTACTCCTTTGATAAATATCACTTAATCTTCTTACCTTCCTTGTAGAAATCAGACTTGAAGCTGGACTTACACTTGGAACTAAAGAACCATGTGAGGGGATACTTGGTGGACTTGTAGTACTTGAAATTGAAATGTTAGTGGGCTTCTCATGATCAATATTATCAATAATACCACCATTAAAAACAATATTTGACATCTCAACATGGCCTTTTTGATGAACATAAACTCCCCCTTCATCAAAACTCACATCTCTTGACACAAAAATATTATTGGTGAGAGGATTATGCAACCTAAAAGCCTTAATTTACTCACTATATCTAATAAAAATACATGATTCACTTTTTTGATCAGCTACATGAACATAGGCTAAATAATCAAAAACTTTGAAATGCTTAACATTAGGCTTTTTCTCATACCAGGCTTCATAAGGAGTCACCATATCAAGTGCACGAGTGGGACTCTAATTGATAATATACACCATTATAGCAATTGCATTACCTCCAAAAGAATTGCTTAACTTCCCTTGGTTTGTAATATACTCCATACCATTTCCACCACTATACGGTTCTTCCTTTCCGCTACTCCATTTTTTTGAGGTTTGTAAGTAATGGTGAGTCATATTTTGATGATATGCATATCACAATAGTTCTAAAAATATATTAAACAAAATTATCCTCCACGATCAGTCCTTAAGCATTTTATTTTGCATCCTTTTCCATTTTCCATAAGGGTTATAAATGTCTTGAATTTGTTTTTTTAAGGATAATAGCCACACCCATAGTAAAGATAATTAAATTTTAAAAAACACATTGTCTATTACCACACGCAATTTTCTATACCAATCCTTTCCAAACACACAAAATGATATTGAAAATGTCAAATTTTCTATAGTAATGATTGATTTATCATTTCTTTTTTCTAGTTCAATTACAATCTCCAAAACTCTAAAAAGATACTTGAGCATCACATTATAGCAAGAAGTTTAAGAATCTTGAACAATCCAAATGGAATATTTCTGCTATGCTTAGTTCACTGTGATTACATGCATTGACTGAAGATAACCATGCATCATCATACACACAAATCACAAACCATGACCAATATTATGACAGATAGAATTATGCTGGTTAAGTAGAACAAAGAATCATTATAGTGTACTTGGACTTGTATAGTGCATTAGTAAAAGCATATGATAGAGGCCATAACTTGTAATAATCAATAAGGGTAGAGAAGACAAAAAAGAAGGATACTAAGTACCAATGTCAATTTTTTGTTTAAAACATATGTCTCTCAATGAACGAATGATGAATGTTGGTATCATAACCATTGTTCAAAGATATTGTAAACTGGACCATTACTTGTACAGATGAATGAAAAAATACATAATATTGCAAGACACATTGGTTGCAATACATGTGTGCATCAATTATGCAAGAATAAAGGTTAATAAGTCAATGGAAACCTTGGTGATAACCTTGATTGACCAAAAAAGAGTGGTTGCTCTCCCTACAAGAACACATGTTAGCTCGGCATGATAAAATAGAAAAATGCACAAAAACGTACATAACATGATGGAACAACATAGTGTGGGCCCCGCCAAGATAGGGGATAAAAGTGACAAATTTGGCAGATGGGAGGAAACATTATAGTGATGAAAATGTGGAGATAATGACACTGTTAGCTAGTGTTTCTCGTGTTTTACTGGTAGTCATTGTTGTGGGTGGGAGTTTCACCATAAAAGTCACTAGCCTATTGTCCATGAGAATCTATAATCATTTTCTCTAGATTTTGTGCACCCACAGGCATTGGAGGAAAACGTAAGTAAATTTGCAATCTCAATTTTAATAAGTATTTTTTTTTTAGATGTGTTTAAATATGATAATGCACAAAATAATGGTAGATTGGAAAACACAGTGGGTTGTGAGTTATTTTATTGTGCTTGTTCAAAGCTAAAGGGTGGAGAGAAAGGGAAGAAGTTGCAGGTGGGGATACATAAAACTGTTTGAATTCACCTGAGGGGTGACTAACTAGTTGGGTTATTATGTGTAGAGGGTTTTACAATAGTATGCCAGTTATAGGTTTAATAACATCAAGTGTTTTGCGACTTGTAATTTTACAAAACAATATGTAATGAAAAAAAATTGTGATTAATAAAGTAACAACCTAGTTGGTTTATCACCCCTCAGCTCAATTTGGTTAGACACCTAGTGTTTTCTATACTGTAGTTTTATAAAACGGTATGAATGTAATGAAAACCTTTTATTTTGTAGATAGTAAGAATGTAATGAAGTTCATATTCAAAATTTATAACAACTCTAGGTTAGAGTAAATAATCCATTTCAATTTATCCATACGATTGGAACATAAAATGCACAAAATATAGTACATAACATGATATATGGGCATTCAAGCTATTGAAAGTGACGGTGCTATTTTTAACAATTTGGTTTGTACCTTCAATTTTTATCACAGACCAAAGTGATAAGAATGGCGATGCCACTTTCAGAAGCTCAAATACCCATGTATCATGTCATGTCACATTAATTCAATTTAAGATCATATCAATCTGTAGATCATATCAGATCCATAGCTTATGATAGTGAAAATTTTGAATCATAACAAATGTAAAATGGCATGTATGATTTTGATTTTAATTTTTCCCAGGTTTTCTTCATTAACCTTAACATCTACTTAAATAATTCCTAGACTCACATTTTTTTTTTTTTATTATATTTATATTTGTAGCGTAGAAAAATAGATCTTTGGACATTTTCACACTTAGTTTTGCTTTATTTAGTGTTGTAATGTGGCAAACACATTCACATTAGGTCTTGGGCCCTTGTGAACTAATAAGAATTTTAATGGAACCTTGCAAAAGTGTTGTGAAGTGTTGTAACACACTTTCACACTTTTCTACGGTCTTATTAATATATTTCACCTAAATAACCTCTTTTTTATCTGATGTAGAGAGGGAAACTCCCCCCTTTCAAATCTAATACCACACACACATTCACCACTATGCAAGAAGGTTGCAAATAAATGTTAACAAAAAATATGGAAGAGAAATATGCAACATATTGTAATGCCCAAAACTTTACACTTAAGGACAAAACACAAATTTCAAATTTCGACCATAAACACTAACATAATTCCCAAAGACTGCATCCTACACATGAACCTCATGAAATCCTAACAAACATTAGACCATTAATTAATAAGGACCTTGGCCATCAACACAATTGAATTGACAATCATGGTCCAATTTCAAATGGAGATATAAAATCCACATCACCAAGGTAGGCTTGATTAGTTCCACTAACTCATCAATAAACATAGACTTAGTTCAAGTCACAAGTTATGCAAATAATATATATATAGTAACTTTAAATATTTAATAAGAGGGCAAGCCTAGGGTTCAGACCTAATTCTTCAGGGGCTCGTCTCTGACGGCCTTGCCTACGTATATAATTCGCAGAGGAATCATAGTTCAACAACTAGACTTTAACTATCTCACCCATGGTTGGATAACAAAAGGGTATAATCACCGAGTTAAAATGATGGCTTAACATCAACTCCCAAAGCAACCCACTAATACCTCTCCTCACAGTAATAATAGGAAATAATAGTTCAAGGTCAAGGATAGAGACTAGACCCACACATAGGATTTCACAAGAACTTTCTAAAACAAATAAGAGTTTTCTCCAACTCAAATTACCATCTAGGTTTAACCCACAATTCTAGTTTTACTATACTTTAATACGTACAATGAATAAACAGTAATGGTTAAACTGTGAGGATTCTCCTTATATCGTGGAGTGGTAGGATAGGTTTATAAAGGGATTTTTTTTTCCCCATTATTAACACCTTTTGTGTGTATCATTTAGTCACCACCAAATGATATACTTTGGGCTTATCTGATTAAGAGTATATATTTTATAAACACAAGAGAGATTAAGTCTCTTTTAACCTAATAGGATTATTCTAAAGTTCAATACATGATTATGTAATAATAAATTGGAGACATATGTATATATATATATATATATATATATGTATATATATATATATATGTATATATATATATATATTTCTTTAAGCAATTCTTCCTTCATTTAGAAACTGAAATACTTAATTATGAAGTAAAAGATAAGAATGGCCATCATTAATACTCACAGTCAACTTTTATTTTTCATGATAGATCAAGAAGCATGAAAATGCATTTTCTACCATAATAGGTAACATAGCATCTATCAAGGTTAAGTAGGAATAATAGCCAAATACCACGAGATAACAACTATCAAAATTTTAGCTACTTTTATTCAAATAAATAAATTATGTAAATGAATATCAAATCAATACAAAAATTAAATTTTGTGAATATCAATGAAACCAATCCAAATGAAAACTAATTGAATATTGATTTATAATCCATTGTGGTTTAATACTTAATAAATATTAACTTCAATCTATTCCTTACAAAAAAAAGGAGTAAACGGGTCAATAGTCAAAATCTATTATTGATCAACAAATCTTTACTTTCCTAGAAAGAAAAAGATATCAAGTTGACATTTTAATAAATCATCAATAATAAATCAGCTATTGATTAACATTCTAATATTTTAATACAAATATAATTTACAAACTCATCCAATCAATAACTAATACAAAATATTTAAGTGAAAAATAAGTAACTAATGATTTACCAAGTTACTAACTTCTATTCATAACTGGAACAATTACTAAATAATGATCTAGTTCATATATCATCAAAATAATAAATTATTAAGACTCTTTCTTCACTAATGTAGAATGACTTTTAAAAATTAGAATTATAGAAGACATAAGATTTATTATTATACCCCACATGATGCATAGATCTGTAGTTTAGATAAATTAAAATAAATAAATAAAAAGATTAAAACAATATCATAACTAAAATGTATTATATAAATACTCATCATGGTAAAAGAAAAGCTATATGTTTCTTTTTTAACTTTTTACTTCATAAATATCACATTAAGATAAAATGAAAAGTCTAAGCCTTTAAGAGAATCCCACGATTCATTTTTCCTTTCTTAGACTTTAAGAATTTCTTTTATTTATTTTATTATATTTTAAGGGGTGTATTCAAATGTGTAGATTTTTAAGACTACGAGTAATCTCCTTCTTAACTTTAATGCACTAGCATGCAAAACTTGGAATTTATTAAGGCTTGGGTTTGGAGTGAGTCTGCAGCCCAACCTACTATGGCGAGAGTAATGAATCCGGCTGCACCATATTTGTTAGTAGAGATCAAATTAAATGTGAAGCTTCAGCATTAAATATTTTAGGCTAATAAATTCGATACAGTGAAAGTTGATATTTTTTTATTATAGTTGTACTTGCATTAATGCCAGCGTTGTCCCTCACATCTACATTACTTATCAATATTAATACAGTCCAAAATGGTAGCCATGTTCTGGAAATGTTGGGGTTTAACCTGTAAACCATTTAATATTATAAAACCCAACAGTGCTATTATTCTCACAGTTTGATTCCACATGGTTAATTTCATTGCTATATTTGGATTCCTAAATTAATATGCGTCAATATTGCTGCTCCTTGGCTATTCGTTACACATGAGAGCGATAACAAATAACTAACTTTCCACGGGTGGCTGATGGCCTGTACAATTTTTGGTGTAGACCTACTCGCAATTTCCACCAGAGAGAGCTCAATTACTATTACTGCATCCCCACACATCCATGAGTATATTTGCTTAATCCAGTTTTCTTATTAAAAAAAAACCATTTTTATTTAATTTTTAAACTACAGAGCCATGGATGGATAGAATTTTATATCGTCAAGACCACTATAGGAACACTTTGTTTACTGGAATACTACAGAGTTAGAATTTAATATAACTAATTTATATCTAGGGCAAGGTTTCTATAACTTCTCTCTATGCATATTATATTGACAAAAACAGTGTTTACTATCATAAGTGTTGCTCGCATATGCGAAGATGTCAAACTAAACTGTGCAGATAATTTCACAATACTTTTGAATTATTGGAATTGTTGTTTTCTAGTATGCCATTTTGTAACTAATTTTCTCAGTAATATACATTAGGATTATCTGTTGAAAGTCTGTTGCCATACTACAAGCCTCATCATTAAAAAAAAATCTATGTTTCCCATTTTAATGAATTGGCTGTTCATGCAATTCTACAGAATAAGGGAGATGTTCATGATGAGGTTGGAAACACATTTGATCAAACTAAAAGTAAAAATAAAAATAAAATCTTTAAAGACGTCCTCATAGAGATCTGAGTTTAAGCTAAGTCTTAAATTAAATATGGAGGTGACATGAGTGAGCAAAATAAATATTAGAGTTAAATTTGAGCCAGGCCTCGGCATTGAGTATGAAAATGTATTAAACACAGATGAAATTTCCTCCAACAAATCTTTCAGAATTTAAGTGGGTTGTAAACAAAACTGATTTTGGAAACCATTTCTAATTCATAGGAAAATACCTTTGTAAGACTCCCAGCTCCCTCTCTGCATCACAACTTGCAATAGGGCTTTTGAACATTAGAAGGAATATCCTTGGAGAGCCTGTGGTCAGTATGTAAAGAAGCAGAACACATTTTTATGTCCAAACACTTCATTACCATGACCGAATCAAGGCAAGGTTCTCATGCAAAAGAAGTCCTACTCTCTTCTTCTGGCCTCTTCATCACATGAGCTGGAAGCAGCGAAGAAATAATTTCTCAACCCATGTCCTTTAGAGTTTGCTTCAAGTGCTCCACACCAAATATCTCCTTGCATCCACTATCATTTCCCCAAATTTAATTAACTTATAAAATGGGGACAACCAGAGTGGCTTCAAGAATATGAGCGATGACCAAGCTGCATCCACAGTTTGACTATGTTGCTCCTTTTATCCACTAGACTCACCACCATCAAATACCCTCACTGTTGACTGAGGCCACAAGCGATGTCCCTGCAACTCTTGGCTCCATCTACAATCTCTTCACATCCATGCCACCACTCCCTCAATTCCTCCCTTCTCTTCTTTTACAAGAATGCATCCATAATAGACCCATGTCTCTACCAAACCTGTCATTTCCCCGTCCTTGAAAGCAAGTGTGATCTCCATAAAGGAGACGTGATTTTCACATTAATTCCTCTATCTCTTCATCTGCACGCAAGGTCCCTAACCTCATGCTCTCTTCCCCATAAAATCCCCTCGTCCATACTCTTTCATAATGACCTCGTTAATTTAATGCTTGCCAGCGGTGGCACAGCCAAGACTTTAATTCTCAGGCCTTCTTATCTTTCAATTACCATGCCAGTAGCCTGTCAAATATAAGATTCATCACTGCTTGTTTACTACTGAAGTGAATGCTTGGTTGTGCTGCAACTTGATGAGACGCCATCCTGTAATTACTTGGGACGGTGGGTGGAAGATGAACCGGTCATTATGATTTATCTCAATTCTCCCAACTTTCAGCCATTAAATGCCTCCCATAGCTATCGAAATGATTATGCAGGCCATAATTATCTTCCAAATAAACTCTACGATATCGCTAAAGAAGTCCCAAATTTAGTTACCAAGTGATGCGGTTATAAAAATAGTGGAAAAAGATACTCTAAAATAAGAGGGCCTTCTAAATTAGTGTCGGTGGGGAAAGTAAAGTCTGAGTGTATCTAAAAGCACGTTTTAGCTCTTATATTTTCCCCTTGTATTTTACTTGCTCGTTTTCTATTATATGTCTATTAATTATAATATGTCTATAGATTATAATATTATTTATTATGAAATTGATCTTATCTTAACCATTGAATTAAGGTAAGTGTGTATTATCACAATTTTATTTGTTAGTTTAAATCAGGTAATTATTCATGATTATAATATTCCACGCAAATACAATTTTTTATACAAAGGATGGTTTAAGATGATAATCACGTTATCTATAAGATGTATTCCTGATAGTTAACAACTTGATAACTATCAAAGTAACAAAGAAGAATAAAACTAAAGAAACTCAATAATTATTCAAAAAGATATTTAAAATTGTCAAAACATTATTCAATATACCCTTTTTGAATTCTATATAAGGAAACAACAAATCATTATCTTAACAAATATCACTAATGAAACCACATGCAAGGACATTTTAATTACACCTAATCTTGACCATCAACATCTTGATGGCATTCTCTTGTTCTAAATAATAGATTAGCATAAGTTTTGGAATTAACTGGGTTGTGACTATGATCTAAAGGAAGGGTCCTTACACATATATTGATTTCAAATCTGAATTTGAATTACACAATCATGGAGCTCATATGCTCACATACAACATGGGCTTCACACATATAAAAATTTGCAACATAAAATTTCAACATCATTCCAGCAGCATCTGGATATGCAACCACCAACTCTCTAAATCCCCTTCTCCAAATGAGCAGCATCAATACATAGAAGTTGTGTGAGAAGAAACTACTCTTGGTTTCTCAAAACAACCTCCACAAAACCACCAAGAAAACCCGTCCCTTTCTGCCTATCAATGACCTGTCATTTTTCCGAAACTCCTCAAACAATTTCTAGGTTTTGTGCCCCTTCTTTTCAGCTTTCCGAATCATTTTGAAATTCTTAATTTCATTATTGTATGAAAAAGTTATGCCCAATTTACTAAGACTGGGTCTCATAGATACGACTTCAAACATGCAACAACATGCAAAGCTTGTGGCCAACATGCAAATACATGCAAGCAACCTGTAAGATTCTTTTGCAGCCCATATTATAAAATTTTATGACACATATACATGCATACAAGACTTTTTTGACCTTCTCCAAAATTGGACACCAAAAGGCATATTCCCCTCCAAGATGCTTTCACTGTTTTACCAAGACTTATTTCCCATGCAATTTACATTTACAATTTCACACCAAGGGAATCTACATTGTTGCAAATTAAAATATTATTCTCCTAACCCCTAAGCCCTTATTGAAAATAAACAAAAACCAAAAGAACAATATTTTTGGTGATGCAAGATTGCACAAGGCCATAGATGCTCCTGCATCATTATCATTTACCAAGCCTTATTTCAAAGTGTTGTAACAAACTTTCACACTTTTCTAGGCTTGTCATTAATAATTGGGCTTTCTTATGCTTTAATTGGCCCCATTTTGTATCTACAAGCCTCACTTATGAGAATAAACCCAATAAATAACATTTAAAACATTTAAATCCTGAAACCCACTTTAAATGCCTAAGGTGGGAATCATTCACCATTTTGGGAAAATGATTCCCCTTAGGTGGAACCCATTTTCCCAGAGTGGCGAATGAGTCCCCTTTCGGTCAAAATTCAAAGTTAATTCAAATTTCTGGCGAGTTTTTATTTTCTAAGATCTAAGGTCGGCCTATGATGTATTTTTGGGAATTATTACATAATTAAGTATAAATATAAGGTTTTTCTACTTATTTTCACCCCCAATCAATCTATCAAGCATTCTCAAGTCTACATTCATTGGAGCCATTACTTGCAAGTTGCAACATTCTACTTCAAGGGTTTGGTGAGTTGTAGAATTCCATTTTGTTCATTCATCCTTATCTTTCCATATTTCATTTCATTTCAAGGGTTTAATTACCAACATTGGGTTCGACCAAGGCAAACCCCTATTCACTAACTCCACAACAATTTTTCCCTCTCTTTGCATGTGATTTGTAGGTCTAGGTTGCAGATTTTTCAGAGAGAAAGGTTGGACAAGTTGCCATCAAGTTCTCAAATCCATTCAAAGTTTTCAAAATCGTAAGAGAAGCTTGGAGAACACCTACAAATTGAATTTGATAGCTTCAGACTTAGATTTGAATCAGGAACAGAAGAGCAGACCGAGAGCTATAGATTCCACTTTTAAACTTCTAGAAATACGGAGGTTGATTGATTCATAATTAGTGGTGAATGATTCCCACTATAGGAGTCTGACAAATATTTTTGTAGATCTGAGTACCCATTTGTCTGAAACCTATTCTAACATTATTCACCCGAAGCAGGACTAAGTCGCCCAACTTGGTGTATGACTCCCAGTTGGCCTAAAAAGTAGAAATTTTAGGATTCCAAAGCTCTATTCCATCTTTCTCTAGTTTCCAGGTGCACACTTTAAATCTCATAGTTTTATGTTACAATATATTTGCATTTCTAGGTCTTTTTGCATATCATAGTGTGTTTTCAAACATTTTGCATTTTCCAAGTTTACACTTGGTGGTGAACCCCTTTATTAGTTTTTATCCTTTAGGACAATCCTCTTTGAAATATTTAAATCCCCTTTGAATTGATATCTCAAGGGTTTGTTTTTGAGTGAACCATTAATATTTTTATATCTCTCTCCTTTTAGGTCTAAAACCCTAAAAGTGTAAGATAGCCCCACATACAAATTTTTTTGGTTCATTTTGGTGAACCTACATTTAGAGCATCATATTTCTGATTTGGAGTGCATTTACATCCTATATATAGCTTACATTAACATTGCATTACATTTTGCATTATTTAATTTGCATGCTAGGGTTTCAAAATATGCATTAATAAAAAGCTCATATAGATTGCATTATTGCATTTCATCTCATTAAAAAACACTAAAAATCTGCATTTTCATATCATATTTGCATCAGAAAATATTAAAAAAGCATAAAATTCATATTAAAAATTCAAAAAAAATTCAAAAAAATTAGTACCAAGACTCATTCGCCACTTAGGGTGAATCAGTCCCTTTGCACATTTTGCACTACATTTTACGTCATTTACAATTCAATTTCTAAGTTTTTGTTTGTTGTTTCTGCTTTTCAATTTTACTTTCCAGAATTTCAGCTTTAAGCAATTCATTCTTGTTAGCTTACATTGCATTTGCATCCATCCCACATTTAGTAGCCTTTGCATGAGTGTTTGGTGTCCTATTGCTAATACCATAGTGAGAAGAAGTTTGAGACTCATGTCATCCCACAATAACACACTTGTTGTGGATATTGGGTTATCTAGAGCTTCCACTCCTAGTATTGACACTAGTACACTAGGCATGGATAATAACCTTAGCAATTCTTTTCCTTCAGGTAGCCTGCATGTTCAACCAAGGATTAATGATATCCCACAAGAGAAAATCATTCAAATTCATCAGGACTTAGTCCACCTGCAACACCAAGTCAACCTTGAAAACATTTCTGCTACTGCAATTCCTACCATAGAAAACACTCACCACATGCTTGAAAGTGACGAAGGCCTTGACCTTGTAAAAAACATAGTTCAAATCTTTGGAAAACATCTTCCTTCAACCTCTAGTGCTCCTATACCAACAAAAAATGTTACAAGCCAAGGAGGAACTCAAATTCCTCCACCCTCAATAATAGCCTCAATACCTACCTATACCACTCCTCAAGTCACAACAACAATGCAACAAGTTAGTAATGTGATTCCTTCCTTGACCATTTCTGCTAGTATCCCTAGTTCCTATGTGGCATCACATGTTCTATCTTCTACCACATTACCACCTATAAGCATTCTATTCACTTGTCCCACTAATACATACATTCCATCACCACTTTCCCTTCCTTCTCATACCACTTGTAATGATCCTCTCATAACACAACTTTTCCAAACCATTTCATCCATGCAAAAGCAAATCTCCACCATAAACCAAAATCAGAATGACCCACCCACATATTATGTAAAAATTAGTCCATTATCCTTGGAGATATTGTGAACACCGATGCTACAAGGTGTAGAGGTTCCTGTATTTTAGAAATATGGAGGGAAGGGAGATCCTTCTAACCATGTCAATGCTTATACCACTTTATGCAATGACTTTGTCCTTGATGATAAATTTTTGGCAAAACTCTTTCCTAGTTCCTGAAAAGATATTGCCTTGGAATGGTTTTCTTCCTTACCAAATAATTCAATTTGTTCATTTAATGAACTTTTTGATTCATTTTAACCCATTTCCAAGTGCATATGGCTCCAAAGAAAACCATGGCTGATTTGATGAGATGCAGGAAAAATGAGGACAACATGATAACTGATTTTATTTCATGATATCAATCGCTTTATTCCCAAATCAATGTCAAGATCCCCAACCCACACCTTCAAAAGATGTTTATAGAAAGCTTGCAAACTAAACTTTAGGAAAAGCTAACTATGATAAAATTCCCATACTTCATGCACTTGTGTACTGCCCTTTCTAATTATCAAAATTCGATTAGCAGTCAAGATACAAGGTCCACTTCTAGCTGAATTGAGAAATTTGAGCCCGCCAACCAAAACAATTCCCAACCATTTAGAAAGCAAAATAAAGGGTTCCTTCAATTTAATCTTCCTCATCCATCAACTCAAAATTCAAATAACCAAATAGCAGTTGTTAAAACCTTGGTTCCCTTTAGTTATGGAGATCCAAAAAGACAATTCACACCCTTACCTGACACCCTTCATAACACAATGTCCCAACTTTTACAACAACAAATGATTACCTTGCCTCCTCTCAAAACACCCGACCGTACTAATCCTTTACCCCTAAGCTTTAAATCCAATGCTTATTGCCACTATCATTGACAAAATGGACATGACATAGAATATTGCAAGCATCTTAAACATCTTGTGCAAGACCTCATTGATTTTGGCTGTCTATCTATTACAGGTATTAATGATCAAGGCAATAATTATGTTGCCCCTCCGAACCAAAACTTACAAATTTTCACTAATCCAAATCCTAAGCATAATATTTCATTTGTCAAAGCTAGCAAAACTACTTAGAATGATGTGATGAATGTTGATACAGATGATGAACATAAGGACCCTATCCCAAATGCTATCAATGTTAGTCCTATGGATGAAATGGTTGGGGAAATAGACGTTATCCCTCGTAAGGGCCGACCTAAGAGTCCTCTTGATATTGCCTTCTCCTCTAAGTATATAATTAAAAATGTACTCGATGGTCCTCTCTACATATCCATTCGTATCTATAACAAGCCCACTAATTGGATACTAATAGATCCCGCTTGTGGAGAGAATGTGATCACTGAGGAATTTTAGTATTGCATGAACTTTATCAAGATGACTATGATAAACCAAAAGCATGAATCAAGACGCGCAATGGTTTTTCTTGCCCCACGATAGGATTGATCGCCCTTCCATTACAAATAGGACCAAAAAAATTAGATGTCACATTCTCCATCATCTCGCAGTCAGACCAATTTCGTTTGAGGCTACGCCATCCATGGCTTTGCTCGATGAAATTCATCCCTTTGGTTGTGCACAAATGCTTAAAGTTTCCATTTGACAATGAAATATTCACCGTTCACCATAGTGGATTTAACCCCTTGTCTTCCAAAGGAAAATTTTCCTTAGAAGCCTTTTGGCCTAAGCCCATGGAACCTATAATGCCACAACAGGATTTCTTTTTCATATCTTACCAAAAATTCAAAGCAAAGAAAATAAATGAATTATCCCTAAGAAGCATGTCCCCTTCCACTTCCGCCCCTCCCATACTTGATGAAACCATGATTGAACCTAAACAAGAACCAAACAACCAAGACCAACCAACAACAAAAAATTCACCTACATTGTCCAAAAGGCCACGAGACAATGACAACAACTACATCATGCCTCCATGAATAAAACAAGTTTACAAAGAAAAATAGAAAGTGGATGAAAAACCTCCTATGGTTCCATTCATTCCTCCCCCTAGGGATGAAAAGCAATATATGGTTGATCAAACTTCTCTTACACAAACACAACTTCAAAATAAAACCAAAAGAAATAGAGGTGCTAGAGAGCATAGGCATAGGCATTGTGCCCTTGCTCACAAGTTACATGAAGAGTTAAGTAAAGAAAATCAACATTTGAACTTGACTGTAGCAATGCATGATGACCCTCCTCCCCATAACGACCCAATACAAGAATCAAAACAAGAGATGAACTCTTTGATGGACATTACCATTCCTCCTCTTGTTGTGATTAATTTGGATGACAATGATGAGATCACTAAAATTGACAAAGAAGTGCATAATGAGTTAAACACATTATTTTCCTCTTAAATGAGCTTAAATGTGAAATCTCCTATACAGAGTAATGAACCTAGTACTTCTCCTAGTTTGACACTTTCCCTTTTCCCTTTGGCTAGTTGTCCACCTTCAGCATACAATGAACATGATTGGGGGGTGGATGACTTGCTTGATGGTTGACTTGAATTTTCCTTACTAGTCTTTGCATTTTCTTTTTCTTTATTTTTCTTTTGTGTGATTGCATATGCATAATGTGATCCCCCCATGATGTTTTGTTTAATGTTCTCTCTCTTCATGACATTCCTCTATTTGTACCTTCATTCTTCTCTATGTCGTGCAGTGCTTTCGCTTCTTTTCCTTTTCTTTTGTTTTCCTTTTGGGGATAACACAAGGAATTGAGACATCCATGTCTCCTTCATGTTGACGCAAAAGGCATTATTTTTCTTTTCCTTTTCTTTTTCTTGTGTTTTCCTTTTTGAGCTGACGCAAGGCATTGAGACATTCATGTCTCCTTCATGTTGACCCAAAATATTTTCCTTTTTCTTTTGCCTTTTCTTTTTCATTTGTTTTGTGTTTTCCTTTTGGAGATGATGCAAAGCTTTGAGACACTCTATGTCTCTTCCATGTTGACCCACAAGGTTTTTCTTTTTCTTTTTCGCTCTCTTTGTGTCATTCTTCCAATTCTAAGTATTTGGGGGATAATGACAGTTCCAAGCTCCTTACAAAACATTGTAGCAATGAACATATTGACCCCAAATCCAGAGATACCTTATGTGTTTGGTATTTTCCTTTTGGGGGAAACCCCTCTTTCTTTTTCTCTTTTTCTCTCACATGATGTAGCTTTACTCAGAATTATATGAGTTGACATAGAGCTTTCTAAGTTGGCTCTCATATCTTCTTTGTTTTCAGTTTTCATTTGCTACTTTAAATTAATTGCTCATAGCATGATGTTTAGCAATTCCTTTAAAGTGGGAGCATACATTGGCATTATTATTTTGCATTTTTCCTTTTTCATGGTTCTCAGTGTAGCCTTCTTACTTCATACAATGTGTTTGTCGCTTTGTGGATGACATTGGGTGTAGTGTCCTTCATGAGTGTGATCTATCTTAGCATATTGCATTCCTCTTAGTGGCTTGATGTGACACACTGCATCCCCTAAGTTGTGAATTTTATATTCTTTGATTGGTCATCTCTTGGAAACATTAGGCACAATGTTCCCTAAGTTAAAGACCTAGCATGAACTAAGCAAGACTCCTTTGAAAATTATTTGCATAACATTGCATTTTTCATTTATATGGCCACCTTGCATAACACAGCTTGCATGCCAATGGAGCCATCACATTTGTTCATGAGCTCCAAGCATTCAAAGTTTTGTTTGTCTCATGAAGCTCAAAAAGTCATTTTCTTTTGTGGCACCTTATTAAATTTATTAGGAGGTATAAATTTGGTATGGTTGAGTGAGAAGCCAAATCTGAGGCATGAATTTCCCCATAGCCACCTGCGTGTGTGTGAGTGCACACCATCCATGAGTGTATGTTTCTCACCCTTTTAAGACTTCTCACCTAGCGGGTAGTCATGAGTTTTGTTGCCTCATAGTGAATATGCATTTTTGGGACAAATGACCTAGATATGATCCACATCAGGATGGAAAAATGATCGAAGCTTCATCCAATTCTCTCTTTTCTTTCTTTTCTTTCTCCTTTTTCATCTTTGGTAGTGTTTGATTGGCCTTGTCATGTGTGTTCCTTTGTGCTTATTTTTGGTTTCCTATGAGATCTTGATCTTGGGGGCTTGATCACCCCTCTTGATTGTCGTTGTCTCACCTTGCCAACATGGGTTCATTTGGATCCCTCTTGATGTGCTTGTTTGTCTACTTTAGTGTGAGTTTGAAGCAAGTTCCTCCTCTCACTAAAGTGGGGAATTAATGTAGTGTGGAAAGATGGATCTTTGGACATTTCACATTGAATTTTGCCTTGATTTAGTGTTGTAATGTGGTTAACACATTCACATTAGGTCTTGGGCCCTTGTGAACTAATAAGGATTTTAATGGAACCTTGCAAAAGTGTTGTGAAGTGTTGTAACACACTTTCACACTTTACTAGGGTTTTATTAATGCATTACACCTAAATAACCTCTTTTTTATCATTTACCAAGCCTTATTTCAAAGTGTTGTAAAGTTTTGTAACAAACTTTAACACTTTTCTAGGCTTGTCATTAATAATTGGGCTTTATTATTCTTTAATTAGCCACATTTTTCATCTATATGCCTCACTTATGAGAATTTTTTAGAGTAAACCCAATAAACAAAATTTAAAAAATTTAAATCCCGAAACCCACTTTAAATGCCTAAGGTGGGACTCATTCACCATTTTGGGCAAATGATTCCCCTTAGGTGGGACCCATTTTCCCAGAGTCACGAATGAGTCCCTTTTGGCTCAAAATTCAAAGTTAATTCAAATTTCTGGCAAGTTTTTATTTTCTAACATCTAAGGTCGGCCTATTTTTGAGAATTATTGCATAATTAAGTATAAATATAAGGTTTTTCTACTCATTTTCACTCCCAATCAATCTCTCAAGCATTCTAAGCATTTCAAGCATTCTCAAGTCTACATTCATTGGAGCCATTACTTACATGTTACAAAATTCTACTTCAAGGGTTTGGTGAGTTGTAGCATTTCCTTTTGTTCATTCATCATTCTCTTTCCATATTTCATTTCATTTCAAGAGTTTAATTACTAGCACGGGGTTTGACCAAGGCAAACCCCTATTCACTAACCCCACAACAATTTTTCCCTCTCTTTGCATGTGATTTGCAGGTCTAGGTTGCAGATTTATCAAAGAGAAAGGTTGGAAAAGTTTCCATCAAGCTCTCAAATCCATTCAAAGTTGTCAAAGTCCTAAGAGAAGCTTGGAGAACACCTACAGATTGAATTTGATGTTTTAGACTTGGATCTGAATCAGGAGTAGAAGTGCAGACCAAGAGCTATAGATTCCACTTTTGAATTTTCAAAAATCCAAAGCTAGACTAATTCGCCATTAGTGGCAAATGAGTCCCACTGTAGGAGTCTGACAAAGATTTTTGCATATTAGAGTACCCATTTTTTTGAAACCTGTTCCAGCATTATTCACCTGAAGTAGGACTAAGTTTCCCAACTAGGTATATGAGTCCTAGTTGGCCTAAAAAGTAGCAATTTCAGGATTCCAAAGCTTTATTCCATCTTTCTCTAGTTTCCAAGTGCACACTTTAAATCTCATAGTTTTTTGTTACAATATATTTGCATTTCTAGGTCTTTTTGCATATCATAGTGTATTTTCAAATATTTTGCATTTTCCAAGTTTACACTTGGTGGTGAACCCCTTTATTAGTTTTTAGCCTTTAGGACAATCCTCTTTTTCAGATTTCAATCCCCTTTGAATTGAAATCTCAAGGGTTTGTTCTTGAGTGAACCATTAAGATTTTTGTATCTCTCTCCTTTTAGGTCTAAAACCCTAGAAGTGTAAGAGATCCCTAGACATACAAAAAAAAATAAGTTCATTTTGGTGAACTTTCATTTAGAGCATCATATTTCTTATTTGGAGTGCATTTACATCCTAGATAAATCTTACATTAACATTGCATTACATTTTGCATTGTTTAGTTTGCATGCTAGGGTTTCAAATTTTGCATTAGTAAAAATCTCATATAGCTTGCATTATTAAATTTCATCTCATTAAAAATCACTAAAAATCTGCATTTTCATAACATATTTACATCAAAAAATATAAAAAGCATAAAATTCATTACAAAAATTCTGAATTTAAAAAAAAAAATCAATACCAAGACTCATTCACCACTTAGGGCGAATCAGTCCCTTTGCACATTTTGCACTGCATTTTCTGTCAATTACAATTCAATTTCTGAGTTTTTGTTTGTTGTTTCTACATTTCAGTTTTACTTTCCAGAATTTCAGCTTTAAGTAATTCATTCTTGTTAGCTTACATTGCATTTGCATCCATCCCACATTTACTAGCCTTTGCATGATTTTTTGGTGTCCTATTGCTAATACTATAGTGAGAATAAGTTCAAGACTCATGTCATCCCACAATAACACACTTGTTGTGGATCTTAGGTTATCTAGAGCTTTCACTCCTAGTATTAACACTAGTACACTAGGCATGGATAATACCCATAGCAATTCTTTGCCTTCAGGTAGCCTACATGTTCAACCAAGGACTAATGATATCCCACAAGAGAAAATCATTTAAATTCATGAGGACTTAGTCCACCTACAACACCAAGTCAGCCTTGAAAACATTTCCGCTACTACAATTCCTACCATAGAAAACACTCACCACATGCTTGAAAGTGACGAAGGCCTTGACCTTGTAAAAAACATAGTTCAAATCTTTGGAAAACATCTTCCTTCAACCTCTAGTGCTCCTATACCAACAAACAATGTTACAAGCCAAGGAGGAACTCAAATTCCTCCCCCCTCAACAATAGCCTCAATACCTACCTATACCACTCCCCAACCTGCAACAACAATGCAACAAGTTAGTAATGTGATTCCTTCCTTGACCATTTCTGCTAGTATCCCTACTTCATATGTGGCATTGCATGTTCTATCTTCTACCACATTACCACCTATAAGCATTCCATTCATCTAATACATACATTCTATCACCACTTCCACTTCCATCTCATACCACTTGTAATGATCCTCTAATAACACAACTTTTCCAAACCGTTTCATCTATGCAAAAGAAAATCTCCACCATAAACCAAAATCAGAATGACCCAACCACATATTATGTCAAAATTAGTCCATTATCCTTGGAAATATTTTGAACACCGATGCTAGAAGGTGTAGAGGTTCCTATATTTGAGAAATATGGAGGGAAGGGAGATCCTTCTAACCATGTTAATGCTTATACCGCTTTATGCAAATCTCCTTCTAACCATGTCAATGCTTATACCACTTTATGCAATGACTTTGTCCTTGATAAATTGTTGGCAAAACTCTTTCCTAGTTCCTTAAAACATATTTCTTTGGAATGGTTTTCTTCCTTACCAAATAATTCAATTTGTTCATTTAATGAACTTGATGATGCATTTGTAACCCATTTCCAAGTGCATATGACTCCAAAGAAAACCTTGGCTGATTAGATGAGATGCAAGCAAAATGAGGACAAAAGGATAACTAATTTTATTTCATGATATCAATCGTTTTATTCCCAAATTGATGTCAAGGTCCCCGACCCACACCTTCAAAAGATGTTTATAGAAAGATTGCAAACTAAACTTCAGGACAAGCTAACTATGATAAAATTCCCATCCTTCATGTACTTGTGTACTTCCCTTTGTGATTATCAAAATTCAATTAGTAGTCAAGATACAAGGTCCACTTCTAGCCGAACTGAGGAATCCAAGCACGCCAACCAAAAAAATTCCCAACCATTTAGAAAGCAAAATAAAGGGTTCCTTCAATTTAATCTTCCTCAGCCAACAACTCAAAATGTGAATAACCAAATAGCAATTGTTAAAACCTTGATGCCCTTTAGTTATGGAGATCTAAAAAGACAATTCACACCTTTACCCAACACCCTTCATAACACAATGTTCCAACTTTTACAACAAATGATTACCTTGCCTCCTATCAAAATACTTGACCCTACTAAGCCTTTACCCGTGAGCTTTCAATCCAATTATTATTGCCACTATCATTGACAAAATGGACATTACACAGAACATTGCAAGTGTCTTAAACATATTGTGCAAGACCTCATTGATTATGGTCGTCTATCTGTTGCAGGTATTAATGATCAAGGCAATAAGTTTGTTGCCCCTCTGAACCAAAACTTACAATTTTTTGCTAATACAATGCCTAAGCATAATATTTCATTTGTCAAATCTAGCGAAACTACATAGAATGATGTGATGAATGTTGATACAGATGATGAACATAAGGACCCTATCCCAAATGCTATCAATGTAAGTCCTATGAATGAAATGGTTGGGATGATAGATGTTATCCCTCATAAGGGCCGATCTAAGAGTCCTCTTGATATTGCTTTCTCCTCCAAGGATATAATTAAAAATGCACCAAATGGTCCTCTCTACATAGTTGGTTGTATCTATGACAAGCCCACTAATGGGATAGTAATAGATCTAGCCTATGGAGAGAATGTGATCATCGAGGAATTTTTAGTATTGCATGAACTTTATCAAGATGAATATGATAAACCAAAAGCATGGATCAAGATGCACAATGGTTTTTCTTGCCCTATGATAGGATTGATCACCCTCCCATTACAAATAGGAAAAAAAACATTAGATGTCACATTCTCCATCATCCCATAGTCAAACCAATTTCATTTGAGGCTAGGCCATCCATGGCTTTGCTCGATGAAAGTCATCCCTTTGGTTGTGCACAAATGCTTAAAGTTTCCATTTGACAATGAAATATTTACCATTCACCATAGCATCTTTAACCCCTTGTCTTCCAAAGGAAACTTTTCCTTAGAATCCTTTTGGCCCGAGCCCATGGAACCTATAATGCCACGACAAGACTTCTTTGTCATATCGTACCAAAAATTCAAAGCAAAGAAAATAGTTGAATTATCCCTAAGAAACATGTCCCCTTCAACTTCTACCCCTGCCATACTTGATGAAACCATGATTGAACCTAAACAAGAACCAAACAACCAAGACCAACCAACAATAGAAACTTCACCTACATCATCCAAAAGGCCATGAGACAATGACAACAACTACATCATGCCTCCTCAAATAAAAAAAGTTTACAAAGCAAAAGAGAAAGTGGATGAAAAACCTCCTATGGTTCCTTTCGTTCCTCCCCCTAGGGACAAAAAGCAACCTATGGTTCATCAACACACTCTTACACAAACACAACTTCAAAATAAAACTTAAAGAAATAGAGGTGCTAGAGAGCATAGGCGTAGACGTCGTTCCCTTGATCACAAGTTACATGAAGAGTTAAGTAAAGAAAATCAACATCCAAAATTGATTGTAGTAATTCATGATGACCCTCCTCCCCAAAATGACCCAATACAAGAATCACAACAAGAGATAAACTCTTCAATGGACATTATCATTCGTCCTCCCGTTGTGATTAATTTGGATGACAATTATGAGATCACTAAAATTGACAAAGAGGTGCATAATGAATTAAACACATTATTTTCCTCTTTGATGAGCTTAAACATGAAATATCCTATACAAAGTGATGAACCTAGTACTTCTCCTAGTTTGACGCTTTCCCTTGTTCCTTTGGTTGGTTGTCCGCCTTCAGTATACAATGAACACAATTAGGAGGCGGATGACTTGCTTGATAGTTGACTCGCATTTTCCTTACTAGTCTTTTGCATTTTATTTTTCTTTCTTTTTCTTTTGTGTGATTGCATGTGTGTAATGTGATCCCCCCATGATGATTTGTTTAATGTTCTCTCTCTTTGTGACATTCCTCTATTTGTACCTTCATTCTTCTCTATATTGTGTAATGCTTTTGCTTCTTTTCCTTTTCTTGTGTTTTCCTTTTCATGGGGATGACGTAAGGCATTGAGACATCCATGTCTCCTTCATGTTGACCCAAAAGGATTTCTTTTTATTTGCCTTTTCTTTTTCTTGTGTTTTTCTTTTGGGGATGACACAAGGCATTGAGACATTCATGTCTCCTTCATGTTGACCAAAAAGCTTTATCTTTATTTTTTCCTTTTCTTTTTCATTTGTTTTGTGTTTTCCTTTTGGAGATGATGCAAAGCGTTGAGACACCATATGTCTCTTCCATGTTGACCCACATGGTTTTTCTTCTTCTTTTTTCGCTCTGTTTGTGTCATTCTTCTAGTTATATGTATTTGAAGGATGATGACAGTTCCAAGCTCCTTACAAAACATTGTAGCAACAAACATACTAACCCCAAATCCATAGATACCTTATGTGTTTTTTATTTTCCTTTTGGGGGAAACCCCTCTTTCTTTCTTTTTTTCCTCTCATATGACGTAGCTTTACTAAGAAACATCTGACTTGGGAATAGAGCTTTCTAAGTTGGATCTCATGTCTTCTTTTTTTGAATTTTTAATTTGCTACTTTAAAGTAATTTCTCCAAGCATGATGTTTAGCAATTCCTTTAAAGTGGGGGCATACATTGGCATTATTCTTTTTTATTTTTCCTTTTACATGGTTCTTAGTGTAGCCTTCTTACTTCACATGATGTGTTTGTCACTTTCTGGATGACATTGGGTGTAGTATCCTTCGCGAGTGTGATCTATCTTAGCATATTGCATTTCTCTTAGTGGCTTGATGCAACACACTACATCTCCTAAGTTGTGAATTTTATATTCTTTGATTAGTCCTCTCTTGGAGACATTAGGCACAATGTTTCCTAAGTTAAAGACCTAGCATGAACTAAGCAAGACTCCTTTGAACATTATTTGCATAACATTGCATTTTTCATTTATATGGCTACCTTGCATAACACAACTTGCATGCCAATGGAGTCATCACATTTGTTCATGAGCTCCAAGAACATGAAGTTTTACTTGTCTCATGAAGCTCAAAAAGTCATTTTCTTTTGTGGCACCTTATTAAAGTTATCAAGAGGTATAACTTTGGTATGGTTGAGTGGGAAGCCCAATTTGAGGCATGAATTTCCCCATAGCCACTTGCATGTGTGTGAGTGCATACCAGCCATGAGTGTATGTTTCTCACCCTTTTAGGACTTGTCACCCGACAGGCAGTCATGAGTTTCGTTGCCTCAGAGTGAGTATGCATTTTCCAGACAAACAACATTTTCAAAGTGTTGTAAAGTTTTCTAACAAAATTTCACACTTTTCTAGGCTTGTCATTAATAATTGGGCTTTCCTATGTTTTAATTGGCCCCATTTTGCATCTACAGGCCTCACTTATGTGTATTTTTTAGAATAAACCCAATAAACAACATTTAAAACATTTAAATCCCAAAACTCACTTTAAATGCCTAAGGTTGGGCCCATTCGCCATTTTAGGCAAATGAGTCCCCTTAGGTGGGACCCATTCGCCCAGAGTGGTGAATGAGTCCCCTTTGGCTCAAAATTCAAAGTTAATTCAAATTTTTGGTTGGTTTTTATTTTCTAAGATCTAAGGTCGACCTATGATGATGAATTTTCAAAAATTATTACATAATTAAGTATAAATATAAGGTTTTTCTACTCATTTTCATCCCCAATCAATCTATCAAGCATTCTAAGCATTTCAAGCATTCTCAAGTCTACATTCATTAGAGCAATTACTTGCAACATTCTACTTCAAGGGTTTGGTGAGTTGTAGCATTTCCTTTTGTTCATTCATCATTCTCTTTCCATATTTCACTTCATTTCAAGGGTTTAATTACCAACACGGGGTTTGACCAAGGCAAACCCTTATTCACTAACCCCACAACAATTTTTCCCTCTCTTTGCATGTGATTTGCAAGTCTAGGTTGAAGATTTGTCAAAGAGTAAGTTTGGAAAAGTTACCATCAAATTGTCAAATCCATTCAAAGTTTCCAAAGTCCTAAGAGAAGCTTGGAGAACACCTACAAATTGAATTTGATAGTTTCAGACCTAGATCTAATTCAGGAGTAGAAGAGCAAACCAAGAGCTACATATTCCACTTTTGAATTTCTAGAAATCCAGAGGTGGACTAATTCATCATTAGTGGTGAATGAGTCCCACTATAGGATTTTGACAGAGATTTTTGTAGATCTGAGTACCCATTTGTCTGAAACCTGTTCTGGGATTATTCACCTGAAGTAGGACTAAGTCACCTAGCTTGGCGTATGAGTCCTAGTTGGCCTAAAAAGTAGCAATTTCAGATTTCCATAGCTCCATTCGATCTTTCTCCAGTTTTTAGGTGCACACTTTAAATCTCATAGTTTTATGTTACAATATATTTGCATTTCTAGGTCTTTTTGCATATCATAGTGTGTTTTAAAACATTTTGCATTTTCCAAGTTTACACTTGGTGGTGAACCCCTTTATTAGTCTTTAGCCTTTAGGACAATCCTCTTTGATAGATTTCAATCCCCTTTGCATCAAAATATCTCAAGGGTTTTTTCTTGAGTGAACCAATAAGATTTTTGTATCTCTCCTTGTAGGTCTAAAACCCTAAAAGTGTAAGAGAGCCCCACATACAATTTTTTTTGGTTCAATATTCAGATTTGAACTCAACACCATCTAGGTTCTTACAACATGGAATTTCCATTAAACCAAGTGCTCATCACTAGACTCTCATTTTTAGTTTGGTAAGATTGAAATTAGAAAGTGTAGACACAAAAAATGTATCGATTGATCATATACACTTGATCCTGATTTTACTAATGCCAAGTTCATCCTTAATCATCTCCTTTGCTAACCATTTAATCAAATGGTTTGCATTTTATTAAATTCATCACATTCCACCTCTTAATTAAATAAATCATTTTTTATCTAATTAAGTCATCATCTGGACTATTAATTAAATAAATTATTTTATTTAATTAGCTTCTATAGTCCCTCTTTAATTAAATAATTCACTTTATTTAATTAAATCTCTAAATTCATTCTATTAAATTGAATGAATTCATCTTTATTTGATTTAGTCTAACACCATCCTCTTTAATTAAATAAATCAAAATCTTATTTAATTAAGTCTAAATTCATTTTCCTCTCATTTTGATTTAAATTAATCCAAAAGTCTAAGTCAAAATTGTCAAATTAGCTAATCTACCTCTTAATTAATCAAATCCTGATTAATGCTAATCTTAATCCATCAAATCCTCTACCTTTTGCAACTTTCGCATAAAAATCATTTTAATTGATTTATTAAATCTCTATTTACTTTCAAAAAGGCATCAAAAAGGGAATATTCTCCAAATTTAAAAAATCCCTCCAAAAGGGTTTGTACATCCAACAAGGAATTTAAGTTTCTTACATGTCCTTTGCCTTGATCCAAGTGGCATTAACTTCATTTTCTTCTCCCTCCAACTTGTCCTTTCATCCATTTTGAAATTCCACCTAATTGCATTTAATTGCACAATGACCAAAATGTGCTCCACCTTTGTCCACTCACATGTTGACAAGTGGTTTTATGCTATTGGTTGGTATTTTATCCCACATTCATTCATTTTTCCTCATCCTCCATTATTCTCATTTATAAATAAGAGGCTCTCATTTGGATTTGGGATCCACAACTTTATGCAAAGTCATTATCTTGAGATTTTGAATTTATTGATCCATTGTTCATCTATTTTCATAGTTTTATTCAAGTTTCATAGCTAGGTTATCCAAGAATTCTACCAAGGAAGAATCAAATCATCATTCAAGCTTACAAGGGATTGGGAAAGGGCCATTTTCCACATCAAAATGGCACCAATTCCCCCATGGGATTGAGAGTTTGTTTGCATTAAATAGGATTTGAAAGCTTTTATTTGTGTTCTTCATTCTATTTCTTGTTTTGTGCATTTCAAATGAATTCCATGGGGAATGATGTTTCTAACTTGCATTTGGGGCTAATTGTGTGTTTTTTATTTGTGTTTGTGCAGGTCTAGGATCACCATTCACATAAAGTATGATAGATCAAAATATAGTTGTGGGTTAGAAGAGTGTTCTTTAGGATTTTTTAGGGTATAGCTTGAAATGTATATGCATCATCCACATCCCAAAATTGGAGGTAGTAGGTTGTAGAATGTATGAAACGAAAAATAAATTTTCTCTAAAAGCACTTGAAAAGAAGCAAATCATAGTGAATGAGACAGATAATGTATTGACTGAAGATATTCTTCCTCCTCTTGAGAAGTTAAGGAAGAAGCATGTGTAGTATGTACAATGGGAAAATGAAATTGAAAAACTGAAGGCATCAAGTACAAGAATGTATGAAATTAAAAAGGAATCTACTCTAAAAACACTTGAAAAGAAGTAGACAAAAATGAATGAGATAGATAATGTATTGAATGAATAGATTCTACCTACTCTTGAGAAGTTGAGGAAGGTGAATGTGCAATATGTGAAATGGGAAAATGGAAATGAAACAAAGACGAAGGCTTCTCTATGGCATCATCATTTCATTATATGTAGTGTTTTTAAACACTTTGGGGAGAAATTATAATCCCTTTGCTAAGGATTTTCTATCTTTCAAGCTTTAGGGCTCACTAATTTTTGTTTGGATTTTAAAAAGAACAAAACAAAGGGATTAAAAAGAACCTTAGGAAACTTACTAGATTTTGTTTGAGGCTTAACAATTGAACAAGCAACTCTCATATTTCCTTTTGGTGCTTAAAAATAATCCAATTCTTGCTTTGAAGGGTTAAAATGAACATGTGCCTTTATGTTTTGTAATCTCTTATCCAAAGTAATATCATCTAAAATATGTATGCGCTTCTCTCGCGCCTCACAGCGATCTTGAGAATCAAAAAGATTTTTGTGATATTAAGTTGTATAAGTGATTGTCTCCACACTTCAACTTGGATTCTTAAAATTGAACAAAATCTTGCGAGTGTGAGTGGAGTATATCGCGTGTGTTCTCCCTTTGTTTCTCAACAAAGATTGATCAAACTACATATGTGCTTGTTTGCTTTTGTTTATCCTTAGAGGGCCTGCCTGGTGGGAAAAAATTAATCACCCCAGGGAATGACCCGATCGGGAACACATTAAATCCAAACGACTTCCAACCGGTATATAAGTGTGGGTACTTGAGGAAAGTTCAAGTATCATGAGGATTGTTCTAATAAGAACGGTAGCAATGGTCTCTTGTCGTATGGATGATCCCCCACAAACAAAATTCCTATACTAGAACCTTTTGTTTAGAAGGCCTAAATCCTTATCCATTTGTTGGTGCAAGAGGTCGGAGCTCTGAATCCACCCTACATTTTTGCGGTTCTTGGTAGAAATGAGAAGTATGCCAAGATAATTTCATGGGTACTAAAGCTTGGCTAACCCGTAGAAGTGAGTGTCATGGAGGGGAGCTAGTGTGGTCAAGCTTTTAATCATCCGCCAAGAATAAGCGCAGTTGGATTTATCCAAGTGAGGATTCGACAAATATTGTCTTTTTATCCATATGGTTGTGCATTTTCTTGGAATCAAAACACTTTGTTTGGATCTTAAACATTAGAAAATAAACATTCAAACATGATCATCAAATTTCAAACCCTTTAGGAAGCAAATATCGTGGAAAAAATTCAAGTGTTATTGCTTTCCCTAGGGATTCTATCCCTAGAGGCTTCTAAACATTTGAATTTACATCTCAATTTTCTCACTAAAGTCAACAATAGGGAACTTTTTCCTTAAATTTCTTTGATTTCCACATAATGGACTTTGTGGGATGAGAAGAAATTCTAACATTGGACATTTTTTGAAAATATAATCAAGAATTGTTTGTGGTAAAAAGAACTCACGAAGAAAAGATAAGAAACAATTGGACCCCACACATGTGCTCTTTCAAATGATTTCCTGAAAGGTCAAAATCTGAAAACCAAAGTCCAAAGGTCTTAGTCAAAAAGCTCGTAAGAAAAGGTTGTCTATGCTTTACTAATTTAGAGAAAGATTGACCTTCAACTTTTACAAACGTGCATCAAGGAACAATCCAAATTTGTATTCCTTTTACTATTGTGAAAATCCAAGTCTCTTTCAAAGGTTTGAGTATCTCACATAGGAAGTATTAGCATGTTCTTCAACACCTTGGTCTAGTAAACAAAGTCTCTCTAAGTCTCTTAGGATCAAAATAAAAAAACTCCCATCCATCCTCAAACATCAATCAAAGCCATCTCACAAACAACTCTTGGAAATCTTGAAAAAATCCTTATGCTAAACTTTTGGAAAATCCTTTGAAATCAAAATCCAAATCATCTTGTTTGACTAAGTGTGTGTAGATGAATCCTTCTTTACACACTTAGTCAAATTACCATCTTATGAAAAAGTTTACTCTATGACAACATCCAACCTCTTAGAGTTTATGAGTTCATTATCCAAACCAAATCCAATCAATATCAATATCAAATCAAATCAATCCAAAATAAAAATCCAAAATCAAAACCAAAGTCCTAAAGTTTAGTATCCTCTTCAAGGTTTCCTAAGAGTTCCAATCATCCAAAATCATCCATCACCATCTTTGATCCTTAAATATCTTAGACTTTCTTTTTTGTACCTAAAGATTAGATCAATCCAAAGAGTTAGAGGTTCATCTCTTACAAAGAGTTAGAGGTTCATCTCTTACATTCTTGAAAATGATCCCTATTTTAAGGTTCAAACTAGATCTCAACACAAGAAGAACATGGAAACAAACAAAGAAACATCCACTTCGAGTGACTTGAGTCAAACCACTTCTGAAATCAATCTTGTTGGATCTAGCAATCCCACGCTCAATCTTCCCCCGCTTCCACAAGATTCTCAAGCGGAAGTTCAAGTGGAAGACATCACCAACAATGTCTTAGGGATGACACAAGATGAAATTATTGAAATGGTCCAAAATCCCGAAACTCAGAATTTTCAATACCATGATGAAGCTCAATCCCTCACAATACATGCTAGAATTAGCTAAAGAAGGGGCTAAACTCCCTTCTGACTATGATGTGAGCACTCTTGTGGAGAAGCCTCTTGGGATTATGCCCCCAATTTCATCCACACCCCCAATATCATCCACACTTCCATTTCAAAGCATCACTCAAACCATCCCTCAAATCACAACATCCATTGCTCCAACTCAACCAATTGTCAACAAGGGGATCTCATTGCTTCATGCACTACAAACACACCCCCTTGTGAACAACCAAGATTTGGATGCAAACACCATCTTGGGTCAATCTGTACCACAAAATCTGCTACACCCATATGTTATGCTTACCTTTCAAGACCCCAATGACCCATCATCATCTTTTCACGCAACATCGGCATATCCTCTCAACACACAAACCTCTCTCCCTATGACTTTGCAAGGAGAAGGTGGACTATTTGGACAAGGGGGCATCTTTGACCCCCTCATCATCATCGTTTCCATAAGGGAACACACCACCCATTTTTCCACCACTTCCACCTTTTCCATTGACATCCAAATCACCCCTCGGTTTAGGGATACCTCCTCTACCACCACTCAATCAAAGTGAAAACAACCCCCTAATCATCAATCAAAACATCATACCAAATCCTCCGATCTTGCCATCAATATTGCAACAATAGGTGGCAACCATCCAAGCAACCCAAGAAATCACCACACCATCCATAAACGTGGTCTCTCAAGGACCAAGCATATCAATTGCATCATTCACTACAAAAATCCCCACCATTAATACAATGACACTGCTCATCACAAAAAAAAATACCATTTTGAATCTGCCACCACTATTGCCAACAAGACCAAATGTGGCCAACTAATATAGCATCACGTTACAAGCAGCTCAACGGGACTACCATAAGGAACTTCAACAATTTCAAGCACAACAAGCATAAAACATGCAAGTTGCTCAACAAGCACAAGTCGCACAACAAGCACAGTGGGCTGCTCAAGCTCAAGCCTTGTTACAACAACAATAAGTTGCCCAAACTACTGAAGCTGCACAGGTTGCACAAGCTTCCCAACAAGCACAAGCCCAATACCAAGTTCAACAAGTGCAAGCGCAAGTTCAATACCAGGCACAACTACAGGCAGCCCAACAACAAGCATTGTTGGCACAACAATAGCAAGACCAACAATGTCAAATGTTGTTGGTAGAGCAACAACAAGACCAAAAACAAGCATTGTTGGTGCAACAACAACACGACCAACAACAAGCATTGTTGGTGCAACAGCAAATGCAGGCATATCAACAAACCTTTATTGCGGAGCAGAGCTTGCAACAAACTCCCACCAACATACCCAACACTCCACCTGATGATTGTCGCTATATTCTGCATCATTTAATTATAAATATCAATCTAGGGCGGTGTCCATGGAAATATGCAAGAGGGAGAATAAATCACTTGCATGACATGTTTTTTCTATAAATTGTTGGAAATAAATTGCATGAAAGAAATTGTTGGAATCAAATCTAATCTAAGAGCTTGTAAATTAAATGTTGAAATCAAATTTATCTTAAGAAACTTGTAAAAGGAAATACTAGAAATATAATTGTTGGAATTGAATCTATCCTAGGAAACTTGTAAAGGGAAATACTGGAAATGTAAAGAACTAGAAATGGAAAGATTGTTGGAAAATAAACTAAGAAATGAAAACTATAGACAACTACACTACTACTGCAAAATAAACTAAACTTTATTATTCTATAAAACTCTTCCCCATTTTATTCCTTGATTACAATGAATTTATAGAATTTATATCTTCAACTAATCTCAAAGATGAGCCTTAGTTGTTGTGCAACAACATGTTAGAAGATAGGAACATGTGTTGAGGGAAAAAGATGAGTCTTTCCTTCATCTTGTTGAGTCAATCTGTTTTGGTCGTCCAAAACAAATATGTCTATTTTGCAGCCCCTAAACAAGCTCCAAAATGACATTTGACTGCTGAAAAAGTCATGTTTTTCCCTTATGTATCATTAAAGCTCATAAAACAACTCTTAGATGCTTGCAAAATGGTTCAAACTGCCCAAAATTGTCTCCTAGATATGTTCCATTTGTTTGCACAACACAATAACATGCCTTAATGCTTCAAACTACCCCTAGATTCTCTCAACTATTATCCCATAACTGGTCATAGAAACCCAAATTTTTCAACCTTTTCATAAATGATTCTTCACGTAGTTTCAAGAATTTTGGAGCATAGAAGCAAACAGATGAACAAATTCTGATAATTTTGGAGCATGACAACAAATTTCTAGAGTATCAGACTGGTAAAGTTTCCTCTCACACCATGAACTAGATTTTCGTGAAATTTAATGGGTTTTTTTGTCTTCTCGTCTCCTAATTTATGTTCAAAAATCTCAAGAACCCAGATCATAATTTTCAATATATGATGGAATCTTTTACTGCTACAACTTAAAATCTCTTAGTTTTCTCATCATGCCCAGTCTTGATAAACTCCATAATTAACCAAAATACATATTTTTATTTGGCTAATAGAGGAGACATTTTTTTGTCTCATCATCTCCCCCACACCTAAAATATTGCATGTCCTCCTACAATTTATAGTGAGTTTTTGGAGCTAATCTCTTCACTTTATTGCAACTGCTCTGGGAATTTGTTGGGAGGTGCACTAGAGATGTTTTTGAAGATATTCTGAGTTATTCTAAAGATATTATTGGGATTTTATTGTTATGTTGCAGAAAAAAAACCTAATCTATCTTACTCTACTTATTGATGTAGATATAGGTTACATAAAACCATTCATTGGTTGTGGAAAATAACATTATTTTCTCAAAGGATGGATCCATGCATTCAACTTTTTGAAAGAAGAGGAAAACCATAAGAAGATCGCTAAATATTTGAACTATAATGCTCCTTCTTCCTTTGAAATGATAGTCTTCTCCAAAATTTCTGATTCTAGTAGATGCATGAGCTTATTAGAAAGATTTTGCAATCCTTCCTCACATTTTGTTGCATGCACGACTAGATGCAACTTCTTGTCCTTCAAATATCTGATTGGGAAACCCTCCTTGGACTTTTAACATGTCCAAAAAATAATATTTTGCTTGCTAGGGCTTGAAGTCATGGTCCTCTAGTTGAGGAGATTGCACAAGAGTTGTCACATTGGCATGCAATAATCTCTTCCTTTGGACCTGTTGTTTGGGGGGGTTCTAAAATAATAAAATAGGGAATTTCTAAAATAATAAACCTAAAAAGCTTGCCAAACTAATTTTTCTTTTGATCTATTGTCACCAGATCATCAACAACTCCCTAATGACACCTTTTCCTCGACAACGACGCTAAAAATGATGAGTGTCGTTGGATTCCTCATCATTTAATTATAAATATCAATCCAAGGTGGTGTCCATTGCAATATGCAAGAAGGAGAATAAATCACTTGCATGACATGCTATTTCTATAAATTGTTGGAATCAAATCTAATCTAAGAGCTTGTAAATGAAATGCTAAAATCAAATCTATCTTAAGAAACTTGTAAAAGGAAATACTGGAAATGTAATTGTTGGAATCAAATCTATGATAGGAAACTTGTAAAGGGAAATACTAGAAATGTAAAGAACTAGAAATGGAAATATTGTTGGAAAATAAACTAAGAAATGAAAACTATAGATAACTACACTACCGCTGCAAAATAAACTAAACTTTATTATTCTATAAAACTCTTCCCCATTTTATTCTTTGATTACAATGAATTTATAGAATTTCTATCTTCAACTAATCTCAAAGATGAGCCTTAATTATTGTGCAACAACATGCTAGAAGATAGGAACATGTGTTGAGGGAAAAAGGTGAGTCTTTCCTTCATCTTGCTAAGTCAATCTTCTTTGGTCTTCCAAAAAAAATATGCCTATTTTGCAACCCCTAAACAAGCTCCAAAAAGATATTTGACTGCTGAAAAAGTCATGTTTTTCCCTTGTGTATCATTAAAGCTCATAAAATAGCTCCTAGATGCTTGCAAAATGGTTCAAACTACCCAAAATTGTCTCCTAGATATGGTCCATTTGTTTGCACAACCCAACAACCTATCTTAATGCTTGGAACTACCCCCTAGATGTTCTCAACTGTTATCCCTTAACTGGTCATAGAAACCCAAATTTTTTAACCTCTTCATAAATGATCCTTCACTTAGTTTCGAGAATTCTGGAGCATAGAAGCAAACAGATGAACAAATTCTGGGAATTCTAAAGCATGACAACAAGTTTCTAGAACATCGGACTGGTAAAGTTTTTTCTCAAACCACAAACTGGGTTTTTGTGAAATTTAATAAGTTTTTCCGCCTTCTTGTCTCCTAATTTTTGTCTAAAAATCTGAAGAACCTAGATCGTAATTTTCAAGATATGATGGAATCTTTGACTGCTGCGACTAAAAATCTCTTACTTTCCTCATCATGCTTAGTCTTAATAAACTCCATAATTAACCAAAATACATGTTTTTATTTGGCTAATAGATGAGACATTTTTTTTCTCATCACCACCCATCACTCAAACACCTCAACCACTTCAAAACACATTCACTCCACCTCTCGATCCTCAAGACGATGTGACGACACAAATCAAGTTGCTCTTGCAGCAAGTGCTCGATCTTCAATTAGGGAAAACAACAAAGACAGGAAACAATGTGTGCTGCTATCCCTTCAACAAGAGCCTTGCAATGGTATCATTCCCAAATGGGTTTGAAATCCCTAAATTTGACAAATATTTCGTGGGACGGGAGACCCTGAAGATCACATCAGGGAATTCCAAGTACATTGCATGGAGGTTGCATATAACGATACATATCTGATGTGGCTATTCCCTCAAAGTTTGGCTGGCCCTACTATGGAGTGGTTCTCTCACCTTCCTCCTGACATCAAAAAGTTTCAAGAGATTATAGATGCATTCTTAAAAAAACTACGCATTCAATATTGGTATGGATGTCAGTCTAGAGGAACTATCTTCTCTTAAACAAGCTAAGGGGGAATCATTCGCTTCCTTCTTGCAATGATGGCGGTCCAAGGCCAACAGGAGAAAATGGGTCATTCCAGAAGAACAACAAGTTTGCACCATCATTGCTAATCTTGAGAAAGCCTTGGATTTTCATTTTAAGGTGCAAGGTATATCCACGTCCGAACATTTGATCCCCAAGTTGCTCAACATCGAACGAGCCCGTATGGCACAAGGGGAGACACCCACATATCCAGAACATCAAGACAACTGCCCTTCCACCAGCTATAATGAAAAACCTCACACGTGGGTGAAGAACAGAAATGTCACTAATGATGGTGTGGTGGATGCTAAGGTCATAATCAGTGCTCCAAAAAAAAACACCCAAACATACCAACAACCACCAAACAACAATTGTAACAATACAAAAACCAACGTGGTATCACAACAAACACCCAACAATCAAGTCAACAATCTGAATAATCAAGGGGGACCACCCTTGCGAAACAAATATCCCCCCAAGCGGAAGTACACAACCCTTGGAGAATCAATTGAATCAGTCATGAAGAAACTAGTAAACAAAAATCTCATCAAAATTCCCACTTATGAGAACTATCAAGAACCCCAAGTAAAACCACCATGGTACAATGAAAACTACCTTTGTGATTTTCATAAAATCAAGGGGCATACTACAACTAGCTATATGAGGTTGAAATTTTTGATCCAAGACCTCATTGATGACAAGTTCATAAACGTTGAACAAATAGCTGGAAATCAAAACCTAAAAATATAAACAAATCTGACGCTGGATCATAATAAATGGAACAACCATGAAAAATAAAAGTATGCCAATGTGAACCATGTGTGCGATCATGTTGTCACATCCCTGGATGAAATGGTCACTGTTGTTAGTATCAAAGGAGCCAAAGCTAATTATGGAGTCACCACACACGATGACAAAGTCACCATTGTTTGGGTCATCATAGGAACCTAGAGCATCCACCTCAAATCCGAAATCCATTCCTAATGGCTACAATTTCTTAGACTAGTTGAAAAGAACTCCCGCATAGATCTCCATAGAAATATTTTTAAGGAAGCATTCACTTCATCTATTGTCTTCACAGATCTTGGTGTTGAACAATTCCAAGCTATGGTCAGAAACATTACCACCCCAAATCTCCTCACATTTTCTGATCAAGACTTCCCTACCCAACCATCTCACAATCGCGCACTCCACCTTGAGGTCTTGGTTCATAAAAAAAAGTCAAAAGGATCTTGGTGGATGGAGGTGCGGGTCTAAATATTTGTTCGCTCAAATTAATAAAGAATATGGGATTATCTAAGGATGCTATTGAAAAAGGTAAGGGCATCACAATCAGAGCTTATGATGATCAGGAAAGAGTGTCTTAGGGCATTATTCATCACCCTATTCAATTAGGGCCAACCATTATGGAAACCACATGCCATGTCCTTGACCTTGATTTTCCTTATAACATTCTCCTGGGGCGTCCATGGATCCATGGGATGTAAGCAGTTGCATCTACCTTCCACCAATGCGTCAAATTCACATATCAAAACCAAGAGGTCATGGTCTACAGTGATCTCAAACCCTTTGTTTACTACAAAAGTCTGGAAGCAAATTACTATAAAACCCACCAAGTCCCAAAAAATGATGAAGGCCCTTCAACCCCATATGTAGACCTGACTACATTGGCCTCCACTTCTAAGACAAAGACACCCACCATCCCTGATATCTCTGAAATCAAAGTCATTGTCCAAGACAACGGGTGTGGGGATTACAAAATGAAGAAAATTGCTTTCATCATAGGAGAGTTACCTCAATCTCCTAGGTCTCATGGGCAACCCCAACTAGTTGAAACATGATCCCAAACCTTCAGAATGGATCCCTCTAGATTCATATGTTGGGGGGATCTAAGTCAAGAAATAGTAGATGAAAAAGACATATCAAGCTTGATGTACCAAGATGAAAGGCTCGCGCCTAATCTTCCCATGGATGAAAGCAACAAAGGATTACAAATGATGTTGGGTATGGGCTAAAACAGAAACAAGAAACTTGACAGAATGACAATGGGCTTCTAGTACCTCTCATTTCGGAGAAGCGTATGAGAAATCTTGGCCTCAGATGTACCCCTCCAAAGGTGACCATACTTGGAAAAGGTGCCTCGGTTAGAAAGGTCCAAACTCCCCCTTAGCTATCAATGACCGCCCTTCAATTACCAGTATCCACAGTTCAAGTCATAGATAACTTTACCTTTGACATAACTGATGTGTTTAGTAGTGATGAGGATCCCATAACAGAATTTCCCATGCTTTTCAAAGATTCCTCCCTGCTTATGATTAGTACATTTTCTTTTGAGTTAGACCATCAAACCCATGAAATAAACCTAGTCTACCCTCAACTGATCGATTACAACCAACGAGGACCACCAATTCTAGACACTTTCAAAAATGATGAGGCACTCTCAGAATTCATGGGACTACGGGATACGATACCATACGGTGATCACAAGGCAGGGTTCAACATCACACTAGACACACATGCCTATTATGAGGAAATGATTGAATCCTTCAGTCACAAAAGTGAAAATCTAAGAATAATCTCTAGGTATTTGAGTGAAAACCACACTATGGCACTCTCTAACCTAAAAATAGTAAAAATAAAGGACACATCCAATGGTGAAAACTTCTCTGAGGCACCTAAGGATGAAGGATTCAATATTCCTCTTAGTGAAATTCATTAAGAGAAGTTAGCGGTCTTAGCAAAGAAGTGCGATCCAGTTAACCTGGGAACAGAGGAACTCCCACACATAACATTCTATGCAGAATCACTTCTCACAGAAGAATAGGAATTTCTAGTTGCATTCCTAAAGGAAAGAAAAATAACCTTTTCATGGACCTATGCCGACATGTCGGCCCTTGATCTAGAATTTGTGGTTCATCACCTAGATGTATATCCCGAAGCAAAGCGAGTGAGAAAAATGCTAAGAAAAATGCATCCCCATATAACATTGTTGGTCAAAATGGAATTACAGAAACTCCTAGATGCAGGGTTCATATGGCCAATCGACTATCCAGAGTGGGTCTCAAACCTTGTACCTATTTCAAATCCCACTAGGAGCATCTGCATCTACATGGACTTCAGAGATCTAAACAAAGCATGTCCCAAGGATGACTTTCCACTTTCAAACATTGGTGTGATTGTGGATATGAAGGCAAGACATGAGACGCTATCATTGATGGATGGATTCTCAAGCTACAACCATATCATGATAGCTAAAGAAGACCAACATAAAACGGCTTTCACTTTCCCATGGGGAACATATTGCTGGAATATGATACCATTTGGGTTGAAGAATGCAGGAGCTACCTATCAGAGGGCCATGACATTGATCTTTCATGACATGATCCATAAAATTGAGGAAGATTACATGGATGATATATTAGCCAAATCAAAGAAAAGATGAGATCACATAGCCGCATTGGGCCCCATATTTGATAGGTTAGAGAAATACAAAGTCAGACTCAATCCAAAGAAGTGTGTCTTTGGAGTACAGTAAGGAAATATCCTTGGGTATATTCTGTCAATGAGAGGAATTGAAATAGATCTTGCTAAGGTCAAGGAAATCTTTGAAATGTAGGCATCGAAAACATTGAAACAACTAAGAGGCCTACAAGGAAGACTCCAGTCCATCTACCGATTCATAGCACAACTAGCAGACAAAGTTGTCCCTTACTCTCATCTACTCCATAAGGGGGTAGCATACAAGTGGGATGAGAAGTGTGATCAGGCCTTCAATAAAATCAAGGAGTACTTACTCACGCTACCAATCCTCATGCCGTCAATTCTAGGCAAACCCTTGATTTTATATATATTAGCAACAACAGTAGCTCTCAATGCTCTCTTAGCATAACATGATGAAAATGGAAAAGAGAGAGCTATCTATTATATCAACAAAACTATGGTAGGCCATGAGCTAAACTATACATCCATTGAGAAATCTTGTCTAGCAATTGTGTTCACAACACAAAAATTTAGACATTACATGCTAGCACATCAAATAAATCTCATTGCAAAGATAGACCCGCTTAAGTACCTACTTTCTAAAGCAACACTCACAGGGAAAAAAACTAAGTGGGTTATGATCCTCACAGAACATGACATTGATTATGTGGAACGTAAGGCCATCAAACGACAAGCAATTGTAGATCAATTGGTAGAAGCACCAATATACTCAGAGAATCCACTTGTCTTAGAATTCCCTAATGAATCAATCTTCAATCTAAGTGTAGCAGATCACTGAAAAATGTACTTTGATGGATCCTACATGCAACATGGATCATAAGCGGGGATCTTCTTCATCACCCCACAAGGGGATTGCATAGAAAAATCATACAAGTTGTCATTCCCTTGCACAAATAACATCACATAATATGAGGCTCTTGTCATAGGGCCCAAAATTGCAGTGTAGTGGCAGATAATGGCACTTAAGGTCTATGGAGATTCACAACTCATAATCAACCAGGTAAATAATGAGTATCAAACAAAGGACGACAAGCTAACTCCATACAAGAAATTGGTGGAAAGTCTCAAGGAGTTCTTCATTGATATCACATTTGAGCAGCTACCAAGAGAAAATAACAAAGCGGTAGATGCAATGGCTACAATTGGATCACTCCTAGAAATCCCACGCAACATCCCAAGGAAATAATTCCTTGTAGAGAAGCTTCTCGTTCCCGCATTTGAGGTACCAAAGTTTGAATTTGTGTGCAAAATTGTTGGTCTCGATGATTCCTGGTACCATCATATATACACTTACCTGAGAATAAGAGTCCTCCCAGCCGACATAACCCTGAACCTCATAAGAGCCTTTGTAAAAAATTCATCTCATTTTTTCATCCTAGGAGATACCCTATATCGTAGAAGCATTGAAGGGACCATTTTATGTTGCCTAAACACTGTGAAAGTTTTGACTGCTTTAATTGAGGTACATAACGACATTTTTGGTTCACACTCAAGTGGTATGACCTTGGCTAAGAAACTACTAAGGACTGGGTACTATTGGCCTACAATGGAAAGAGAAGCTCATGATTATGTTACAAGGTGTTTGCAATGTCAGTAGCATGGGGATCTCATCCATGCACCAGCTCAAGAGCTCCATCCAATTGTTACACCTTGGCCCTTTTCATAGTGGGGGCTCAATCTCATTGGAAAAATTACCCCCACCTCATCTAGTGGACATAAGTTTATCATCACTGCCACTGAGTACTTCACAAAGTGGTTGGAAGTCATTCCCATGACTTATATCATAGGAAATTAGATATCAAAGTTCATCCTGAACTACTTAATTTTCCATTATGGTGTCTCCCAAGATATTATCTCAGATAATGGGACACCTTTCAAAAATTAGGATGTTCGTGACCTATGCCAAAAATTCAAAATCCAACATCGCTTTTCCACTCCATATTATCCCTAAGGAAATGGCCAAGTTGAAGCTACAAATAAGACCATCCTGAAAATCCTCAAAAATACAGTCAATGACGTTGGTCATGACTTGAATTTGTAGTTGAATCCTACCCTATGGGCCTATCGAACAAGTATCCGCACACCAATAGGTGCCATCCCATTCTCCCTGGTCTACAGATCAGAAGTCATACTCCCTATTGAGATCAAGCTCCCATCCCTAATAATATCATTTCAGAATCTCATCACAGATGAAGAATACTAGGTATCACGACTGAATGAGTTGGAACTACTGGACGAGCAACATATGGATGCCTTAAACCATTTGCAAGTCTACCAAAACTGACTCAAGCAGAGTTACAACAAGAAGATCAGGAGTCAGACTTTACAAATAGGAGAGTTGGTGCTAAAGGAGAATTAGAAGAATGTCTCAAATCCAGATAGCAAGGGAAAGTTTGAACCCAATTGGTTGGGACCCTTCATCATCACAACAAGTTACAAGTCAGGGGAATATTAGTTGTCAACACCTGAAGGGGAACCTTTGAAGGAGCCCATGAATAGCTCCCATCTCAAAAAAATTTATGTCTAATCTTTCAAGGTATAAAACCAAAAATATGAAAAAATCAGAAAAGATCCTAAAAAAATGGTCGCCTTGATGAAAACCTAGCAAACAGGTGTCTTGGTGACAAGAAAAAAATCAAAAAATACAAAATTCCAAAAAAAAAAAAATAGAAAAAGAATTAAAAAATAGTAAAGAAAAAAAATCGTCCTCTAGTGAAAACCACTTCAGTGGTGCTTTGGGCAAGTACCTTGGTGAAAACCTAGCAAATAGATTCCTTGTGTAAATAAGCACTTTCCATCCACCAGGATCTCCATGACTTGGTCGACATCATCCATTCATTACACTTCCATCATCCATCGCATTCCATATCTCCATCCATCATCTATCTGCATCTGCATCATAGCTTGGTTATGTGTTCGTGTCATGATCCCTTCTAGTACTACTCGGCCCATTCTTAAGGTCATTTTGTCCCACTTGTATTGGAGTAGTCTATTGCATCACGCTGGGGGCATGATCTCATTGGATTGTATTTGTGTATATTCTTTAAGTCTTCCTTAAAATCAAAAACTCCAAAAACATTCAGAAAATCAAAAAATCAAAAAACATTCATAAAATCAAAAAATCCAAAAACATTCATAAAATAAAAAAATCCAAAAACATTCAAAACATATCAAAATCCAAAAACAGGTCAAAAGGTTAGTCAAAAATTCAAAAATAGAATCGTCTTGTCGAACTACGGGTCTCTGAGCTTTGAACATAGGCATGGTTGATCTTTGATCTTCCCCCAAGACACTTAGGTCATTCCTTTAGGAGTTCATCATAATAAACTAGCAATCCATTTGTTAATATCTCATCAATAATCGATTCTATGTCAGTCGAACTACATGGTCTCTGTGTGTATAATGTAGGTAAGCCTAATTTGTTGATCAACCCCCGAGGCCCCTAGGGCAGGTCTTTAGGTTAGTCTCTTGGTCAAAATTTCAGAAAACCCCAAAAACATTAGAAATTTTGAAAATCAAAACATTTGTAAAATCTCAAAAATACCAAAAACAGCCTCAAAACATTCCAAAAATGTCAAAAACATCCAAATATTTGAAAAAAAACCATCCCATCTCGCTTTCAACTAAAATAAACATTCACTCATAATAAATCATCGTCACCCTCAACCTTTGGTGAAATGGTTGGAAGCAAGTCTAGCAGGTCTTAAGTGAAAACTAAAAACATCAAATTCTCAAGTCTAGGTTAGTAAGTAAACAAGTTGGTCAACTCTTGGTATTAATAGCCCATCATCCAGTCAATCCCAAATCATCTGATAACATCATGTCCTAGGATGCATCATTCCTACAATGGACATCAACATCAAGCATCATTGTAGTTTAGTCTTGGCTAGCGATATGAAGAACATTAGCTTGTTTGTTTACTTTATCTTTGTCTTTTGGCTTATCTTATTGTGCTCATTTTGATGACCTCTCAATGATGTCCCAAACAAAAGGATTTAGAGAAAAAAGAATGGGGCAATGATCATTATCTTTTATCTGTTGTACTCATTGGATATTCTTGTAATATAACCTTGGTCATGTGTGCTTTGTTTGGTTGTATGGAGAGTGTTTTAGGTGTCTTGTTGACCACATAGGAAGGCTTTCCTTTCTATGTTTTGGTCCGAGATATTTGGAATATCTAAATTGTATTTTAAATAAGGTTCCATATGCCAGGTGTGAACAAGAGTACTCCTATTTGATTGTTGAGTCAAATTCCATCACACTAGGTGCAACACCATCCTAGTTCTTTATACCTTGATGCATCGTGCCTATGTGTATTATCAAACATAAGGTAAATGGCCCTTTTAAGGTCTGAATTCTTGGTAAGCAAATCATCATCATCATTATAAAGTTTACTTGATGGATTCTCTTATTTCTTCTTTCTTCTCTTCACACTAACATGGTACCATGATAGTTAATCAAAATCATCGCTAATGCATCCATCCTACATCCACAAACCATCAGCATAATGCATATCATATCATGACATATAGGAAACACTAATCATCTCACATGCATTTCATTTCATCATTACATAATATAGATTGGTTATTCTAAGCATCTCATGAACCATAAATCTACATCCATTACATAATCATATAACATCACATATACATCATATCATCCATTCACATCATCATATAATCATTATCATCACATATACATCATATCATTCATTTGCATCATCATATAAGCATTATCATACCATGTGCATCATAGCACCATTTACATCATCACATAGGCATCATTATAAAAAGCATCGTTACATCATATCAGGTGCATCATCATGTCATCCATAAGTGCATCATCGCATCATACATGAGAAAGATATTAAAAAAGAAAAGGAATATGTCATTGCATCTCATACATTTTATCATCATCATCCATATAGATCTATTAGTCTAAGCATTTTTAAACCATTTGCATATCATAACATTTGAACCATCCACACATCATCATAAAAAGTGCATAGAAAGATACTAAAAAAAGAAATGCATCCATCCATAAACATCTGCATAATCACTACATCACATCATAGCATCATATAGAAACATACATCTCATTGCATCACATAGAATAAAAAGCATACATGCATCACATAAGATAGAGTCATATCATCGCATATAGGAAATTAAGTACATCCATCCATCATGCATAAATAAGATAGAACACATCATACATCAGATCAAACCATATCATCTCATATATCATCAAAATAATAATAAAAAAAATTCATGGTACATGACTCAGGATCAAATGTGTGTATCAATCAATATAGTATAGTCTCCCACAGGGCTATCAAAAATGGAGCTCGTGGATCTCAAAAAGAATGTTGTCTCTGATAAAAAATGTGAGGCTAGCCCTGATGGCTACTCACCTCATCGGTTGTCTCTCGAGCTAGTCCTGTCTTTGCCCTGTCTACTATGAGAAGTCTGCCACCCGTACCACTCGGGGTACTGCCTGATGGTAGTGGAGCCTATAGTATTGTTCCTCCTATAGTTCCTCATAGTACATCCTCATAGGAACGGTCCTGCCCTGTGTTGGCATCTACTAATCTACTGTGCTAACTAGAGTTCGATGGTGGCCCACCTCTATTGTATGACCTAATCCCGCTCGGCCCTCACCTGATCCATCTTAGCTATCAAGGTGGAAACCTATACCTATAAATATTGGATCAAAGCATCTCTCTGGTCTGGCTGGGGTGGAGGTGGCAGTGGTGGTGGTTGTTGTTGGTGATCCCTCGAGGCATCTCTCTACTAGTCCCCATCTCTTTGACTTTCCCCATCTCCTTGATGATCTCTAGGCATTGGGTCTCTTTGTCCCCTTTGATCTGGAGGTCGTCCACCCCCTCTGCCTTTGTCGCCATCACTGTCTCCATCCCCATCTCCTCTGCCTCCTCACCCCCGCCCCTACTGACCGGCCTTTGGGTCTCCTACATGGTATCAGTGCACTAGGAACTGTCAATCTAAAATGGGGACAAAACTAATCTCGATAGGCCTGTGTCATCCCTAGGTTTGTTGGTCCCTGATTATATGGCCATGGTCTGGCCACCAGTTGTCTGAAGGATTCAACTACCTTATACAAAGGGGTCATGCACCCCCATGTGGTCTCCCTCGTAGTAGACACAAATATTGCCACGTATTGGTCATTGGGTCTGTCCTATGCATCCCTAAACTATCTAGCAACCCAGTCTGGTAGGTAACACTCTATCATTGTATGCTCTCTACCCTACATGATTCTATCTTTTCTGGGGAAGAAGATTTGTTGAACGTCATCATACTAGGCGGGCATGCCGAGCCAAGGCCTCCAAGTGAAAACGGTCATCTCATCGATGACCCTCCGCCAGTGACGGATGTCAGTTGCCCCTATGTGAGAAAAAGCCAGTCCACCCCTGTATCTCCAAATGACTGGGTCATCTGGCTCCATGTTGACCGGTGTGACTCATGGGCAAAGCACTGTAATATTTTCCTAGGCCCAAATGTGCAATAATGTGACCCCTACTCCGATAGCCTGGATATCACAATATGCAAACTCATGTAAGTCATGGTAGAGGGAGGCAAGCATCATTGGCCCCCATGCAAAACACTCTCTCCGTTGGAGCATCCACTCCTAGGAAAGACCCCATCCCAGACTAAAATATTGGTCATGTTGATCTAGTGCCACAAGTCCTGAGATGATAGCAGTTATGATCAATCTGAATGTCGGCATTGAGGTCCTGTACCACTCTAGCTCAATCTATCCCTTAGAAAAAATGATCTCGTCTAGGCCCATGACATCATAGCAAGCCTCTGTCTTGGCGTCCACATCATAGATGACTTGCTCTTCATGGATCTACAAATGAAGAATATGCCACACATCCTCTAGGGTCACTATCACCTCGCCTATAGGGAAGTGAAACAAGGACTTCTCACTATGCCACCTCTCCACGAGTGTTGTCATCATCCCTAGGTGTGTCCTAATGGTTGGGGCATACACAACATACCAGAGCCCAATCGCCCCCAGGTGCTCCTACAACAACTTGTGTAAACTGGGATTCTGAGTCAATCTGCTCAAAATCAAGGACCCATGCTCTCGTGAATGGACTAGCTCCATTTCCTCTTGCATCAGTAAAGTCATCATGTTAAGTTTTGTAAAAAATTGAGATCCTATTTGGAGTTTGCGTGACTGAAACAACAAATGTGTCGTTTGCAAATGCATCGATGTTTGAAAGTTCCAAATTGTGTCATTGGAACCCTCTAAACTCCAAACTCCACCGCCACAGTGCAATTTGACTGCACATTAGTTTGGCCCCTAAACCTAAATTCCAAATTGCATCGTCGTGACGCAATTTGCATGTGCAGTGGACTTTGATCCCTAACCCTAATTTCTAAACTAGACCACCATGGCACAACTCTCACTAGTAGTGCACTTTAAGGCCGCGTAATGCCGATTCAAGGCTTTCAGCAGTGCCAAACAATGCTACTTGACTTTTTTGACCTTTGGACCCTAATAGATGTGCAAGAAAAAAGAAAAAAACAAGTCAGGTAAGGGTCACATACCATTGGTCTTGTGCCTGGTAGTCATTGGTACACTCGCTCTCACTCTGAAATGTGTCATGGAAGCACGCGTTGCACCATCTTGATCAGTTCTTAGAGCTCAAAAGGAAAGAATCTCTAAAGGCTAGGTGTGCAAATGAATTGGAAGTGGCCCCTCGAGACCTATTTAAGCTTGAAAGTTAGGGTTTTTTTACCCTGTTTAGTCGTCCAACTAGGTTTTTGGACCCCCGATCCCATTTTCGCCCATCCGAAGGATGTTTTGCATCAATTTTTCACATTTTTGCACGTTTTTGGCTTCCTGGACCCTTTCTGGACCCGTCAATCACCTTGTCCTCTTTTTTCGCGAGATCACCCAAAAATCCAAATTTTCATTTGATCTCTCGAGGGGGCAATGTACGAGCATAATTCTTTCACTGGGGCAGCAGTGGGGCATTTAAAAAATTGATTTTTTTTTAATTTTGATCACGACAGTTTATTCTTTGAACCAATGCAATAGGTACATTGCTTCAAAGAGTGGCAAAATGTAGACACAAAAAATGTATTGATTGATCCTATACACTTGATCCTGATTTTACTAACACCAAGTTCATCCTGAATCATCTCCTTTGCTAACCATTTAATCAAATGGTCTGCATTTGATTAAATTCATCACATTCCACCTCTTAATTAAATAAATCATTTTTTATCTAATTAAGTCATCATCTCTTGTTAATTAAATAAATCATTTTATTTAATTAGCTTTTATAGTCCCTCTTTAATTAAATAATTCACTTTATTTAATTAAATCTCTAAAGTCATTCTATTAAATTGAATGAATTAATCTTTATTTGATTTAATCTAACACCATTCTCTTTAATTAAATAAATAAAAATCTTATTTAATTAAGTCTAAATTCATTTTCCTCTCATTTTGATTTAAATTAATCCAAAAGTCTAAGTCAAAATTGTCAAATCAGCTAATCTCCCTCTTAATTAATCAAATCTTGATTAATGCTAATCTAGCTTTTGCAACTTGCTCATGAAAATCATTTTAATTGATTTATTATATCTCTATTTACTTTCAAAAAGGCATCAAAAAGGGAATATTCTCCAAATTTGAAAAATCCCTCCAAAAGGGTTTGTACATCCAACAAGGCATTTAAGTTTCTTACATGTCCTTTGCCTTGAGCTAAGTGGCATTAACTTCATTTTCTTCTCCCTCCAACTCTTCATTTCATCCATTTAGAAATTCCACCTAATTGCATAGTGACCAAAATGTATTCCACCTTTGTCCACTCACATGTTGCCAAGTGGCTTTATGCTATTGGTTGGTCTTTTATCCCATATTCATCCATTTTTCCTCATCCTCCATTATTCTCATCTATAAATAAGAGGCTCTCATTTGGATTTGGGATCCACAACTTTATGCAAAGTCATTATATTGAGATTTTGAATTTGCTCGTCCATTTTCATACTTTTATTCAAGTTTCATAGCTAGGTTATGTAGGAATTCTACCAAGGAAGCATCAAATCTTCATCAAATCATCATTCAAGCTTACAAGGGATTGGGAAAGTGCCATTTTCCACATCAAAATGACACCAATTCCCCCATGGGATTGAGAGTTTGTTTGCATTAAAAAGGATTTGAAAGCTTTTATTTGTGTTCTTCATTCTATTTCTTGTTTTGTGCATTTCAAATGAATTCCATGGGGAATGATGTTTCTAACTTTCATTTGGGACTAATTGTGTGTTTGTGTAGGTCTAGGATCACCATTCATAGAAAGTATGATAGATCAAAATATAGTTGTGGGTTACAAGAGTGTTCTTTAGGATTTTTTAGGTTGTAGCTTGAGATGTATATGTATCATCCACATCCCAAAATTGGAGGTAGTAGGTTGTAGAATGTATGAAATGAAAAAGGAATATGCTCTAGAAACACTTGAAAAGAAGCAGACGATAGTGAATGAGATAGATAATGTATTGGCTAAAGATATTCTTCCTCCTCTTGAGAAGTTAAGGAAGAAGCGTGTGCAGTATGTACAATGGTAAAATGACAATGCAAAACTAAAGGCATTAGGTACAAGAATGTATGAAATGAAAAAGGATTCTACTCTAAAAACACTTGAAAAGAAGTAGACCAAAATGAATGAGATGGATAATGTATTGAATGAATAGATTCTACCTGCTCTTGAGAAGTTGAGGAAGATGCATGTGGAATATGTGAAATGGGAAAATGGCTATACAAAACTGGAGGCAACGAGTTGTAGAATGTATGAAATGAAAAATGAATCAGCTATAAAAATACTTGAAAGAAGCAGACCAAAGTGAATGAGATAGATAATGTATTAATTGGAGAGATTCTTCCTTTTCTTGAGAAGTTGAGGAAGTTGCATGTGAAGTATGTGCAATGGGAAAAAGGCAATGTAGAAGTGGATAAACTCAAGAGGTTTTGTATTGCACAAGAATTTACGCAGGCAAAGAAAGTGAGAGACGGTGTTATAAGTGCAGTTGAACAAATGAATTTAAAGATTCTTGAACTTAAGAATTTCATGGAACAAATACAACTAGAAATAGATGATAAGGAAAAAGAAATATCAGATCTATGTGCAAAGAAAAGAGAATCAGTTGGGTGGAGACATGAACGTCTTATTTGAAAACCTATAAACAAGTTTTGTAAAGAAGTTGTTAAAAGAAACATCCGAATTTTCTAATAAAAAAGATAATCTCAAAGCTTAGAAAAAAGTGGTTGCAAAGCTACATAAAAAGTATTAAAGACATTCAAAACTCTATCCAGTTTGATATTTACACGTAGAGGGTTTTACAATAGTATGTGGGTTGCAGGTTTTATAACACCCCGTGTTTTCCAACACATGCAATTATACATAGACAGTATGATTGTAATGAAAACCCTTTTTTTTGTAGACAAAAAATTTACTGATCTTCACCTTCAAAATTTATAGCAACTCTTACTTAGGTAAAAATTGCATTTCAATTTCTTCATATGATTGAAAAATAAATGCAAAATATAATTACAGGATGGAAAACACAATATGGGTTGTCATTTGTTTCATTTTGTATGTTCAAAGCTAAGTGGTGGAGAGCATAGGGAGGATTTTCAGGTGGGAGATACATAAAAGTAACCAAATTCACCTAAGGGGTGACTAACCTATTGGGTTGTTATGTGTTTAGGGTTTTACAATACTATGTAGGTTGCACATTTATAACACCTAAAGTTTTCCAATTAATTATTACATTCTTGTAGTCTACAAAATAGAGAAAATTGAGGTGAGGGTGACTAACCAATTAGCTTGGTACATGTTTAGGGTTTTAAAATAGTATGTGGGTTGTAGGTTTTATAACACCCAGTGCTTCCCAACCTGCAATTTTATTCACAATATGAATGTCTTAAAAACCTTTTGTTATTTACAGAGTACAAATGTGATGAAAGACACCTTCAAAATTTATAACGTCTTAGGTAGAGTAAAAATTATGTTTCAATTTTTTCATTTGATCCAAATATACGTGCAAAGTATAATTGTAACTTAGAAAACATAGTGGGTTGTGAGTAGATGATTTATGAAACCTCCAACCCACACAATGTTTTAAAACCCTTTACACATTGAAACCAAATTAAAACTCCTTTTTGCAAGGAAAACCCTGGGAAACCCATCAATGAATACCCCTTTTCACAATGAATACCCGTTCAGTTCTTCGCAGTCCCTAGGCAGGGTGTCAAAATAGTATATATTTTTGATAGATATACATACCTACTAGCTAGATGTCACACTTATCACATTCATTTTGGTACCACTCTGCATTAGCCTCTGAACACCTACAACTCCCTTTCGAGCTCCCCAACAACCTTCAAAATGTGAATGTTGAAAATGGTGACGTTTAGGATTTGTATGGCTTTCAAAACATATAATTTAATTGTATAAACCACATTGTGTTTTCTAACTTGCAATTATATTCTATTTCATTTTTGGTTTCTCTAAACATTATTCCAAAACTATTTCAATTGCAAAAAATAAATGCAAGTTGGATTTCCATAGTGGGTTGTGAATTCTTTCATTTTGCTTCGTCCAAAATTTTTGGAGTGAACATTAAAATTGAAAAATTTAAGAACCATCAACAAAAATGAACATAAACAACTCTATATATCAAACAAAAAACCCTTAATGAATACCCTTTTTCACAACAAATACTTGTTCAATTCTTCATAGTCCCTAGGCAAAATGACAAAACGACATATATTTCTGGCAAATATGCATACTTGCTAGCTAGTTGCTCGTGCCTGTCATATGCATTGTCATAGGGAGAATGGTCACTTTGCTTCGGCCTCCAAACACCTAAAACTCCCTTCTAAGCTCCCAGCAACCTCCAAAATGTGAATTTCAAAAATGATGACTTTTTGGGCTTTTTTGGCTTTCAAAATAGACAATTTTAAAACCTCCTGGCATGCCATGTTTTTTTGGTGACGGGACAGATGATGACACTCAAAACAACATGCACCTAAATGTTTGTCAATGTCTATCCGTTAGTCTTATCTCATAATGATTCCATCATATGGGGATGGGGTATTATGTTATCATGTCTAAGACATGCATTTTTGTACAGAGATTATCTTTTGCTGCTATCATAGATTTAGTACCCTTTACATTAATAATCAAGAATTACAAACCGTCCTTCTCACCATGATTCAAAGAACCATAGTATTGGGCATCAATGGCTTATGGTGGATTAGAAGGCGTAGGCCCTTAGAAACATCAAATGCACATTCAATTTGAGTTGGAGATAAGATGTGGTCTAAATGGGCAATAAAGAAGTTAAGACTTCCATGTTATTTCTTTCAATTCCATCCTGAATCAAAGATATCACTTGCTTGGAATCCTCGCATAAACATGCTTCGACAATGTCACAGATCTTGTAAATCAACCCAAAAAGTGGTTGTTTATTGAATGATTCAATTGATGCAAAGGCCATCAGTTTCAATCAAGCACAAATGAAGCTTTCCACTACCAAAGTTCCCCATTGTTTTTAGCTAATGGAAAGCATAATTTATTGCTAACTCCATGATTCAACTATCAAGTTTCAACTGTCATGAATATTTGTAGTTGTAAATACATTGTTGTCAATTACCTTCCTGATTGCATTTTTATTTCCTCTTCTACTATTTTGAAATGCCTCTTGAGTTGGATAAATGAATCCACATCATCACAAGGGGAAGAGATACTTGAAACCTACATTGTGTGTTTATGGTTGGATAGAAGAAAGAAAACATCACCATATATTCTTGTTGGGGAAGTCCAAGGAACAACCCAAAATCTTGACAAAGTGACAATGTGATCTAGAGTTTAGCATCACAAATAGCTACACCATCTGATGGGAAAGGATCAAAAGGGAAGATCTTCCAACCTATGTTTTCAGTTAGTAATTATCTCTTCTTGGGTTGGCTTAACTAGCACACTCTAAGTGTTGACCGCTTGGAGTGTTCTGGTGGGCCTGCCTAATATGTTTCATTCCCCTACCATTTTTCATTCCAATAAACACTCACTGTTATAGTGTAGACACTTGTAGTTGTAGCTAGTAGTCAATAGTTACCATGCATGAAGAAAACAAAATTCAAATCTCAAACACTATTCTCACGTGTGAAGAAATTCAGACTCAAATTTCAAACAGTTCTCGTGCAGCCGCGGAAGTTCAGTGGATGCCATAAAGTGTCTTGAGGGAGTTACACTATTTCACCGTATGCAACAAACAGGTCTCTAACACGATCATTATACATATTCTGAGTATTCCCAACCTAAGCCAAATTGGGAGCATTGGAACAAGGTTTACGTATCCTTAGGGGGCTTTTATCATATGTAGTTGGAAATAGTCTACTAGGCATGCTTTCAAAATTTAGAGGCATAGACAAGGTTAGTGAGTTGTTTAATCGAATGCGTCAAAGAAATGCAATTTCATGGATTGCCATGATTGCAGGATATGCACAAAATGGGTTTTTTGAAAAAGGCTTTAGAAACATTCATTTCAAGAAAAAATTGGCAAGTGTGAAGCTAGCCTCTACAACTTTTAGCGGCATCCTCCCATCCTGTGCCAAAATGAGAGCTTTGGAGTAGTGTATGGGAATCCATCAAATAATAAAGGCTAGAGGAATTTTGTCAAACGATGTAGTTGCTACTACTTTGGTAAACGTGAATGCAAAAAGTGGAAGTATAGACAAGGCACACAAACTGTTTGATAAAATGCCTCAAAGAAATGTGGTCTCGTAGAATGCCTCATAGAAATGTTATTAGATTAAAATTACATAACTAAAAATGTTGTAAATGGCAAATGCAATCTCAATTTACATTAAAAAAATTTGGAGCAAAAAACTTGCTTCAGAATCACACATTTTCTGGTGAGGATGGAAAAATATGCCAACAAATTCCCTTGCCTTGCCAACCCACAGACGAATGAAAAGTTATGGAATTTTCACTAATTCTTGACTTTGCAAACACACAAAACAAAGCCATCTCCACAACACAAAACATGGTAATGCATCCAGAAATCTTCAACAAACTAGACCCAGAGATTCTTTCCTAAGATAGTATTCCAAGATAGACAGTCATTTGTATGAGTACAACATTAATGACCCACATGACTCTGAATCTAGAATGTAAGAATCCTACCATCCAAAGCTTAAGCTCTCCATTTTCTCTTTGATTTCTTTGACTGAATTTTTTTTCCTTTTCTTTTTCCAAGATATGATTTTTTTGCTTGAGAAGCTGTAGCAAAAAAGAGGAAAATGTTGATTTGTGAATTGGAAGAGGACAAAAGAACTTGCTTTTAAATGTGGGCCAGTGCTCGTTGAGGCAAGCCCATTGGATGCTTCTTCTTCCTTGCATTTCTTTGTAAGATACCGAGATGGTAGTAGGAAGAAGTTTCTATCCACTTAAAAAAAATCATGACTTCAAAATTATGTTTAACACGATGAGCTTGTTGACCTGGTTTTCATATAAATTTGGTTTGCTTGACTTGGTTTTATTTTAATAGTTTGTTTGTTTTCATTGGTTAGATTTAAGCACACCATTTTTGCTCCATCTTCCTTTGAGAAGCTTCGCTAACAAGCAATATCAAAACATTTTTATATATTCAACCTTCCATGATGAAGATCATTGTCAGTTTGGAGATGGCATTGACCTTTTGAATACAAATTGTTTTTTTTCTTAATTTCCATCAAAAGAGGTATTTTGAACTATTGAAATGATACTCTATACATTATATTTACCTGTTGTGTTAATATACTTTTCAACATATTGAAGATTGCTACCTTCAAAAAATTATTTCCATTTATTGGAAAGATAATAGCATTAGCAATAAGAGTCTGGTTTTTAAATGTAAATTTATTTATTTCTTTGAACATAAGGGCAACAAGATTTGGTTTCCAATAGAAATGTTGGAAAACAGAAAGGAGAAAGCAATTAAGTACTATATATTAGTTTCCACATTTTTATAAGGAGAGTTAGAAAATGTGTTTTCTTTCAAATTTTTAAGTGAAGAGCAAGATTTACAAAAATACACTTGCATGTAGTTCAATTAGAAGATATGAAGAAACATACCATGGAAGAATCAAGACATCAATGAATTTCCTTCTTCAACCCAAATTCAAGTGTGATTAGGGAATAACCACCTTCCTACTGTTTATTCTATTCCTTTCTCCAATTCCTTTGGGAATCTAGTACTTTTCTACACGTGAACATGATTAAAAATAGGTTGCCACCATTCATTAAATTTTATATCCAAATCCCATGCAAACATATTATTATGTAGGAAATTAAATGAACAATAAATTGGAATTTCTATCGTAGGTTTCCATAAAGCAATTTTTGGACTAAGAGCTATAAAGGTCAATTATACCTTAATTAGGTATTAGTAATATAAAAGTTTTCTCCAACTTGTACCCTCTTCAAAAAACAAAAAACAAAAAATCATAATAATGCATTTCTTATCTTTTTATTTCTAGTTTACTTGTTATATGAAGTTATACAATTAATGAGCTCACACCCTTTAGGAAGGCTTTGATCAAGTAAGTTATTTATCGTAGAGTTTATTACTATCACAACCTAATTTGATTTTTTTTTTTAATTGAATAATAATGTCTTATCTTTTTATTTTGAGTTTACTTGCATATGAAGTTATTTATTCTAACTTCAATATGTAATTGGGATATGCCAACGATGAATCAAATTCCATACTATATACAAATTAGTCTTCAATTTTCTCATATAAAACATATATGATTATAGCTATTAAGGCTGAAACGATACATGGTCCTTGTGTGCAACAATGGATGAGAGATTATTTACATTATAGGTTGTGATTTCTTAACAAGTTGATGTTTACAAATCTAGATACATATTAATTTTATGCATTATAATTCTCTAAAAATATATTTAATGTTATTAATTTATGGTTTCATTTCATATCTCATATTGTAGTGGAAGACACTAATTTGGGAAAAATTCTAAGATGCTAAATGGATCACTGTATAGGAGTGAATTTGCGCCCCTTATGCAAATTCCCCTTTTTCCCTTCTCCACTTTAGAAAACCAAGTTCAGAGGCTTAATTCCACATAAGACAGTTGCTTGCATCCCACTTGGCACCTACTTTGAGCATCGGCAAAGGCATTTCTATTGGGGATTCCTGCATGGCGCACAGACGTTCATACAGTGCACTTATGTCCTTGGAAAATTCCTATGACTAAACCTGCAGAGGCATTACACTTCTCATTGGGAGTCAAGTTGTAACACCCCCTTCGGCCGACTAACCCGAATATGGTTGTTTCTTTCACTCTCTTCTTCAAATTCATTCCTTCAACAAGCATTTCATCTTCTACAATCTCTTCACAAGCTTCTACACACTCTTGCACTCACTCTCAAGTTTTCAAGTAGCATTCTTGCACTCCATTGCAGCAATACCTTCACTCCATCACTTCGGTAGAGTTGTAGACATGTAAAATGTACCAATTGAACCTATACACCTGATCTTGATTTACTAACACTAGTTCGTCTTGAATCATCTCCATTTTCCAGTCATTTAATTAAATAATTTTTATTTAATTAAATTCATCATATTCTGTCTTTTAATTAAATAAATCAACTTTATTTGATTAAATCATCATCTCCTATTAATTAAATAAATGAATTTTTTTAATTAATCCTATAGTCCCTCTTTTAATTAAATAATTCATTTTATTTAATTAATCTCTAAGGTCATCTCATTTAAATTAAATAAATTTATCTTTATTTGATTTAAAGCTAACACCATCCTCTTTAATTAAAAAAATAAAATCTTGTTTAATTAAGTCTAAAATCATTTTCCTTTCATTTTTATTTAAATTAATCTAAAAATCTAAGTCAAAATGGTCAAATCAGCTAATCTCCTTTAAATTAATCAAATCTTGATTAATCTTAGTCTTAAACCATCAAATCCTCTAGCTTTTGCGACTTGCACATGAAAATCATTTTAATTAATTAATAAATCTCTATTTTCATTCAAAAAAGGCATCAAAGATGGAATATTCCTCAAATTTGAAATCTCCCCCCAAAAGGTCTTGTCCTCCAACATGGCATTTAATATCTCTTACAAGTCCTTTTCTTGAGCCATGTGGCATTAACTTCACCTTTCACCTCATCCTTCAAGCCATTTTTGAATTTGAATCTCCCCCCTCTTTGCACATTCTCCAAAATGTGCTCAACCTTTGTCCATTAGCATGATGACAAGTGGCGCTTTATCATTGGCTTATCTTTTGTTCCACATCCTCCATATCTTTCAAATCCTCCATCCTTCTTTCTATAAATAGAGGCCTACTCTATTTGTTGAGGGAGCCACAATCAATGTAAAATCATTATGCTCATTTATGAAGGAGAATTGGAACCAAAGTTATCATCTTCATATCAAAGATCATCCATTCTTTATCCATTTTTATCATTTCTTAGATAGATTATGTAGGAATTCAACCAAAGAGTCTCTATCTTCATCAAATCATCACAAAGCTACAAGGGATTGGGAAAGGGCCATTTTCCACATCAAAATGGCACCAATTCCCCCATGGGATTGAGAGTTTGCATGCTTAAATAGGATTTAGAATATTTTCTTGTTTTGTTCTTCATTTCTTTCCTATTTTGAGCATTGTAGATGAATTTTATGGGGAATCTTAGTTCTAACTTGCATATGGATCTAATCTTGTGTTCGTTTGCTATGTTTGTGCAGATCAAGGATTGTGGTTCACATTTTGGAACTAAAAGGAGGGAAATGCCATTTTGGTTCTTTATACCTTGATGCATCATGCCTAAGTGTGTTATCAAACATAAGGTAATTGGCCCTTTTAAAACCTCAACTCCTCGGTAAGCAAATAATCATTATCATCATCTTGTGACTTGTTGGAATCTCTTGCTTGCTTCTATCTTCTTTCTGCGCTAACATGGTACCATGATGGTTACTCGCCAATGCATCCATCCTGCATCCATAAACCATCTACATACTGCATAATGCATACCATATCATATAGAAAACATTTATCATATCACCTACATCATTGCATAATATAGATTGGTTATTCTAAACATCTCATATGCATTCATTATATACGCATAAAAGCAACCATCCTATATGTATCATTAAATTCATATCACATGCATACGTACCATCCATTTGCATTATCATAACATGGGCATCATACCATAATCATCATACATCATTCCAGATATCATTAAATATACCACTATATCATGTCATCATCATAGCATCATAAGTGCATCGTCATATCATATATGAGAAAAGTGCTGAAAAGAAAAGATTACATCCCATATATCATCATCATCTATTAAGTGCATAATATAAATTTGTTAGTCTAAGCATTTGCATATCATAAAATTTTGCATACATCATCATAAAAAGTGCATAAGAAAGGATATTGGAAAAAGAAAAATGTATCCAATAGATCATTTCATCACATCATCATAAAGTCATACATCGCATAGCATTATCATCACATAGGCACCATATAGAATCATCTCGGCATACATAAGATAGAATCATGACATCACATATAGAAGTAAAATCCATCCATAATGCATAAAATAGAATAGGACACCATACATCAGATCAAAATGATCTCATCTCATATATATCATCAAATAATATATTATCATGGTACAAAATCTGGATCAAGTGTGTATCAAATACAAAAGGTTCAAGTGCCCATGGGGCTATCAAAAATGAGCCCATGGGGCACAAAAATAATCCTATCTCTAATGAAACAATTGGCTAACCCTACTGGCTACCCTTTCCCTCGCCAAGTTGTCTCTCTCCGTGATCCTTAGGGGCTCTGTACCATGTCTGTTATGAAAAGTCTAGGACTTGGGATGCTCAAGGAATGACCTGATGATAATGAACCCTATAATAGTTGGCCTCTCTGACCGCCTGTAACGACACTGAACTCTGGGAGGAAGAGGCAGACATGCTCTCAAGCTGCTGACGGTGGCCCATCTCCTAAGCTGCCCTAAGCTCTGCAGCCTGCCTCTGCTAAACATCCTGATCTCTCTCCTATCATAGTTGGTCCCTCTCTACCATCAAGGCAACAACATGTCCCTATAGCCCTACCACCTATACCTACAACTACTAAACTTAGGCATCCCTATGGCCAGGTGGCAATGGAGGTCCCTGGTCTCTCTATGGTGGTCGCTGATCTGCCTATCTGTCCTGTCCATCCTAATCATGTCACCCCTAATCCTAGTCCTGCCTTGGGGCATCTAGTTGCTAATCCTATGGACCCCTGCCCTGATTTGGCTAATGAGGTAGCCCATCTCCTCCCCGGTCCCCATCTCCATCTTCGTCCCCTCGGCCTCCCTGGCCTCGGCCTCGTCCTATTCCTCTGCCTCTCGCCCTGCATCGTGTTGATGGTGTCTTTGGCACTGCAAATCTGAGAGGTGGCTAAAACCAATCTTTGTAGGCCTAAGTAGTACCTACATTGGCCTGACCCTAATCGTATGGCCATGGCCTGGCCACCAGTTGCATGAAACTTTGTACCGCCTTGACTGCAAGTATGCAGCGGCCCCATGAGGTCTCCCTCATAGTACATGCAAATATCACCACATACTAGTCATCGGGTCTATCCTAAGGCTCCTTAAACTGTCTTCGAACTCTGCTCGGCAGGTATCTCTCTATCATCGTTTGCTCCCTGCCCTACATAAGTTTGTCCCGCCGAGCGAAAAAGAGTTGTTGCACATCATCGTACCATGTAGGCCATCCAAGATAGGGCCGCCATGTGAAAGCTCGCATGTCATCAAGGACTCTCCTGCAATGAGGAATTTTGTGTTGTCATGTGTGTGTGAATGAAACACATCCTCTGCACCGCCAAACAACTGGATCATCTGACTCCATATCAACTGCAACAACTCTCGGATAAAGCACAATGATGTGCTCCCAGGCCCAGATGTGGAGGAGTGTGACCCCAACCCTGATGGCTCTGCCATCAACATATGCAAACTCATGTAAATCTCTATACAATAAGGCAAACAATACTGGCCCCCACGCAAAGCATACTCATCGCTAGACCATCAGCTCCCAAGTGAGCCCCCATCTAAGACTAAAATATCGGCCCCGCCAATCTGATGCAACAAGACCCGATATGATGGTTGTTATAACCAAGCAAAAGGGTGACATGGCAATCCATTGACACTCCAGATCGATCTAGCCCTCACAAAAGACAATCTCATCGAGGCCCATCACGTCATAGCAAGCCTCCCTCCCGGCATCCATATTGTGTATCACGCGCTCTCCATGGATGGGTAGTCTAAGTATCTTCCACACATCCTCTAGTGTGACTATGGCCTCGCCTGTCGGAAGGTGGAAGGAGGATGTCTCATTGTGCCATTGCTCTACGAGCCCTGTCATCATCCCTAAACGAGTTCTCACTAGCAGTGCATAAGCAATGTACCAGAGTCTGAACGCCCCCAAGTGCTCCTGTTGTCGCTCGAGCATACCCTCCAAAATGCCAAGAAGTACCCGAGACCTGTGCTCGTGTGAATGAAGGATCCCCACCTCCTCCCGGATCAAGAAAGTAACTGCGTTAAAAAAAATATCAAAAATCATGATCCTAATTTGCCCTGGTGTACCTAAAATATCATATGCGTCATTGTTTGCAGGTGTAACATAGTTTGAAAGTTCCAAACTGTGCCGCTAGGAGCTCCTAACTCTCAAACTCCATCGTAGCTTCGTAGTTTGAAGTGCGACTCATTTTAATGCAAAACCCTAATTTCAAAAATGGCCCACTGTGGCACACTTTTCATATGCGACTTAGTTTGGAGTTTGAATCCAAACTCTAAACTATGTGTCACAGCGTCACTATTTGCGACTACGGCACAGTTTGAAGCCACACGGCGCCGAAATAAACTTTCAAATGGTGCTATATTGGACCGCTAGTAAAAACGTAACTTCCTAAGATAATAAATGCATGCGTAAATTGAAAAACAAGGTCAAGTCAAGTGGACTCACCGGTGGTCCAATGCCAGGCAGCCTCTAGTGTGTGCATACTCAATCTGAAATGTGTCAGAGAAGCTATTGTTGCACCATCTCTCGAAGGGGTCAGAGCTCAAAGGTACAAAATCTCAAAGGGTTGAATGTGCTAATGAATTGGAAATGGCCCCTCGAGGCCTATTTAAGCCTGTAAATTAGGGTTTTTTGACAACGTTTAGCTATCCAGCTAGGGTTTTGGACCCCCAATCCCATTTTCACCCAATCGAATGCTGTTTTGCACCATTTTTTTATTGATTTATCACATTCTTTGGCATCCTGGAACCTTTTTGGACCTATCAGGCACCTTGTCGTCTTTTTTTGTGAGATCACCTAAAAATCCAAGCTTTCGTCCCATCTCTCGAGGGGGCAGTATATTGGCATGTTCTCTCTCACCAAGGTAGCAGTGCGGAAATTTTGAAAATTAGAAATTTTTGAATTTTGATCAAGATAGTTTATTCTTTGAAGCAACACAGTGAGTACTTTGCTTCAAAGAGGGGAAAAATGTAGACATAGAAAATATACCGACACACTTGATCCTAATTACTAACATTGTTTTGTCTTGAATCATCTTCTTATCTAATCATCACCCTTTGTCCCTTAATTAAATAAATCAGTGTTATTTAATTAATCCTTTGCTCTCTATTTAATTAAATAATTCATTTTATTTGATTAAATCTCTAAAGTCATCTTATTAAATTAAATAAATTAAACCTTGTTTAATTTAATCTAATAATCATCCCTCTTTAATTAAATAAATCAAAATCCTTTGTTTAATTAAATCTAGATCATATTCTCCTCAACTTTGATTTAAATCAACCCAAAAATCTAAATCAAATTCTCACATCATTTAATCCCTCATTAAACTAATTAAATCTTGATTAATTTAATCTTAATCATCCAATTCCTCTAGATTTTTTCACTTGCACATGAAAATACATTTAATTGATTTATTAAATCCCTATTTTCTTTCAACTTGGCATTTTTAGGGGAATATTCCTCCAAGTTTGAAAATCCCTCCAAGTGGATTTGTCCTTCCAACAAGACATTCATTCCCTCTTACATGTCCTTGTGCATTGAGCCAAGTGGCATTTAATTCATTCTTTTTCCCTCTAACATGTCATTTCATGATTTTCAAATTCCACCTAATTTCATTTATTGTGCACATTCATCAAAATGTGCTCAAGCTTCCTCCATTGACATCTTGACAAGTGGCGCTTGCCCATTGGATGTTGAATGATCCCACATTGCTTCATTTTGCTCATTCCTCCATCTTGCCTTTCTATAAATAGAAGGCTTTCCTTTGTATTTTTGATCTACAACTTAGAGCAAAGTTACTCTCTTCACATTGAGAGCTAATTTTATCCATTTCATATCAAGTGTTCATCATTTTCATGAATTCATAGCTAGGTTATGCCAAAATTTCATCAAGGAGCTTCAACCATCATCAAATATTCATCAAGCTTGCATAGGAGTTGGGAAAGGGCCAATTTTCACATTAAATTGGCACCAATTTCCCCCATGGGATTGAGGGTTTGCTTGTTCAAATAGGATTTTAATCACTTTCCTTGCTTTGTTCTTCAATTTCTTTCCTTTTTGAGCATTGTAGATGGATATCATGGGGAATCTTGATTCTTACTTGCATTTGATATAATATTGTGTTTGTTTCTTGTGTTTGTACAGGTAATAAGATTGGGGTTCTACATTTGGTGCTATAAGCAAAAAAAACAAACATAGCAAACAAACACAAGATTAGATCCATATGCATGTTAGAACTAAGATTCCCCATGAAATTCATCTACAATGCTCAAAATAGGAAAGAAATGAAGAACAAAACAAGAAAAGCTTCTAAATCCTATTTAAGCATGCAAACTCTCAATCCCAGGGGGAATTGGTGTCAATTTGATGTGAAAATTGGCCCTTTCCCAACTCCTATACAAGCTTGATGAAGATTTGATGATGGTTGAAGCTCCTGGATGACATTTTGGCATAACCTAGCTATGAATTCATGAAAATGATGAACATTTGATATGAATGGATAAAATTAGCTCTTAATGTGAAGAGAGTAAGTTTTCTCTAAGTTGTGGATCCAAAATACAAAGGAAAGTCTTCTATTTATAGAAAGGAAAGGAGGAGGAATGAGAAAAATGAAGCAATGTGGGATCATTCAACATCCAATGGCCAAGCGCCACTTGTCAAGATGTCAATGGAGGAAGCTTGAGCACATTTTGATGAATGTGCACAATAAATGAAGAGGGAGTGAATGTCTTGTTGGAAGGACAAATTCACTTGGAGGGATTTTCAAACTTGGAGGAATATTCCCCTAACAATGCCAAGTTGAAAGAAAATAGGGATTTAATAAATCAATTAAATGTATTTTCATGTGCAAGTGAAAAAATCTAGAGGAATTGGATGATTAAGATTAAATTAATCAGGATTTAATTAATTAATGAGGGATAAATGATGTGACAATTTGATTTAGATTTTTGAGTTGATTTAAATCAAAGTTGAGGAGAATATGATCTAGATTTAATTAAACAAAGGATTTTGATTTATTTAATTAAAGAAAGATGATTGTTAGATTAAATTAAACAAGGTTTAATTTAATAAGATGACTTTAGAGATTTAATAAAATAAAATGAATTATTTAATTAAATAGAGACCAGAGGATTGATTAAATAAAATTGATTTATTTAATTAAGGGACAAAGGGTGATGATTAGCTAAGAAGATGATTCAGGACGAAATGATGTTAGTAATCAGGATCAATTGTGTCGATATATTTTCTATGTCTACATTTTGCCCCTCTTTGAAGCAAAGTACTCGTTGTGTTGGTTCAAAGAATAAACTGTCTTGATCAAAATTAAAAAATAATCTGATTTTCAAAATTGCCCCACTGCTACCTCAGTGAGAGAGAACATGCCAATACACTACCCCCTCAAGAGATCAGATGAAAAATTTGGATTTTTGGGTGAACTCGCTAAAAAAGATGACAAGGTTCCTGACAGGTCCAAAAAGGTTTCGGGATGCTAAAGAATGTGATAAATCACAAAAAAAATGGTAAAAAACAACACCCAATTGGGCAAAAATGGGATCAGGGGTCCAAAACCCTAGTTGGATAGTTAAACGAGGTAAAAAAACCCTAATTTTCAGGCTTAAATAAGCCTCGAGGGGCCATTTCCAATTCATTTGCACATTCAGACCTTTGGGATTTTGCACCTTTGAGCTCTCACCCCTTTGAGATATGGTGCAACAACAACTTCCCCGACACATTTCGGATCGAGTACGCACACACTAGAGGCTGCCTGACACTAGACCATCGGTGAGTCCACTTGACTTGACCTTGTTTTTCAATTTACACGTGCATTTATTAGCTTAGGAAGTTAGGTTTCTATCAGCGGTCCAATATAGCATCGCTTAAAAGTTTATTTTGACGTCACACAGCCTCAAACTGTGTTGTTGTTGTGAATAGTGATGCCATGATGCAGTTTAGAGTTTGGATTCAAACTCCAAACTAAGTCTCATATGAAAAATGTGTCGCTGCGGGCCATTTTGGTAATTAGGGTTTTGCATTAAACTAATTCATGCTTCAAACTACGATGCCGCAATAGAGTTTGAGAATTAAGGGCTCCTAGCGGCATAGTTTGGAACTTTCAAACTGTGCCACACCTACAAACAATGATGCATATGTTGTTTTAGGTATGTCGAAGCAAATCAGGATCATGATTTTTGATGAATTTTTTAACGCGGTGGCTTTCTTGATGTAGGAGGTGGAGATCCTTCATTCACACGAGCATAGCTCCTGGGTACTTTTTGATATTTTGGAGGGTATTCCCAAGCAACAATAGGAGCACTTGGGGGCGATCGAACTCTGGTACATTGTTTATGCATTGCCAGTGAGGACTCATTTAGGGATGATGACAGTGCTCGCAGAATGATGGCACAGTGAGACATCCTCCTTCCACCTTTCAACATGCGAGGCCATGGTCACACTAGAGGATGTGTGGCGGATACTTAGACTACCCATCCATGGAGAGCGCGTGATATACGATGTGGATGTCAGGAGGGAGGCATGCTATGACATGATGGGCCTCAATGAGATTATCTTTTGTGAGGGCTAGAACAAGTTGGAGCGTCATAGGCCTGTCGTGTCACCCTTTTGCTTGGTTATAGCATCCATCATATCGGGTCTTGTTGTACCAGATCGGCGAGGCCAACATTTCAACCCTAGATGGGGGCTCGCTTGGGAGCTAATGGTCTGGTGACGAGTATGCTTTACATGGGAGACAATACTCTTGGCCTCATTGTATAGAGATTTACATGAGTTTTCATACATTGATGATAGAGCCATTCAGGTTGGGGTCACACTCCTCCACATCTGGGCCTGGGAGCACATCTTTGTGCTTCATCCGAGAGTTGTTGTAGTCGATATGGAGTCAGATGATCCAGTTGTTTGGTGGTAGAGAGGAGGTGTGTCATTCACACACACGGGACAACACGAGATTCCTCATTGGAGGAGAGTCCTTGATGACATGTGGGATTTCACATGGTGGCCCTATCTTGGATGGCCTGCATGGTACGATGATGTGCATCAGTGCTTTTTCGCTCGGCAGGACAGACTTATGCAAGGCAGGGAGCACACAATGATAGAGAGATACCTGTCGGGCAGAGTTCAAAGATAGTTCAGGGAGCCCCAAGACAGACCCGATGACTAGTATGTGGTGATATTTACACGTACTATGAGGGAGACCTCATGGGGCCACTACATACCTATAGCCAAGGTGGTATAGAGTTTCATGCAGCTGGTGGCCATGCCATGGCCATACGATCAAGGTCAGGTTGATGCAAGTACTACTTAGGCCTACAGAGATTGGTTCTAACCACCTCTCAGATTTACAGTGTCAGGGACACCATCAGCACGACATAGGGCCAGAGGCAAAGGAGTAGGATGAGGCCGGGGCTAGGGAGGCCGAGGGGACGAAGATGTAGATGGGGATTGGGGAGGAGATGGGCCACCTCATCAGAAAAATTAGGGCAGGGGTCCATAGGATCAGCAACCATATTCCCAGAGATAGGACCAGGATCAGGGGTGGTAGGATCAAGGTGGACAGGACAGACAGGCATATCAACAACCACCACAAAGAGACTAGGGACCTCCACTGCTGCCTAGCCATAGGGATTCTTAGGTTCAATAGTTGTAGGTACAGGTGGTAGGGCTATAGGGATAGGTTGCTACCTTGATAGCAGAGAGGGACCAGCTACAACAAGAGAGAGATGAGGTTGTCCAGCAGAGGCAGGCTATAGAGCTTAGGGCAGCTCAAGAGATGGGTCACTGTCAAGAGCTTGAGAGCACGTCCACCTCTTCCTCCTGAAGTTTAGTGTTGTTACGAGCATACAAGGAGGCGTTGAGAGAGGCTGACTATTATAGGGTTCATTATCATCAGGCCCTGTCCCAAGCGTCCCGGGTCTCGGACTTTTCACAACAAACAAGGTAAAAAGCCCCTAAGGATCATGAAGAGAGATATCCTGGCGAGGGTGAGGGCAGCTAGCAGGGTTAGCCGATTTTTTTATCAGAGAAAAGATTATTTTTGTGCCCCATGGGCTTATTTTTTATAGCCCCATGGGTACTTGTACCTTTTGTATTTGATACACACTTGATCTAGATTTTGTACCATGACATTATATTATTTGATGATATATATGAGATGAGATGATTTTTATCCGATGTATGGTGTCCTATTCTATTTTATGCATTATGGATGGATTTTACTTCTATATGTGATGTCATGATTCTATCTTATGTATGTCGAGATGATTCTATATGGTGCCTATGTGATGATAATGCTATGAGATTTATGACTTTCTATCTTATGTATGTCAAGATGATTCTATATGGTGCCTATGTGATGATAATGCTATGAGATTTATGACTTTATGATGATGTGATGCAATGATCTATTGGATGCATTTTTCTTTTTCCAGTATCTTTTCTTATGTGCTTTTTATGATGATGTATGTAAAATGTTATGATATCCAAATGCTTAGACTAACAAATCTATATTATGCACTTAATGGATGATGATGATATATGGGATGTAATCTTTTCTTTTCAATACTTTGCTCATATATGATATGACGATGCACTTATGATGTTATGATGATGATATGATATAGTCGTATATTTAATGATATATGGAATGATATATGATGCTTATGGTATGATGCCCATGTTATGATAATGCAAATGGATGGTACGTATGCATGTGATATGAATTTAATGATACATATGGGATGGTTGCTTTTATGCTTATATAATGAATGCATATGAGATGTTTAGAATAACCAATCTATACTGTGCAATGATCTAGGTGATATGATAAATGCTTTCTATATGATATGCTATGTGTTATGCAGTATGCTGACAATTTATGGATGCAGGATGGATGCATTGGCAATAATGATTTGCGATTAACTATCATGGTACCATGGTAGCGTAGAAAGAAGATAGAAGAAAGCAAGAGATTCCAACAAGTCACGAGATGATGATAATGATGATTTTCTTACCGAGGATTTGAGGTTTTAAAAGGGCCAATTACCTTATGTTTGATAAAACACATAGGCATGATGCATCAAGGTATAAAGAACCAGGATGGTGTTGCACCTAGTGTGATGGACTTTGACTCGATAATCAAATAGGAGTACTCTTGTTCACACCTGGCATATGGAACCTTATTTAAAATGTAGTTCATTTATTCTAAATATCTCAGCCCAAAACATAGAAAAACAAGCCTTCCTATGTGGTCAACAAGATATCTAAAACACCTTCCCTACACCCAAACAAAGCATGCATGACCAAGTTATATTACAAGAATATCCAACAAGCACAACAGATAAAAAGATCATGATTGTTGCCTCATTTCTTTTTCTCTAAATCCTTTCATTTGGGGCATCATCGAGAGGTCATCAAAATGAGCACAAAAAGATAAATCAAAAGACAAAGATAAAGTAAATAAATAAGCTAATGTTCTTCAATACCGCTAGCCAAGACTAAACTACGATGATGCCTAATGTTGATGTCCATTTTAGGAAGGATGCATCCTAGGACATGACGATATCAATATGATTGATTTGGGACTGATTGGATGATAGGCTATTGACACAAAGAATTGACCAACTTGTTCACGTACTGACCTAGACTTGCGACCTTAACGATTAAGTTTTCACTTTTGATCTACTAGACTTGTTTCTGATTGTTTCACCAAAGTTTGGGGATGATTGATTTATTATGAGTGATTTTTATTGCTGGTGAAAGCGAGATGGGGATGGATGGAGTTTTTTTTCAAATATTTGGATGTTTTTGATGTTTTTTGAAATGTTTTTAGGTTGTTTTTGGTATTTTTGATATTTTACAAATGTTTTGATTTTCAAATTTTTTGATGTTTTGGGGTTTTTTGATATTTTGACCAAGAGACTAACCTAAAGACCTATCCTAGGGGCCTCGAGTGTTGATCAATAGATTATCCTTGCCTACGTTATACACATAGAGACCATGTAGTTCGACTAACATAGACCCGATTATTGATGAGATATGAACAGATGGATTGTCAGTTTATTATGACAGACTCCTAAAGGACTGACCTAAGTGTCTCGAGGGATGATCAAAGATCAACCTTTCCTACGTTCAAAGCTCAAAGATGACATAGTTCAACAAGAAAAATTTGTTTTTGACTTTTTGACTGACTTTTTGACCTATTTTTGGATTTTGATATGTTTTGAATGTTTATTAGATTTTATGATTTTTTGATGTTTTTGGATTTTTGGTGCAGGAGCACCTTGTCTTTTGGAAGATCTTAGTGATTTTTGGCTTGTAGGTGGTTCTAGCCAACCACCAAGGGAATAAGGACTATGTTATAAAGTCCCAAGTGTGTTTTTGATGTGTTTGTTATGGAAAACTTAGGTTGGTTTAGATCTTTGAGGTTTGGAAAATTCTTAGTGTAGAGATTAGGAAAAACTAGACAATGTTGTCTTAGAAATTTGGCCTAAAAGTTCAAAAAAAGGCATTAATGGTGTTCTAAGCCTGACATAAGGGTCCTAGCACATGGGAGAAAGGTATATAAGGTCATACAAACCCTAATACCTATGTTGGAAGTTCATTTTCATGAATTGAGACTTGGAGAGCATATTGTGTGATTGGAATTCAACAACTTTTGAGTGAATATTTGTGTTTGAGCCTTCATCCAATCAATGATGGATTGAAAGGTCTTGTCTAAAGGTTTGAGGCTTTCCATTGTGTCACTTATTTACTGTGTGAGGCGTTATATTATCCATTTAGTTCAATTTTTTTCTATTTTGCAAGTTTTTGGAGTTTTGGCCTTATAGCTGGTTTAGGCTAGTTTTTGGAAATCATGATCCCCACTTGAATTCCCATGGAAAGGCTACCATGGCCACTTGGGATCAAGTAGGGGAATTTTTTTACAATGTAAATAGTGTGTGTGGAGTCTTGGTTTGCAGGGGAAGAGTTGAATTCATCAAACACTAGGTGAGTGCAAGTGCATTCTGGCTAGTGGCTTGGAGAGGACAGCAATAAAGAAAGCTAATAAATGGATTGGTTTGTGACAATAAAGAGGATGATAGTGTGGTAACATGTAGTCCATACATGTGTGTGAAAGGAGGAGATTTTATGAGGTCATTGAAGCCCTCAAAGTTGGAAAAAGGAGCCAAAACCCTATAAACCCTTGAAATTAGGGGGTATGAGGACAATCCTATGTACGGACACTTGCAGAACCTTACACCTAGTAAATATTGAAGCCTAGGGTACTAATAGAAGTAATATCCAAAAATATTTTTGGGTTGTTAAGGCCGTTTTTGAGAGAATCCAAGAAACTAGGTTCTAGGAGGCCTAAAAGGGGCAAAAAGGCTACAAGGCCTAGAAACTAGAAATTCTTGGAAGTGAAGGGAAAAAGGTGAAAGTATCCAATGAAATGGATCAGTGACGAGTCAAAACACCTAAAGAAAAACAATATCACCTTACCCTAGCCTTGGAGTGGTTAGGACACACATGGGTCAGTGTGGAGCTCAAGGAAGCCTAGTGGTGGAATGGGAGTGTTGGTGAAGATTTTGAAATTGGTGGAGAGACCTATAAGGCGTTAGGGGTTTAGGAGAAATCCATGAGTAGGGTAGAGTCGAATACCCTAATAAGACCAAAGAATAGGTCTTGGGAAGAGCAAGAGTGCTCTTGAGGTATAGGGCTCCCCATCAATTTTCTTGGTTTTTTTTATGTTTTAGGATTTTCTTGGTTTTCTGATCGTTTTGGATTTTCTTTATTTTTTGGATGTTTTTAGATTTTATAATTTTGGGATTTCAAGAACATACAAAAATTCAATCTTATGAGAACATGCCCCTAGTGTGAAGCAATAGACTACTTCAATAAAGGCTGGACAAACTGACCTTAAGAATGGGTCAAGTAGTACTAGGAGTGATTATGACACGAACACAGGACCAAGCTATGATGCAGACGCTAATGGGTGATGCATGGAGATAGATGGATGATAAAAGCATGATTGATGGATGATTCACAACAAGTCATGAAGATCTTGGTGGATGGAAAGTGCTTATTTACACAAGGTGCCTTTTTTCCAGGTTTTCACCAAGGTACTTGCCCAAAGCGCCACTGAAGTGGTTTTCACCAAAGGACGATTTTTCTCTTTATTATTTTTTATCCTTTTTCTGATTTTTTTGTTTTTTTGGATTTTTAATTTATTTTTTTTGTCACCAAGATGCCTGTTTGCCAAGTTTTTAGGACTTTTTTTTTTTTTTTGTATTTTTGGTTCTATACCTTGAAAGATTTAGGCATAAAACTTTTTGAGATGGGAGTTGTTCATGAGCTCTTGTAGAGGTTCCACTTTGGGTGTTGATAACTGATATGCCCCTGACTTATAGCTTGTTGTGATGACAAATGGTCCCAACCATTTGGGTTCAAATTTGTCTTTTCGATTTTGGTTTGGGACATTCTTCTAGTTCTTCTTTAGCACAAGTTCTCTGACCTAGAAGGTACTCCTGATCTTCTTGTTATAGTTCTACTTGAGTTGGTTACCCTAAAAAAATGGTTACCCTGATGAAAACCTAGAAAATAGGCATCTTGGTGACCACAAATATATATATATATATATATATATTAAAAATCTTAAAAAACAAAAAAATCAAAAAAAGGATAAAAAGCAGTAAAGAGAAAAATTGTCCTCTAGTGAAAACCACTTCGGCGGCACTTTGGGAAAGTACCTTGGTGAAAACCTGACAAATAGGCACCTTGTGTAAATAAGTACTTTCCATCCACCAAGATCTTCACGGCTTGTTCTGCATCATCCATCCATCATGATTTTATCATCCATCAC